>CM056050.1:65875108-66518407 GCA_029574335.1 Rana kukunoris | reverse complement strand
ATTTTTATCTTGTGTGTAGCATTATAATCCTCTTATTGTTTAAGTCTGAATGGACGAACTCCTTGCTAAATGTTAATCTGCAACCCAAGCACAAATATCCATTACCAAACAGTAATCAAACATAAACCAACATTATATCTGTAATCTTGACAGATCTTTTCAAACCAAATGAATGCATTGAGAGAACAAAACAGCCAAGTGTTAAGAAATTCACCTGAATTATTTGTTCAAAACATTGACTAAATAATGAGCCATTAAAAGGCAACAGTTGAGGGAATAGGAGACAAAAACAAAGATAAAGCCAACAATGCAACTTTACATAATGTAAACATCCCTGTGTACACCTAACCCGGGGCATTCAGCGCCTTGACCAATGCTCGGAGATTCTGGTTTAGGGTTGTCTTGTCCTGTTTTTAGAGTTTTAAAACCTAAACTACCAAAAGGATACTGTGATTGGAAGCTGAAATAACCTACAGGTGAAGCATATCTATGGTCAAGATGTGAAATTGTATATTCATTTCCACATTGGGTTTCAATTATTTCTGGCCTATTCCTATTACTCTGAAGTTTGTAAACTTGTCTTGCAAAGATCTCCACACATATTCTTCCTTTAATTATTTTACATGTCCTGTGGGTAGGCACTGCTGTGTCCAGTGCCGGCCCAAGACATTGTGCTGCCTGGGACCAAGAATGAAAATCTGCCCCCCCCCCCCAAAAAAAATCATGCCCACCAAAAGGCCCCCACATTCATTATTTTAATCATGATAACTAAAGAGGACCTGTCATGGCTCTATACATGTATAAAGGGGTATAAAAGGACATGTCATAGCTCTATACATGTATATAGGAATATAAAAAGAGGACCGGTCATGGCGGTCTACATGTATATAGGAGTAAAAAGAGGACTTGTCATGGCTCTATACATGTATATAGAGGACCTGTCATGGCTCTATACATGTATCCAGGAGTATAAATGGACCTGTGAATTGCCAGCGGCCGCAATGTCTTTTGCGCAAACTAATCAATGAACGCTAATTGTGTTTTTTTTGGTACTAGAAATATGTAGAAGAATACATATTGGCCTAAACTGATAAAGAAATTATTATTTTTTTATATACATTTTTGGGATATTATAGCAAAAAAAATAAAAAAAAATATATATATAAACAGTATTTTTTTTTAAATTGTCGTTTTTTGTTGTTTTTTATAGCACAAAAAATTAAAACCGTAGAGGTGGTCAAATATCACCAAAGGAAAGCTATTTGTGGGAAAAAAGGACATTTGGGTACAATGTCGCACGACAAAAGTCAGTTTAAGCCACACAGTGTTGTATCACAAAACATTGCCTGGTAATTAAGTGGGCAAATGCTTCCGGTCCTTAAGTGGTTAATCAGGGCTGGGCAAGGCAAGTCCCTCACAGGCTCTCGTGTCTCATTGTGATGTGTGTTTGTACTTACAGTTTTGCTTCAGACTCCACCACCAGATGCGGGTGGTCACCTGCCACACGTTGCGGATTGTCACCTGCTACACATTGCGGATTGTCACTTACGTCACCTGCCACATGCTGCGGGTTTTCATTTGCCACATCACATGCCACAGGTTGCAGATTGCCACTTGCCACAACGTCACCTGCCATATGTTGTAGATGGTCACTTGCCACACATTGCGAAAGGTTGCGTGCCACATCTATCAGGCTGTGTACTCACTGAAGCCGAGATGCCGAGGGTGGCCCACCGTTGCGACCCGGCGCCGACCGTCCCCTGGAGTTGGGACAGGGGAGGTGAGCCCCGGGAGGCACCAGCGCCAGTGAGGTCCGGGTTGGTAGCCAGGATCCTGTTGCAGACTGGAACTGAAGCTCCTTCTGATGGTGGTGAGCAGAGCAGGCAGCGGAGGAGCCACAAGACAGGTGCAAGGCAGGTAGCGGAAGCTGTACTGAAGAACTGTGGAGCAGGTAGCTGGAGGGGTACCGGGCAGGTGCAAGTGGATCAGACTGAGAACAGGTCCAGAGAGCTAGCCGAGGTTCAGGGGTTGGAGAGGTCAACAAGTCCAGAGTCAAGCCAGCCAGAAGTCAGGGATTATAGAAGACAGCGTATCCAGGAACAAGAGCCAAGGTCAACTTCAGGGCGAGAGGAGAGTCGTACGGAAGGACAACTTCTGGTGTGAGAGGAGAGTCGTATGGAAATCCGGGTCAAGGTTCAGGTAATCGGCAGAGAGTCCAAGCACAAGCTGAAGACAAACCAGCAACCTGCCATAAGACAGGGGCTGGTTTTAAATAGCCTGGTCAGGCCTCTGATTGGTTCCCGGAAGGTGCGCGCCCGTGCGCGCGCCCATGTGCACGCTGCGTCGCCA
This sequence comes from Rana kukunoris, assembly GCA_029574335.1. Classification (NCBI taxonomy): domain Eukaryota; kingdom Metazoa; phylum Chordata; class Amphibia; order Anura; family Ranidae; genus Rana; species Rana kukunoris. Next base: position 66,516,058 of record CM056050.1, on the reverse strand, counting down.
GACCGCGCATTGCGCGCGCGTGGTGCGCGCCTTTCCCGCATGGGTACACGCCGGAGTGCCGCTCTATTGCGCATGTGCGAGGATCGGAAGACAGGCCTGGATCCCTGACAGTGCCCCCCCCCAAGGGGCGGACTCGGACGCCCAAACTGTCCATCAGCTCCGGATGTTCCTGGTGAAAGGCACGGATTAGGCGTGGGGCATGTAGATTCTTAGAAGGTTCCCAGGAATTGTCCTCTGGTGGGTACCCCTTCCATTTGACCAGGTACTCGAGTTGCCTACCCCTCTTCCTACAACTCATGATGGCCTCCACTTCGAATTCAAGTTCACCCTCAATCTCCACTGGTGGAGGTGGGGGTTCCCCTCTTCCACCAAAAGGGTCTGGCACAACGGGTTTAAGGAGGGAGGAGTGAAAAACAGGGTGGATCCTGTAAGAGTCCGGTAGGGCAAGTTCAAAGGCCAAAGGTTAGTGGCGGAAAGCCAGACTTCCTCCCCGATTTTAAAGGCTGGGCACTCTTTTTCTTCCTCTATCATAACATTTTTTTATAATCCTCTTGGGCCTGTCGCATCATCCCCTGAAGCTTCAGAAAATTTGATTGGACAGCTGTTAGATGTTCCTGAACAGCTGGGACAGGTATTTCTGGTAGATCATCCGGGAGGAAGGATGGGTGAAACCCAAAGTTGGACCAGAAGGGGGTCTGATTGGTGGTGGAATGTACCGAGTTGTTGTAGGAGAACTCTGCGGATGGTAGCAGGGACGACCAATCGTCTTGAGAGGAGGAACAAAAGCATCGCAGGTATTGCTCCAAAGTTTGGTTCGTTCTCTCTGTTTGGCCGTTGCTCTGGGGGTGATAGGCCGAGGAGAGGCAGCTCTTGATTTCCAAGGCCTTACCAAAGTTCTTTCCAGAATCTGGATGTAAATTGTCTGCCCCTGTCAGAGACAATACTTCTGGGAACCCCATGGAGCCTAACAACTTCCTTGAAAAAAGTCCTGGCTGTTTCTGCCGCAGAGAGGGAGTACCTACCATGGGCAAAAAATGGGACATTTTAGAGAGTCGGTCCACCACGACCAGGATTGAAGTAAAGCCTCCAGATGGAGGTAAGTCCACAATGAAGTCCATGGAAATTTCTGCCCATGGACGTTCCGGAATAGGTAAGGGCTTGAGCAATCCCCAGGATTTAGTATTGGGACCCTTGTTTCGTTGGCAACGAATGCATGAAGCAACATAGATTTTACAGTCCTGTCTCCACCTGGGCCACCAGAAAAGACCGAGAAATCAGTTCACCCGTTTTCCGTGCCCCAAAATGTCCTGCTAACTTGTGGTCATGGAAGGTACTCAAGATCAATCGTCTGGCTTCCGTTGGTACAAAAATTTTCCCCCTTGACCATAGTAAGTCATCGTGTTTATCCAGTGCCTCAATTTCCGGATCGGAACACTGTCTGGAAGCCGTTTTGAGAGAGTTTAACAAGTCCACTTGGGAAAGTAAAAGAAAATTCCGAGGTGACAGGATGGTACTGGGTTCTGCAGTGCAAGGGGTTTCGAGGAACATCCTGGAAAGGGCATCCGCTTTTCCATTCTTTGAGCCGGGTCGATAAGAAATATGGAAATTGAACCTTGAAAAGAAAAGCGCCCACCGAGCTTGCCTGGGTCTTAAGCGTTTTGCTGAACGTAAGTATTCGAGATTCTTGTGATCTGTGAAGATCATGATGGGATGAGCCGCCCCCTCCAGTAGGTATCTCCATTCTTCTAGGGCCACCTAATGGCAAGCAGCTCTCTGTCCCCTACATCGTAGTTTCTCTCGGGGGCAGTTAGCTTCCGAGAGGCGTAGGCCACAGGATGTAGCAGAGCCTTCACCCCTTGTCTCTGTGATAGGATGGCCCCGGTGGCCGTCTCAGAAGCGTCTACCTCCAGGGTAAAGGGTAGAGTTGGATCCGGATGTCGTAGGACCGGAGCAGAGGAAAAGGCGGATTTAAGCTTTTCAAAGGCTTCCTGAGCTTTTGGTGACCAGTGGAAGCGACTTCCTTGTCGGGTAAGTTTAGTAATGGGTGCCACGATGGAGGAAAATCCAACGATAAATGGTCTATAGAAATTGGCAAAACCAACAAACCGCTGCACCGCCTTCTTGTCGACCGGAGCTGGCCACGCTTGGATGGCCTCTACTTTTTGCGGGTCCATGGCGACCCCACTGGTGGAGATAATAAATCCTAGAAATTGTACTGAGGCCTTCTCAAATTCACATTTTTCTGCTTTCAGGTAAAGTTTATGCTTTCTTAGTATGGCAAGAACCACTTTGACATGGCACCGGTGTGTAATTCAAGGGAGGCTGAAAAGATGAGAATATCATCCAAGTAGACCACCAAAAAATCATCTAGATATTCACGAAAGATGTCATTGACAAGATGTTGGAAGGTGGCTGGGGCATTGCAAAGCCCAAAGGGCATCACCAAGTACTCGAAATGTCCAAATCGAGACCTAAAGGGTTTTCCATTCGTCTCCGGACCTGATCCGAATGAGGTTATAGGCGCCCCTCAAATCTAGCTTGGAAAAAACTTGAGCGGACCGGAAGCGCTGAAAAAGTTCTGGAATCAGAGGCAGCGGGTACCTTTTTTTGACGGTAATTTTGTTGAGTTCACGGTAGTCAATGCAAGGCCTCAACGAGCCGTCTTTCTTCTCCACAAAGAAGATACCTGCCCCGGCTGGAGAGGAAGACCGGCGGATGAAGTTTTTTTTTAAATTTTCATCAATGTAAGCCTTGAGGGCCTTTAATTCGGTCTCGAATAATGGGAATATACGCCCGAAGGGGACCTCGGATCCAGGTAGTAAGTCAATAGGGCAATCGTATGGCCGATGAGGTGGGAGAGAGTCGGCTTGCTGTTTATCAAATACATCCCTAAATTCAAGATAGACGGAGGGGACGTGCAGAAGGTTTTCTGGTGGGGTTGTGATAGCGGAACAGACGGTGACTGAAGGTGGGAAGCAACTCTGGGTGCAGTATGAAGATGTGAAACTGACTTCTTTCTTTAGCCAATCAATGCAGGGTTGATGCGCCTGTAACCAAGGGAGGCCCAAGATGATGGGGAATAGAGGAGACGGAATAAGATCCAGACATAGGAACTCTCGGTGGCCTGAGTCCGTGGTGGCACAGATGGGTTGAGTCTCGTGAGTAATAAGTCCGGATCGGGGCAGCGAGCCGTCGGCCAGGTGGATCTGTAACTGATGATCTTTAATGCGAAGTGGCACATGAAGTTTCTGAGCCAAGGTGGAATCTAGGAAGCAGCTGCATGCCCCTGAATCAACAATGGCTGGAAGCGGGTTGCCCTGCTGGTAGCTGTAGAGACATAAAAAGCACAACATGAGTCTGAGGGAAGTTAGCAACATGAAAATTGTAGGCAGGTGGAGGCTTCGACTTACTAGGTCTTATGGGGGCAACCGCGGAGGAAGTGGCCAGCCGCTCCGCAGTACAGGCATAGATTGGCTTGGCGCCTACGCTGTCTTTCCTCGGAGGTGAGAGGCGCCCGGACAAGTCCAAGCTGCATCGGCACAGGGTCAGGAAACGTGGAGACTGGAGAAGCCGCTGGAGGCGGAAGAGCTGGAGAGGGCCTTGGGGGTGTCCAGGTGGGACGTGCGTTTTGAAAGCGCTCAGAGCGCCGTTCTCGTAGGCGCCGGTCTAGCTGGGTAGCGGCTTGGATCAGATCTTCCAGCGTGGCCGGGGTTTCAGTCCTTGCCAGCTCATCCTTGAGGCTTTCAGCGAGCCCCAGGCGGAACTGGTACTTCAGGGCGGCTTCATTCCAGCCCGTGTCGGCCGACCATTTACGGAACTCGGCCGTGTAGTCCTCCACGGGTCTCCTTCCTTGAGCCAGGTTATGGAGAGCCGTGGCTGTGCGCTGCGGGTCGTCGTATAATTTAGCCATGTGCTCAAAAAGGGAATCAATTGAGTCCAGGATGGGGCTCCTTTGCTCCATCAAACTGTGCGCCCAGGCTTGCGGCTCTTCGGCCAAAAGGGAGATCACAAACCCTACTTTTACGGGTTCAGAACAAAAAGTCCTAGGTTGAAGAGCCAAATACAAGGAGCAGGCGTTCTTGAAGGCCCGATATCTTCTTCGGTCGCCCGCAAATCGCTCCGGGATGGGGACCCGGGGTTCGGGTTGAGTCATAACCACAGTCGGAGCGGGTGAGGCTTGAGACGTAGCGACCCCAGGGGATGGAGCCACGGATGGAGGTACGGCCCCAGGCAGGTTGCCTAATTGTTGGATGCGACCATCAATTTGCACGTATCCTTCCTGAAGCTTTTGGACAGCCTCGGTGAGGGCGGAGACCTGCTGGCACAGGGTCTCGAAGGGAGAGCGCACCCTGTCGGCTTCGGACATCTGGCTGGTTTGTACTATCAGGCTGTGTACTCACCGAAGCCGAGATGCCGAGGGTGGCCCACCGTTGCGACCCGGCGCCGACCGTCCCCTGGAGTTGGGACAGGGGAGGTGAGCCCCGGGAGGCACCAGCGCCAGTGAGGTCCGGGTTGGTAGCCGGGATCCTGGTGCAGACTGGAACTGAAGCTCCTCCTGATGGTGGTGAGCAGAGCAGGCAGCGGAGGAGCCACAAGACAGGTGCAAGGCAGGTAGCGGAAGCTGTGCACTGAAGAACTGTGGAGCAGGTAGCTGGAGGGGTAACCGGGCAGGTGCAAGTGGATCAGACTGAGAACAGGTCCAGAGAGTGCTAGCCGAGGTTCAGGGGTTCAGGGGTTGGAGAGGTCAACAAGTCCAGAGTCAAGCCAGAAGTCAGGGATTATAGAAGACAGCGTATCCAGGAACAAGAGCCAAGGTCAACTTCAGGGCGAGAGGAGAGTCGTACGGAAGGACAACTTCCTGGCGAGAGGAGAGTGTCGTATGGAAATCCGGGTCAAGGTTCAGGTAATCGGCAGAGAGTCCAAGCACAAGCTGAAGACAAACCAGCAACCTGCCATAAGACAGGGGCTGGTTTAAATAGCCTGGTCAGGCCTCTGATTGGTTCCCGGAAGGTGCGCGCCCGTGCGCGCGCCCATGTGCACGCTGCGTCGCCAGACCGCGCATGCGCGCGTGTGCGCGCCTTTCCCGCACGGGTACACGCCGGAGTGCCGCTCTATTGCGCATGTGCGAGGATCGGAAGACAGGCCTGGATCCCTGACAACATCACTTGCCACCCGTCGCGGATTGCCACACGTTGCGGATTGTCACTTACGTCACCTGCCACACATTGCGGGTTGTCATTTGCCACCACACATGCCACACGTTGCGGATTGCCACTTGAAATGACGTCACGTGCCACATCACTTGCCACCTGCCACCCGTTGCGGATTGCCACCTGCCACACGACGTTGCGGATTGTCATGACTTCACCTACCACACGCTGTGGGTTGTCACTTGCTGTGTCCCAGAATAAAGGCAGGCAGCAGAGAGATGTTATAATCTCTCTACTGCCTGCAGCTGCAGTGAGGGCAGAACTGCGGTGATGCAGGGCGGGCGGTGAGAGATGACATCATCTTTCTGCTCCCCTGCCGCTCACTCGCTGACTGCTCCCTGCCCCCTCCTTTTAGTGTTCTGTCCGCCCGCTAGTCACTAGTGGCACTGCTAACAGCAGCGGCGCTGGGCTCCTCACAGGCAGCGGTGCCTGCCCCACTCACTCGGTCAGGGCTGTCTTAATGAGAGGGCACACCTGGGCACTGCCCAGGGGCCCCAGCTGCATGCAGGGGTGTAGAGGGTTCAGAGTGTTGGGGGGACATCTGGGGTGTAGAGGGGTCTGAGTGCTGGGGGGATAGCTAAGGTGTAGAGGGGTCACGGTGCTGGGGGGATATCTGGGGTATAGAGGGGTCAGAGTGCTGGGGGATTATTTTGCATGTAGAGGGGTCAGAGTGCTGGGGCAATATCTGGTTTGTAGAGGGGTCAGAGTGCTGGGGGGGATATCTGGGGCGCAGAAGGGTTAGAGTGCTGGGGGGATATCTGGGGTGTAGAGGGGTCAGTGTGCTGGAGGGAGAGCTGAGTCGTAGAGGGGTCAGAGTGCTGGGGCAATATCTGGGTTGTAGAGGGGTCAGAGTGCTGGGGGGGAAATCTGGGGTGCAGAGGGGTCAGGGTCAGAGTGCTGGGGGGATATCTGGGGTGTAGGGGGGTCAGTGTGCTGGAGGGAGATCTGGGTCGTAGAGGGGTCAGAGTGCTGGGGGGATATCTGGGGTGTAGAGAGGTCAGGCAAGCTCCACTTGTCTGCCTCCTACCTACTTGATGTATGTTTACCTGCACTGTTTCCATTGTAGGGGCCCCAGAGCATTACTTTGCCCAGGGACCCATGATGCTCTTAAGATGGCCCTGCACTCGTGACTGCTCCCCCCTCTTTGAGTGTTCTGTCTGCCCGGCGCCCGCTAGTTTCACGGATAACAACAGCGGCACCGGGCTCCTTACAGGCAGCGGCGCCTGCCCCACTCACTTGCTGTCTGCCCCCCCCCTTTAAGTGTTCTGTCTGCCCGGCGCCCGCTAGTGTCACCGCTAATAGCAGCATAGCGGTGCTCCTCACAGGCAGTGGAGCAGGCTGGCTCTCAGTATGCCGCTCCCCCAAAAAGTGCCGCCTGGTACCCATGGTACCACCTGGTCCCATCATAGGGCCGGCCCTGGCTGTGTCACACATATCACAGGGCCTGCCTACTGAAGTACAGAGGTGCTGAGAGGAGGAGTTCCAGGAGGCGGAGTCCATACAGGAATCACCGGTTGAAGGCAGCAAGGAACCATGGGATATGTAGATATGAAAGACAAAGAAGGACTTGATGGCCCCGCTCCTGTGCAAATAACTTTATTCCACGTTGCAAATACAGCACATGGTGAACTACAAGAATTAACTGATGCATTTCACACCAATCAGGTGTTTAGTCATAGCTATGACTAAGCACCTGATTGGTGTGAAACGTGTCAGTGATTCTTGTAGTTCACCATGTGCTGTATTTGCAACCTGGAATAAAGTATTTTGCACAGGAGTTTGGCCATCATGTCCTTCTTTGTCTTTCATATCTGCTTGCAGCAAGGATCGCACCCACTACACAGGATAGGGGTTGGAGCAGAAGGGTGAGGGTGCAGCCCTTGAGCGGTACATATTCTACCATGGGATATATAGTTCTGAGAAATTAAAAGTAAACAGCGCTGCAAAGCATGCTGGGAGGCCTGAAACGAGACGGCCAGCAGACAGGCAGAACTCATTGAGATAAACTATATTACCAAAACTATTGGGTCACCTGCCTTCATACACACATTAACTTTAATGGCATCCCAGTCTTAGTCCGTAGGGTTCAATATTGAGGTGGCCCACACTACTATAACAGCTTCAACTTCCCTGGGAAGGCTGTCCACAAGGTTTAGGAGTGTGTCTATGGGAATGTTTGACCATTCTTCCAGAAGCGCATTTGTGAGGTCAGGCACTGATGTTGGACGTGAAGGCCTGGCTCCACAAATTCATTCCAAAGGTGTTCTATCGGGTTGAGGCCAGTACTATGTGCAGGCCAGTCAAGTTCCTCCACCCCAGACCCACTCATCCATGTCTCTATGGACCTTGTTTTGTCCACTGGTCCAAATCATTTGGTTGAGGGTGGGGGGGGGGGGGGGATTATGGTGTGGGGTTGTTTTTCAGGGGCTGGATTTGGCCCCTAAGTTCCAGTGAAGGGAACTCTTAAGGCATCAGCATACCAAGACATTTTGGACAATTTCATGCTCCCATCTTTGTGGGAACAGTTTGGGGATGGCCCCTTCCTGTTTCAACATAACTGCACCAGTGCACAAAGCAAGGTCCATAAAGACATGGATGAGCGAGTTTGGGGTGAAAGAACTTGAATGGCCAGCACAGCCAGGCCTTCTTGTCCACCTCAGTGCCTGACCTCACAAATACACTTGTGAAAGAATGGTCAAACATTCCCATAGACACACTCCTAAACCCGTGTGGACAGCCTTCCCAGAAGAGTTGAAGCTGTTATACCTGCAAAGGGTGGGCCAACTCAATATTGAACCCTACGGACTCAGACTAGGATGCCATTAAAGTTCATGTGTGTGTAAAGGCAGGTGTCCCAATACGCTTGGTAATATAGTGTATATCAAATAAGCTTATATTGGATTGTTAAAGTAGCTATTGTGTGTATTGCAATTTACAATGTGGATGCTATAAAATGAAAGTGTATGCTGTGACCATAGACCTCCTTTAACCATTAACAGTCATACAATGAATCCTGCAAAGTGCAACAATCTAGAGATCACAGTGAGTGTAGAAGATAATTACAAAAGCCCACAATACATAAAAAAAATTCCTGTGTAGCTAAATCTACCCCAAAATACAACAACCAAACTTCAGAGTAGCACAATGTCCCTGTTGGATTAACATCTAATACATAAGCCCTATGCCCCGTACACACGGTCAGATTTTCCGACAAGAAAAGTCCGATGTGAGCTTTTGGTCGGAAATTCCGACCGTGTGTAGGCTCCATTGGACTTTTTCTGTCAGAATTTCCGCCAACAAAAATTTGACAGCTGGTTCTCAAATTTTCAGACGGAAAAAAAGGCAATCGTCTGTAGCAATTCTGACGCATGCTCGGAAACAATTAGACACATGCTTAGTAGCATTGAACTTATTTTTTTGGCTCGTCATAGGGTTGTACGTCACCGCGTTCTTGACGGTCGAAAGTTCAGAGAACTTTTGTGTGACCAAATGTATGTAAGCCAAGCTTTAGCGGAATTCTTTTCGGAAAAAAACATCCAAATTCGATTGTGTGTACGCGGCATTATTAATTGCTCATGAGCTAAATGTCCTTGTCACCGCTATCAATATTTCAAATATGTATAACTCCCCCGATCGCCCCCCACCCCCTCTCTGTCAGCTGGAGCTAGAAGAGAGAGAGCAGCTCTAATTGGATTTGCCGTGCTGCCGCCTTGCTTCCTGCATCCCTCGCCATAATTGGCCACAGCAGAGGGCCAATCAGAAGATTCTGGGGACTGGGGGCATCTTGGGAAATGTAGTTTCCACAGACACCATGCTAAAACCTCCAGCATGCAAGCACTCTGCTGGGGGGGGGGGGGGGGGTTACAAGAGGTAAAAAGAGAATACTGTGCTCATGCTGGGGGAAGCCAGAGAGAGAGCCACGGTGTGCCTGCATCAACCAGAGAGCCACGCTGTACCCGCACCAACCAGAGAACCACGCTGTACCCGCACCAGCCAGAGAGCCACGCTGTACCCGCACCAACCAGAGAGGGAGTCATGCTGTACCCGCACCACCAGAGAGAGAGTCCAGCTGTACCCACACTAACAGAGGTAAGTAAAACAGGGTTGGGGGGGGGGGGGGTCTGAGGGGCCGGACACTGCATAGGATGCATTAAGGTGAAAAAACACGAAGGTTTAAAACCCCTTTTTAGTTGTCCTGATCACCAATTTTACTAGGAATGAAAGTGAGGTAAATCCAAAATTAAAATGTTGCCACCAAAACAGGAATAAAAGACAAATCTTCCAAAGGGAACACTTGTTCCTGTGGCAACTGTCTAAGAGGGGATTCCCCTTGCATTGCAATCTGATTGAGACCTCCTCTCACTTCCTGGCAGCAGTTTTAACCTTCCCCTTCTCTAATCTAAAAAAAAAGTGTTGGCTCTAGCTATACTCTAAAAATGTACATACATGCCGTTATATCACTTACTTTAAGAGCTCCACAAATCTCCACTGTGTCAGCTTCCTCCACCACCGTGATACGGAAATTTGGTGTTTGGAACAATTCCTTCAAGATCTTGCCTTGCTCCTTATTTTTGCAGCCTGATGGAGAACAATGTACATATGACCTTCAGGACTATATTTATTTTATGACTTGGACTCCAATCCAATAACTCATTTCATAGTAACTTACCAATTGTTGTCTCACAAAACTTTCCATCGGCAACTTCATTGGCAATATTGGCACCCATCAGCACATTCATGGGGATGCCCAATCTCTCCCGAATGATATCTGATATGAGTCGTAGACCTTCTGGCCCTTCATCTACACCCTGGGAGGAATCAATTGACACGGCTATAACACAGTAATAGACAATCCAACACAAATGTAGAACAAAGAGCACAGCAATGTGTTGATTTGGCTGTTGATCACATTGCCATATTTATATCTGATCATGAAACCTGGGTAGGCACTAGACATGTGCATTCGTTTTCGTTAGAATGCATTTTCGTCCGAAAATCGGGTTATTTCGTTATCGTTTTGACAAACGATAACGAAATTGCAAGATACGAAAATCGAACGATCCGACATAAAAAATGCTTTTTTTTTCGTTTTTGTTGCGGTAAAAATTCGATATAGAGAGATTCGACATCATAGAGAAAAGATTTGACATTATAGAGAAAAGATTTGACACTATAGAAATAATAGATTCCACATTACAGAGAATAGATTTCGATTTATGAGAAAATAGATTCAACATTATAGAGAATAGATTCAACATTATTACTAGTCATACAACATTAGAATTCTTGTAGGCGGAATATTCGAACAGAAATGTATGATTCGACGTAAAGATTCGACGTTCCGTCGAATATTCTTTTGACCATTCGACAGAAACCAAATATTATTGGATTTTCGGACAAAAAGGTATTCCCCAACGAAAAACGAAATAAATCAAAACGATTTTCGGGAGTAACTAAATAAATTTATTTTCCAAATGAAAACGAAACAAAATATTCCAGTCTGCACATGTCTAGTAGGCACAGACTAGCAGCACTAGTATTATCCAGACCAACTGGTGTGTAAGTAAGGATCTATCTATCTATGATTCATCTTGATCCTTTTCTGATAGTCTTATGCCCCGTACACACGATCGGTTTTCCCGGCGGTAAAAAATCAGCCGGGGAAAACCGAGAGCCTGCTCGGTAGCTTTTTCCCCCTACACACGGCCGGGTTTCCCGAAAAAGGAAAACTGCCATGAGAGCTTGGGTCGGGAAACCCGGCCGTGTAGGGAAACTGCTGTCTTAAAAACGTCCGGGAATCCCGGCGGGAAAAAAAGAGAACATTCCCGGGGGATTTCCTGTCGGGACAACTGAGCATACACACGGCCGGGATTCCCGGCCAAAAGCTCTCATAGCAGTTTTCCTGCCAGGAAAACCGGTCTTGTGTACGCGGCATTAGCCTTATACTGTATGACTATGTGTAAGTAGTGTGTAAGTCGAGGTTACCTACAATGGCACATACCTGTTATTTGTATACTAAACTTGAGTTCTTGTATACATGACAGAGAAATAGGACAAAGTTTCACCTATCCTGGTGTTTCATCATTTTCTGTTTGGGTGGTGAGCACTGCCTCAACTGAGCCTAACAAAACCGGATGTCGGACATGATGGTGTGTTAAGTCAATAAGCACTGCAGCCCACATTCACACTTGAGTGTCGGCTGCATTCCTCAAATGTATTTTTTTGCATGGTTTTACAAATTTTTCACGTGTTTCTGGCTTAAGCAATTTTGTTTTAGCCAATGGAAAGCTAGATACTAAGCGGAGGAGATGGTTGTAAAGTGTGAGGTCACATGAAAAACGTGTGTTACAAGAATTTTTCAGATGCTCCCACTGAAGTCTATTGGGGCTAAGAATGTACAGTGGAACCTTGGATTATGAGCATAATCTGTTCCAGGAGAATGCTTGTAATCCAAAGCACTCGCATATCAAAGCGAGTTTCCCCATAGAAGTCAATGGAAACCATTGCAATATCGCATGTGGCCAGAGGTGGTGGGGGCAACGGAGATACTCGGAAATACTCAGAGACCATTCCGCTACAATCAGAAAGGTTGGGGAACTGAGTATTTCCAAGTGTTTCCGAGTATACCCAAACAGCTCTGAACGTCACCGGCGCCCCTGCACACCAAATGCAGGACTGCACGCCGCAGAGGCTTGGATCTTGCTTGTATTGCGAGACAACACTCGCAAACTGAGTCAAGATTTAAAAAAATTGCATAACGTTCATTAACCGCGTTACTCGCAATCCGAGGTTCCACTGTATGATAATGCACCAAAGAAGCCTATGAACATTTCTGAGCGTTGAAAAACAGCACTTCCCTCAAATGTGAATTGAAGTAACTTCAAAATCTGAGTGTCAAGCGTTGAAGCACTAAAGCACAAAAAAAGGCTTCAAATCAGGGTTAATGGGGGCTCAGGTTTTTTTAAATATGTAATAGTTCCTCAGAATTTTGTTCCTTCTTGACCTTTATAGCATGGTGCAATATAAAAAGAAAATGTAATTCTGGCCTGGAACAAAAGTGAGGGGGTCAGAGTTCAGCTTTAAAGGGAAAAGAGAAATACACACGGTGGGTTATTTATGAAAGGCAAATCCACTTTGCACTACAAATGCACTGAAAGTTCACTTGGAAATGCAGTTGCTGTAGATCTGAGGGGAAGATCTGAAATGAGGGGAAGCTCTGCTGATTTTATCATCCAATCATGTGCAAGCTAAAATTATGTTTTTTATTTTCCTTGCATGTCCCCCTCGGATTTACAGCGACTGTACTTCCAAGTAAATGACCCCATACTGTTATAACTAACCTCCTTTTCAGAATGCCAGTCTGCCATCCTTGTCTCCGGCTTCACTTTTTAATAGGTCACTTAACTAGTCTAGAACAAGTATGTGGCTGGGAAGTTGCAGCTCCTGACCTACATACCTGGTATAATTCACTGACTCGAGCTAAAAAAGATGCTACAAAAGTCCATAGTTGTCCCATTATAAAGAATCCTCAGCCCAGTCCAGACCCTAATGACGCGTAAACACGGTCGTTTTTTGTCTTGTAAACTTCATTTTAAAAAATCACGTTGCCTACACACCATCGTTTTCTGAAAATGCTCTAGCAAAGCGCGGTTACGTAAGACACTTTCGACAGCACTCTGTTCCATTGAAGCTCCCGTCTCATAACTTGCTTCTGAGCATGCGCGGGTTTAAAAACGTTGCTTTAAAGGTCGTTTTGCCCACACACGATCATTTTTTATGACAAAAAAAACGACATTCAGAAAAACGACATATAAAATTCATGCATTTTCGAAAACGTTTTTGGTCGTTTTTTTGAAGACATAAAACAACGTTTGCATCACAAAAAACGACCGTGTGTACACGGCATAAGGCTCTGTTAACATCTGAGCGTTCTAAATTGTGGGCGGTATCGTCGCTATTTGAAATCGTGGGACGCCCTTGCGATCCCTATCACTTCAAATGCCAAATCGTGGTAAAATCGTGCAAATAGAATCGCAAAAATCCGAAACTTCTTTGGGGACAGACGACAATCGCGGAAAAATTCGTGCTGCGATTCCAGTGGCATTGGAAGTGACGTGGATTGCGCTGGCGTTTCCAGATTTGCCACTATTTCGAATCGCTCAGATGTGGAAGGAGCCCTTGTTTGTTTTGCATGATGGTGCAGATAGGATTTTTTTTTTTGCACGCTTTCTGCAAGGGCACAAAAGAAACAATTGTTCTCTATGTGTCCTTTTAACACCACAACACTGGTAACACGTGCAGATTTTTTCTGCGCAGGAATCTGCAATGTGTATGCAGTTTTCTGCACAGAAAAAAACTGACATGACATCAACATTGGTGTGAACAGGGTACATAACTGACACGCATAAAAACTGATGTCTCTGCTAATAAAAGCTGCATGGATTTCCCATCAGTTTTTATGCACGTATGGTGTGAATGAGCCCTAACCCTCTAAAGAAGTGGGACCCCTATGGCCCCTGAAACATATTGGCTTAGCATAATGCGCTGCAATACAATTTTGGCCTTTTACCAGTGAAGTGGCGATTTTATTCTTGAATCCTCCACCATGATTGCACAGGGACCGATCTAAAGGGTCCCAGGGACCAAAGAGCTACTAATCTCAATGCACCTTCCACCTAGATATCAAGTAGTCCAATTTTCCGCTCTTTTACTATTATTACTGTCCTAATTACTACTGACCCCCCCACAACAGTTCTTGTATGAGTCTCATAAGAACAGGAAGTGAGGGGAGAGTTTTCTCAATGGGGCACAGACAGAAATTCTTAAGCCTGGTACACACGATCGGATTTTCTGTGGAAAAAGCGTAAGACTTTTGTCAGAAGGGAATTGGCCGTGAACTTGTCTTGCATACAAACGGCAAAGAATTGTCGTACAACAAGCACGAAACTACGTGTTTTTTCAGCTCCTTAGCACCCCCCTTTGGGCAACTTCTGCTAACTTTGTCTTATAGTGAGCATTGCTTCCAAGCATGCGTGTTCGTACTGTGGATTTTTTTCCAACAAATACGATTATACGATTGTATAATCCGACGCCACACATCTGTTGTCGGAAAATTTTAAAGCATGCTATCCAACATTTGTTGTTGGAAAATCCGACAATTGTCCGATGGAGCATACATACGTTCGCATTTTCCGACAATAGCCTGCCATCACACAATTCCCATCGGAAAATCCGATCGTGTGTACAGGCCTTATCCACTGGGTTAGTCTTTAGGTCTGCTTGCTTGATGTTGATGGCTCCACTTTGCACACTGCTGTTTGCCTAATGAAATACTCCTACTGAAGTGTTGCAGGGATTGTGAAGTGAATGTGACTCTGCTGGGGTCTACAGCTAGAAAACATCTTTGAAATTAAACTAAACCTTAATGAAATGTTTCATATGTTATATAGACAGCACACTCTCCAGAGGCTCAAAATAATTATTCGATATAATGATATCACACCACACAGATCTGGGAACGGTCACTCACACCTTTATGAGAGAAACACCAAACGCTCCTGTCTTTATATGAGACTTCAGCTGATCACATAATTTTCCAATGAACTGATGGGGAACAACAAAGATGAAGATATCAGCCCCGGCCGCTGCGTCCAGTAATTCCGGCACCGCCACCTGAGGAAAGAAACACACCAAAGAATGACATAAACCAGGGGTGTCCAAACTTTTTTCAAAGAGGGCGTGAACATGCGTGAGGGCTGACCATTTTGCCTGACATTCTTTGAACCATTAAAATTCGGTCTAAGTGTGTTCGTCCAAGCACTAATACACGGCCCAACAAGAATTCCCTTGTATTTGGGCTTGTGTGTGGTTAGGAGATGAGCTTGGGCGTGTAATTTGGATATATCGTATAACACGCACCATCACTTTAAGAGGGAAGTTTCAGGAAAAAATATATACAATTTAAAAAAAAGAACTGTGAAGCAAAATAAGGGTCAATGCCCATGAATGCAGCCTAATCAGTGCCCATCTGCAGCCTCACCATTGCCATGAATGCAGCCTCACCATTGCCACGAATGCAGCCTCACTATTGCCATGAACGCAGCACCCCCATTGCCATGAATGCAGATTCACCATTGCCCATCAGTGCAGCCTGATACTTGCCCATCTGCGGCCTCAGAGGGACAGGGAGGGGGCGGGACGAGTGCCAACACATTATATACATGAGAATCTGTTTTCTCTGTGGCCTCTTTAATACAAAGTCCTGCCTCCTATGATGGACCAAACAGTCATCCAATGGCAGCGTAGGAGACGGGACTTCCTATTGCAAGGCACTTGCCCCTCCCCCTCCTTGTGCCCTCCAAGGCAGCCAGCTTATATATCTTTTGTGGCCCCCGGGATTTGTTGGGGGCCACAAAATATATACATGTACAAATTACCAGGCGGGCCCCTTTCAAAACCAAAATGTGGCCCGCAATTGGCCCTCGGGCCGGACTTTGGACATGCCTGTTGTTAACCTTTACGGCAGAATAGCTGGAATCACAAAATAGCTGGTATAAAGAAAATTTACAGTACCTGAAACCTTCAAAATTGTATTTTTGCCCTCCCATTCATTACATCATGCTTATTGATAAGGCATACTTAAGCAGGACAGAGAAATCTTCCATTACAACGGGCTCCCATTGCCGGCTATTGATTTTTGACAGCTGGAGCCACCAGCTGTCAGAATGCCTAAACAGTGACTACATCTGATAGGTTTGGCCAACAATTTATCGCCTACTCCTTTGATCTTCAGATCAAAGTTTATTAAGCCAGGTGGTGCCAACGAAAAGTAGATAACAGTAGCGCTCACAATAATACAAAACAATCAAATTGATGAGTGAAAATTAATAAAACGTCCATATAATAGTGAATGATGTGCTCCAATCAATAAAGTGCAATTGTGCTCCAAAATTCGAGGTGCGCCACACCCCCTCCTGTGTATCCACTCACCGACTGGAATGGTCCCCTAGCTTTTCAGTCTAGGGGTCGTTCAGGCTTGAAATGCTGGCCAAAGAAAGCAATTCATACCACAATCCAGTGAAGATCTCCCTCAGTCATAACGGTCATATGTAGATAGTTTTATCAAAAATGAAATGAAAGAAGGGGACTGATAGTAAAGTACAGTTCGGCAAGACTTTATTGTGCAAACTAAAATGGGTTCTTACAGAATAAAAGATAAAATCACCCATGGATTAGCAAGGAATACAACAGGAAATGTCACATTCCAGCGTGTGTTCCACCGACAACTGGAAGTGAATCGAAAGCGGAAATTGCGTCAACGGATTTCGCTCTCCCCCAAGGCGTCATCAAGGACCTCGTGGGAGGGTGAAACGCATTGATGCAATTTCTAGTTTCGAGTCTAAACGACTTTACTCTTTTTTTGTCAAGTGAATAGCACCTTGTGCTCAGCAGCTGCAATCACCAGTATCACTCATTTCTTTTACTTCTAGCGCAAGTAAATTATATATATATAGCTGCAGCAGACTAGGAGGTTTCTCGCTATCCGCTGATCTCCCGTGAAGTCTTGTTAAATTACCCTTGCTGTCACAGTAACTTGGGTAAGCTAGTTAACTATCTACCTACCCCTGGAGCATGAGCCGGGCCAACACATGGATGAAGGTATATTAAGGTAGTCGCGAAAAATCTAAAATCTCTTGGTTCCGTTATGCTGACTTGCGACCCCTGCATGGGTCCTGCCCTTGATGTTGGCCAGGTGTTGTACGTCTGTTTTTTTTTTTTTTGTGTTTGCTAAAAGCAAAATAAAAAGATTTGTAAAAAAAAAAAAATATATATATATATATATATATATATATATATATATATATATATATGTGATATATTTTTTTCACAGGTGGTGCCAACTAAAACTGAGCTAATCAACCTCCCTATCAACTGATGTCATTGGTTGTAATGGTGTACAATGAAAACCTGTGGCTTTGTGTAACTAAAAGGCAGGCTTCTTCCACCTGCCGGCTTGTATACAATTTTTGGGCAATTTTTAGGCATTTTGCCAAGGCACGCCTGAAAAAACCTCAAGGCACTCTGTTTGAAAAAGGCTGCTCTAAGGAACTAGAATTCCCAGATTCCATTGATCATCTAATGCACCCCAATCTGTTCATCTCTGGTCTTGAGCACAAATGAATAAGGCTTGGAAAAAAGATGATCAGCTTAGAAAAAATAGGGATCCCCCTGACACTTCTCGAGGGCCACGCAATAGTGGTGCATTGAGGTACATTGAGTTAAGTTAGGCAGCCCATTCAAAGCAAATGGGCTGTAACATGCGGCGTTGGTGGCAGTGATATAAACCCTCTTCCACCCCAACATTGACACTTAATGCCAGTGTAATTTAACCCCCTTTCTGACATCAGTGGTCAGTGGCAGTGTTTTTTTTTTGTTTGTTTTTTTCAGATTTCTTTTCCAAGAATTTTATTGCGCTTTAACCCAAAATTCCAGTAAAGAATGTCACAGATGTGAAATCAATTGAAGAGTCTAATGTATCCGAGAAAAAGAAGAACATTACAGGGTACATAGAAATGTCTTGAAGCGCCAAGGGGAGAGGGGAATACATTAATGCAAGAAAATGACAGCAATCATTACATAAACACGTAAATATTGAGATTTCAAAAGAATGTATTCATCGTAGAAATTAGGATTAGGTATGTAC
Source organism: Rana kukunoris (assembly GCA_029574335.1). Taxonomy (NCBI): domain Eukaryota; kingdom Metazoa; phylum Chordata; class Amphibia; order Anura; family Ranidae; genus Rana; species Rana kukunoris. The sequence goes on along the minus strand of CM056050.1, from coordinate 66,498,145 downwards.
TGTGTTTCCCCAAAAGTAAGACCTAGCGTTATTTTCCAGGAGGGCTGCAATATAAGCCCTACCCGAAAATAAGTCCTAGTTTAAAATGCTTATAAAATCCTATATTCCACTCTATTACAGTATTATATAATGTACAATGTGTGTATTTCTGTAATATAATTGCGGAAGAGAGCCCAGGCGGGTCACAGAAGCGCAGAACGGTGCTATAACGAAGGTATTTGGCACAACTATATTACAGAGACACACACATTATATACTACAGTAATAGAGTGGATTATAGGATTTTACAAGCCTTTTAACTCAGTTTACACTGGGGATTGCAGTCAGGCAGGGAGAGAAGACAGCACATTACATGATAAGACCTACCCCAAAAATAAGCCCTACTTGGTCTTTTGTTGCCAAAATGAATATAAGGCCTGATCTAAGTATGAAAAGTTACAATGTTTGTCACCTGGAGTGTGCTATATTACGGCATTCCTGTATTTTTATTCTCGGGATGATAAGGGCCGATGTATAACAGTACATATGAAAAAGAAGGTTAATCTAAGGCTTAGGAGCCCAACAGGAGGATAAAACGGAGAAGATACTTGAGAATGAGGGGGGGGGGGGTAGGTTTAAGACGGATCTTGTAGGCTTTGGAAGATAAAGAGGGAGTGGGGCAATAGGAGGAATGGAGCAAGAACTAATATTTATGAGCATCAATGATCTAAGATATATTGGTCAGGTGTCTACTTAGAAAGCGCAGGGGAGGTGGTATCAAGTATATTGATTGTGGTTAGGGACAGAAGAATGAATGTAGAAGTTCTCCATCTCACAGGTATCAGGATCAGAAGAAAATAATAGTTAGTTAGAATCTGACGGTAAGATTAAGCTTGAAGGGTTGAGGATTCTTGAAAGTGGTAGTACTTTTCTAATACACATTACCCCCCTTCCCATTGCATTGCTTGTCAATGCAGCGTTTCTAACTTCCCCACCCCATTTCCCCATGGTATGATGTGCAGCGGGGGCTAAATGTAACCTTACCACTACACTCGCTCCTGCACGGCTCTCTGTACCCACCTATCTGACCCGGCTATACTTAAAGTGCTGGGCAGAGATGGCGGACGTTGCCCATGGCACATTAGGCTGCACAAATCAAGCCAGTGGGCCCCGTTTTGGGCATTAGAGCTTTATGGAGTAGAGTATAACATGCACTGAAAGTTTATCTTATTTTATCAACAGAACTGTTTGGACTGGCCAGGAATTTCTCATGGATTCTCAATGTCAGCAAATAACTGTGAATTGGGTGTGATTCTGGACCAGTCAACGACAAAGCTAAACAGAAGTAGTAAACAGGAGGACACAGACATGATTATTTCATAGGACACAACACTCTTTGTTTGGGTAAAAAATTAACAATCCTTGAACTCCAGCCAAAATTTCCTGTATCTAAAGCAAAAGAAAAATAATTTTTGGATAGAGTAGGGGAGGGTCACAATAGCTGCTAGGTTGATGCTTTTTTTTGCCAACAGTGGGGTGGATTTATTCAAGGCAAAGAACCAATGCAGTTGCTCCAGCAATTTCCTAATTCTCAGATGTGATGACTTTTCTATTTTTTTTTTTACCTGGTGATACAGCCAGCAAATCTGTTGTTTTTCAACTTCCTTTAACAGACCAAGCGGTCCAGCAAAAGTGCCAGTTAGAGGATTGACACAAACCATTTACCCCTAACAGGGGTGCTTACGATGATCAGCTTTTATTAATTTATGTAGGACCTTTATCCCATAAGGAAAAAAACTGTTTGCTGTAATTGCTTAGAAAGTATTAGCTAGAGTTCTGCTTTAATTTATAAGTCACGTATATCTACTTATGTGATAGCACATCTAAAACTATCCTCTCCCCAGACTGACAATGCTGTCCAAAGGTGTCTCCGCTGCTCCTCCATCCAGAGTGGGGATACCCTGAGACCCTGAGACAGGAAGTGTGTTACTGGCCAGATCACCAGGTGAAAATAAATAAAGAAAACGTAAAAAATAGAAAATTAATTGAGTGCATAGAAAATGAGGCATGGGTATCATGAATGAGGGTACATTTCAGTCCCAAAATGTGAGACCAATCAACCAAAATCATTGCCCATGGGACTTTTAAGAACTCAAACATCAATAAATCAACAATTTGCTTTTAAAATTTGATTTTTATTCATATCCCAATATTAAAATCATGAATAAAATACCATAAAGCATAACCAAGTATAGTAAATAATTACATAGTACCATGTACAGTATATACATCAAGATACCTAGTTAGTATTCTATAAACTCAACGTGTTTCGCGAAAAAAAAGTACACTTCTTCAGGAGAAGATAGTGCTTTATGGGATATTTGTAGAGCAATTATTAGCAATTACAAAATAGTAAAAAAAATGGTTCTCTTGTGTATACATGGTACTATGTAATGATTCACTATAATCTGTTATGATTTATAGTATTTCATTCATGATTTAAAATTTTGTATGCAAATTAAAATCAGATTTTTTTAAGCAAGTTGTTGATTTGTTGATGTTTGGTGCCGTGCTTAAATGTCCCTTGGGCAATGTTTTTGTTTGAGATAAAACTAATTGAGCCACCACATTCAAGAATTGCTATGTTGCAATATATGACAGTTTTGTTTTTAGGTTTAAAATTGCTTTAACCACTTAAGACCCGGACCAAAATGCAGCTAAAGGACCAGGCCCCTTTTTGCGATTTGGCACTGCGTCGTTTTAACTGACAATTGCGCAGTCGTGCGACGTGGCTCCCAAACAAAATTGGCGTCCTTTTTTCCCCACAAATAGAGCTTTCTTTTGGTGGTATTTGATTACCTCTGCGGTTTTTTATTTTTTTGCGCTATAAACAAAAATAGAGCGACAATTTTGAAAAAAAAATGCAATATTTTTTACTTTTTGCTATAATAAATATCCCCCCAAAATATATATATTTTTTTTTTCCCTCAGTTTAGGCCGATACGTATTTTTCTACCTATTTTTGGTAAAAAAAAAATCGCAAAAAGCGTCTATCGGTTGGTTTTCGCAAAATTTATAGCGTTTACAAAATAAGGGATAGTTTTATTGCATTTTTATTAGTTTTTTTTTTTTACTACTAATAGCGGGGATCAGCGATTTTTTTCGTGACTGCGACATTATGGCGGACACTTCGGACAATTTTGACACATTTTTGGGACAATTGTCATTTTCACAGCAAAAAATGCATTTAAATTGCATTGTTTACTGTGAAAATTACAGTTGCAGTTTGGGAGTTAACCACAAAGGGGCGCTGTAGGATTTGTGTGTTCTCTGTGTGTGTTTACAACTGTAGGGGGTGTGGCTGTAGGTGTGACGTCATCGATCACGTCCTCCTATAACAGGGATGACGCGATCGATGCTGCGGCCACAGTGAAGCACGGGGAAGCCGCGTTTACACACGGCTCTCCCCGTTCTTCAGCTCTGGGGACCGATCGCCGCACTCCAGCGGCGATCGGGTCCGCGAGTCCCGGTCCCGGAGCTTCGGACCGCCCATGACCCACGGCTAGATACTAGAACCAACGTATATATACGTTGATGTGCCCAGCCGTGCCATTCTGCTGACGTAAATGTACAGTAGGCAGTCCTTAAGAGGTTAAAAACAAGTTGGGAATAGCAGCTCCCGTAGTTTTACCTGGACAGTTGGTCTTTAATCCCCCTAACATGGCAATGTACAGTAAACATATGAATGAAGGCCTCTTGAGCCCCTTAGGGAAAGAGAGCCTTGATTCATGGGGGCATGGCCAGGACAAGGTGGCTAAGTGGTCACCAAGCTCTGTAAAAGTATTGCCCCAGGGAATTCTGGGTCCTTTCAAGGAACGTGGTGGAAGAACGGCCCACCCTCCCACCCTTTTTTTCTATGGTATGTCACAGCTTGCTGCGGTTTCTTGACCTTGCCAGCATAAAATGGCTGTAATGAGCTATGCCCTTGATGGAAATCAGAAGTAGGTGGCCTGTCCAGCACTTATAGTAAGGACAGGCTCCCCTTTTTATAATTGTGTGCTTACAGTACAACTGTGACTGGCAACGGATGAAAAGTGTTCACATATTATGTATTGGCTTTTAACAAAGTTGTGGCCTTGCCCTTTCCAACCAAATGGTTGTAAGTGTGTTTATTTAATGGGGTGAGGGGGCATGGGGGAAGGTTTTCTATACATCTATTTTACAGTTAGTTGTACCTGGGCCCATTGCGCCTCAGCAGTCAAGATATATGTGCAGCCAGAACTTTTATTTTTTTTATTTTTTGTAGCTTTGGATAGAAAGGAAAATAGTTGAAACTCTTGTCAGCTTTTACTGTTATCTGGGGCTCTGTAAAAATGTGCCCTCACTTCCTGTCCTCATAACGTTTTAACACACAGGAAGTGAGGGGAACTCTCAAACAGCAACACAGACACAGAAAAAAAATCCTTACTTTCTGAGTGTGTCCCTGATGTAAATTATTCTTTACATTCTATCTGGTGAAAAGGTCAGCAGAACAGGAAGTGAGGGTAAAATCTCCCAAATGGAGCTCAGGATAGCAGTAAATTCCTGAACTGAGTTCTGATTTTTCCTCACAATGTGCAAAACTAGTGTACAGGATGCCAGAGACGGGATCTGGAAAACAGATATATAACACCACTGGGTTGTAGTCCCTTAAAGGTGACAACGGGAGAGAGTTTGGAAGTTCTTAGGGTTCCTCACCCATACAGTGTGAGGGGTTCAGGGTGATCCAGAGAAATAAGGGGAAAACTGACTCGCTGTTTTCCCAGGACTGTTAAAGGGGTTGTAAAGGTTAAAAAAAAAATCCTTAAATAGCTTCCTTTACCTTAGTGCAGTCCTCCTTCACTTACCTCATTGTTCGATTTTGCTTTTAAATATCCTTATTTCTTCTGTCTGTAACTACACACAGTAATGCAAGGCTTTCTCCCTGGTGTGGAGAAAGCCTCTTGAGGGGGCGAGCAGGCAAGTCACAACACTCTCTCTACTTTGCAGATAGAGAAAGGAGCTGTGTGTTAGTGGGCATCCTGACACTCCTGCGCACCCCCTCCCACCTCAGGAGGCTTTCTCCACACCAGGGAGAAAGCCTTGCATTACTGCGTATAGTTACAGACAGAAGAACAGGAAGTGAGGATTTCGCAGAAGAAATAAGGACATTTAAAAGCAAAATGGAAGGATAAGGTAAGTGAAGGAAGACTGCACTAAGGTAAAGCTATTTAGGGAAAAAATTGTTTTACCTTTACAACCGCTTTAAGTCCTCATATATGACCTGGAATTTGGAGGCTCGTCAAGATTTTGGGTGGGAAGAGCTTCCAACCCTGATTATTGGTACTTCGGTCGCGAAAAGGGTTAACCAACCAGCAAAAGAGTATTGAAAAGGGCAAGAAGCAGTCAGCAGGTGTGGAGTAAAAGGTGCTTGTGAAAGGAGCTGTGTACTGTTGGGGCTATTAAGACGCCATGAGAAAGCACGAATTGTCCGTGTGATATGCGTCAACAGTGTACCTGTCTTTTGTCTGGCACGGCGACGAATAAAGAATTTTAAAGGCTTTGATTCAATTGTGGTGTGTGGCCATCCCTTTATTTGCATATTGACGGTGGTGAGCCGGGGCGAGAGCCTGCAATGGTCAGAAGCTCATTACTTGCCTGACCAGTGTGTGCACACTATATTTGTTTGACTATTGAGACTCTGCTGTACTGTGGTGACCTTGCTTTGGACCCCTGGGGCAGGCGGGGACTTTAGATCCTGTTAAGGGACAAGGTTTTGCTGGCTGTAAGCCAAAAAGTTTGATTCATACTAGAGGTGGATGGACTATTCAGTTTGTTCCCATGCTGAAGTAAGCAATTTTTTTGTTTATCTTTTCGGAAAATAAAGTCTTTGCTTTTACAAATTCGGCTAGATAAAAAAGTTTTTGGTATGACATATTTCAACGCCAAATTCCAGTAACTATTAAATAACAGCCAAAAGAATGTGGTAAAATAACGATTGCAGTAAATCCGATTTGAAAGTGCAATTCACTAGGATTTTGTGTTAAATGCTTTGTTCAATTTAGTGGTAATTACCGCATTATTTATGGCAGGTTGCTGAAGGCCTGAAAGCCTCCGCATCCTTAACAACTATTTGACTCCGTTGTTCCCCGTTGACAGCTGAATGTAAAAAAAACATGCCGGCAATTAAAAAATGTTGAGGAAAAAAAACAGCGTGGGGTCCCCCCAATGCATACCAGGCCCTTTGGGTCTGGTATAGATTTTAAGGGGAACCCTGCCTCAAAAGAAAATGGCGTGTGGTCCCCCCCAAATCCATACAACAACCTTTACTGAGCATACAGCCCAGCAGGTCAAGTCCCTGTGTTGTTGATGGGGACAAGAGCCTCTTCCCCACAGTGAAGACGCTCTGTATGTCTGTTTCTTTGTTTGTCCACGTCGGTCTTCTGACAACGTTGTCTTTAGATGTGAACAGTGGAGGATTCTTTAACATTATGCTTTTGTGTATTTGGTTATTTTTATCTAACATTCAATACATTTTAAATTTTTTGACTTGTATTCAATTGGACACTGAGGGGGTTATTTACGAAAGGCAAATCCACTTTGCACTACAAGTGTAAAGTGCACTTGGAAGTGCAGTCACTGTAGATCCGAGGGGGACATCCAAGGAAGATAAAAAACAGCATTTTAGCTTGCACATGATTGGATGATAAAATCAGCAGCACAATCCCTCATTTAAGATCTACCCCTCAGATTTACAGCAAATGCATATTGCACTTGTAGTTTGCACTTGTAGTGCAAAGTGGATTTGCCTTTCGTAAATAACCCCCTATGTCTCTGTAGCTCTATATGTGGCATTTTTTTTTCTATGCATGTCCTTCCTTGGTATAGGATTGTGTTTATCCTCTTCCCCACAACCCTGGGCTGTGGTTGTGGGGGTCTGCCGGCAGGGGGCTTATCGAAATCTGGAAGATCATGCACCCCCCCCCTCCCCATGAGAATGAGTATGGGTACATTGTAACCCTACCCATTCACCAAAAAAAGTAATACATAAGATGTGGAAGATGATGAATGGTATAGGCCAGGGGTGTCCAAACTTTTTTCAAAGAGGGCCAGATTTGATGAAGTGAACATGCGTGGGGGCCGACCATTTTGCCAGACATTCTTCGAACCATTAAATTGCAGTCTAAGTGTGTTCGTTCGAGCACTAATAAACTGCCCAACAAGAATTGCCTTTGTGGCTGTGTGTGGTGAAGAGATGAGCACGGGCGTGTTATTTGGATCTGCCGTATTTATCGGCATATAACACGCACCTTCACTTTAAGAGGGAAGTTTCAGGGAAACAAATTACATTTTAAGTAACTGTGAAGCAAAATAAATAAATAAAATCTCCTGTTTACATGGTGGCCTCTTTAATACAAAGTCCCGCCTCCTATGATAGACAGAACAGTTATCCAGTGGCAGCCCAGGAGAAGGGACTTCCTATTACAGCCGCCGCCGAGTAAACAGGAGATTCTCCTGTATGTAATCTGGTGCCACTGGCTATGGAGCCCCTCGCTATTAAGGCGAGACAAAGTAAAGAAATTCAAGGGTTCAAAAAGGGTGTGGAAGAGGATAAGATATTGCTTTTTGCGGACGACGTCCTATTTTTCTTAGGAGACGTAGATAGCTCATTGGCCCATGTGGTCCAAATGGTGAAGGTTCGGAAGATTCTCGGGACTAAGAATCAACTGGGATAAATCTGCCCTACTTCCAATTGATCCTTTAGGTACACAGGCAACAGCAGATGCACCCCAGTTGAAAATCTCAACAAAATTAAAATACCTGGGGGTTTTGATAACCAGGGAGCCTAAGGAATATATTATTAATAACTTAGCTTCATTATTGTCAAAGCTTAAACTGAAAAAAGATATTTGGAACCGCCTTCCTCTCTCGGTAGCTGGGAGATGCAACCTGATAAAAATGATCTGGCTCCCTCAGATATTATACGTCCTCCATAATTCCCCGGTTTGGGTAAATCAAATATGGTTTAGACGAATCGAGACGCTGTTTAGGGACCTGATGTGGAAGGGGGGACAGCCTAGAATCAGATTGCAGATGATGCAGCTCCCGGTGGGTGAAGGGGGGATGGCGGTACCACACCCAAGAACATATTTCTTGGCGTCTCAGTTGCAGCACTTAGTGGGTTGTGGCAATCAAAACCCAGAGAACAGCTGTTTTAGGTTAATGCTATCAAGGACCCCACATAGTACAATAATAGAAGCTCTGGAAGCAGCTTCATTCTATCACCAATGCCCGACTATTAAACTAATTAACAAATTGTGGCAGAATACGAAAGCCCTTTTGGGCTATGTGGCATAATAGTAACCTAACAGAACTTAGGGATGTAGAAAACCCGAGAGTCTGGGAAAACCAGGGAATAACACGATTGCTCCATATGTATGAGGGAGAGCTTATCAAAACGTTTTCTAAATTGAGGGAAGAATTTGATATACCAAATAAAACCTTTTATAATTATCTTCAGATTAGGCACGCCCTCCAAGCTCAGTTTAAGATCCATCCACTAGTTAGGACCTCTACTCCTGGACTGCTTAAAATGATCCTAACTACTGTCACGAGAGACCAAATATCTGCACTATACTATAAATTGGGTACCAAAACTATCAAACTGGGGCCTATAAGAGACGAGAAAGATGGGAAAGAGATACTGGGGTATTAACCTTGGAACAGTGGAATGAGATCTTACACAGGGGGACATTGGTATCAATTGCCCCAGCTCAGAGGCTGTCCCATCTATTTCTACTGTATCGAGTTTATCATACACCCAGGAAAATGTTTCTATTAGGGTGGAAACAGACCGACGAATGCCCCAGATGCAAGGCACCAGGAGATCTTATCCATATGTTTTGGAGATGTCCCAAGCTTTTCAGGTATTGGACAGAAGTGATAAACAGGACTAATAAGGTGTTTGGGACCTCTCTGGCGCCAGAAGTTAGGACTTGCCTGCTAGGAATCATGGAAGATCATAGAAACCCGGCAGGAGTTCTGGAGAGCGTGCTTAAATGCCTGTTTCAGGCTCGGAAGATAATAGCACAAAGATGGCTAACGCAGGCTCCTCCATCTGTTGAGATCTGGGTTGAAAATATCAATGCCCTGATTTGGTGTGAGAGGGTAGCCCTTATTAAACAAGGAAACTACAACAAATTTAAAAGAGTATGGGGGCCCTGGTTAAGAGAAATGGGATTCCCGTTTGATGAATGACAGCTATGTGAGACCGCAAGTCATCTGAACCCAAGTAGACCCAAAGGCTATTTTAGTAGACAACAATAATAGAGAGTAAGCTATTCTATCTCCCTACCTAGGTCAGATCCAACTCCCCGAAGCGCTTCTCGGACCTCAGCCCCTGCTCCTAAAGGACTCTCTAAAACGAATAATCAGACAAACTAGACTATGCTATCTTCTCTCTATCGCTGTATCTTTGCTTTTTCTCCCCACTGGTCTGACTTTTGGCTCTTCTATCAAGGGGGGGAGGGGTGGGTTGGGGCAGGGGGGGGTGTAGAAATTTTTTGTATTCTAGTTTTCTTGTACACTGTATAATGGTTTGTATGTAAATAATTTAGGTACTAAAAGACTATATGTAACTATACACAATGCTTGTTAAAATGTAAAAAACAATAAATAAAAAAAAATAAAAAATAAAATCTGGTGCCAGGGCTGGACTGAGACAAAAATGTTGGCCTGAACTTCATCCAGAACCCGCCCACTTTAATTTTGCAAACAAGCATAAAAAATACGCAATTGTGCAAACAACCATAAGTAGCATAGCATAGTCCTCACTCACCTCTTATTATTTTACTTATTCTCCTCTGTATTTTTCTCATCCTCCCCACATCACTGCATGAAGTGGAGGGCGAGCTGCGCAGCCATTATTTTGACAGGCTGCCACTGAAACCGGCCCACTGAGCCATCGGCCCACCGGGAAACTCACCGTAGTCCAAATGGGCAGTACATGCCTGTCTGGCGCTTGTCCCGCCCCTCCCTGTCCCCTCCGAGGCAGCACTGAGGGGCCACAAAAGATATGTATATCCAAATTACCAGGGGGGCCACATTAAACCATAATGTGGGCCACAATTGGCCCGCAGGCCGGACTTTGGACATGTCTGGTATAGGCAGAACAATTTTTGTTCCTGCAACCATTAACACTGCAGACAGTGTCAGTGGGGCAATCCCTCCCGCGAAGTGTTCTCCCGGCATGGAGAGCCATCCCTACTGGGAGAACACTGTCATAGCCCCTAGAAATAATCGCATGTAAAATATGACATGCTGGTTGCATCTGAGTCAATTAATTAACTTGGGTACATTCAGCCTGGCCATACGTGGTTTGAATCTCAGCCAGTTCCTGCCTAACCGGAGATTAAAGCCATCTATGGCTGGCTTTAGTATTATTTTCAGGCTAACAGGTGATAATGGGTGAAAGGTCAGTCATGTACCCAATCCCACATAGAGAGGTAGAGGTCCAGCTACTGGTAAGTCACTTGTCAGGGCATGCTTGGTGTCTTAGTTCTACCATACAATACATGTACACTGAGGCCTGTTGAGGCCCAAAGTCAAGTGTGACTGAAAGTCACTGCTGAGAGAATGGAAAAAGGGGTCACATTATGGGGCCACTTTCTTGAGACTGCGGCCTCCCTAGCCTAGGTTTTGGGTGTTAGGTGGTTAAAAGGTAATTAGTTAGCAGAGGCGGGGCTGTCCCTTTAAGAAGCAAGGTGAGAGCACAACAGGAAGAGCCAATAAGATTCCAAGGAATTTTCTAGATTTGGGAAATTGCCTATAAAAGGGGCTGCAGGTGTGGGGCTCTTCCTCTTTGCCGGTGGACAACGGATCAAGCTTGAACTCCCTCCCTCCCGCCCCAGTCGCGATCATATTTATGTGGTGGGTCACCCTGGATCCAGGGGGGACTTTATTATATTTGAAGTCGTGCTACTGCTCGATTTCTAAAAACTGAGCAGGTAGAAATATGTTATTGATGATTTAATAAAGTTTTGATGTGAATAAAGATTTATGGTTTATTATTTGTGAAAAACCAATAAGGGTGTCGCGGCCACGTTTTTGCCAGTTAAAGTGGAGTTTCCATCCCAAATTTTTTTTTTCATTATTGTGCTCATAAGATCTAAAAAATAAAAAATAAAATTGTTTTTACTCATCTGGAAATGCCTGTTGCTATGCGGTCCCACAAAATCTGCCCTTGGAATCACCTAGGATTCTGACATCATCTCCCTCTAATGCTCCTGGGAAATGTGTGTCATCATTTCCCAGGATGCAGTGCGCTGCCCAATTATCACTCCCCATTCAAGACTTCCAGGAAGTAAGTGTTTGTAGGTTTCACAATGCCCACGAACAAAATGACAACCGTGTGGACCTAGTTTTATAAACTATCTTTTTTGAATAACTATGCAGAGCGGCGGCGGATTGTAAAATAGCAAGCGACCGTATTTATTATATAAAAATGCATGATGAAAGGACATACATTTAAAAAAATGCTAATTGTGGTTGGAACCCCACTTTAAAGAGGTGGTTCACCCTAAATATAATCTCTCCCATGTGATCCAGCATACTGGCGTCAGCGCCAGTATGCTGTTTTTTTTTTTTAAATCCCCCACTTACTGTATTATGTTCAATTTTAATTTCTTTCCCCCGTGGTGGACGGCGCCAGTATAGCGCGTCACATGTTACGAAAATACCCGATAAGGACTCGGGTAATCTCGGCGAAATGCGGCGCCTGCACACAGACCTAGGAGCTGACTGCGCAGGCGCCGTATTTCTCCAAGTCCTACAGCTATGGCGCGTCACGCCCTCCTGAATAGGACTCGGAGAAATACGGCGCCTGCGCAGTCAGCTCCTAGGTCTGTGAGCAGGCGCCGTATTGCGCCGAGAATATCCGAGTCCTTATCGGGTATTTTCGTAAGATGTGACGCGCTATACTAGAGCCGTCCACCGCGGGGGAAAGAAATTAAAATTGAACATAATACAGTAAGTGGAGGATTTAAAAAAAAAAAAAACAGCATACTGGCGCTGATGCCAGTATGCTGGATCACATGAGAGAGACTTTATTTAGGGTGAACCTCCGCTTTAAGAAATGTTTCGAGTATTTATTTTAATTAATTGTGTCTGGGAAGTTCTGGTTGGGCGTGTGGGGACTGCAGTCTCATGTTCCAGTGAGCACATTCTAATGAGAACACATAGGTAGGTAACACATAGGCAGACATGTTCTTCCATCTTCCCTCAGAGAGGTGCTATGCACCTTCCCCTCACAGGTCATCACTGACAAATGACCGCACACTTGTATCTGCATCGATCATTCATGCTTTCATTCCCCTTGTCTGCTGGACGATTTCCCCTGAGGAGAACGTGGCCTTCTGATTGATAAGCAGGCTTTATGTATGCAGGGCAAAGGTCGTGTTGCATTATTGAGCAATCATATAGCCTTGTTGGTTTTGATAATCTCCCAGAGCGGCTTGAAAGGAGGCTCTTGGTCATAACATGGCTCCCCACTCCTCGTCAAGAGGCTATTATGTAACCCAAAGAGAAGGTGCATGGCATCTGTGCAAATAGTTCTGAAGATATTCATGGAGTCAGAGGAACCAGGGAAAGTGAAATGTTCTCACATAATACATTACATTATCTGTCAGCCGCTGGAGACTTTTATACATCATGTAAATGAGCTGGAGGATGGAGAAGGCTATTATTCTGTAGGAGGTATTATTACATTACATCTGCATTAAACTCCCACCTGTATGTTCCCAGCCGGCTTGTAATAACTACTTATATCCAGCAATACCTAATGGCTCTGCCTTAAGTATACCACCTACAAGCCTAAGGTTAATGTGAAGAGTTTCCCTGCATAGAGCCTACATGCATGTCTTTTAAGCACAACAGGGTATGTATTTGATTCTTTTATCTATAGAAAAGAAGGATGTACCTCCTATTACTAATACATGTATAGCAGAGACCAACTATTCTGATAAATACAGCATTGTATTCATATTACATTAGCGCAGTGGAGCAACAAAATCAAAACGGAATTCTACACTTTTTCAAAACTTGTCATTTGCTAAATGCGAATTTAATGGCAACATGAATAAAATGAAGACACTATGCGTGCCTTTAAAAGAAACCTCTACAGTGAGAAATTTGAAGGCTTTGCTGCCCTCCTAAAAAATGCTTGTTGCTTCCCTGTGTGGCTTTTTAAAACATTGACCTGGAACAATCGAGTCCCAAAATGAAGCCAAAGCTTCTAACTTTTATACAGGGTATAGGTCAATGATTCAGAGGATTAAAGCAAATAGATCAGCATGACAGCCAGGGAGTTAGCATATTCAAAGGGAAATATCATCAGTGGGAACCTCCACAGATTTGTACTTCAGGTTTCCTTTAGTGATCCTAATGAGGGCCCGAGAGCTTCAGAATGCATGGTGATCTATAATGCAAATCTAAAAAAATGACTTGCCCCCCCTCTCCTAAGCAAACTCACCTCCAGCTCATTATTATGATGGGAGGCCTCACACATAACATGGATTTGAAAGATTTCAAAATGAAGCCAAAGCATCTAACATGCATACTGGAGACCTGCCGGGCCTTATCAACGGCATGCTCCAGGTCCAGTTCCATAAAGACATGGATGAGCGAGTTTGGGGAAGAGGAACTTGACTGGCCTACACAGAGTCCTGACCTCAACCCCAGAGATGGACTGGCCATTGGGATTACCAGGAGTTTCCCGGTGGGCCGATGGCTCAGTGGGCCGGCTTCAGTGACAGTGGACCACCCCTCTCCTCCGCTCCTCTGTCTCTCCCGTCCCGCAGCACTCACCTCCTCTCCCTCCCTGCAGCGCTTACTTGGGGGGAAGTAAGAAGCAGGGGGAGGACCAGAGAAGCATGGGGGAGGGAAGAGACAGCTGACTCAACAGCTATGGCCTGGGAGTTTCTCACTTCTGCCTTATCTTGTCCCATAAGAGGGGGAACCAAACTGATTCTTTCCCCCGGGTGAAATAATGTCTAGCTTCCCCACTGGTACTGCCTATAAGAGTACCAATACCAGCCGTTCTACTCTAATGAAGTAGAAGGGCTAGTACCTAGTGAAGGGGGAGTGGGGGCTTGGGTGCGGGAGTTGTCCGACCGCCATGGGAGAGACCTGTCAAAGTGGGCCAGTCTGAATGAAGTCCAGGGCCAAATCTTTGTCCCAGTCCAGCCCTGCTCAACCCAATAGAACAACTGTGGGATGAATTAGAGTGGAGACTGCAAGCCAGACCTTCTCGTCCAAAATCAGTGCCTGACCTCACAAATGCGCTTCTTTAGGAATGGTCAAACATTCCCATAGACACACTCCTAAACCTTGTGGACAGCCTTCCCAGAAGAGTAGAAGCTGAGGGTGGGCCAACTCAATATTGAACCCTACGGACTAAGACTGGGATGCCATTAGGCTGGATTCACACCTATGCATTTTTAGTGCTTTTTGCATTTTGCAGATTTGCACTAGTCCATTCAACATGGTTTCCTATGGAACACGTTCTGTAGTGCAAATCTGAAAAATGCAAAAGGCACTAAAAATGCATAGATGTGAATCCAGCCTTAAAAGGAACACTAAAGTCATGGCGGATGGCGCGTCGCGTCATCCGCTGTGATCGACAGCAGCGCCAGCCAATGGCTGCGCTGCTATCAATCCGCCTAGCCTAGCCAATCAGCGGCCAGGCTGGGAACTGAACAGGATGACATGGACGTGCCCGGGAATTTCGAACGGTCAGGTAAGTAAAACGGGGGCTCGGGGGGGGGGGGGCGGGCGGTGCTGTCAGATGTTTTTTTACCTTAATGAATAGGATGCATTAAGGTAAAAAAAAATTTTACCTTTACAACCCCTTTAAAGTTCATGTTCTTTACTCCTAGGTCCTTATGTACATACTTGATATTTTATATTTATTTAGGGCCAGTTCACACCAGACACAGTTCCGTTCGGTTCTGTGTCCTTTTTTTCTGCACAAAAGTGGCTCTAGTTGGCTCTAGTTCACACCATGCAGTCAGTTTTAGGTGCAGAACTGCATGGTGTGAACTAGAGCCAACTAGAGCCATTGGAAAACACTGTGCATGCATTTTTAGTGCAGAAAAAATGCACACAAAACTGTACAGAACTGCGTCTGGTGTGAACTGACCCTATGTTACGCTATATACGGTATATATATATATATATACACTGTATATTACTATATGTTTGGCATATCTTTTTTTTTTCAAGACCTTGAGGAAGCGATATTTGTTTGATATAAAGATTTCCCTGTTTTTTTCTTGACCTGCTCCTTTAATTGTTATTTTATTTATTCTTTTTTTATTTTTGATACATGGATGCAGTTGATAATGAACGTTGCCTCAACATTTGGCCAATATACAGTAACAAAACAAGAATAACAGGATTCTTTTTAATAGTATAGTTTAGGATTGAACTGATGGTACAGTAAAACCTTGGTTTGAGAGCATTTTGCAAGACAAGCTAGATTTTTAAATACATTTTGACTTGATATACAAGTAGCGTCATGTCACAACTGAGTATAAAAGAGAAGAGAAGAGCCTCTAAGTGTAGCAATATGGTTACATTTAATGACGGTACAACATTTAGCAACTTATTGCTACACTTAGAGGTGCCTCTCTTCTATTTTATACTCTGTAGCTCCTGCTGGATTTTGCTTCTAATCCCATTGTGGATGGACATTTTCTGGTTACACAACTTATCAATCACATTGCTATAATCTTTTTATATGGAATATAAACTGAAAGATTTATGAATAAATGGTTGTGGAACAAATCATCTGAGTTTCCATTATTTCTTATGGGGAAATTTGCTTTGATATACAAGTGCTTTGGATTACAAGCATGTTTCTGGAACAAATTATGCTGGCAATCCAATGTTTTACTGTACTAGGTCTAGTGGTTAACTCTAAATAGTGGGTGTTGGGTCTCTCTTGCTTTTAATATATGTTATATTGATTGTGATCTGTATATAGACATACAATTAAAGAGCAATAAACAAATATATTACAGACAAAACAATCGCTCATGTCTTATTCCAGAAGAACCAAGTATATTGACAAAACATGTTCTGCGTTATCATGACATCTATCTTCATGGACAATAGAAGGAGCAAAAATGATATGCAAGGTCAATCATGAAGGTCTTGGTTCCAGAGGAGCAAGAGTATGAGAAGTTGCAACTCAGGGTCCCAAAAATGTTATCAAACAGTTGCAATTTATTTCTAAGCTCATAGATACGTTTTTATAAGAGCAATTTAGAATTTATAAATGTTTTTTTCCGCAACTATAAAGGGCCCCTTCCACGTTAAAGGGATTCATTTCTTAAAGCGGATGGTTCACAAAAAAGAAAATATTAAAAGCCAGCAGCAACAAATACTGCAGCTGCTGACTTTTAATATTAGGACACTTACCTGTCCTGGAGTCCAGCGCCGTCCGCAGCAGAGGATGAGCGATCGCTCGTCTCTCTGCTGTTCCCCGCTCCATCCACGGTGAGGGAACCAGGAAGTGAAGCGCTGCGGCTTCACTGCCCGGTTCCCTACGGCGCATGCGCGAGTCGCGCTGCGCCCGCCGATTGGCTCCAGCTGTGTGCTGGGAGCCGAGTGTTCCCAGCACACAACGGGGGACAGACGGGATGTGATGCAATGCCCGTCTTTTGCCCGTGAATGCTGGGCCGGAAGTGGGTGCAGATACCTGTCTATCTGCACCCCCCTCCCCCCTGAAAGGTGTCAATTGTGACACCGGAGGGGGGGAGTGTTCGGATCAGCGGATCTTCACTTTAGGGTGGAGATCCGCTTTAACATTAAAATTTAAAATTGTCCCATTTGTCCCTTGCTGGAATAAAATAAAATAAAAATTAAATATTGACTTGAGTATAAGCCTAGGGTGTCCATCTGCATGCCTCTCTGTGACTCACTTTGCCTCACCGTGTCCATGTGCATGCCTCACTGTGCCCATGACTAGACTGACGTTTAACATGGGAGTCTATGGAAGGGGTGCCCGGGTTTGAAAAATTGGTGCCCCCCAGCCGTAGGTCCCCCAGACAAAAAAAAGGAGAAATGGGGCTACATGTGTGAGAAGTTCCGGGTCCAGGGGACCTACGACCGGCCAGTACCGGGTCCCCAAAATCACAGGAGAAATGACCATTTAACAAGGGAGTTTATTGAAGAAGGGGTGCCCGTCTTTGAAAAATCGGTGCTCCCTGGCCGTAGGTCCCCCAGACACAGGCCTGGATTTACTCCCTTTGCTGCACCAAGTCCGGGTCCTTCAATGCCGCACACACCATCACATAGGGGGCCTTCACCCAGACCGGTCCAGGGCATAGCACATCAGGGTACAGAGCCCAGCACATCAGGGCACGGCACATCAGGGTACAGGGCACAGCACATCAGGGCACGGCACATCAGGGTAAGGGGGACAGCACATCAGGACCCATCACAGCATATCGGGGCACACCACATTGAGGCACAGAACATCAGGGGACACAAGGACACGGGCTCAGAGCACATTAGGGCATGGGGTATATCAGATCACATCAGGGCACATGGCACATTATGGGGCACATCGTTTACCAACCAGCATGCAGAGTAGCGCAGGAAGTGTGTGTAATAAGTTCTCTCTCATGTCACTCTGCTCCCCGGCGACCTCTCCTCTCTTCTCGTCCATCCCAGATGATGTCACAAGCAAATGGGGATGGACAAGAAGAGAGGAGGGGCCGCCAGGGAGCAGAGTGACATGAGAGAGAACTTATTACACACGCTTCCTGCGCTACTCTGCATGCTGACTAAATCTCGATCTACCCGTCAGGCACCAGCTGTGCGCGATTGACGGGTAGATCGCTGCGGACCTCCGATGCAGATTAGGCGGCCGCTGTAACCAGCCGACTGAGCACACCGGGAAACCCCTGTTGCCACAGAGCCAGCACCGCCCCTGCACCCACTGCCGCCTCAAGGCCTGGCCTCGGTGGCCTTGCATGGAATCCGGCCCTGCCCGGACAACAAACTTTTCACATTTGTAGAGGAAGAGTGGGGCTATATGTGAGCCAGGGGACCTACGGCCAGCCAGTACCAGTTCCCCAAAGTCCAGGAGACCAGGAACAAAAAGGTGACTCGAATATAAGCCGAGTGGGGCATTTTCAGCACAAAAAAATGTGACGAAAAACTCGGCTTATACTCAAATATATACTGTACATTTTTGGTTGTAACATGACAAAAATGTGGAACATTTCAAGGGGGTATGAATACTTTTCAAGGCACTGTACACCAAAAATGGGCTTCCATCTTTTGTTTGCTGAAAAAATGAAATAAGGAATCTGATTGGTTACTGTGAAAAACTCCACTTTTCATATTTCTGGAGATTTTTGTTGTTTAATATCTAGCCCCCACACTGTTTGTCCAGAAGTGAGCTTTTCTATTTAGAATACTGATCATAACAGTGCGAGGTTATCCTGATTATTACATGCAGACTGAGTCACACAAACCCAATTCCTGAAGAAATGTACAATACAGAAGAAAACGGCCCACGTACCACATTGGCAGGCAGCTTGTGTCCAGGCAAGTATTTGACATTTTCATGATCTGTGTTGATGATCTCTGTCAGTTTTTTCCCTCCTATTAATTCTTCAAACACCCACATGTTCACCACATTATCAAACTCAGGCAGCTTTGCAGCATTGTCGCCCACTATTTTTGCAATGGCGGATCCCCTGTAGAGAGAAAAAGAGTATGTTAGAATTGTGCAATAATTAGATCAAATCATCGGATCAAATCATCGAATGATGAAATATTCCCTTAAGCTGATAATGATACGTTCAGCTGGCAGACGTGATAAACAGTTCTCTCTAAAATTTGATAAAACACATTTATTTGCTACAAAGGAAACATACAAATTAACACATTAATATTGTAGTTTAGGGGTTCCCAAACTGGGGTACAGCCAGGATCTTTAGGGGCATAAGAAAAAATGAATAATGAATGAACCATAATTGAATAATGTGACTAAATAAAATGTCACTTGGATGCCAAACAACAATAGGCAATGGCAGTGCAGGCCCTAGGGGGCAGGGAGTAGAAGGAGGGGAGTGATCTGATGTCACCCTCATCCAGCATAAGGAGTACCATATAGACTCGAGTATAAGCCAAGTTTTTCAGCACATTTTTTTGTGCTGAAAAAGCCCCCCTCGGCTTATACTCGAGTCAGGTTTCCTCTCCTGTGTCAGTATTATTGAGGACGGAAGAAAGCCATATTACGCTGTACATTGTCCCCTCTGATTCACAGCAGGGCTGTGTGTATAGGAAGTCCGCGCCATCCCGCCTCCTCCACGTCTGTCTGTGAGAAGGAGGAGGCAGATCATCTTACAGTGGACGGAAGCTGACTTCCTATACACACAGCCATGCTGTGAATCAGAGGGGACAATGTACAGCCTAATATGGCTTTCCTTCCTTACTCATCAATACTGACACGGCGGATAAGGTACATGGGCACAGTGAGGCTTAAAATAGGCACAGTGAGGCTGCTTATGGGCACAGTGAGTCTGAAAATGGGCACAGTGAGCCTACTTATGCGCACAGTGAGGCTGAAAATTGGCACAGTAAGGCTGCATATGGGCACAGTAAGGCTGCTTATGGGCACAGTGAACTTAAAATGGGCACAGTGAGGCTGCATATGAATGAATGAATGAATGAATGAATGAAAACTTATATAGCGCAGCACATGCAAACTGAATCGCCTCTGGGAGCTTGTTGTTCCTGTCTCCTTTGATATCAAAAGAGATGAGTCTTGACCTTTTTCCTGAATGCTAGGTGGTTCTCCTCCAACCGAATACTGATTGGTAAAGCGTTCCATAGTCTGGGACCTTGGATCGCAAATCTTCTATCTCCTTTGGACTTGTAGTTGGCTTTCGGAACCTGGAGCAGGTTTTGATTGGTGGATCGCAAAATGCGATTGGAATTATGAGCTTTTATTTTTTCGCATAAATAATGGGGGGCATTCCCATGGACACATCTATGCGTAAGACAGAGAGCTTTAAAAGCAATCCTGTCTTTAACTGGTAACCATATGGGCACAGGAGGCTAAAAATGGGCACAGGAGGCTAAAAATGGGCACAGTGAGGCTGAAAAATGGCACAGTAAGGCTGCATATGGGAAAAGTGAGGCTACTTATGGGGACAGTGAGGCTGAAAATGGGCACGGTGAGGCTGCATATGGGCACAGGAGGCTGAAAATGGGCATAGTGAGGCTGAAAATGGGCACAGTGAGGTGGCAAATGGGTGCAGTGAGGCTGCAGGTGGGCATTGTTGACCCTCTTTTCCACTTACGATAGCTGCTGCATTCTCACCCTAGGCTTATACTTGAGTCAATACGTTTTCCTGTTTTTTTGTGGTAAAATTATGTGCCTTGGCATATATTTGTGTCGGCTTATACTCGAGTATATACGGTACCATCAGTCAGGAAGTCACATCACACTGCCATACTCACCTCGAGTCTGTGCAGAAGTGGCCTGCCGAAATGTTGGGGCCACATTGTGCACAGCCGCATTCTACACAAAAACCACTTGACATGTTGCAGGACTCGGCGGAGCCAGGGAAGAGGAGCCAAATGGTCCCCAAGTACCCGCTGCCTCCAATAACATCCCACTGCACTGCCACAACATTCAGCCGAGTGCCCACCAGAGCCAGATGTCAGGTGCCCCTCCAAAAACAATCAAAAAACATCTCCTGCGCATGAGTGTAACAGCTCAGTAGGGTATAAGTGTTGTTCCACTGTATATCTGGGTAATCTTTTAAGACCGGGCTGCACTCTAGAACTGAGGATGTCCTATGACCACTGAAAAATAATAAAAACAAAAGAGGGCACACAGGCCTAGTGCATTATCCCACAAGTTTTTAATAATAAATATATATTAAAAAAACTACCGTATTTATCGGCGTATACCGCGCACTTTTTTCCCCTTAAAATCAGGGGGAAATTGTGGGTGCGCGATATACGCCGATCCCGCTTCCCGCGCTGTGTTTGAACATCGCCGCCGACATATACCGAGTGCAGTACACTCGGCCAGGCTCGGCTCCGCTCGCGGTCACGCCCTGTGCCGCCTCCTAGCCTCTATGCGAGAGGAGCCAGAGTGTACTGCGCTCGATATATGTCGACGGCGGCGTTCAAAAACAGCGCGGGAAATGGGGATCGGCTCAAAAACAGCGACGGAGAAGCGGGGAAGACACCGACGAGGGGCATTCAAACTGTAAGTATTTTCTTTTTTTCCCCTGAAATTTCCCTTTTAGGTTGGGGGTGCGCGCTATACGCCGGTGCGCGCTATAGGAAGATAAATACGGTACTAACAAACATATGAGTTAAAAACGCTTGCCTAGCCACTCATCCGTGATTTGGTGCTTCCAAATGGGACAATCTCCAGTACATTTGGGGGAACCTCACCAGAATTGGCCCTGATGAAGAAGGGAACCCTGATGAAGACTTCAAATCTGAAAGGAGACCAGAGGAAGATGGAAGCACTGGGGACAGATGGAAGCACAGGCGTCAAGGAGAAGCACAGATTTCGCAGAACTGGAACGCGCATATTTGCTTGGTAATCTGTCATAATGGGCAAATATTATAGTACATTATGCCAAAAAAAAAAACTGGGTGCCAAATTTTTTTAATTATTTTTTTGGTCTGGCAGTTTATTTTATTTTTAATACAGCATCTCATAGGCAAGAATTACATTCAAGGATGCAAGATACCAAAGTCTCACTATCTATATTACACGTTATGCTGATTTTGATAGGAACGTGTAGTTGATGTTTTTGCCTATCCAAATACGGCAAAAGGACTCTGTGGGGTTAATTAACAAAACACAAATTGACTGTGCACTTGGCAAGTGCCTTTGTGCTCCACAGGAGTATTTGCTCCAGAGCTTAGTAAATGAAGGGAAGCTCTGCTGACTTCCATCATCGTATCATGTGTAAGCAAACATGCAGCTTTTTATATTTTCCGTGCATGTGATTGGGTATTCTCTGCACAGTGAAGCTTCACCTCATTTACTAAGCTCTGGAGCAAATTCCCTTGCAGAGTACAACTGCACTTTAATGCTGGGGCATGAAAGCCCTCGGACTTTAACACTGGATCGGTGCGCTAGCAGGATGGGAAAAAAAGTCCTGCTAGCAGCATCTTTGGAGCGGTGTGAATACCGCTCTGCAGAGGCGCATATCGGGGTAAAACCACCCCGCTAGCGGCCGAATTTTAGCGGGAAATTACCGCCACCGCACCTTCCGCCCCAGTGTGAAAGGGGCCTTACTCTGGATGTTTAGAATTATGCAAATGAGCATGGGATTCATGTCCCCTAAATCCAGCATTGGAGCTGCAGTGGGTCCAGGATGCTAAGATATTCCCAGACTCCATAGGCCAAATGAGACCCCAAGGTTAGCTTTTATTGTGCAACTTGCAAAAACGATGTAAAGATTAGGGGTAATCTACATATACAGGTAACGCCTAAGGATTGATAAGACTTCAACGCAAAGATATACTGTATATGGCATTTTGCACTAACTTGTGTATTCTTATCATACCAGGTAGAAGCAGGGCTGGATTGGGACAGAAATTTGGCCCTGTACTTCATCCAGACTGGCCCACCTTGACAGGTCTCTCCCATGGTGGCCGGACAACTACTCCCGCACCCCCCTCCCCGGCCACCCAAGCCCCTCTCCCCCTTCACTAGCCACTAGCCATTCTACTTTATTAGAGTAGAACGGCTGGTACTGGTCCTTCAAGCTTTAGGGTAGCCTTTCTCAACCTTTTCACCCCAGGGGAACCTTTAAAATAATGTTCAGATTTCGGGGAACCCCTGATAAAACCCATTCATTGGGGGTCAGTGGGAACAATGCCCCTTACTTTGGTGGTCAGTGAGAAGAATGCCCTTTTTTACAGTAGTGGTAAGAAGGTCCTCCTTACAGAGAACTATGTAGATCAGAGGTGTCAAACACAAGGCCCGCAGGCCGAATCCGGCCCTCCAAGCCATTTCATGTGGCCCTCGCCCTCCTCTGGTCCTCCTCAAGACCCTTACATTCTGTTTTAAAGCAATGCATTCAGCTTCTTCCCAGCAGCAGCTTAAGGAAAGGGGGTACACTGTGATGTAAGGGGGGGGGGGGGAGACTCAACTTCTGATGGTGGGGTAGCTCTTAACATCTAATGTAAGGGGAGGGGATGCACTGGACATCTAACCTTACAGATACAACCGGCCCTTTTGAGGGCAATCATAATGCTGATGCGGCCCTCGATAAAATTGAGTTTGACACCCCTGATGTAGATCATTGGTGTCATACCACTGGCTCCTCCAAGACACCATCAAACAGGAGGTAAATCAGTCACAGCTCAAGGAACCCCTAGCCACCTCTGGAGAAACCCTAGGGTTCCACGGAACCCTGATTAAGAATGGCTTCTTTAGGGGGTCCAAACTGTGGTCAGTAGAAAATGTCCTGGCATCAGCGGGCGAAAATAATGCTCCATGATCGATATTAGGGGGAGTAATAATGCCCCATCGTTGGTATCAGTGGGAGGAATAGTGCCCCATCATTGGTGTCGGTGGGAGGAATAGTACCCCAATGTCGGTGTCAGTGGCAGGCCAGTAACTATGCCCCACTATTGCTGACAGTGGAGGGAATAGTGTCCCAAGGGCTGGATAAAAGCAAAGGGCCCACCCCAGGCTGTAGTATGGAGACCACTGCTCTAGAGGTTACTGTTCATTGAGCAATGAGCAACTTCAGCCAATCAGATGAGTAACTACTGAGAACAATGACCTTTTTAGCTATCTGTATGGGGGGAGGGGTTGATTCCCAGTGATTACAGGTGTAAAGAGCATGTATAGCCAAGTGTGTTAAAGGTCATATCACCTTCAACAAAGCGAGCTAAGCAGCCAAATCATGTGAATGCACTGTACATATATACAGGTAGGTTTAAACTGGTCTGCTGGTGAACAATGCAAAAGCTAAAGAAGACAAATACAAATCTTTTTAATGATATGACCCAAGATATATACACAGATTAGCCATAAATTCATGACCACCCACCTAATATTGTGTAGGTCCCCCTTTTGCTGCCAAAACAGCCCTATCCTTTAAGTACTGTAAGAGGAGGGACCTCTGTGGATCTTACTTGTTTTTCAGCACATTCCATAGACGCTTGATTGAATTGAGATGTGTGGAATTAGGAGGCAAAGTCAACACCTAGAACTCGCTGTTGTGTTCCACAAACTATTCTTGAACCAAGTGTGGCAGAGTACATTATCCTGCTGAAGGAGGCCACTGCCATCAGGGAATACCTTTTCTATGAGGAGAGGTACTTGGCCAGCGACAATGTTTAGGTAGGTGATATGTGTCAAAGTAGAATCCATAAATGGCAGGATCTAAGGTTTCCCAGCAGAACACTGCCCAAAGCATTACACTGCATTTTTGGTCCAGTCCTGATGCTCATGTGTCTATTATAGGCACATTTAGTTGTGGACATGGGTCAGTATGGGCACCCTGACCTGTCTGTCGCTACACAGCCCCATACACAACCAACTTTGATGCCCATTTTTTGGGGGCCTTTCATACGACAACTTCAGGGACAACATGTTTACTTTCTGCCTAATATATGCCACGGACTTTAACTACTTCAACCCTGGAAGAATTTACCCCCTTCCTGACCAGAGCTCTTTAGCGATATGGCACTGCATTGCTTTAACAGACAATTGCGCGGTCGTGCGATGCTGTACCCAAACAAAATTGACATCCTTTTTTTCACACAAATAGAGCTTTCTTTTGGTGGTATTTGATCACCTCTGTGTTTTTTTTTTGTTTGTTTTTTTGCGCTATAAACAAAAGAAGAGCAACAATTTTGAAAAAAAAGCAAAACATTTTTGCGCTATAAACAAAAGAAGAGCAACAATTTTGAAAAAAAGCACTATTTTTCACTTTTTGCAATAATGTCCCCAAAAAAAATATATAAAAAAATAATTTTTTCCTCAGTTTAGGCCGATATGTATTCTTCTACATATTTTTGGTAAAAAAAAAAAACACAATAAGCGTATATTGATTGGTTTGTGCAAAAATTACAGCATCTACAAAATGGCATTTTTTTTTTTTTTTTTTACTAGTAATGGCAGCGATCTGCAATTTTTATAATGACTGCGACATTATGGCGGACACATCGGACACTTTTGATGCTATTTTGGGACTATTGTCATTTATACAGCGATCAGTGCTATAAAAATGCACTGATTACAGTGTAAATGACACTGGCTGGGAAGGGTTTATCCACTAGGGGGCGAGGAAGTGGTTAAGTGTGTCCTAGGGAGTGATTCTAACTGTGAGGGGGCTGGGCTACAAGTGACAGGACAGTGATCACTGCTCCTGATGACAGGGAGCAGTAGTTCACTGTCCTGTCACTAGACAGAACAGGGAAATGCCTTGTTTACATAGACATTTTCCCATTCTGCCTCTCCTTGACATGATCATGGGACACCAACGAATTTTTGAGTTAGAGGGGTCCGCGGGCGCGGTCACGGAGAGTGTGGCAGGTGCACAGCTTCTTAAAGGGAACGTACAGGTATGTTCATTTGCCTACCGCTGCCATTCTGCTGACGTATATCGGTGCGCAGCGGTCGGCAAGTGATTAAGATGCCATTGTAACAAGATAACCAGTGTTATTCATTTACCTGTCAATTGTTATAAAGTTATGGCTGATCAGTGTATACAAATCAGGACAAGTTGTGGCAGGTCGGGGGCCACAGTGTAGTCTCCCAACACCATTTAAAAAGCCATAAACCACCCCCGCGACTATGAACCCCACCTGTCTAGAGCCTCCAGCAAACGAAACACAAGAATTCTGCAATGAGCTATCTGATTTTTTCATTGACAAAATCACAAACATTTGTGAAATAATTCAGCAGAACATAGCAAGCAACCCCACTCAGCCAGAGCAAGAAGACAAAGACCATAAATATATTCTACAATTACCATCGACACCACCAAACCCATCATCAGAAGCCTCCGACACAGCGCATCGCCAAACGACATTATTCCTACAAAACTTCTGAAAGAATGTAACGACATTTATGATAACGCACCTCATAAACCAATCATTCAAAGAAGCAATCGTTCCGATCTCCCTCAAGCAAGGCATAATCAAACCCCTCCTAAAGAAGCCCAACCTGAACCCCAAAGACCCAAACTAACGCAGACCTGTCACAGGCCATCTACAAGATTATCAAGAAAGCAGTAGTACAACAGCTACAACCCCATTTGGACACCCACAAACTCTTGGACCCACTGCAATCTGGTTTCCACCCAGGCCATGGGACAGAAACTGCACTGGGATGACGCCCTTGAAGCAGTAGATGAAGCAAAATCATGTCTCCTGGTGCTGCTGGACCTCAGCGCAGCTTTTGACATAGTAGACCACAAACCCTGCTCACTTGTCTCGCAGAAGTAGCTGGAGTCGCAGACTCAGATCTACTCTGGTTCGCATCCTTCCTAGAGAACCAATCCCAGAAAGTGAAACTAGGAGCTTTCACTTCAGAAGCACGTAAAATTAAATGCAGAGTCCCTCAAGGATCACCTTTGCCGCCCGTGCAGTTCAACATCTACCTCCGTCCACTCCTCAAAATCATCCGCAACCAGGCCCTGCTCTATCACTCCTACTGTGATGACACCCTACTTTACCTACACATCTCCAACAAAAAAGACCAATACTACGCACTGAAAAACTGCCTCTCATTGATCGACGATTGGATGACGGAGAGCTCCTTCGAACTTAATGGATCCAAAACAGAACTCCTCTTCCTCCATGCAAACCAAAACAAAAACCCTAGCACGACGTCACACCACCCACCATCCTTGGACAAACCATCACCCCCAGCACTAAAGCCAAAAGCCTCGGAGTCATCTTTGACTCAGACATGACAATGGATGCACAAATAGGATCAGTAGTCAGTGGATCTCACCACCTTCTTCGAAAGTTGCATAGACTCATTCCCTTCATCCCAGAAGGAGACACAGAAGCAGTAGTTGGAACAATCCCCGACTCGACTACGCAAACTCCCTCTACCTCGGACTCCCCAAACACCAAATTTCACGTCTACAAGTTGTCCAGAACACAGCAGCCAAACTGGTAACTGGAAAAAAAAACTGTGAATCAATCACCCTGTCCCTGAGGACCCTCCATTGGCTAGCCCTGGAGTATTGGGTTACATTTAAGACCCTTTGCTTCACTCACAAATGTACACAAGGAAAAGCCCTGCAATACCTCTTGCGAAAAACTAAAGCACCACACCCCAAATCGCCCATCCAGTCAACTAACCAGAACCTCCTCCACATTCCCAAGATCCGCTACAAATCTAAAGGCGAACGCAGGACCGATCCTAGGGTCACAGGCGCCTGGGTGCAGAAATATTTCTGGTTCCCCCACATGGGCGTCGTCGTTTTACTAACTGCTCCCCTTTACAAATGTTTATATGGCAATGACTCAACCACAGAAATGCTCCCCCACAAAGTTTTCATTACCCTGGGACCCTTACATGATCTCTTAACAATAAACAAAATACAGGAAGAGAAGCAGAGTACTTTATTGGGACCTGGAGAGGGGCCTCTGTGATGGACACAGAGAGGGCTTCTGTTAAAGAGTCTGTTAGATGTTCGGCGCCCCCACCTCTGTAGGCGCCTGGGTGCAATGCACCCTGTGCACCCTGCCTAGGATCGGCCCTGGGCAAACGAAGATTCGCAGTCCACGGACATCTGCATGGAAGACAACCATCTGGCCTTCAGGAAGAAGCTGAAGACCCACCTTTTCTAAAGACACAGGATGGCACTGGCTGCAAAAGTGCCTTGAGACGATTTACTTTGCATTTGTAGTGCTACACAAGTTACTCATTCATTCATTCTCATCCTACCATAAATCAGAGCCAACATTTACCTATATTGGTCCAGTTTTAATATATGCTAATCTACAATCTGGCTGTTTAGTGTCCTCCTGTAAAATGAAGCAAAGCTTGTCCTGGGCAGTGTATGGTAGCCATAACTGACATGAATGGAGCTCATTTAGACTTCATTCACACAGAACTAAACTGTACTGGGTGCGCGTGTGGGTACATGTCCCAGAATGCAGACAGTATAAATTGGGGACACACACCCACACAGATGTCAAATTGGGAGGATGTTAATACTGGGACTGCCCGTGTGAGGATGCATGGAACATCTGTGCATCACGAGCACGCAAACACGGCGCTCACATAGATGCACGCTTTGGTATGCCCATGTGAATGAAGCCTAAAAGATATGGAGGAAAGTTAACGTAGGTGTTGGCCATGAAAACCACTCGTATTCTCAGTTTCATTTTCTACCTTACATTAGAACCGCTCCTAGACTGGGTGATTGCTGTTTACAATACCTCCATAATAATTTGCTAGATTTCATATTGGGACCCGACCTTCATGCATAACTATTTTGCAGGAAACAATCTATTTAATCTATGTCCAGGCATCTGCTACACTTTAGTTATGGCGTAGTGGCCACAAAATCACATGTTTGGCAGCTGAACAAGTAGGATAAACCCAGAATACTGATGACGGAAACTGTGACAAATGTCAACATTAATTAACTGCTCAGTCTATTCTTGCAATGTTTACCAAACTCCTGAACTCACCGCACATTTTTTTTTTTGTTATTTCAACACATTCTTCATGTCATTGTATTTGCAAAGAGAAGGACTTTGAAGCAAAAGTTGAATCTGCCTTAATTTTGCTTCCCACCCTTCCCCAACCAACATGCTGCTGACATTCATAAATGTTCAAATGTTGGTTTCTTTAAAGTGGATGTAAACCCATTGATGTCACAATGTAGAGAATAAGATTTCCTATCATCTGTGCCCAGTCTTGCCACACAGAGTTAATCCAGCTGTGATCAATCCTCTTTTATGTTCAGTGAAAATTAACAGACTTCCAGATAAAAACCTGTCTAAATAAAAAGTCAGTTTCTCTCTTCTTGCTTTGAGTGACAGGTTATTTACATATCTAGCTTGGACATGTTTATCATATGTTATGTTATGTTTATCATAATATGAGGTGATCCAAAGTTCATTGTACAGTATATTACCAGGATGTGTTATGTGGGGGAGGGGTGGATTTCTCACTTTTTATACTTTGAATCACCTCATATTATGATAAACATAACATGTGATAAACATGTTCAAGCTAGATATGTAAATAACCTGTCACTCAAAGCAAGAAGAGAGAAACTGACTTTTTATTTAGACAGGTTTTTATCTGGAAGTCTGTTAATTTTCACTGAACAATATAAGAGGATTGATCAGAGCTGGTTTATCTCGGCAAAGGAGAAGTGCTCACTAACACAGATTTATGAACAATATTTGAGAGAAATAGGCCTTTTGTGTACATAGAAAAAGTCATGGATCTTTCTGTCCATGTCAGGACCCTTCGGGGTAAGACCGCGCTATCTTAACCACATCAGCCCCAGACCATTTCGCTGGTCAAAGACCAGGCCACTTTTTGTGATTCGGCACTGCGTCGCTTTAACTGACAATTGCGCGGTCGTGCGACATGTTTTCCAAACAAAATTGACGTCCTTTTTTCCCCACAAATTGAGGTTTCTTTTGGTGATATTTCATCACCTCTAGAGCGACGATTTTGAAAAAAAAAACAATATTTTATTACTTTTTGCTATAATAAATATCCCCCAAAAACATATATATATATAAAAAAAAAACATTTTTCCTCAGTTTAGGCCGATACGTATTCTTCTACATATTTTTGGTAAAAAAAATCGCAATAAGCGTTTATTAATTGGTTTGCGCAAACGTTATAGCGTCTACAAAATTGGGGATCGTTTTATGGCATTTTTATTAACAATTTTTTTTACTAGTAATGGCGGCGATCAGCGATTTTTATCGTGACTGCGACATTATGGCGGACACATCGGACACTTCTGACACCATTTTGGGACCATTGTCATTTTTACAGCGATCAGTGCTATATTAAATGCACTGATTACTGTCAAAATGACACTGACGGTGAATGGGTTAACCACTAGGTGGCGCTGTATGGGTTAGGCGTGACCAGGTGAGTGATTCTTACTGTAGGAGGGGGTGGGCTGTGTGTGACATGAAACTGATCTCTGTTCCGATTACACGGAGTGGAGATTAGTGTCATTGTCACTAGGCAGAGCGGGGAGATGCTTGTTTACATTAGCATCTCTCTGCTCTATCTCTACGCGAGACGATCATGGGGATCCCTGTGGCGATTGAGTCCGTGGGACCCACGGAGCTTGCGGCAGGGTCGCGAGAGCGCCGGCGTGAGCGACCACACGGCGGCATCTTAAAGGGGACGTACCTGTATGCCCATATGCCTGATTAAGATACCTCTCAACTCAACTCTGTCTATGTTCTTGTTGGGGACTTTTCCCCTTACTTCCTCTCTGAAAATATAACAGTTGAGAGAACTGTTCCCTAATGGCCCGTACACACGATCCGAATATCGGACGAAAACGATCGTCCGATGATGGATCGTACGATTTTCGGATCGTGTGTACACTACTTTCAAGAGCCGATCACGACCGGTCATCCGATATTATTCGATCAGACAAGCGCGAAAATTTTCCTCGTACGATGTCAGATCGTACGATTTTCGTTTAGTCAGTACAGCCGTCGTCCGAAAATACAATACAAATACATTACAACACGTGACATCACTTACAATTATTTTTTTCTGTCGTACGAGAATTTTCGTGAGTTTAATAACCTATTTTAATTTACTTGCGATTATTAAGCGAAAAAAGTCGTACGATCCGTCGTCCGATATTCGGATCATGTGTACGGGCCATAAGTGAGGGGAAGTTGCACTTTTGTCAGTTGTCAGCAGAACAGGTGTCCCCATGAGGAGATTTCCCATCTGTAACAATTTAGCTCTCCCCTCATAGCAGATGCTAGAGCAGAAGGTGAAGAAAGATTAAGACCCTTTCACACTTGTACGACTTCAAAATCGCGCTATTTTAACGCGATTTCAATGAATGCCTGTAAGTGGCATCTAAATCGGACCAAAGTAGTGCAAGGACTACTTTGAAGTAGGCACAACTTAAAGTCGTGCCAGTATGAATGGTGTTCATTCAAAATAAAGGAGACTAACCCTATCCATGTTAACATTATGGGCCAGATTCAGGTAGATGGGAGCATCTTTGCTCTGGAGTAACGCTTCTCATTTACGTTACTCTGGCGAAATTGTAGGAGCAAGTGCTGTTATTCATGAAGCACTTGCTCCTAAAGTTGCGGCAGCGCATCGCAAATGAGCCGGCGGAATTCAAATTGGGCGGGTACGGGGCGTGTATTGTTTAAACTAAGCGCGATCCCGCGGCGAACGTACTGCGCATGCGTCGAGTGTCAATGCATCCCAGTGCGCATGCTCCAAATTCTGTCAGTGAACGTCAATGACGTCACATCCCCATTCATGAAAGTTTTACGCAAGCGACGCGATTTTTTTTTTCGACGCGATGACGACGCCTATACACTTAACATAGGATACTCCACTAGGGGGCTGCTTTATCTTTACACCGCGTATCGCTTCCGGAAACGTCGGAAAGTCACTGCGTCGTGCCCGAATACGATCGTGAATTGCCGATTCCCGCTGATTAACATATTTTTTCAGCGTAAATCAGCGGGAACGCCCCGGCGCCATTTTTAAATTAAAGTTGCGATGCGATGGCGAAATTCAATTACGCCGCTCGCATTGGAACTCCAACCCGGCGTTTCTTGTTTTCTGGTTACAGAAAACAGAAACGCCGGCTTAAAGTGACAGTTAGGCTGGAGTATCACTGATACTCCAGCCTAACTCTACCTGAATCTGGCCCTATGTTTACATTGTCGGTTTTCCAGGATGCTTGATTCAAGTTTATTCCACCCATTTTTTTTTAAAGGTGTAATCATTATTATTATTGTTTCAGGTACTTATATAGCGCTGTCAATCAACGCAGCGCTTTTACATATACATTGTACATTCACATCAGTGTCATGTGCCCAGATGCTTTTCAACTCAAAACAACCACCAGTTCCAATTCTAAAAGTAATTTGAGAAAATGTTGAATTCTTTACTATCACCCCCGATTTACAAATGGAAAAGAATACATTTACTCAGGAGAGGGAACCTGTTGTTTTTTGTGTTAATAAAGCGTTGCACTCCTTCAGCTACTCTTAGCATGTAAAGGGCAGGTGTAAAAGGATAGCCTTGCGTGAGGACGGAATTTGCTCTGTCAAGCACATTTACGATGGTACAGAGGTTATGAGCTGGGGTGATATCTTCGAGATAATATTCAGTGGCCTATGGACATGTGTGTACTATGCTTGCCATAAACATTGTAGAGAATATCCAGATCAATAATAAAACAGATCTCAGGAGAACTTTGATCTAATGATATCATCGGATCAGGGACACTCACTCACTGCCACCATCTGTAGTATAGGGACACTGAAGGCAATAAAGGAGTTTTGCAGCATTATGACAACTTATAAAAAAAATAAAGGAAACCTGTCATGGGGATAAACATTGAGGCTGGCAAAGTTGTTCTCTACTTCTGAAAATATCAGCTGTCTCCCTGACATGCTGACCCTCTTACACAGAGACTTCTGATCCGAATACTCGTTCTGGGTCAGAGGCTCATAGTAATGATGTCATAGGGTCAGCATAACATATGCTTTGTATACAGGACTAAAGTCAATTGTATGCAGAGAAAGAGGATTGATGATTTTTGTTTGACCTACCGAGAGTCTTGTGATTGTGACCACCCTCAGCAGAACCTGCATCCCACTGATGGGAGTTAGAAATATTCGGCATATCCCCCAATTCCTCCCTCTTTCCTGCCCCATTGTCCTTTTGATATATACACCTCTATTAGTTATGAACTAATTAACTGCTAAAAGTATTATACGGTAATAGAAATTGGATTCAACTTCTATGTTTTTGCATTTGGCATTCTGTAAAACCAGTATAAAGAAAAAAGGTCTTTGAAAAAGTTTTACCAATCATTTTTCGTGCACTGAATCTCTGTGGATGACTCTCAATCTAAGATCTCTTACAATGGACAGCAGCCAATTTTTCTACCAGCAGAGTTGGAGGTATGCCATACAAGCACATGCAAACTCCATGCAGGTAGTGTCCTGGTTGGTCATCATACTGAAGACCCCAGTGCTGCAAGGCAGAAGTGCTAACCACTAAGGCAGTGTGCTGCCCTATGAATGGTGAGTACCTACTGGTCTCTGTGGGGTACATGCCATTTTTTTCCCAAAGCTTTATACTTAATGGTCATGGTTGGGCTTATTCAACCTCCCTGGCGGTATGATTCTTTCAGATTTTAGGTGCTGAAAGCGGTACCATTATTTTGCATGGAAATTTGGCGTTTTATATTGTAGGCCTGTAATTCTAAGGCCCCTTTTACATAGCCACGAGTTGCAGCCGCTAGCAGTGCGGTATTAACCCCCGCTAGTGGCCGTGAAAGGGTTAATACCGCCCGCAATGTGCCTCTATAGAGGCACATTGCGGGCGGTATTGCCGCGGTCTCCCATGGTAAAATAGACGGTAAAAACAAATATAACCTTAAAATTTAAATAAATAAATTGACAGCAGACAACCATTGGATATTAAAGGCCGCGGATGTTTAGTATTGGTTTCAATAATAAATAAATAATTTAAGTAGGGCTGTGCAAATTAACTTTTAATTAATCGATTAATCTTTAATTTTTTTGATTGATCAAAATCTTTTTGATCGATTACAATTATTTTGATTGGTACTAACCTCTCCCCCAGCTTCTGGGCCTACAGGGAGTTCCGTCAGAGATTTGTTAAAGTCACAGACACCGGCGGGGCTTGCCATGTCCATCTGAAGGGCTCCTTTGCTGTGCCTTCATATCTGCATGCCGGCGGGACCTTACTATCTGCCACATGCAAGGGCTGTTACACTTCCCTCTATCACTTCCCTCTATCAACCTGGGATTCTACAACCATCCACTGGAAGTTGTGATAGTTCCCTTCATGGGACATCTACATGCCGACGGACTGATGTTAACCCCTCCTCATCTGGATTCAGCAGTGGCATCGTTGTACACATTTTTATACCAGTATCATACTTGGCTACATGTTTTTATGACTGCTTTTGCTACCGTTTGGTATTACTCGCACCATTTTTACAGTTTATGTAGCTACATTGATTTTATCTCCAGTGCAATATTTATTTTGTTACCTACTTGAAGACTATAAAAGTTTTAATGCTATTCCCAGCGAGCGCTGCCTTTGTGTGTTTTTTGTATCCTGCTATCCATTTTTCCAGTGGTTGGGAGCTGCACTGGGAATCGGCCTGCAAGGAGATCAGCTAAAAGTACCAGTAGTTGATCTGTATGTGCGTTATAATTAATCGAAATTAGTCGATTAATCGATTAAAAAAATAAACGATTAATCGAACACAAAAATTTTGATCAGTAACAGCCCTAAATTTAAGTAAAAGAATAAATAAATAAATAACTATTGGGTAAACAATAAAATAAGATAGCAATAAAAATATAAAAACTTTAGCAAGCCTAACCACCACGGCTCAGGCTGCAAAAAATTACCCATCCAACTTACACAAAGTATTCAACAGAAACACCAGCATTTTCTCTTTATTATCACCACATCTTGAATTTGATTAAAACTTAAATCTAAAAGCTTGTCCCCCTTCGCAAAGGTGACCCAACCACATAATAACATTCCGCGACATAATACAAGAAAAAAAAGGGGGGGGGGGGGACACCACAGTTCTTCTGTCCTCTGAAGCGGCTGAGCTCTATCCTAACGGAACCTGCTTTTATAGCCCTAAATCCCGCCCAATTTAGCTGGTTTGAACCTGTTTTAGCGCAGGCTTTCCTGAATCTGCCTATTTTTGGGTGGGCTTTTCCAGGTCACAGAGAGGTCATCTAACCCCTCAGACCTATGAGCCCGCCAAAATACCTGAGCAGCAGTTTTCAAATAAAAGTAATTTTAAAGCCCTTCTCCCGCCATTTTCCCATGAGGAAAAGGGGGGCTAGGGGCTGCCAATCCCCTCTTCCTTTCAATGTTTTCAATGGGATGGAGCGGTATACATGTCGCTCCTCTCACCGCTCCAAATATGCTGCTGACAGGAGATTTTTTTATCTCCCGCCAGCGCATCGCCTCAGTGTGAAAGCCCTCGGTCTTTCACATTGAGGTTGCTGGGGCAGGAGTTTTTCAGGCGGTATAGCAGCGCTATTTTTAGCACTGTACCGCCTGAAAAACTCCTCAATGTGAAAGGGGTCTTAGGAATAACTCACTTAAATCTGTCCAAACAAGAGTCTAGTAGGCATCTCAGGTAAAATAAAATTTGAAACACAAAATCATACATTATAATATAATAAATAAATATAAATAATTATAAAAAATAATAATATAATAATAATAAAAATTATTACTTTCAGTGTTTGACTACGAATTTCCCCACAAATCACTATCGCTCAATTCTGCAAGTGATTATAATTTATTATCACTGTTTTTTAGCTGGTCTAAAACCACTTTTGATATAAAGGGACACTTTTTGGTTGCTATGGACAATCTCCAGTTTCCAGGCAGAAAGAACAGTTTTAATTATATAAAAGTGCATGTAGGAAACTGGGCAAACCACTAGGGACAAAGGGGTGTGTATTTATTTCATACAGTACTGTAATCTATAAGATTACTATATACTGTATGTATTGTGTTTATTTACTTTGAATTTGTCACCGATCTCCGCCCCCTTGCGTCGTAACGTCGCAGGAGACAGCTCGATCGCACAGTGGGAAGGCATCGCAGGATCTAGGGACAAGGTAAGTAAACTCTGGTCAAAGTAATGCTCTGGGGCCCCTACAATGATGACAGTGCAGGTAAATAGACATCAAGTAGGAAGGCCGCAGACAGCCTCCCCTGTGTATCTATCATTCTCAGTGCCATCATGGGGCCCCCAATTTCGAAGCAGCATGGGCTCAAGGACCAGCTGCTTTGGGGAAAGTGCAGGGGCCCCCCATGCAGCTAGGGCCCCTGGGCAGTGCCCAGGTGTGCCCTCTCATTAAGACAGTCCTGCCTGTGGACACTGCGAGGCGATCCCGAGTCAGGCTTGGGGTTACCGCTTTTGGTGCTGAAATTCCACCCCAAGCCTGACTCGGGAATACCGCTGAGGGGGATAACAAGGAAGTCTCATAAAGAAGGCTTTTCCCAAATAAGAAGTAGGCATCCATAAAAATGCTCTAAAATGCAGATGATCACTGTGCTCTAAAATGAAGATGATCACTGTGCTCTAAAATGTTGATGATCAAAATGTAAAGCGTCTCCTAAAAGGTTGCATTATTCTGATTTATGTGCTAGTAGTGATGTAGCAGATTTTACATTGATGTCACTGCAATGTGTTACATTGATACAACTCCCATCCACATATCTTTCATCATGCTGGAAAATAACTTTGTTCCATATGTATCTATTGTCAATAAAAAACACTGGTAACCAAATTAGCGGTATAGTGGTCAGAGGAGATAGTAAAAAAAAAAAAAGCCCTGTTTATGGCCAGCCTAAGGGTCCTTGCACACTGTACTGATGTATCAACGCATTTAAACACATCTATGGGCTTAGTGATTAGCATATCTGCCTGGCAGCACTAGGGTTGTTGGTTTGAAACCCAACCATGACACTACCCGCATGGCATTTGCATGTTCTGCCTGACTACTTTGGTTTCCTCCCAGACCCCAAAGACATGATAGTAGGTAAATTGGCCCTAGTATGTAAATGTATGAATGTGAGTTTAGATTATAAACTCCAGGGACTGATATGCTATAGAAATACTTGTAATAAGAAAATAAACATACTATAAAGTCTCTAACTCCCAGAATGCAAATATTCAAATACTATAATCTACAACCCAAGGGGTGGGGTGGGGGGTCGGATCTATGTGCATGTTTATTTGTGTGTATGCACATTAATACTGACCGGTAAAGCATATTTTTCACTTTTTTTCGGTTGTAAAGGTGCTATATAGAATATATATATATATATATATATATATATATATATATATATATATATATATATATATATATATATTTTACTGATCTAAACGCAACTTAGTTCACTGTAACCATTGAAGACACCGGGCTGCATTTGGATCAGTAAAAAAAAAAAATTACTGGCATTTTTGGTGTGCAAGAGCCCTAAGGCTGACATGCAAAGTACAAAAACCGATCTGTTTCCAGTCTGTTGTATTCAGTGCTGCAAAATTTTTAACGTTTTTGCTCATGTCTCCTGCATAGTTCGCTCAAACAAAAAGGAAACAACAATTTTTACAAAGTGGAATTGGTTAGGAGGTAAACAATGGAGTGTTTATTGTTTACATAACTTCAGAGTATGAAAAAGGAAATTAGACTGTAAATATGCGTACAATGATCTGGTGAGTGCACAGAACAGAATCTGATGGAAGAACCGCACAGCGTGGATTTTATTGTGGTTGGATTATGTCCCGCTGTCGCTGAATGAACAATAAACAAAGGCAGTTCTGTCCAAATCACATGCACTAACATAGAATGTCAACTACTCAGTGACAACCCCTGCACCTTCTAGCAGATCTGGACTGCTGATCAACACTTAGCATTGGATATAATAAAGCTACAAGAGTTACTAACGCCTTCTGTAGTAGTCAGCAGGTAACACTGTACATGACATCTACATAGGATGAATAGCATATGATTCCTTATGTAGGTAGCAGTCAGCAGGTAACACTGTATATAAAATCTACATAGGATTATTATTATTATTATTATTATTAGGGTTGTCCCGATACCACTTTTTTAGGACCGAGTACAAGTACCGATACTTTTTTTCATGTACTTGCCGATACCGAATACCGATACTTTTTTTAAATGCCATGTGACAGTTTTCAATCCACAATACAGACTAGGGATATTTTCTTTAGAATTATGAAGAACTCTAACTCAAGACATTATAAAAGAATAAAAATGTTTTATTTGCTTGTCACGCAGTAGTAAAAAACTCAAAGAATTTTCACAGAACATGTTGATAAATACAAAAAAAGTATTCTATTTAGGTATCGGGAGCATTTGTACGAGTACAAGTACTCCCGCAAATACTCGGTATCGGTCCCGATACCGATACTAGTATCTGGACAACCCTAATTATTATTATTATTATCATCATAAGACTCTTTATGTAGCAGTCAGCAGGTTACACTGCATATAACATCTACATAGGATTATTATTATCATTATGTAGCAGTCAGCAGGTTACACTGTATATAACATTTGCACAGAATTCTTATTAGAAGCCTCCATATGTAGTATCAGGCACATACTGTATATACTGACCAGTTGCCAGAGCCCACAATGCAGACCTTCAGAGGCATGGCTTTGTGCTGATCTGTCCTCGGCTGTCACCTTGCACTCTGTAACTCCAGATCGGACTAGTCCTCTAATGCTCCCAGACGCAGCCAAACTTCTGCCATTTAAACATGTGCTGACAGTCTTGGGAAACTCAGGCCGCGCCCCCCCTGGACTTTGATTGGCGGAGAGATGACGGCTTGCCCCTCTTGGCTCGCGGCGCTGCACCCCTGTGTGGTGGAGTTGTACCAGGATGTGCACCTGGCAGGGAAGGGACTGTCCGCAGAGCGGGAACTGGATAGGCTGCCAGTGTCATCTGATCAGGTCATTAAAGGGACACTAAACCATATCTTTATTCTTCAAAAATAATCCACCTGCTCGATGATCCCGTGTTCTATTTTTTGCTTACAAACTTTTATTAAATAAAGCTTGGTGAACAAAGGTGAGAGGTAAATAATAAACGTGTTATATAATATCAACAACAATTAGGTCCTATAAAATGTGACAGTTGAGAAGCCAAAGCTTATTCAAAAGTTACCAACCGAGAATCAAAAATAATATACATTATACATACCATATAAACAAAAATATTCCACATAAATAAAAATATACATTATACATACCACATAAACACAAATATACATTATATATACCATATACACAAAAATATACATTATACATACCACATAAACACAAATATACATTATATATACCATATACACAAAAATATACATTATACATACCACATAAACACAAATATACATTATACATACCATATACACAAATATACATTATACATACCATATAAACACAAATATACATTATACATACCATATACACAAAAATATACATTATACATACCACATAAACACAAATATACATTATATATACCACATACACAAAAATATACATTATACATACCATATAAACAAAAATATACATTATACATACCATATAAACAAAAATATACATTATACATACCATATAAACAAAAATATACATTATACATACCATATAAACACAAATATACATTATACATACCATATACACAAAAATATACATTATACATACCGTATAAACACAAATATACATGATATATACCACATACACAAAAATATACATTATACATACCATATAAACAAAAATATACATTACAAAACATACCACATACATAAGAATCTACATTATATGTACCACATAAACACAAATCTACATTATACATACCACATAATCAAAAAAATACATTAGAAAACATACCACATACACAAACATCTTCATTATACATACCACATAAACAAAACTCTACAATACATAAATAAAAATATACATTATACATACCACACAAACAAAAATATACATCACAAAACGTACCACATAAACAAAAACATACATTATACATACAACATAAACAAAAATCTTCAAAATACATACCACATAAACAAAAATCTACATTACGAAACAAACCACATAAATAAAAATCTACATTATACACACTCATGGAATGGCGCCAAACTTCGGTACTTCAAAATCTCCATAGGCGACGCTTTAATTTTTTTACAGGTTACTATTTTTGAGTTACAGAGGAGGTCTAGTGCTAGAATTGCTGCACACGCTCTAACGCACGCGACGATACCTCACATGTAGGGTTTGAATGGCGTTTACATATGTGGGCGGGACTTGAATGCGTGTTCGCTTCTGTGCACGAGCTACACTT
Organism: Rana kukunoris; assembly: GCA_029574335.1. Classification (NCBI taxonomy): domain Eukaryota; kingdom Metazoa; phylum Chordata; class Amphibia; order Anura; family Ranidae; genus Rana; species Rana kukunoris. The sequence continues at coordinate 66,457,950 of CM056050.1, read as the reverse complement.
TTTTTTTTTTTTTTTTTTATCACAGTGTCATGTGACTTGGTAGTGTTACAAGGAAGCAGGTGTGTTAAATGTTGTGTTATCGCTCTCAATCTCTCATACTGTAACTGTAACTCTCTTATTGTGCCAAAATGTACAGTGACATACTGAAGCAGAACATGATTCCCTTCAGAGACTGGGCCGCAGGGCAGTAGTCCAACTTAATGACCCCAATCACACCTCCAATGTGACCACTGCCTTCCTAAAGAAGCTGAGGGTAAAGGTGATGGACTGGCCAAGCATGTCTCCAGACCTAAACCCTATTGAGCATCTGTGGGGCATCCTCAAACAGAAGGTGGAGGAGCGCAAGGTCTCTAACATCCCCCAGCTCCGTGATGTCGTCATGGAGGAGTGGAATAGGACTCCAGTGGCAACCTGTGAAGCTCTGGTGAACTCCATGCCCAAGAGGGTTAAGTTCCGCCGCTTGATCGTCCTTGATCGTTCTTATAGGCGGCGGGAGGGGAGGTCCCCCCTCCCGCTGCCATCCAGTGCTTCTCCAGGCTCTCCCGTGCCATCGGGGGCCCGGAGAGCGAATCGGCCGGCGCTCGGTGAAGAATCATAGAGATGACTGGTGACCAGATGGAGGACCGGGCGCAAAGTTATGACGTCACACCCGGTACCCGGAAGTAAACAAAGCCGCAATACTTGTAAGCCTGGAGGAGAGATGTGGGGTCTAATTGACCCCACATCTCTCCATAAAGAGGACCTGTCACACTGATTCCTATTACAGGGGATGTTTACATTCCTTGTAATAGGAATAAAAGTGATCAAAAAAACATGAAAAATAAAAGGTAAAAATAAAAAAATTAAGTAAAATAAAAATAAAACATTTTTTTTTTAAAACGCCCCTATCCCCAGGAGCTTGTGCGCAGAAGCGAACATGCATGCAAGTCCCGCCCACATATGTAAATGCCGTTCAAACCCCACATGTGAGGTATCGTCGCGTGCGTTAGAGCGTGTGCAGCAATTCTAGCACTAGACCTCCTCTGTAACTCAAAAATAGTAACCTGTTAAAAAAATTAAAGCGTCGCCTATGGAGATTTTGAAGTACTGATGTTTGGCGCCATTCCATGAGTGTCCGCAATTTTAAAGCATGACATGTTAGGTATCTATTTACTCGGCGTAAAATCATCTTTCATATTTTACAAAAAAATTGGACTCAAAGAGAAACCTCTGCCACAGTCCCTCCTGATTATGGTTATGGAGATGAAACCCCTTGATAGAATTACGCCTGCATCTCCTTCAAGTTTCTTTCAGGTAACGACTGACAGATGACCAGCCTCTCAGTGTCCGGATATCTCGATCCCCAGTGGTTTGTTGAGACCCTATTGGATCGCAAGCCTCTCATTGGCTCTCCTCAGATGCACTCCCCACCGAACAGCTATACCGCTTGGGATCTTCAGGATTGGGAACCCAGTCGACCACTGGGCTCCCTGCCACAGCTCAAATGTTCCGGACCAACATGGTCCCGGAACCAGAAACACTGCGTGGCATGCACGCCCCGGCCCGGTAGGCCATAACGCTGGGGCTCTATGGTGCAGTCACCCTAAAGGTTGGTGCCGCACTCGAAGAAGAAGACCCAAAACGAATGGCGTCTGTCCCATAAATACCCTCCTCCAGTTATGCACAGCGAGGGTCAACCCTCCTGATTGGTTGCTGGGGAAGAGCACCCAAACCTTGACTCCACTGCTGCCACCTACTGTCCTGTGGTGAGAAGAGCACCCCAGCAACAACAGAATGAGCCCACAGCACAGCCAAGCTGAGACAGAGACCTACATTTGAACACATTAACAATTAACACTCTGATCTCCCTCTAAATTTAAATAGCACCGGTACTTTGAAGTAACCAAGTGCTACACGTACATTTGTATGCAGCCCCACTGCACCACCTTTCACTGCATTTACAGCTGCAAGTCTTTTTAGGGATGTCTCTACCAGCTTTGCACATCTAGACAGTGACATTTTTGCTCATTCTTTTTATTACAAAATAGCTCAAGCTCTGTCAGATTGAATACATTTACATTTTTTGTTGTAACATGACAAAATGTGAAAAATGTCAAGGGGTATGAATACTTTTTCAAGGCACTGTAAGACTTACCCATAATTAGGGTTGCCTTTTCTTCAAGTCAAACCCGAACACTTTACTGGTGCGTGGCATTTTTTTTTTTTTTTTGTATACACTATAGACAATATGATTGTAAAAGACTTTGGAGCGGAAGAGGATGGGGTAGTAAGATGGACACCAACAGACTTTGAGGTATGGGAAGGATACGAAGCCCTGTATTCATTCATAAAAATGACAAGGCTGCCTGTGAATGGTGGAGTGGTCTTCAGCCCGACTCAATTTTGTTCTGGAAGCAAATGGGAAGTCCCCATACCACTGCTCGAACACAGCGCTGTATACTGGATATGGCTGATGCTATATATACCAATTATACAACGCTAATAGAAGCTGGAGTTAAGCCCTGTGCACACGATGAGTATGTCTTATGAAAACGGACCGATGGACCCTTTTCATCGGACAAACCGATCATGTGTGGGCCCCATCGAATTGTTTTCCATCGGTGAAAAAATAGAACGTTTAATTTTTTTCCTATGGATAAACAAACTATAGAAAAAAATGATCGTCTGTGTGGAAGTCCATCGGTCAAAAATCCACTAATAACACGTTATATCTTACACCCCGAATATGTTATGAAAGGTGAACTTATTCTTTAACCACTTGAGGCCCGCGCTATAGTCGAATGGCGGCTACAGCGCGGACCTCAATTTCCAACCCGCCGTCTTTTGACGGCCGCCCCTTTCTTGTTCCCCACGCGCGCTCCAGAGTGCGCAGCGGGGAAATTCGGTTGCTGGCCGTGTCCCTTGGACACAGCCAATCACAGATCGCCGTGAACGGCCAATCGGAGTGGCCGTTCGGATGCGATCTGTGGACGAATGAGAGATGATCTCAAATGTAAACAAATGGATCATCTCTCATCGCCGGTTCTCCCGCATGTGCGGAGGGAGAGATCTGTGAGCAAAAAAAGGCCGTATATATTAAAAAATACAGCGCCCATACAGTGCCACTGTGCCCATACAGTGCCAATACAGCGCCCATACAGTGCCACCTGTGCCCATACAGCGCCCATACAGCACCCATACAGTGCCACAGTGCCCACCTGTGCCCATACAGTGCCCACATGTGCCAGTCTGGGACCACCTGTGCCATCAGTGATTTGTGCAGTGCCCACCTGTGCCACCTCATCAGTGCTCACCCGTGCCAATCAGTGCCCATCTGTGTTGTGCCGCCAATCAGTGCCCACTTGTGTTTTGCCGCCAATCAGTGCCCACCTGTGCCGCCAATCAGTGCCCACCTGTGCCGCCTTATCAGTGCCACCTCAGTGCCCACCTGTGCCAATCAGTGCCCATCTGCTCCGCCAATCCGTGCCCATCTGCTCCACCTCATCAGTTCCCATCTGCTCCACCTCATCAGTGCCCATCTGCTCCACCTCGTCAGTGCCCATCGGTGAAGGCTTAGCACACACCTGTGTAGTCGCATCACCACAAGCAACATGTCAAAAAGATCCTATTCCGCCGAGGAGGCATACCAAATTATTTCCGTGCCCGACGAGAGCAACATGGACCTCTCTCTTTCAGATTCCATTTCCAATTCTGATTCTGAGTCGGACGTCAATTATGAGCCAGCCCTCAGTAGCGCAACACTGAGTGACTTAGAGGAGGAAGATAGCCGGCCCGCTAAACTAAGGCGTTCTGGTCAGGAGGCAGTGCCATCCACCAGCACTGCAGTGCCATCCACCAGCACCGCAGTGCCTCGGCAAGAAAGGCCAAGGACCCATGCCGGCCTTCCCTATGCCCTTCAGAACCCCTTGTGACTTCCTCCAAATTCCGGAGAAGCCAACATTCCCCCTTTCACGGCCCAGCCAGGAATCCAGGTGGACACGGAGAATTTTTACCCAATCGATTTTTTTAACCTCATGTTTACAGAGGACATGCTATCCGAAATTGTGGCCCAGTGCAACCTATTTGCACAGCAATTTATTGAAAGAAATCCCACATCCTATCATGCCCGTCCCTTCCAGTGGAGAGACCTTACAGTGGAGGGAGTTGAATTTTTTTTTAGGCCTCACACTTTGTATGGGACTAAACCCAAAAAAAGCTTCACGTTCCTTTTGGTCCAAAAACCCAATCTATCACAAGCCAATCTTCTCCAGCGTAATGCCCAGATCCCGATACTTTGCCATCATGAGATTTCTACATTTTAATGATAATACCCAGTGCCATCCCCGAAATCACCCAAATCATGACAGGCTTTTCAAAATTCGGCCCTTATTGAATTATTTTTCTGAAAAATTCCCCCAGTTGTATACCCCGGACCAACACATCTGTGTGGATGAGTCCCTTGTGAAATTTACTGGCAGGCTTTAAATCAAACAATTCATCCCCAGCAAAAGACCCCGCTATGGTGTGAAGGTGTACAAATTGTGTGACCGAGTCACAGGATACCTGTATGCCTTCAGAGTGTACGAAGGCAAGGACACCCAGCTGAATCCCCCTAATTGCCCAGACTACTTGGGATCAAGTGGCAAAATTGTTTGGGAACTAATCAACCCCCTACTGGAAAAGGGATATCATCTGTATGTAGATAATTTATACACTTCTCTTCCCCTGTTCCACAACCTGCACCGGAAGCAGACGCCAGCATGTGGCACTATCAGGAATAATCGGAAGGGCTTTCCTCAAAGTCTCGTGAATAGGAAGCTGAGAAGAGGAGAATCGGCAAGTCTGCGAAACAAGGAGGCCCTGGCAGTGAAGTAGAAGGACAGAAGAGACGTCTATATGTTATCTACCATCCACAATGACACCGTCGTTGAAAACCGCAGAAGGCGTGGCACCACCATCCAAAAGCCCACATGCATCCAGGACTATAATTTGTTTATGGGGGGGGTCGACTTCAATGACCAGATGCTTGATCCCTATCTTGCCACAAGGCGGACGTACTATTGGTACAAAAAAGTTGCCATTTATTTTTTTCAATTGCCCATATACAACTCGTATGTAATTTACCGCAACTCCACCCAAAACCCCAAACGCTTCCTTGGCTACCAAGAGGACCTTATCACTGCCCTTATTTTCCCGAACGATGCACCCCAAACCATCCGATCTGATGTTTTAAGTCATCTCGCCGAGCGTCATTTTCCCGGTAAAGTCACTCCCACAGAAACAGGCCGACGAGGTCAAAAAAGATGCAAGGTGTGTTCCAGTGAAGGAGTCAGACGAGACACATCTTTCCAGTGTGACGATTGTCCTTCCCAACCAGGCCTCTGTGTACCCGACTGTTTTCGCCATTACCATACCAAACTAAATTATTAATCCTCCGTTCCTGCCTTCACACACCTTCACACCCCTTATGCCACTGCCTGCTCTGTAACTGACCCCAGCTTGTTTTTTGACCACGATTCTGTCTAATGATTTTGTAATGCCTCTGCCTGATCTGGAACTGACCCTGGACTGTTTTTTCGACCATGCTTCTGCCTAACGATTTTGTAATGCCTCTGCCTGATCTGGAACTGACCCTGGACTGTTTTTTCGACCATGCTTCTGCCTAAAGATTTTGTAATGCCTCTGCCTGATCTGGAACTGACCTTGGACTGTTTGACCATGCCTTTTGCCTGCCTCTTGGACTGATCTTGTACCCTGCTACTGGACTAGTGGGATTTAACACAGGGGTCTCACATATGTGAGGGGCTCCAGAAAAGTTTTTCTAGATGAAGAAAACATTTTTTTTTGTTTTCTCATCCTAGATTAGGGTCTGGTTGCCCGGAGGCTTCAAAGAGATTTGGTTGGGAGAAGCCTCTACCCCTGTCCCCATTCTGTCCTGAATGAGGCCCTACTTCTGCCTGCTGCCTGTAGGACCTATGCCATCATGCCTTTGCCGGTTGGATGAACTGACTACTTGTGTATGCCGTTTTTGACCAAGTCCCTGCCTGCTGCCTGGACCAGTGCTATCTTGCTGTGTAGAACTGCGCTACTATTACCACAGGTAATCTTTAGTTTACGCTTTGCTCAGCATAATGTATTTTGGGGTGTAATTCTTGGTATGTGCATGCTATGTGTCTCTGGAACACCTGACGGTGTTCCTTGCATGTTGGATCTCTGTATGTGGTCAGGCTGTGTAGAAGTCTCACACATGTGGTACCGTTCTACTCAAAAGGAGAAGCAGAATGTATTTTGGGGTGTCATTTTTGCTATCTAAATGCTATGTGTTGGAAATATCTTACAAACTTTGTGTAAAAAAAATGCGTTTTCATTTTTTTTCCACATGTTCCAAAAACTTCTGGAAATAAATGAACCGTTCAAAAGACTCATTATGCCTCATAGATTATACGTTGGGGTGTTAGCTTTCCAAAATGGGGTCACTTTGTGGGTAATTCCATTGTCCTGGTGTTCCAGGGCCTTCAAAAGTGTAATAGGTTATCAACTAGTTAGATGTGCAATTTATGCTCCTAAAACCCCTGATGGCGCTCCCTGCATGCTGGACCTCTGTATGTGGCCAGGCAGTGAAAAAGTCTCACACATGGGGTATCGTTCTACTCAGGAGGAGTAGCAGAATGTATTTTGGGGTGTCATTTTTGCTATGTACATGCTATGTGTTGGAAATATCTTATCAATGGACAACTTTGTGTAAAAAAAATGCGTTTTCATTTTTTTTCCACATTTTCCAAAAACTGCTGGAAAAAAATAAACCGTTCAAAAGACTTATTATGCCTCATAGATTATGCGTTGGGGTGTTAGCTTTCCAAAATGGGGTCATTTTGTGGGTAATTCCATTGTCCTGGTGTTCCAGGGCCTTCAAAAGGTAGTCAACTAGTTAGATGTGCAATTTATGCTCCTAGAACCCCTGATGGCGCTCCCTGCATGTTGGGCCTCTGTATGTGGCCAGGCAGTGAAAAAGTCTCATACACTCAGGAGGAGTAGCAGAATGTATTTTGGGGTGTTATTTGTGGTATGAACATGCCATGTGAGAGAAATAAGCTATTACAATGAAAATTTTGAGAAAATTTTTAAATAAAAAATAAAAATCTTAATTTTGCAAAGTATTGTGAGAAAAAATTACAACTTCAAATAACTCACCATGCCTCTTAATAAATACCTTGGAATTTCTACATTCCAAAAAGGGGTTATTTGGGGGGCATTTGTACTTTCCTGGTTTGTTAGGGTCTCAAGAAATGAGATAGGCCTTCAGTACATCAGATGTGATAATTTTTTATGATTTGCACTAAAGTTTGTAGACTCTAAAACTTTCACACAGACCAAATAATTTCCAAAAATTTTGAGTTATTTTTTATCAAAGACATGTAGCAGTATAAATTGTGGCTAAAATTTATGAAGAAAAATTAATAATTTGTAAAATTTTATCACAGAAACTAAGAAAAAATTATAATTTTTTTCCAAATTTTCTGTCTTTTTTCATTAATAGCGCAAAAAATAAAAAACCCAGGGGTGATCAAATACCACCAAAAGAAAGCTCTGTTTGTATGAAAAAAAGGACAAAAAAAATCATTTGGGTACAGTGTTGCATGACTGGGTAATTTTCATTCAAAGTGGGAGAGCGCTGAAAGCTGAAAATTGCTCTGGGCAATTTTTAGGAAGGGGGGGTGTCCCTGAATTGTAGTTTGGAAATGTGGTCACCCTAAAACAAACAAAAAACATCCAGTGTTTTACAACCACTTGAACTAGTAATTAAAAAGAGGGGGAGGACAGAAGGAGAAACCAAATCACAAATGTATACAGGTTGTAGTGGCCCCAAACTGTCACTAGATATCAGCAATGATAGCAGCCTGATACAGTTCAATAAAATACAACATTATAAATGGGGAGACAGAACAGCCAGGATGCTCCAAGGGGGGAGAAACCACTTTACTTCCACTTTAAAGTAATTTATGTAATATGTGGACAATACACAACAGGTCTCCGATGGAGGAGATGCAGTGACTGGGAGCCCACCTCACCGGTTCCCGATTGTAAACAGTCATCAGGAGCTGTCAGTGACAGGGGGGTCACTATGCTGGGGGCCCCGACTGAGCATCCTCCCAGCACAAACAGGTGACACCGGCTGCATGTATATAGGTGGCACTATGGAGTCCTCCGCTGTGCTGACACATTTATGTGAACATTAGAGATGTATCAAAATTGGTGTTATCTGCATTATGCCAATAAGAGAAAAGGTGCCAATAATAGTGGCAAGAACCCAAATCACGGGTGCGCTCATGCTGAGTTTTTAATACATTACAACAGGGAAGTGCGTTTTTTTTTTGTAACCCAGGCCAATAGTTAGCTGTCAGCGCTGTCACACTTTGAATGACAATTGCACATGTAGCGCCTGGTTACTTCAAAGTACCAGTGATATTTATATTTAGAGGGAGATCAGAGTGTAGTTAAAGTTGTAAAGAACTGCTCCCTTCATTACAGAAGGAGCTGAAGCTAAATTTGCCAGCACCTCTGCTAGGAGGGTGCTACATATGTGACTACATAAAATTGTAATATTCATTTATTTAGTAACTAGCTAAGTTTTAAGTAGAGTTCCACTTTAAATGTTGTACTTTTCACTTACCAACTTTTTTTTCTTTTTAGGCTGAAATTCTTGTTGACCAAGAGGAGAAGCAGATGACGGAGGAGTTGATAAAGAGAGAGGTGGAGAACAGGATGGAAGAGGAGCAGATGACAGAGGAGGAGGAGTTAATTAAGAGAGAGGTGGAGGAGAACAGGACTGATGATGAGGAGAAAGGTAGGGTGAGGGAGGAGAAGCAGATGACAGAGGAGGAGTTGATGAAGAGAGAGGTGGAGGAGAACAGGATGGAGGAGGGGAAAAGCAGGGAGAGGGAGAAGGACAGCAGAAAGAGGAAGGAGGAGCAGATGATAGATGGGAAGGAGTTGAAAAAAGAAGATGTGGAGGAAAAAAGGATGGAAGAAGAGGACAGTGAGAGGAAGAAGGAGGAGGACAGCAGGAAGGAGGAGGAGCAGATCAAAGAGAAAGAGGAGTTGCTGAAGAGGGAGGTGGAGGAGAAAAGGATGGAGGAGGAGGAGAGCAGGAAGAGGGAAGAGGACAGCAAGCAGGAGGGCGGAAAGAAGAAGAAGAAGAGGAAATGGTGCAGAAAGGAAATAAAGAAGGAGACCAGAAAGAAAAAGAGCGATGGGGGGGGGGGTAAAAATGAAGATAGCGGACAAAATGAAGAAGCTGGAGCAGCTCGAGGAGAGAAAGGTGGGGGAGGACATAAAGGAGAGGGAGAATATGAGCAGAAAAGAAAGGGAAGAGGAGGAGGACAGAAAGAATAAGATGGAAGGGGAGAGAAAAATTAAGCTGGATCAGTGGTTGGAACAGTGCATTAGGAAGGAGGAGGAGGATCATAGAAAGCAGTTAGAGGAAGAGGGAAGAAGAAAGAGGGAGGAGGAGCAAATGGTAGAGGCGGAGCAGTTGCTGAAGAGGGCAGTGCAGGAAAAAGGGATAGAGGAGGAAAAGGACAGTAGGAAGAGGAAGGAGGAGCAGATGACAGATGGAGAGGAGTTGAAAAAAGGAGAGGTGGAGAAGAAAAGGATGGAAGAAGAGGACAGCAGGAGGAAGGAGGAGGACAGAAAGAAGAGGGAGGATGAGGACAGAAAGAGGAGGGAGGAGGAATGCAGAAAGGAGATGGAGGAGTACAGACAGAATAAGGAGGAGGATCTCAGAAAGAAGATAATGGAGTTCTCAAATAGGATGGAGGAGTGCAGAAAGAATAAGGAGGAAGTGCACAGAAAGTGGATGGAGGAGTACACAAACAAGAAGGAGGCGTACAGGATAAGGAGGGAGGAGGAGCACAGAAAGAACATGGAAGAGTGCTCCAAGATGATTGAGGAGGGCCGAAGGAAAAGGGAGGAGTAGCGCAGAGAGGAGATGGAAGAGTTCTCAAAGAGGATAGAGGAGTGCAGGAAGAAAGGGGAGGAAGGTCCTATAAAGTGGATGGAGAAGCAGACAGCGTGGATGGAGAAGTACAGAAAGGAAAGGATGGAGGAGTACATAAATAAGATGGAGAAATACAGAAAGGAGAAGGAGGAGACGCACAGAAAAGAGATGGAAGAGTACACAAACAGGACAGCAGAAAGCATTAAGGAGCGGGAGGAAGAGTACAGAAAAGAGATGGAGGAGTGCATAAAGAGGATGGAGAAGTGCAGAAAGGAGATAGAGGAGGAGTGCAGAAAGGAGATGGAGAAGTAGACAAAGAGTACAGAAGAGAGCGTCCTAACTGAAAGTATAGGGGCGCTACGCGTACATATAGGGGATGAAGGAGTAACAAATAAAGAGGGAGGAGAAGATGGAGGAAGGGGACTTAAGTAGAACTATACCGAACAGAGGGGGGATTGTGGAGAGAGAGGAAAGGATGAAGGGGGAAAAGAGGGGGCGGGGGGATGATAAGAGAAAGATGAGGGATAAAGGGGGGAAGAGAGGAAAAAGGGGCCGCCAGTAAGCTTAAGAAAGGGGCAGGAATAGGGGAAAGAAAATAGGGGGAGGGTGGAAGAAGAGGGGGGGGGAGTTGGTATGAAGAAAGGATGAAGGGGAAAAGAAGGAGGAAAAAGGGCTGCCAGGAAGCTTAAGGATAGGGCAGGAATAGGGGAAAGAAAATAGGGGGAAGAGGAAGATGGTAAGAGAAAGAAGAAACGATGAAGGGGAAAGGCGGAGGAAAAAAGGGCCGTCAAAGGAAGGAAAGTTCGGGGGGAAAGGGGTTCAGATGGTAAGAGAAAGTAGAAAGGATGAAGGGGGAAAAGGGGAGGAAAAAGTGGCGGCCAGGAAGCTTAAGGATGGGGCAGGAATAGGGGAAGAAAATATAGGGGGGTGAGAGGGGAAGGTGGTAAGAGAAAGAAGAAAGGATGAAGGGGGAAAGAGGAAGGATAAAAGGGCCGCCAAAGGAAGGAAAATTGGGGGGAGAGGAAGGGCAGATGGTAAGAGAAAGTAGAAAGGATGAAGGGGGAGGACAAAATGGCAGCCAGGAAGCTTAAGGATGGGGCAGGAATAGGGGAAGAAAATATAAGGGGGAGAGGGGAAGATGGTAAGAGAAAGCAGAAAGGATGAAGGGGAAAAGGTGGAGAAAAAAATGGCGGCCAGGAAGCTTAAAGATGGGGTAGGAATAGGGGAAAGGAAATGGGGGGGGGGGAGATGGTAAGAGAAAAAATAAATGACGAGGGGGGGAAAAGGTGGGGAAAAAGCGCCGCCGCCAGAGGAAGGAAAGTTGGGGGGGAGAGGGAGTCAGATGGTAAGAGAAAGTAGAAAGGATGAAGGGGGAAAAGGGGAGGAAAAAGTGGCGGCCAGGAAGCTTAAGGATGGGGCAGGAATAGGGGAAGAAATTATATGGTGGGGGAGGGGAAGATGTTAAGAGAAAGAAGAAAGGATGAAGGGGAAAAGGTGGAGAAAAAAATGGCGGCCAGGAAGCTTAAAGATGGGGTAGGAATAGGGGAAAGGAAATGGGGGGGGGAGATGGTAAGAGAAAAAATAAATGAGGAGGGGGGAAAAGGTGGGGAAAAAGGGCCGCCGCCAGAGAAAGGAAAGTTGGGGGGGGAGAGGGGGGCTAATGGTAAGAGAAAGTAGAAAGGATGAAAGGGGAAAAGGGGAGGAAAAATAGTGGCCAAGAAGCTTAATGATGGGGCAGGAATAGGGGGGGGGGATGCGCCGACATCCTGGCACCTCCTATCACGCAGCTTCTCAACCAATCTTTCAGGGAAGGCATAGTGCCCTCCCAGTTGAAGGAGGGTATAATTCTACCCATCTTGAAGAAACCCAACCTGGACCCCAAGGACCCACTCCACCGTCGTCCAATAACAGGCCTAAATGCTCTCTCAAAGGTAATGGAAAAAGTAGTGGCACAACAGCTGCAACAGCATCTAGATACCCACAACCTACTTGATCCATTTCAATCGGGATTCCGGCCTGGACACGGGACGACACTCTCAAGGCCGCAAACGAAGGAGAATCTTGTCTTCTGGTTCTGTTGGACCAAAGCGCAGCCTTCGACACAGTAGACCACAAGCTTTTATTGACTCGGCTAGCTGAAGTAGCCAGAGTCGCAGAAGGCGATTTATCTTGGTTCTCCTCTTTTTTGGAAAACCGATCGCAAATAGTGAAGTTAGGACCTTTCACTTCTGAGAAACGCACATTATCGTGCGGAGTCCCTCAAGGATCCCCCCTGTCGCCGGTGTTATTCAACATCTATCTTCGTCCCCTTTTTGAAATCATCAGCAGCCAAAAACTGCTCTATCGCTCATATGCAGATGACACGCAACTGTATTTCCGCATTTGCAATAAAAAGGATCATCACCTCAATCTAGAGACATGCCTCTCTTTGATAGAAGACTGGATGACAAAGAGTTATCTTAAACTCAACGGAGCGAAAACAGAACTTCTCCTGTTTCACGCCAAGCGTATGAATCAACCTGCAACAATTTGGACACCCCTGCCCATTCTGGGCAAAATCATCACCCCTAGCACCAAAGTCACAAGTCTTGGGGTCATCTTCGACTCCTACATGACAATGGACGCACAAATAGGGTCAGTAGTCAGCGGATCGCACCATCTGCTGCGCCTACTACGCAGACTTACTCCTTTATTCCCAAGGAAGACATAACGGTCGTGGTGGGAGCAATTGTAAACTCAAGATTGGACTATGCAAATGCCCTTTACCTCGGACTCCCCAAGTACCAAATTGCTCGTCTGCAAGTCGTTCAAAATACGGCCGCCAGACTTGTGACTGGGAAAAAACCCTGGGAATCAATCTCACCTTCTCTGAGATCCCTTCACTGGTTACCAGTAAAAGACAGAATTACTTTTAAAGCACTCTGTCTAACGCATAGATGTATCCATGGGAATGCTCCCCATTATCTATGCGAAAAAATAAAAGCTCATAATCCCAATCGTATTCTACGATCCACCAATCAAAATCTACTCCAGATACCGAAAGCCAACTACAAGTCCAAAGGAGAAAGGAGATTCGCAGTCCAAGGTCCCAGACTATGGAACGCTTTACCAACCAGCATTCGGTTGGAGGAGAACCACTTAGCATTCAGGAGAAAGATCAATGTGTGTGTTGTGACACCGGCGCAAATTAATTTGTGATATCTATACTTCCAATCTGCTGCGGTTGCTGTAGACACCTGTGACAGGTGGTATATGAAGAATGAATTGTGTATATGTGACATATACTACAGCGCTAATTGCATAAACCCAAAATGTCAAGAACAATATAACATATAAATATATAAATTAACAATGCATCCATAAACACCAGTGCAGTCTGGAAAAAATGCAACTCAAAATAAATAAATAGTCCTTTTGTGCATGCTGGTGCACCTATAAACACCAGTGCTAGCTCCAAAAAGGATTTTAACTCAAAATAGTCCTTTAATGCGTGCTGTTGCACCTATGATGCGTGCTAATGCTCATATGTGACAGTGCCTCAGTCCTATTACACCTTCCAAAGTGTCAAAAGATGATCTCCGTGACGTGTGCACCCTTACAGTGTGACCACCACCTCAATTCAAAGATTGCGCTCACCAGATCATGAAAATGGGACAGCATAAATTATCCTTAAACGACGGATCCACGCGATCCTTAATCTTAAATGTCAGACCCAGATGGCTCTTTGCGTTTGCTCTCCCAAAAAAAGAAAAAGCCTCATATGGTGTAATAAAGTTACAGCCAATTTATTTAAAACAAGAAAGCCTTAAGATCACACTCACATGTTCCGATGCCCAGCCGGCATCAGCTTATCCAGCGTTACTGTTTGTGCGGCGTGCGTTCCAACCCTCGCTCATGTTGCGGTTCAGCGGACGGAAGTTTCCGTACTAAACAATGGCAGAGGCTAGTGACACAATTCCGTGTGTGTGAGAGATTATTGCCCAAATGCCTCTACATGTTTCGCATGCACGCATGCGTCATCAGGAAGCTATGGGCACGCCTCTCTTGGATGTTATTTATATTTGGTTCAATTATTTCAATTGTTTGTGGGCGGTGGTTTTGCTACCAAACCGGAAGTGCCTAAACCCCCATTTTTGATAGTGGTACGTTTGTTCTATTTGCCAGACAGTAACCCTGGACAAGCTTCACAGTTTATTGCAAAGTACCTTCTCAAGTTTATGTGTAATTTGGACGTTAACATCATTTAAAACATTAATATCATATTGTTACTAGTATTTAAAATTTAAATTTAGTTTGCACTAATTATTTAAAAGTAGCCTGGTTTCTTTAATAAATATAACAATAATAAGATTAAAAGAACATAAACATAAAAAAAATTAAAATAAAAAAATATAAGAAAATTAAAATAAAAATAAAATAAAAATAAAAATAATAGTAGAATATAAATGAAAAATAAAAATAAATATGAAATAAAAATAAAAATAAAATAAAAAATAATAAAAATAAAATAATAATAAAATAAAAATTAAATTAAAAATATAGAAAATAATAATAAAACTAGAAATAAAAATAAAAAATAAAAATAATAAAAATAAAAATAAGGTTAAAATAAATGAAAAATGATAAAAAATCAGTTTTCAATAATTTTCCAGAAAGCAATTTATGTCCAACTCTATATTCATTCCTTTTGGTTTGAGCGTGTCTAATTTGAATATCTAATATGTTTCATTTTTAGAAATTTCCCTTCTTAAGTTGGTGTTCCTCCAATTTTTTTCCACCTTGTCTATGGCATAGATTTTCAATTTCGTTGGATCTTTATTGTGCATTTTTCTAAAATGCATAGAGACGCTGTGGTATTTAAAACCCTTTTTAATATTCCTAATGTGTTCCCCCAATCGTATTGATAATTTCCTTGTTGTTCTGCCCACGTATTGTAGTCCACATTCACATTCTAAGACGTAAGTGACATGGGTACTACTGCATGTTATTCATTTATTTATTTTATATTCTGCCATATTAGTGTTTGATTTGAACTCTGTGGTTTTCCTATGGCTTTTTACTATACAACAGGGTTTGCATCTCCCACATCTATAGAACCCTTTTTGGTCTAGAAATGTTCTCAAGGTTTTTGGAGGGTCTGGGACATTCTTTACGATAGTGTCCCGAATCCTCTTGGCTTTTCTATATATAAATTTTGGTTTTCTAGGTACTATGTCCTTCAACTGCGGGTCTTCTAGAATGATTGGCCAATATTTAGACACTATCTGCTTGAATTGTCTATACTCTGTATTAAAACCTGTTATGAAGGACATAGTGTTTTCCTCCTTCGTCCTCCTTCCTTTGTTCTTCAGTATATTGCTCCGGTTCATCAATCCAACTTTAGCCCTAGTTTCTTCTAGTTTCCCTTTGTCATAACCTTTATCCATAAACCTTTCAATTAGGATGTTGGTTTGAGTGGTGTAATCAGAAGTGGAACTACAGTTACGCCTAATTCGGATAAATTGTCCCTTTGGGATGGCCTGCTTCCACTGCGGGTGGTGGCAGCTGCTATAAGGGATATACCCGTTCCTGTCGGTATCCTTGAAGTACGTTTTCGTGTGTAATTTATTCCCCGTCTTAAAAATTTCCAAATCTAGGAATTGCGTGCTAGTTCTCTGAATATTAACTGTAAACTTTATTCCATATTGATTGTTGCTGATGTAATCAACAAAGCCTTGTAATTCTTCCTTACTTCCTTTCCAAACGATCAAGATGTCATCTATGAAACGTTTGTATGTATGGAGGTGTGGCCAGTTTTTTCCAAAAAATTTCCTCCTCCTCCCATTTATTAAGAAAGATGTTGGCTACGCTGGGTGCGTATTTGTTCCCCATCCCCACACCTTTTATTTGGCTATAGTAACTATGGTCATGCCAAAAGAAATTATTTTTCATAGCAATTCCCAACCCCTCAAGGATGAATTTTCTCTGCTTAAGTTTTAGTTCAGATTGATGCTTCAAAGCCCATGCTACTGCGGCCAATGCGTCTACTTGCTTGATATTTGTGTAGAGCGACTCCACATCTATCGTCACCAACAGTGTGGAGTCCTCAACTTCTATTTCTGCGAGCCAATTAATTACGTCCTTGCTATCTTTAATAAAGGCTTTACCTTTAGTGGCTAGAGGTTGGAGGAATATATCCAAATATTCCCCCAATCTGGAATGGATAGCCTCAATACCGCTAATAATCGGTCTTCCCGGAGGTTTTGTTTTGTTTTTGTGCACCTTCGGGACCTGGTATATAACAGGTATTCTTGGTGCCTTAGGCAACAAGTATCGGCCCTCTTTCTTATTTATCACCCGATTTCTTATGCCCCGGTTCAAAAATTCTTTTAGCTTACTCTTTAGTTCTTTGTTGGGGTTTCTCTTTAAGGGTTTGTAAGTGGAGGTGTCATTGACCAATCTGTTGGGTTCCTCCATGTAGTCTTGCTTGGTCAATATGACCTGCCCCCCCCCCTATCTGCAGAAGAAAGATCAAGACTCATTTCTTTTGATACCAAAGGAGACAGGAACAACAAACGCCCAGAGGCGATTTAGTTCGCGCTATATAAGTTTTCATTCATTCATTCAGAGGGGAAGATGGTAAGAGAAAGTAGAAAGGATGAAGCAAGGCAAGATGAACTCCGAATTGCAGATGAGTTTGGCTACGTGCCAAGTGCCCAAACAGGACTAACATGTATTCATTTATTTACTGACACACACTGGACAACATACAATGACTGGCATGCACTGGCCTACACTAACAGAGTACGTCCAGATGTACATAAACTGACCGCTCCATGCTTTAGAGAGATGCACACAGACAGACAACCAAATTAGGAGAGAGTAGATCGCACACACAGATTATAGGATGAGGCCTACTACAAACATACATCCAACATTAGAAAAAGGATGACTAGCATCTAGTAGGGTAGCTTAGTGTAGTTTAGTGTAGGTCCTGCCCTAGAAGAGTCTACCTTGCCGTGGTGGGCAGGCTTGGAATCTCTTGGTCAAAAGTGTGTCAGCGAATGGGCGAGAGGATCAATAGATCTTTACTTCTGGCCAATTGATTTTACCAAAGGACTCTTGGCTTAATCAGAGTATTTATAGTTGGAAAAGGAAAAAATGTGTATAGGTCCATAATTATACTTTCTTAAACACACAATAAAAAAATGTGATATATTTACAATTGAATTGCTTCCTCTTTTATTTAATCCTTTCATGACCGGGGCTCATTACCACTTGGATGTACGGGCCACATTTGCAAGGCTGGAAGGGGCTCTATAGCTACTTCTTCCACGTCTGGTGTGTAGGGATGTGTAATAGGTGTTTATGTATTAACCGGTTAAAGACGGCTCACGCACATATACGTCGGCAGAATGGCACAGCTGGATAAATTGACGAATATATACAGGGAGTGCAGAATTATTAGGCAAGTTGTATTTTTGAGGATTAATTTTATTATTGAACAACAACCATGTTCTCAATGAACCCAAAAAACTCATTATTATCAAAGCTGAATATTTTTGGAAGTAGTTTTTATTTTGTTTTTAGTTTTAGCTATTTTAGGGGGGTATCTGTGTGTGCAGGTGACTATTACTGTGCATAATTATTAGGCAACTTAACAAAAAACAAATATATACCCATTTCAATTATTTATTTTTACCAGTGAAACCAATATAACATCTCAACATTCACAAATATACATTTCTGACATTCAAAAACAAAACAAAAACAAATCAGTGACCAATATAGCCACCTTTCTTTGCAAGGACACTCAAAAGCCTGCCATCCATGGATTCTGTCAGTGTTTTGATCTGTTCACCATCAACATTGCGTGCAGCAGCAACCACAGCCTCCCAGACACTGTTCAGAGAGGTGTACTGTTTTCCCTCCTTGTAAATCTCACATTTGATGATGGACCACAGGTTCTCAATGGGGTTCAGATCAGGTGAACAAGGAGGCCATGTCATTAGTTTTTCTTCTTTTATACCCTTTCTTGCCAGCCACGCTGTGGAGTACTTGGACGCGTGTGATGGCGCATTGTCCTGCATGAAAATCATGTTTTTCTTGAAGGATGCAGACTTCTTCCTGTACCACTTGCTTGAAGAAGGTGTCTTCCAGAAACTGGCAGTAGGACTGGGAGTTGAGCTTGACTCCATCCTCAACCCGAAAAGGCCCCACAAGCTCATCTTTGATGATACCAGCCCAAACCAGTACTCCACCTCCACCTTGCTGGCATCTGAGTCGGACTGGAGCTCTCTGCCCTTTACCAATCCAGCCACGGACCCATCCATCTGGCCCATCAAGACTCACTCTCATTTCATCAGTCCATAAAACCTTAGAAAAATCAGTCTTGAGATATTTCTTGGCCCAGTCATGACGTTTCAGCTTGTGTGTCTTGTTCAGTGGTGGTCGTCTTTCAGCCTTTCTTACCTTGGCCATGTCTCTGAGTATTGCACACCTTGTGCTTTTGGGCACTCCAGTGATGTTGCAGCTCTGAAATATGGCCAAACTGGTGGCAAGTGGCATCTTGGCAGCTGCACTCTTGACTTTTCTCAGTTCATGGGCAGTTATTTTGCGCCTTGGTTTTTCCACACGCTTCTTGCGACCCTGTTGACTATTTTGAATGAAACGCTTGATTGTTCGATGATCACGCTTCAGAAGCTTTGCAATTTTAAGAGTGCTGCATCCCTCTGCAAGATATCTCACTATTTTTGACTTTTCTGAGCCTGTCAAGTCCTTCTTTTGACCCATTTTGCCAAAGGAAAGGAAGTTGCCTAATAATTATGCACATCTAATATAGGGTGTTGATGTCATTAGACCACACCCCTTCTCATTACAGAGATGCACATCACCTAATATGCTTAATTGGTAGTAGGCTTTCGAGCCCATACAGCTTGGAGTAAGACAACATGCATAAAGAGGATGATGTGGTCAAAATACTCATTTGCCTAATAATTCTGCACTCCCTGTATGTCACTTTGAATTTCAAAGAGCTGCAGAACGGGGAGAGGCAAGTGTAAACAAGCGTCTCCCCGTCCTGCCTAGTGACACTGTCACTGATCGACCGCCCCCTAGTGGTTAACCCCTTCACTGCCAGTCACATTTATACAGCAATCCGTGCATTTTTATAGCACTGATCATAGAAATGTGAATGGTCCCAAAACACCATCAAAAGTGTCCGATATGTCCGCCATAATGTTGCAGTCACGATAAAAATCGCTGATTCCTGCCATTACTAGTAAAAAAAATGATTAATAAAAATGCCTTAAAACGATCCCATATTTTGTAGATGCTATAACTTTTGCGCAAACCAATCAATGAACGCGTATTGGTTTTTTTTTGGGAGCCACGTCGCACGACTGGACGATTGTTAGTTAAAGCGAGGCAGTGCAGATTTGCAAAAGGTGACCCGGTCATTTGGCAGCCAAATGATCCTGGGCAGAAGTGGTTAACATGTGTCCTAACTAGGGTTGTCCCGATACCGATACCAGTATCGGTATCGGGACCGATACAGAGTATTTGCGGGAGTACTTGTACTCCCGCAAATACCCCCGATACCTAAATAGAATACTTTCCCCCCACCGCTGCCGTCGCCGACGCATCGAACCCGCCGCATTGAAACCCGCCGCATGGGTTAAACAGCATGCGGCAACATCACAGCTTTCATTTGAATAGCTGTAGTGTTCCCGCTGTGTATAGACACTCCCCCCTTGCTCGGGATTGGATGGGTGATTGTGATCTGTCCAATCCCGAGCAAGGGGGTGTGTCTATACGCGCGGGCAAAACAGTTATTCAAATGAATGCTGTTATGTTCTCCGTGCAGCGACGGTGGCTTTCGGCGGCTAGGTATGAGGGACATGGCTGGAGGGACATGGCTGAAGGGACATGGCTAGAGGGACATGGCTGGAGGGACATGGCTGGAGGGACATGGCTGGAGGGACATGGCTGGAGGGACATGGCTGCGGGGACATGGCTGCAGGGACATGGCTGCATATGTGGGGGACATGGCTGGAGGGACATGGCTGCGGGGACATGGCTGCGGGGACATGGCTGCATATGTGGGGGACATGGCTGGAAGGACATGGCTGGAGGGACATGGCTAGAGGGACACGGCTAGAGGGACATGGCTGGAGGGACATGGCTGCATATGTGGGGGACATGGCTAGAGGGACACGGCTAGAGGGACATGGCTGGAGGGACATGGCTGAAGGGACATGGCTGAAGGGACATGGCTGAAGGGACATGGCTGTGGGGACATGGCTGCGGGGACATGGCTGCATATGTGGGGGACATGGCTGGAGGGACATGGCTGCGTATGTGGGGGACATGGCTGGGGGGACATGGCTGCATATGTGGGGGACATGGCTGGAGGGACATGGCTGCAGGGACATGGCTGCATATGTGGGGGACATGGCTGGAGGGACATGGCTGCATATGTGGGGGACATGGCTGGAGGGACATGGCTGCATATGTGGGGGACATGGCTGCATATGTGGGGGACATGGCTGCATTTGGGGACACATTTAATTTAATTTGGTATTCGGTATCGGCGAGTACTTGAAAAAAAGTATCGGTACTTGTACTCGGTCCTAAAAAAGTGGTATCGGGACAACCTTAGTCCTAACCATGTATATATGTATGTACTGACAAGCCCCTTATGTGATAGTAGTGACAAGGTCCTCTCGATGGAGACATCAGGGGTCTTTTAGCCTTACCCCAAGAACAGGACATCCTATAATGAAACATTCCCCTTAACTAGATAAAAAAAAAAGATGAAAAAAAAAGAAAAACTGCAAGACAAAGGCATAATGAGCTAGTATGCATAGCATACTAGCTCATTATGTATTACTTACCTCAGATCAAAGCCACGCCAGCGGTTCTCGTCTCCCCCTTCAGCCACCGACATGTCACCCGGGGGTTGCTTCCGAGTATCGCGACTCTGACGCTGTGATTGGCCGGAGCTGCAATGACATAATGGCACACAGACTGAAGCAACGGCACATAGGTGCACATGCAGGGGACAGGGGATATCTCCTAAACTGTGCAGGATATGCAGAGGCGTAACTAGAACCTTCAGGGCCCGGGTGCAAGAAACCATAAAGGGCCCCCCTGACCACGAGCCGGGGCACACCCATGGTGGCAGAATGCCAGAGCTTGGTCGCAAGTGTGACCTTTGGGACCCTAGTGGTACCGACACTGGTGTCAGTGGGCCAGATTCTCAGAAGCGCTACGACGGGGTATCACAGATACCCCGTCGTATCGCCGTTTTTTTGCCCGTGTATCTATGCGTGTGATTCCTAGAATCACTTACGCATAGATACAGGTGAAGATCCGCCATGTGTAAAACAATTACACTGGCGGATCGTAGATGTAATGACAACTCCGGCCGCTAGGTGGCCTTTACGTTGTTTTCTCATTTGCCTATGCAAATGAGGCTAATACGCCGATTCCCGAATGCTTTTACGCCGCCCCGTCGTGGTTAACGTCGTTTTCGTCTGCGTATGGTTACCCCTGCAAAGATGTGGAGTAACCTTACGAAGTCCCGTCGGATGCCGTCGGCTGCCGTTGGATGCCATGTTAAGTATGGCCTCAGGACCGTGTCGTGTTGTGCGTTGTTTACGTCGTTTGCGTACGTCGATTCTCAATGGGGCTGGCATACGCTACGATTACGTCATTTACATTGAGAAAATGTGACGTCCTTTGGAGCGTGCGCACTGGTATTTTGTCGCGGCCGGCACATGCGCAGTTCAATCGGCACGGGGCGCGCTTAATTTAAATACAAGCCGCCCCCTTTGAATTACGCGGCCGTACGCTGGGCCATTTACGCTATGCCGCCGCTAACTACGGAGCAAGTGATTTGGGAATAAAGCACTTGCTCTAGTACGATGCGGCGGCGTAGTGTAAATGGCTAACGCTACGCCGCCGGAATTCTATGAGAATCTGGCCCAGTATTTATTTTATTTTATTTGTTACCACTTTATTTATTTTTTCTATTTATTTTTTTAGGAGCCCGTTGGGGGGGGGGGGGGCTTGGGTGAGATATCATATGTGGATATTCCCCAGTACACCAAGGATCGTCAATTACCGTCCAAAAGTTTTTTTAATTTATTTTTTATTTAAGAAAGCTCACAAAACAATGTAGTGGAACTTTTCAGAGCCACGCAGGACCCCTGACAAAGGGGTCACACATGGCTCCGAAACGTTGTACTACATTGTTTTGTGATGTGAGCTTTTTTGAATAAAAAAATATTTGGATAAAATTGATGATACAGCATCCAGTACCTTAAGCGTGCATTGCAGGAGTGTGCGAGATGGGAAATTTGGACTGTGGGTGTGATATCAGGGGTCTAAACAGACCTCTGATGTTTCATCTTTGAAACAGAGAAATGAGATTGAGGACACAGCCCGCAATCTCCATTTCTGCAGCCACAGCTGAACAGAATGAATGGACAGAAATAGCTCCATACAGAGCTTCCTGTTCATTCACAAACTGAAGCATAGTAAACATAGTTTACCATGTCTCAGTTATAAATGAACTTGGTCAGTGATCCCTATTCATTAAGACAAGGGAGGAGCCGGTAAATTACACATTTACTGGTTCCTTCCCCACGCTCCATGCAGAAATAATCCCCCCGCAGCAGCCGGGAAGGAGAGGAGAGGGGGGAACCCGACAGCACTGTGGGGGATGGGGGGGCAAAAGAGTACACAGGAGATTGGGGCAGCAGGTGGTGGATAGCACGGGGGATGGGCTGCATATAGAGGAACCGTTCCCCTTCATTTTCCTCCTGCAGCCTTTCAGCTGCTGCAGAAGGGAAATGAAGGGATAGGTTCCTCTATATGCAGCCCCTCCTATCCAGGTTGTACAGGGGGCCGCATGGAAACCTTGGAGCATGCAATTGTGACCCTGGCAACTCCTGTACATACGCCCCTGCTGGTGGGATGGGATAAGTGGCAGTGCTGGGGGCAATGGGATGAGTGGCAGTGCTGGGGGGAATGGGATCAGTGGCAGTGCTGGGGGGAATGGGATGAGTGGCAGTGCTGGTGGGGGGAATAGGATGAGTGGCAGTGCTGGTGGGGGGAATGGGAGCAGTGGCAGTGCTGGGGGGAATGGGATGAGTGGCAGTGCTGGAGGAATGGGATGAGTGGCAGTGCTGGGGGGGGAGAAATGAGTGTCAGTGGTGGAGATAGGGAGGAATGAGTGACAGTGGTGGGTGGGATGAGTGTCAGTGCTGGGGGGATGAATGAGTGGTGGGTGGGATTGCTGGGGGGAATGGGATGAGTGGCAGCGCTAGGGAGATGGGATGAGTGGCAGTTGTGGAGGGAGGGAGGAATGAGTTTCAGTGCTGGGGGGGGGGGTGAGTGAGATTGCTGGGGGGAATGGGATGAGTGGCAGTGCTGGGGGGGGAGGAATGAGTGTCAGTGGTGGAGATAGGGAGGAATGAGTGACAGTGGTGGGTGGGATGAGTGTCAGTGCTGGGGGGATGAATGAGTGGTGGGTGGGATTGCCGGGGGGAATGGGATGAGTGGCAGCGCTAGGGAGAATGGGATGAGTGGCAGTGGTGGAGGGAGGGAGGAATGAGTGTCAGTGCTGGGGGGGGGGGGGTGAGTGAGATTGCTGGGGGAAATGGGATGAGTGGCAGTGGTGGAGGGAGGGAGGAATGAGTGGCAGTGGTGGGTGGGTGGCATGAGTGGCAGTGCTGTGGAGGGAGGAATGAGTGGCAGTGCTGTGGAGGGAGGAATGAGTGGCAGTGGTGGGTGGGTGGCATGAGTGGCAGTGCTGTGGAGGGAGGAATGAGTGGCAGTGGTGGAGGGGGGGGGGGTGAGTGGCAGTGGTGGGTGGGATGAGTGTGATTGCTTGGGGGAATGGGATAAGTATCAGTGGTGGGGGGGGGGTAGGGATGAGTATCAATGATGTGCTGGGTGGGAGGGATGAGTGGCAGTGGTGGGATGGGATGGAATCAGCGGTGGTGGTGGGGACTGTCACTGAGCAGCGCTGGGTGCCAGGATCAGAGACTTATTTGCTGTCAGTTTCCACTTGGTTTTCCCCTGCATTGCTCCGTGTCTCTACTCCTTACACAGCGGCCGCGACCTCCCTACATTCTCTGTCTCTGGATAGGCAGGGGGGGGGGCGGGTCGGTCCACAGTCTCAGCGCTGCCTTCTCTCTCTCCCCTCAGCTGAGGAAAGCCCCCCTCCCCATGTCGGAACGAACCGACGACACACACAGTGACAGGACAGTTAGGTGGGCCCCTCACGCGGGTGGTGTGCCCCCCTGAATTGGTGGAACTACAGGGCCCAGTCGCACATGCGACTAGGGTTGCCACCTCATCCTTTTAAACCCGAACACATATGAATTACACAGGTTCTGAGGCTAATTTAATGCAGGTAAAGCACCAAGTGAGTTTAATTGCCACCTCAATTAGCCTCAGAACCTGTGTAATTAATATGTGTTTGGTTTTAAAGGGATGAGGTGGCAACTCTACATGCGACTGCTGCGACTATGATAATTCCGCCACTGTATCCTTGGTAGCTACAGGTAAGCCTTAACCACTTGCTGCCCACCAATGACATATTGACGGCAGCAAAGTGATTACTAGTTCCTGACTTGATGTTGTATGACGTCGTCAGGATATTGAGCCGCTGCGCGCCCCCGGGGGCACGCATCGCGGCGATCGGTGATGTGGGGTGTCAGTCTGACACCCTGCATCCCCGATCTCGGTAACGAGTCTCCGGCGGAGCCTCGTTACCACGTGATCAGCCGTGTCCAATCATGGCTGATCACGATGTAAACAGGAAGAGCCGTTGACGGCTCTTCCTCACTCGGGTCTGATAGACGCGAGTAGAGGAGAGGCGATCGGTGGCTTTCCTGACAGGGGGGTTCACGCAGCCCCCCCTCGGATCGCCACACTGGACCACCAGGGAAGCCCACACTAGACCACCAGGGAATAAAAAATAAAAAAAGAAGGGGCAAAAAAAAAATTGTAAAAATAAATAAATAAATAAAAAGACAGTAACAAAAAAAAGATGTCAATCAGTGCCTATAAATGGGCACTGATTGGCAACATGGATGCATCAGTGCCAATCCATGCCCAGTGCCCACCTATTAGTGCCCATCTGTGCCACCCATAAGTACCTATCAGTGCCACCCATAAGTACCCATCAGTGCCACCCATATGTGCCGCCCATGAGTGCCCATATGTGCCGCCTATGAGTGCCCAGCTCCGCCTATGAGTGCCCATCAGTGCTGCTCATCAGTGCTCATCAGTGCTGCCTATGAGTGCCTATCAGTGCCGCCTATGAGAGCCCATCAGTGCCGCATACCAGTGCCACCTCATCGGTGCCCATCAGTACTACCTTATCGGTGCCAATCAGTGCCACCTCATCGGTGCCCATCAGTGTCGCCATATCGGTGCCCGTAATTGAAAGAGAAAACGTACTTATTTAAAAAAAAAATACACAAAAAAATAAAAACTTTTTTTTTTAGTCTTTTTTTAGTTGTTGCGCAAAAAAAAAAAATTGCAGAGGTGATCAAATACCACCAAAAGAAAGCTCTATTTGTGGGGAAAAAAGGACGCCAATTTTGTTTGGGTACAGTGTAGCATGACCGTGCAATTGTCATTCAAAATGCGACAGTGCTAAAAGCTGAAAATTGGCTTGGGCGGGAAGGTGTGTAAGTGCCCGGTATGGAAGTGGTTAATATAGGTTTACCTGTAGCATAAAGTTGTTTTATAGGGTTTACAACCACTTGAATGCATCCTATGCATTAAGGTGAAAAACATCTGACATCTCCAAAGTCCCGCGTCGAGAACGCGCTGGATCTTTGCCCGGGGTTCTGGGCTCTTCATTGGATAGATCGATAGCAGTGCAGCCATTAGCTCCCGCTGCTGTCAATAAAATCCAATGACACGGGCGCCGGGGGCGAGTACTGCATTCGGCGGCTATGGATGCTGAATGCTGAACTCGGGTGCGCGCCTGCAAGGTAACCTCCTTGGGAGAGCTGATAGAGCCGCAGAGGGACCCCAGAAAACGGCGTTCGGGGTCACTCTGTGCACAGTGGAGGTAAGTATGACATGTTTGTTAAAAAAAATTGAACCTATAGTGTCACTTTAAGCCTTTCTCTAGTCTCCAATATAATTGTAAAATTCTCAATTTTTAAATTTCTTGCTTCTTAAAGTGACTGTAAAGCTTTAAATTATTTTCTTTAAAAGAATAAACGTGTTATACTTATCTGCTCTGTGTAATGGTTTTGCACAGAGCAGCCCCAATCCTCCTCTTCTCAGGTCCCCCGTCTGCGTTCCTGGCTCCTCCCCTTGCTTGCTATGGGGCACTTGTGCATGCTCGTTCTGGAGCCTCACTGTCTTTGTCTTGTGCACTTGGTGACTATTAAATGACTCAGAGAAAGCAACACTCTAAAATGTGTTTAAATACATCAACACCCAAAGAAATGTCACTATTTCTAGTTCGGTATGCTGTATCTTTTAAATTGTTACATCAATATGAAAAGCTTAATTAACAATGACAGTGGGACTAGGCCCTGCCCCAGGGCCGTCTTACCGAGCGGGCACCCCTGGGCACAGCCCGGGGGCCCCACGTTTGCATGGGGCCCAATCAGGGCCAGACATTTCAAGTAGTAATCCGCTGCTTTCTGGCATCGGCACTTTTTTTATGCAGAGTTCAGCGGGAGCGTGCCAGCAGACAGCAGGGATTCGGAGAAGGTGGCCAGCGAGGAGGGGGAGTTGGATGTAAAAGCTCCCTGACCACCGAAGAGATGAGGGCTGCCTCCCCCTCCCCCCAACTCCCAGAACTTGGATGATGAATACCGTCACCTCCTTTCTGCTCCAGGAACTGCGTGCCCTGCGTGCGGCCCGGGTCGGAGGACAGGCTGGCTGGGAACCCGGAAGAAAGAACATGCGGAAGGTGGAGGCTGACAAGGAGCCACTGGAAGGAGCAGAGCAGTGAGCACCCCCCCCCCCCGGATCTAGAGGGAGCCTCGGTGTTGCCACGCTGCTGGCCATCAGGTACCTAGGCTGTACATACATGCCAGCACACAGAGAGGGGACATGGTGAGCACTATGTGGTCTGTCTCAGCCCCCTCTCTGCCTCTCTGACCCCCCTCCTCTGCCTCTCAGACCCCCTCCTCTGCTTCTCTGACCCCCCTCCTCTGCTTCTCTGACCCCCCTCCTCTGCCTCTCAGACACCCTCCTCTGCATCTCTGACCCCCCTCCTCTGCCTCTCTGACCCCCTCCTCTGCCTCTCTGACCCCCCTCCTCTGCCTCTCTGACCCCTCTCCTCTGCCTCTCTGACCCCCCTCCTCTGCCTCTCAGACCCCCCTCTCCTCTGCCTCTCAGACCCCCCTCTGCCTCTCCTCTCTCTGCCTCTCAGAACCCCCCTCCTCTGCCTCTCAGACCCCCCCTCCTCTGCCTCTCTGACCCCCCTCCTCTGCCTCTCTGACCCCCTCCTCTGCCTCTCTGACCCCTCTCCTCTGACCCCCCTCCTCTGCTCTCTGCCCCCCTCTCTCCTGACCCCCCTCCTCTGCATCTCTGACCCCCCTCCTCTGCCTGTCTGACCCCCCTCCTCTGACCCCCCTCCTCTGCCTCTCTGACCCCTCCTCCTCTGCCTCTCTGACCCCTCTCCTCTGACCCCCTCTCTGCTCTCTGACCCCCCTCCTCTGCCTCTCAGACCCCCCTCTCTGCCTCTCTGACCCCCTCCTCTGCTCTCTGACCCCCCTCTCTGCCTCTCAGACCCCTCTCCCTCCTCTCCTCTCTGCCCCTCTCTCTGCCTCTCTGACCCCCCTCCTCTGCATGTCTGACCCCCCTCCTCTGCCTGTCTGACCCCCCACCCTCTGCTTCTCAGACCCCCCTCTCAGATCCCTCTCCTCTGCCTCTCAGACCCCTCTCCTCTGCCTCTCAGACCCCCCTCCTCTGCCTCTTAAACACCCCTCCTCTGCCTCTTAGACCCCCCTCCTCTGTCTTTTTAGACCCCCCTCCTCTGCCTCTCAGACCCCTCTCCTCTGCCTCTCAGACCCCTCTCCTCTGCCTCTCAGACCCCCCTCCTCTGCCTCTCAGACCCCCCTCCTCTGCCTCTCAGACAGGGGATGGGTGGCAAGTGACACATTGAATCTGGTGGCAGGGGATGGGTGCCACCGTGCCAATTGATACACCCAATGCAGACGTTTTTCATTTTACCAAAAAAGAGGTTGAACAATGTCCTCATGTACATGAAGCCTTAGCGATGCTGTACTGCACTGGTGACAGTATGTAAAAACTAATTATGAAAAAAACAATTAAAATTAAAAAAAATTATTTCTTTCATCTTTCAAATAATTGTGACGAAATTACAACTTAAAACTCATTGTGCCTCTTACTTACCCTGGACTGTCTGCTTTCCAAAAATGGGCCATGGGGGGGGCGGGGGGGGGGGGATATTTGTACTATCCTAGCATTTTTGGACCTTAATTGATGGGATCAGAATTGATCAATTTACACACACACACACACAATTTCTCTCTCACATTTTTGTAAGTATTTTTTTTTCTATCTTAATGTGACAACACTGAAGAAATTACACTTTGCTACAATGTAAAGTAGTGAGTGTACGGCTTGTATAACAGTGTAAATTTGCTGTCCCCTCAAAACTCAGCCATTACTTTCTAAACTGCTAGCGACAAAAGTGAATACATTCCTAAGTGAAAATGTCCAAATTTGGCCCAATTGGCTGTTTTCCATCGCCAGGTGTCATGTCACTTGTTGGTGTTACAAGGTCTTGAGTGTAAATGGCTTGTTCCTATCAAGGAAGTGGAAAATCTTCCACTCGTCAGACTCAACAACCACAAATTCAACTCCATACATCACAGGGCCTTAAATACACTAAGCAAAAGGGCAGAAGTCATTATAAAACCCTCAGATAAAGGGGGTAATGTGGTTATCATGGATGATCTAAAATATAGAAACATGTGTTGGGACATATTAAAAAACCGAACCTGGTATAGACCAATCAATGAAAACGTAATTGACAGATTCAACCAACAATTTAACGACATATTACAGGCAGCTCTAATGGATGGTTCTATTACTAAATCCATATTTGACGGAATTCAAGTCCCTCACCCCAAAACACCCACATTCTATGCACTTCCAAAGACGCACAAAAATTTAATACACCCTCCGGGACGCCCAATAGTGTCCGGTATGGGTTCAAAAACCGAACGCGCTAGCAAATTTATCGACCAGTATTTGAGACCCCATGTTACCACACTGCCCTCTTACATACAAGATACACCTGATCTACTAAGAACCCTGGATGGTCTCACCATACCACCCGGGTGCCTCCTAGTCTCTATAGACGTGGAAGCTCTCTATTCATCGATTCCTCACAGTAAAGGATTACAGGTAGTTTCCACTTTCCTGACAGAAAGGGGTCCCAAAATGGAAAAACTTAATAGATTTGTATTAAAAACATTGGGCCATATCCTTACCAAAAACGTTTTTTCTTTTGATGGGTCCCACCTCCTCCAGGTACAGGGAGTCGCTATGGGCACATCTTGTGCGCCATCTTATGCGAACCTGTACCTGGGGGGGTGGGAACGGGAACTTTTTTCTTTGGAACATCATTTGCTTTTGCTAGTGCTTGGCTGGTTCCGGTATATAGATGATGTGTTCATGTTATGGGCAGGAACAGTGGAGGATTTAATGAGCTTTATGCAACTCCTAGACACCAATAGTTATAATCTCAAGTTCACCATGAACTTCAATGTGTCTGCTATTGCCTTCCTCGACATCTTGATGTCGACGAGGCCAATAACATCCAAACATCACTATATCGGAAGCCAACGGCTGGAAACACTCTGCTACATGCAGCTAGTGCCCACCCGGCGCCACTTATTCGAAGTATACCGTACAGCCAATATCTTCGGCTACGCCGAAATTGTTCCAACAATGAAAAATTCAAACTAGAGTCGGATATGCTATATGCTAGACTACTCAACCGAGGATACAGTAGGTCTTGCCTTAAGAAGGCTTACAATAGAGTTGCAGGAAAAGAAAGAGCCACTACCCTACTCAAAAGCGACACTAAGCAAGTTGACAATGAGGTGATGCGGTTTATCACCACGTATTCAGACCAGCATGCCGAAGTTCGATCTATAATGAAAAAACATTGGCACTTAATTACTGCTGACCCTACTCTATCTAAATACGTAGATTGTAACCCGAGTATCACTTTTAGACGGTCCACCTCCATCAGAGATCGTCTAATTAAAAGTAACTACCAAAAACCAACACCAAATGCGAGAGAGACACCAGGTCTATTTAAATGTGGCCACTGCAACTATTGCCATGTACTCAATGAAGGATCTAACGTTCACCTCCCTAATGGAGAGACACATAAGCTGCATAAACATGTAACATGCCAAACCAAAGGAGTGATCTATATTATTTTCTGTCCATGTGGCAGTTTCTATGTGGGCAAAACCATTCGCCCACTATGGAAACGTATCAAGGATCACATGTACTATATTACCAATGGACTGCTAAACAAAACTATGGGCCATCATGTAGCTTTTATGCATAAATACGAGATTCCCCCTGTAAGATTTGCAGTCCTTGATTGCATTCACGAGGACAAGAGAGGTGGGAACTTTGATCAAATGGTTCTACAGCGAGAGGCCCAATGGATTTATCGCTTAAAGGCTAACCAAGCCCCTGGCCTTAATGAGTCTCTGAGTTTTAAATCCTTTCTAAATGTTTAAACACACTTCGCTAACCTGCAACACTTCCACATCATGACATGCCAGTTTGTTTTTTGCTATTCCAATAGTGTATCCCAGGTTGGCCTAATCCTTCATTCCCATACAAGCATAGAGGTGACTCGAATACAAAGATTGGGTAAGTGCATTTTGCACCCAAGATCTGTTATGACACAGATACTCTCTATTTATAGGTGGAAGATAGTGAAAAATAATTCTCGATGTGTTTCCATTTATATAATAGATATAGGCTATGTACAACCAAGTTTTTATTTCTTAATTTTCTTTATTATTATTACTCTTTTTTTACCTCCATAAGATGCTGCTTCTGTTTCTGTTAAAAATTATTCATCTATGTAGGAAGTAATTGTTTTTATTAAAATGTTTGTAATACTCTGTATATATGCAATGTTTGAGAGAGAGAGAGAGATTCTTTTGCATGCATGTTTTTCATCCCGATGTTTCTCCCCGGTGCGGCTCAGGCACACTACCAAA
This sequence comes from Rana kukunoris, assembly GCA_029574335.1. Taxonomy (NCBI): domain Eukaryota; kingdom Metazoa; phylum Chordata; class Amphibia; order Anura; family Ranidae; genus Rana; species Rana kukunoris. Next base: position 66,426,717 of record CM056050.1, on the reverse strand, counting down.
TGAGTATGTAATCCTAATTCCCCTCAATATGGACCATTTATCGCTTTTTTTTGCTTTCTATTTCTTCTTGCTATTTACTTTTTTGGCTTTATTCTGCTGCACACTCACTTGTAACATTTCCTTATCTAATCTCTAATCTTTAATGAGCAGGCTCCACGGATCCACGTCACAGGACAGCCATTTTAAATTTTCCCCCTCATTTTTTGTGTGGTTGAATACCAATCCTGTTTTCTGTTTATTTTGTATTGGCTGCGTCTCTCATGTCCCTGGCCTCTCACGCCGTATTTATGACAATTATCTTTCCGGCGGCTCTTTAATCTAGCGGACTACGTATACACGGCGCATGTATACTGGGACAAATGATGCTCTTGTTTCATCACTCCAATGGTGAGGGATGTGCGTGACAGATGGGCAGGGCTGTGCCTCCCCCTTCCGCCCCTCCTAGCTGTTGTTGGCGTATAACGATCGTCTAGATGGACGCCGCGGCGCGGTGACGCAATGTGCGTCTGACGCCGAGGTATGGGACGATGTATGGGCGTCTCCGTGTGTTTCCGCCCTACGATCTTTCCCGTTGTTTATGCGCCTCCATCTGTGAACGGCGCATAATGATGACGCAATCACGCTATACGTGATCAGAGCGTCTGCAAGGTATTTAAAGCCCCCACCCACTCGATGTGCCGTGTGTCATGCAGATGTACACCCTGGGACACGGACGCCAGTACTAATCAACCCCCTGGTAAGAGACTATTGCAGGATTGATTACTGCCCCCTCTTCCACCCCCTTTTTTTATTTCATTTTGAGACATTGATGTCAGAGCTAAGTCTTGTTCAATGTACTTCTCTATTATCACTATGCAGATTGGCTGGCTCATATTTGGAAGTCTAAAAATTCTTGCTCTGTTTGGCTGCTTGGTGCACCTCGAGAACCTTGGGCTCAATATATTTTCTGGCTATGTGTCCCAGTTGGCTGTATGGTCTTATATCACGGGTAAATATCTTTACCTCTTTATATCTTGGATATATATAGACACTTTATGCACTTGTTGACAATTTTCTTTATTTATTTATTGATCCCTTCTACTCCCTTTTTTTCACATAGAATTAAAGCTGCCATCAGCATCATATATTTTTTGTATGAATCCTAGGAATACCCTTATCTTGACTTTATTGTCAATTAACAGGTAATTTCCTCAATACCGTTTGTTCTCTTCTTTATTACACACTAACAAATCCCTTCTTGGCCTCTTTCCTCTTCTTCTCCCCCTTTTTCTTTTCTTACTCTTCTTAGTCAAAATACTAAGCGATAAAAATATATATATATATATATATATATATATCTCCATTAAATAGATCTACAACAAGTTCTGAGGACTTTTTTGAACCCAGTATTCTACATACTATCGAATACCCGACTGTGGTTGTGTGCCCTGGTTTGCATTGGTTGCAGAGTCATCGGCCATGTAATTATGCATTGCAATTTCTCTCACTTTCATTGTTGTTTGGTTTGTTTTGTATTTTTAAAAATCTTTTACTATGGTGATAATATGAATAACATGTAACCCTGTATCATTACAGACAACTATTTTTTCAAAATCCTTAAACATCCGTCCTGAAGAAGCCCCACGGCAAAACGTGCGTCGGCGACTTTGGGGATTTTGTGTATAGAGTGGTTCACCTGTATATATATATTATTGTTATTTTTATGTTGATGTTACTTTGTATCTAATTTGTTTTATTCAATGATTATATTAAAATTATATTTTTATACTACTTCCTTGGCCTCGACAGTCCGACCTTCAATACCTCTCCATAGATATTGTTTTTCTCCCTTTTTTTGACTTCGTTAACGGATGTGGCCCATGTGAGTGCATTTCCTTTGTTTCTTCTTATCCCCCAACTTCCCCAGTCCACCCCTCCCTTTCCCTTACCACTTTACTTTACTATATTCATACTTGAGTGTAAATGGGGAACAGGTGTGTGAAATTTGATATCGCTCTTACTCTCCCATAATGGTCACTGGAAGTTCAACATGGCACCTCATGGCAAATAACTGAGGAGCTGAACAAAAGAATTGTTGCTCTACGTAAAGATGGCCTAGGCTATAGGAAGATTGCCAAGACCCCAAAACTAAGCTGCAGGACAGTGGCCAATAACATACAACAGTTTACCAGGACTGGTTCCACTCAGAACAGGCCTCTCCATGGTCGACCAATGAAGTTGAGTGAGCCTGTCAGTAAATCAAATTGGTCTGCCTGACTGTTGTCCAAGAAGGAAGCCTCTTCTGAAGATGTACAAGAAATCCTGCAAACAGTTTGCTGAAGGCAAGCAGACTAAGGACATGAATTACTAGAACCATGTTCTGTGGTCTGATGAGACCAAGATAATCTTATTTGGTTCAGATGATGTCGTATGTGTGTGACGGAAACCAGGTGAGGAGTACAAAGACAAGTGTGTCTTACCTACAGTCAAGCATGGTGGTGGGAGTGTCATGGTCTGGGGCTGCATGTGTGCTGCTGGTGTCCTGCCTCGACTCTGCAGGCACAGTAGGAGGCCATGGAAATCTCCCAGCCTCAACAGCTGATTCAGAAAAAAATAATGTTCCTGGTCTGCCGCACTCTGATGCGATTTATTGAAACAAAATGAACAAAGGTTAAAATTCAAAGCTGTATAACATCCAAAAATTCATGCAACACTACAGCTTTGGATTTTATCCTTGGGTGATTTATTGAAACAAAATAAACAAAGGATACAATCCAAAGCTGTATATGACTAAGCATCTATCCATAATGTGAAACATGTTAGCTTTTTTGTCCCCCTATGTCCACTTTCTACCATTGATTGCAGTGTTGCATGAATTTTGGGATTTTATCCTTTGTTCATTTTGTTTCAATAAATTGCCTATCAGAGTGTGGCAGTCCAGGAACATTTCTTTTTTCCACGGATCAGCGCAGAGTCTGCACCTGTCAGTACTACAGGGCGGGAGCACAGCATAGGTCGCAGTGCTTGGAGCGGTACTCTTTTTTCCATCCCTCAACAGCCGATTGTTGGCTTAGACGAGCTCGCTCTCGATGCCTGCTTTTACAGTACACGCCGCTCTACACAGCAAGGGGCGGATGTAATATTGTGCAGTGCTTTATTGATTGGTTATCCACGCCGCTCTTTGCATCAAGGGGCGGATGCGAGATGTCTAGTTTCTAGTTTATCTAGACATCTAGTTTCTAGTTTACTGCTCAATATCACATCTGCCCCTTGCTGTAAAGAGTGGATAACCAATCAAAAAGCACTGCACAATATCACTGCTTGCTGTTTCTGCTCAGAGTTTTCCGTCAGCTCGGAGGGAACCATATTGATAGGAGGAACCAGCTTGGCAGAACACCGGCACTGGGGATCTATAGTTCATTGAGAAAACCTTGAGGCTGGGTTCACACCTAAGCAGAGGTCCGCTGTGTCCTGGTTTACCATTTTAGGTCCAGTTTCAGCCCCCCACCTCGGGCTGAATTTGGACCTGAAATGGACCAAAAAAAGCATGTGTTTTTCCTGCAAAACGCACTGGACCTGCTGTGGAGATATGTGAACCGGCTCCATAGAGAGCCAGTCACCTTCTCCTGCTATGCGAATAGAATGCAGAGAAATTTGCATCCAATTCACATAGGTGTGAAGCCAGCCTGAGTGCCAACCTGTCCTGCGAAACACTGAAAAAGAGTATAATCCCCTCACTTCAGAGACTGGGCCGCAGAGCAGTATTCCAACATAACGACCACTGCCTTGCTAAAGAAGCTGAGGGTAAAGGTGATGGACTGGCCAATCATCTCTTAGACCTAAACCCTATTGAGCATCTGTGGGGCATCCTCAAACGGAAGGTGGAGGGAGTGCAAGGTCTCTAACATCCACCAACTCCGTGATGTCGTCATGGAGGAGTGGAAGAGGACTCCAGTGGCAACCTGTGAAGCTCTGGTGAACTCCATGTCCAAGTTGGTTAAGGCAGTGCTGGAAAATAATGGCGGCCACACAAAATATTGACACTTTGTAACCAATTTGGAGATTTTCACTTAGAGGTGTACTCACTTTTGTTGCCAGTGGATTAGACAATAGCTGCGTGTTGAGTTATTTTTAGGGGACAGCAAATTGATACTGTTATACAAGCTGTACTCTCACTACTTTACATTGTAACAAAGTGTTATTTTTCAGTGTTGTCACATGTAAAGATATAATAAAATATTTACAAAAATGTGAGGGGTGTACTAACTTTTGTGAGATACTGTGTGTGTGTGTGTGTGTATATATATATATATATATATATATATATATATATATATATATATATACACATATACACACAGTACAGACCAAAAGTTTGGTCACACCTTCTCATTCAAAGAGTTTTCTTTATTTTAATGACAATGAAAAATGTAGATTCACACTGAAGGCATCAAAACTATGAATTAACACATGTGGAATTATATACATAACAAAAAAGTGTGAAACAACTGAAAATATGTCATATTCTAGGTCAGTGTTTTTCAACTCCAGTCCTCAAGGCACACCAACAGGTCAAGTTTTTCTGACGCATTCATGGCAGCACACACTGGGTTGTGACTCCGCCCCCACAACCTGACAGGATTGGTTAGCTATAAATTTGAAGGGGAGACGCCCCGCATCATTCTCTTTTTTTATCCTCACCTGACAAGATTGGACGAACAAGCAAGAAGCATGCCTCTTACCGCAAATCGCCCCAGCAGGTTCAGCCTCTCCTGTTTGGAAGTCCCTCCTGTACAGTCTCTAAATGAGCTTTATGGTGGGAACCCCATTCTGGTGGTCTCAGGGGCTCTGGAATTATACTGGCATCTGTAGCAAGCTTTAAAAAAGCTTCAAATCTCGCAGTGGCCCCCACTTTCGCTCTGTCTTTCCTTCCAGTGCAGTGTGTGCTTCCACAAAGGTATTTGTATCATTACATTTACCACCTAAGGTTAGTCCGTTTTGTACCTTTGTCTGCCTGTTGTTTTTTTCTCAGCTCTGCTGAGCCCTGTGGTTCCTCTGACACTCCATACTCTCGGGGTCACATCTGCGTACCCCTTGGCGCTCTGCGCATACGTGCAGCTCAGTGATGACGCCGCCTGTCTCCTCTGCCCTCTTCCAAAATGGGGCCGGGCGAGCGGGACGCTTCTGCACATGCGCGCGTCATTAAAAAAAAAAAAAAGGAAGGAAAAAAGAAACAGTCCTATTGCTCTGTAGTTCTGGCTGCCGCACTGCTGCTCTGCTCTACTCAGAGTGAAGATTGCACCAGGTGTGTGCAGGCATGTCCCAGATCAGCCTGGGCTAATTGATTACACACAAAAAAAAAAAGGAACAAATAGGATAGAAGATATAATACAAGCGCCCAGAGGGGATTCAGTTTGCATGTGCCGCGCTATATAAGTTTTCATCATTCATTCAATACATTTATATATTAATTTATAACATACCATAGGAGAAAGTGTATCCATAATTAAACAATTAATATAATCCAAAAAAAAAAAAAAAAGGATAGATATATGTATATAAAATTATTATATTAATTTAATAAATAGAAATGTTGGGCGGGGAACATATTGTAATGTTTTCCCTTCTCTCTTTTTTTCCCACCTTTTCGGGCTGTCTCTCTGCTATCCTCATGGGGGCCACTGCCCTCGCAGACCACCATCAGCTGACCAGGTATAGAGGCCGTCCAGAAGGTAATAAGTAGAGGGGAGACAAAAAAGAGAGCCTGGCCACTGACGCTACAGTTTTGGTAGCCCTATCGGGTCAAGAGACGCAAGTTTGCGGCACAGAGGGAGATTCTAGCCATGCTTCCGGCAGAAGGCGCAAGAAATCGCTCAAGGTTACCCTCTTGATTTCTTCAATCAAGGCATAGCCGCTCACGTCACAGCACTCCCGTCATAGTCGGTCTCACCGCAGACGATTACCTTCATCCCAGACAGAGCTATCTTACCCGCACCACGGCAAATGTTTGCCAAATATGCGGGGCGCCAGCCTTGCCAGGGGAATTGGCCTGCCGCTCGTGCTTCATTGAATTAACCAAGGAGAAGGCCAGAGTAGATACTGAGCTCCTAGGAGAATCGCCACAGGGATCATATGTGGGCGATCCTTCCCCAAGCACATCGCCCGGCTGTTACGCCAGGGTGCAGTAACCCTCTCTAAGAATGAGGAGTGTGAGCAGGTGTGAGCAGGCGTCGGACTGTCTCTTTTTGGTTGAACCATTTGCCCATTCAGTCAAGGAAGCGATCGGCTGGGAGGAGGTTATGGCAGAACTTCTGAAGGTTCCGAAATATTTCCCGGTGCTGAAAAGGGGGTCCTGAATCATTTCCCTTCATCGAAGAGCTAGAGAACCTCATAAAGGATAAGTGGGGGGGGGTCGCATAAGTGGCCCAGTATGAGCAACAAGTTTGCAGATTGTACCCCTTGTGGGAGTCTAAGATCGATTATTTGATCAATGCAACTACGGTCGATTCATCTTTAATGCGACTCGCTAGAGACGTTTCTCTACCGATTGAAGACGCAGTTACCTTCCGGGACGCTCTTGATCGTAAAATCAATATAGAACTGAAGAAAGCCTGCTCCACGACAGGAGCCGCTTGTAGGCCGGCTATCACCACAGCGGCAGTCGCTAAAACTATCGCTGTATAGGCAGCTAATGTTGAGAATCCCATTCTAGAAGGAGCCGAACAGGGGAAGATATTCTCCTCCCTGCAGGAAAATTAAGTTGGCTTACGGCTCCTGAGGGGGCGACTTCATGGCTGGGAAGAGCCTTATGGCTGAGACCCTGGATAGCGAAGGCAGCGTCAAAATTAACTGGTGCAAAATTCCATATGGCGGCTCAAGTGTATTCGGCACAAAGATGGACTCGGCCATCTCCAAGGTTACCGGGGGAAAGTCGGGGCTGATTTCTCCGGTAGGAAAACCAGAGCCCCAGAAGGGCCCCGCTTACAGGCGTGATCTTCCTGCCAAGTACAGGGATGTTAGATCCTACCGCCCCGGCAGGGAATTTAGGAGGGACTGGAAGACTCGACCCTCCTTCATGTAGATACAGTAAGCCAATCACAGCTGGGGAACAGCAGAAGTCCTTTTTGAGGGTCCGTCTGCCCACCCAGCTCAGGTGAGCACCAGACTCAAGAGATTCGCTCGGATATGGGCAACTCGTATAACAGATCCATGAACACTATCCTCTATCAAGACCGGTCACAATTGGAAATTCATGGGCACATTGCCAGGGAACACATTCCAGCCTACCAAGTACTTCCGCACCAGAAAGGGAGGGGGTTTTATTCCCCTTTATTTCTGGTACAAAAAAACAAAAAAAAAACGGGGATCTACGTCCAGTCTTGGACCTAAAGAAGTTCAACAGACGATCAAAATAGAGGCCCTCAGATTGGAAAAGCCTTCAGTCCATTTTGTTGTCAGTGGACGTGGGAGACTGGATGCTATCTCTAGATTTTTCGGGCGTTTACCTTCACATCCCAGTTCATCTTACCTTCCAGAGGTCCCTTCGGTTCTCAATCGATCAATCCCATTTCCAATTTTGGTGCCCCCCATTCGGCATCGCCTCAGCACCCAGAGCATTCGGCAAGTTAGGGTGTTCCTAGGGGCAGAATAAAATACCAGGTTGTACCGGGTGCAACTTCCTTTAAGAGAGGCTGAAGACCTTGCTCCAGATGAAGATACAGAGTCTGCTATCATCCAGACGTCTAACTGTCAGAGCCTGCCTCAGTACCCAGGGGTCCATGTCAGCATCCATACCCTCGATACAGTGGCCCCTGTGGCACATGCGAGTCTTACAAAACTCCTTTCTCAGGCAGTGGAATAGAACGTCAATACTCCAAACCATTCACATCCCGAACTGGGTAAAGCAATTAGTATGGTGGTGGACACACCCGTCCGACCTCAGGGAGTCCATTCCAAAAGTTCCCCCAAGTCCAGAAGTAGTAACATCGGACGCCAGCCAGGGGTGATGGGGTCCACACTATCTAGACTGAGTAGCCCAAGGACAGTGGCATTTTCGGGCACAGGGCATAGTGTCAAATATTTTAGAGCTCAGAGCAGCCTTTCAGGCCCTCCTGACCATTGCGCCTCTTCTAGAGAGGGAGAGTGTCTTGATCAGGGTGGACAACGAGTAGCGGTGTCATGTATCCAGAGACAGGGGGCATCAGGAGTCGCACGCTTCAGGAGGAAGTTCGCCCATAATGGAAGGGGCACAAGTGCACCTGTTAGATCTGTGGGGAGTATGCGTCCCAGCAACACAGAATTCGTTGGCCAACTACCTAAGCCGAGAGACACTTTCAAACAACAAACGGTCCCTGAACCAACAGGTATTCTCCATTCTTACGAAAACTTGTGGAGTACCAGAAGTCGACCTAGCGGCCACGCCAAAGAACTCCAAGTGTCAGAGGTTCCTGTCCAGAGCCCACTTTCCATTACCTGAAGGGACAAACTGCCTAGTTCTTCCATGGAGCTGCGAGCTAGGGTACATTTTTCTTCCAACTTCTCGGATTACAAGATTCCTGTCCCGACTTTGGAAGTCCTCAGCCACAGTTATTGTACTAATACTGTTCCGGCTGAGGAGGCCATGGTTTACGACCCTGCTACAACTAGGTAGGCGGCCTCCAATACATCTTCCAGTAACCTGTGATCTCATACATCAGAGGCAATTCTTCCATCCAGCCCAGAGAAGCTGCATTTGCCAGCTTTGAAGCTGAGAGGGCTAGGTTAGGGGAACTAGGATACTCTCAGGAAGTAATATCAACCTTAGTACAAGCTCTAAGGAGCTCCACTAATGTCACCTATACTAGGATCTGGGAGAGGTTCGTGTCATCACAGCAAAGAGATTGGAATCCCATCTCAAATTCTTGAATTTCTTCAGTCAGGGTTTAACAAGGGCCCGGGCTTGGGTACCCTGAAGGTGCAAGTATCTGCCCTTTCAGCCATGAGGGGTAGTAGATGGACTTTTCATCATCCGGTCACTCTGTTCCTCAGGGCCTACGTAAGATCAGACCACCTAGGAGGCCAGCCTTTCCAACAGGGGATCTCTGTGTAGTACTCGAGGCCCTGTCCAATCCACCTTTTTCTCCATTCAACTTAGTCTCACCGTGGAACCTAGCTCTGAAGATGGCTTCCCGTATTGCTATCACCGCAGTTAAGAGGGCGTCGGAGATACAAGCACTTATGGCTATGGAACCCCTATTCAGTGTTCTTCCCTGACAGAGTGGTTCTGAAGCCCTCAGACCATTTTTATCCAAGGGTAACTTCCTCCTTTCATTATAACAGGACATCGTCCTTTCGTCTTTTACTAATGAGAGGGGCGAGTCCCATGACTAGGGTGTCAAGTCTACCATCTCCAGTTACGTCACAGCTACATCTCAGGAAGACGGATTCTCTCTTGATTATCCCACACGGGAGCAGACGAGGTCAGCCAGCTTCCTCCCGTACCATTACCTCTTGGTTGTTAAAGCTATCAAAGAGACCTATTCCATCCAGCAACTTACGACTCCTAGAGGGCATTAGGGCTCATTCGACAGGGGCAGAGGCCACTTCTTGGGCAGCATATTGCGGGACTTCACTGGAAACCATAGGCAGAGCAGCAACTCGGTCTTCCCAACACATCTTCATTTCTCACTACAGAGTGAATTCTGCTCTCCTGGCTACCATCGACTTCGGCAGATCTGTTCTTAGAGCCAATTCCTCAGCGCTATAAAGAATAAATATTACTGTTTTCTTGCACCCTCCCGACTGGCGAGTTATATCCCAGTGTGTGCTGCCATGAATGCGTCAGGAAAATGGAAAATTGTATACTCACTTTCCGTAATTTTCCTTTCCTGACGCATCTTCATGGCAGCACACAGATGCCCACCCTGCTGTTGTATGATGATATATACAGAGAATGATGCGGGGCGTCTCCCCTTCAAATTTATAGCTAACCAATCCTGTCAGGTTGTGGGGGCGGAGTCACAACCCAGTGTGTGCTGCCATGAAGATGCGTCAGGAAAGGAAAATTACGGAAAGGTGAGTATACAATTTTTAGGATTTCCCTCAGATGAAATAGCTGTTGTGATTACTAAGGCCCCTTTCACATGTCCGTTAGCGGATGATGCATCTGCTAACGTCCGCAAGATCCGCATCCGTTTTTTCGGACGGAAGAATGTCCTATTTTTTTTCCGTCCGGCGGATCGGATCAGATGCAAACGGACAGACGGTCCGTTTCCATCCGATTCCCCATAGGGGATAGCGGAGGAGAGACAAGGCAGTCCCTGCATAGTGTGCGGGGACCGCCCTGTCCGCCCGACATCTCAGCGGAGACCCCCCGCTGAGCCAACGGACACACGGAGCGGACCAAAAAACGGACCGCTCCGTGTGAAAGAGCCCTAAGGCAGTGAAACTGATCAAATCACCTGTGCAAAATAATGGAAAGTCTGAAAACATGACCTGTTGGTGTGCCTTGAGGACTGGAGTTAAAAAACACTGCTCTAGGTTCTTCAAAGTAGCCACCTTTTGCTTTGATTACTGCTTTGCACACTCTTGGCATTCTCTTGATGAGCTTCAAGAGGTGGTCACCTGAAATGATCTTCCAACAGTCTTGAAGGAGTTCCCAGAGTTGCTTAGCACTTGTTGGCCCTTTTGCCTTCACTCTGCGGTCCAGCTCACCCCAAACCATCTCGATTGGGTTCAGGTCCGGTGACTGTGGAGGCCAGGTCATCTGGCGCAGCACCCCCATCACTCTCCTTCTTGGTCAAATAGCCCTTACACAGCCTGGAGGTGTTTGGGGTCATTGTCCTGTTGAAAAATAAATGATGGTCCAACTAAACGCAAACCGGATGGAATAGCATGCCGCTGCAAGATGCTGTGGTAGCCATGCTGGTTCAGTATGCCTTCAATTTTGAATAAATCCCCAACAGTGTTACCAGCAAAGCACCATCACACCTCCTCCTCCATGCTTCACGGTGGGAACCAGGCATGTAGAGTCCATCCGTTCACCTTTTCTGCGTCGCACAAAGACACGGTGGTTGGAACCAAAGATCTCAAATTTGGACTCATCAGACCAAAGCACAGATTTCCACTGGTCTAATGTCCATTCCTTGTGTTCTTTAGCCCAAACAAGTCTCTTCTGCTTGTTGCCTTTCTTTAGCAGTGGTTTCCTAGCAGATATTCTACCATGAAGGCCTGATCTACACAGTCTCCTCCACACAGTTGTTCTAGAGATGTGTCTGCTGCAAAAGGTGACTACTTTGAAGAACCTAGAATAGGACATATATTTTCAGTTGTTTCACACTTTTTTGTTATGTATATAATTCCACATGTGTTAATTCATAGTTATGATGCCTTCAGTGTGATTCTACAAGTTTCATAGTCATGAAAATAAAGAAAACTCTTTGAATGAGAAGGTGTGTCCAAACGTTTGGTCTGTACTGTGTATATATATATATATATATATATATATATATATATATATATATATATATATATATATATATATATATATATATATACACACATACATACACACCATAGTTTGTGGTGGACTAACATTCCTACAGACTAAATAATAAACTCTGATTGGATTATTTTCACCAATGTAGCAGAATACAGTTTGGCTTAAATTCAATAAGAAGGATTATTTACAAAATTTTCTGTATTTTGTATTATTTAGCAAAAACTAAAATAAAAAATACACAGCGGCGATTACATACAAAAAGAAAGCTATATTTGTGTGAAAAAAAGAAAGAAAAAAATATATAATTTTCATAAGGCTAGTGTTACATGACTGCGCAATTGCCATTCAAAGTGTGACAGCGCTGAAAACTAAAAATTGGCCTGGTCAGGAAGGGGGTAAAAGTGCCTGGCATTGAAGTGGTTGAACAGAGCTTGTCTAAAGCATTATGTTACAATGGTAAAGCCCAGTGCTAACAACTTTCCATTTGGATAGAGAGAGGAGGTTAGAACTTCTGCTGAAATTGTCCCCATAGAGGTGATTTTTTCTGTTATGTCACCTGGACAGGAAGTGATATGTTTTATACCTGTTGGGAACACAAGTTTTAAAAATGAGTTGAGGCCACAGACCACCATTCGCTATCTTAAACTGTGGAACCTCGGATTGCGAGTAATGCATGTAACAAGTGTTTTGCAATACGAGCACTGTATTTTTAAAAAGTCCTAACTTGGTTTGCGAGCGTGATCGTAAAGACTCGTAAATACACAGTTCCCAAGCCTTTCCGAGGTTTACCGGGGTCAGCCAAGCTGTCCTCTGGACTTTTCGTGTGTTCCCGAAGCTCTCCGGCACCCCCCACCTCTGCCCGCATGCGGTATTGCATGCCATTGAAGTCAATGCAGAACTAATTATTTTAGTTTCCATTGACTTGAATGGGGAAACTCACTTTGATATGCAAGTACTTTGGATTACAAGCATTTTCCTGGAATGGATTATGCTCATAATCCAAGGTTCCACTGTAATAGAATTTTGGTTGAAACTAGACTGAACTTTGGACACACATACAATTTCCAGTCAACGCAGTTATGGATTCATTGACAGAAAATTACTAATCATTGTATTTGTATGAATTTAGCCAGTCAGGCTTAGCCATTAGGGTTGAGTGAACCCGAACTGTAAAGTTTGGGTTCGTACCGGACTTTTGGTACCCGGACCTGAACAATATACTGTAAGTTTGGGTTTGAGTTCGGTGTTCGGCAATGTAATGTCGCACTGCAGGGCAGCCAATCAACATTCGTTTAACTCGTTTGACCTAGAAGCCATCACAGCCATGCCTACTAATGGCATGGCTATGATTGGCCAGTGCAGCATGTGACCAAGCCTCTATATAAGCTAGAGGCACATTAGCACAGCATGTCACTCTGCTTTAGATAGGGTAGGGAAAGGCTGCCGCTGCTGGTGCTCTGAGCGAGAGAATAAGGCCCCTTTCAGACTGGGGTGGGAGCCGCGGTGGCAGTATAGCGCTGCCAATAATAGCGGCGATATACCGTCGGATTTGCCGTGGGAATCGGCCGATAACTGTGAGGTATTAACCCCTGCTAGCGGCCGATAAAGGGTTAATACCGCCAACAATGCACCTCTATAGAGGCGGATTGCGGGGGGTATTGCTGCGGTTTCCCATTGTTTTCAATGGGAAGGAGCGGTATACACGCCGCTCCTCTCACCGCTCCAAAGATGCTGATGACAGGAGATTTTTTTCTCTCCCGCCAGCGCATCGCCTCAGTGTGAAAGCCCTCGGGCTTTCACATTGAGTATGCAGTGAAGATGTTTTTCAGGCGGTATAGCAGCGCCATTTCTCTTCCGTTCATGGACGGACACAGCAGCATTGACCTTAGGGTATTATTTCCTTCCAGGAGAGACTAGGCAGAAAACAGCGCTTTAAGTGTTAAAAACACTTTCCTTAGTACAGCTCCTCCCAGGGGGTGTGGTCCCTCGGGTATAACCCACTCACTGACTCAGCAGCTCCAGTTTTTTCCTGCCTAGCTTTAGGAGTAGACATGGCCTTCTGGAGTCCATGTACTCTGGAATTTCTTTGCGATTTTTTTCACTTTTATTTTGTTTTGTTCCTGCATTTTTGATCCTGAGATCTACTATCAACTGCCGACTGGGTGACAGGCTGGATCTTGATCCTTGTAGTCTCCCCATGCTCGGCCATCGAGCGTGTGCCGGCCCTTAGCTCAGCCCTGGGTCATACACGACATGCCCCGTTGCTCCAGGGGTGGCCGGGGAACACATATGACCGGTGTCTCTATGGCTTTGTCACAGTGTGTCTGGCCGACAGCCATGCCGTTTAGCAGACGTTGGTTCTGTCCGGAATGCCTCCAGCAGGTGTCGCAGGGCGGGTAAGTAGTAGCCCCTTGCCCTGTCAAGGTGGTATGGCTGGTGCTTCCCTGGGGAGGTCGAATAAGGGTCTGCCCTGCTTTCCTCTCTCCCTTCCTCTCCCTCCTTTCCCATGCTGGGTGGCGGCTGTAAGGGGGGGGCCCTCCTGGGGTTTCTGTCACCACCGGGGACCGTGTACTGTGAGGTGCTGTTGTTTTTTTTGTTGGGGGGAGTTTCTGTATGTGCTGGGCTGTGTCTTTCTGCTGTGTCATGGCCCCCATTTTGCCGGACGCTGTTTGCATATGTCGGCGCCCATTTTCTTGTGGCCCGCATGCTGTTTTTTTTCCTGCATACGGCAGCCATTTTGGAAAAGTCTTGGCCTCTAGTGCCTGAAATAGCGCAGCAAAAGACCGCAAATCACTTCCTGAGGGACAGCGCAGCAAGCACTTCTCAGCGCTTCAGCTAACACTCCAACCGGGTCCCCTGCTCTCTGTTTTTCAGCCGGGAGGGTGACCAGTGGGCGTCTACCTTGCAGTACTAAGGAGGCATAAGCGGCGGGTCAACATGGAGTCTGAACCAGAGGCTTCTACCCCAACCATGCCTGAGTTAACCCTTAGTGCCCCTGCCGCCTCTGAGGCTATGAAGGCAGTCCTTGAGGAGTTTCTCGCCAGGATTGAAGCGACAAGTGGCCAGAAGGGAGGTAAAAGCACCCCCTCCCTGCGCCGGCTTCTAGGGATGGCTCTGAGACCGAGCCAGACCCTGCTATTGCGTCTGGCTCTGGTTCTGTCATGTCAGATGATGCAGGCTTAGCCCACATGGACAGTGAGGATGACTCTGCTTCAGGGTCGGCGCATGATAAAGCGTTTATTGGAGCTCTTATCACTGCGGTGCGGGATACTCAAAAACTTGAGGATTTGGTGGAGGCATCGGATGTGCTGGTCCCTTTCGGGTTCCGCAAGCCACCCCGCACCGCAAAAGTGTTTCCTTGTGTTCCATATCTGGACAAATTGTTGTACAAGGAATGGGATAAGCCGCAAAAGGTTTGTGCTGTTCCAAAATACTTTGCGGTCCATTATCCTTTTGAGGAGGACTTTTTAAAAAAAAAAGTGTGTCTCTCCTCCATCAGTGGACCCTCCTGTGTCCAGACTGAGCAAAGCCACCACGTTGCCTGTGGAAGGGGCTCCCGCCTTTAAGGACCCCGCAAATAGGAGAGCTGAGGCTGTGGCCCGCTCTATTTTCACAGAAGTGGGTTCGGCAGTGAGACCGGTTTTGGTCGGGGCTCTGGTGTCGCAGACACTTACCGAACGGGCAAAGTTCTTGTTACAGGAGCTGGAGGCGCAGAATGCTTCTGAGACCTGTGTGGACCTGGCTGACCAGTTGGTTCAGGGCTTAAAGTTTGTCTGTGAGTCTCCCGTGGATTCGCTCCCCTTGCTCTCCAGGCCTTCCGCCTACGCGGTGGTACTCAGTCACCTTGTGTGGCTGAAGTGTTGGTCTGCGGACCAGTCCTCAAAGAAGGCCTTGGTGGATTTACCCTTTAAGGGTGAACGGCTTTTTGGGGCGTCCCTGGATGACATCATAAAGGATACCACAGGTGGTAAGAGCACACTGCTCCCACAGTCTGGGAAGGGCAGGGAGCCTCGCGGTAAGCAAGGTCCCTCCTTTATTTACACCCAAGCTTTTTTTCGACCGCCCAGTGCCGCAGGAAAAAGTTTTCAAGGTGCTAAGACTCCCGCTGCAGGGCAGAAGCGTACCGCAAGCCTACGGACAAACCTGTTTCTGCATGAAGGTCTGCCCCGACCAGTGTCTCGGGTGGGGGTCCGGCTTTGAGAATTCGCAGCTCGGTGGAGGTCTCTTCTTTCCGATTGTTCGGTTTGTGAGGTAGTTTCCTCGGGGTACAAGATAGAGTTTCTCTCGTCCACCAAACAGATTTTTTCATTCCAACCTCCAGCTTCCTCCGGATCGCCGGAAGGATCTGTCAGGGGCTGTCCAGGATCTACTGGTCAGGGGAGTGATTGTGCCGGTTCCCTCGATGGAACGGTTTCAGGGGTTTTACTCCAATCTGTTTGTAGTCCCCAAGAAGGAAGGGGTCCGTCCAATCCTGGACCTCAAGGCCCTCAATTGTTTTGTCAAAGTGCAAAAATTCAGGATCGAGTTGATTCGCTCGGTAGTGGCAGCGCTCCATCAGGGGGACTTAATGGCGTGCTTGGACATCATGGACGCATACCTACATGTTCCCATATGCACAAAGCACCAGAGATTTCTGCGCTTTGCGATCGGAGAGCACCACTTTCAATTTGTGGCCCTCCCGTTCGGCCTGGCCTCGGCACCACGGGTCTTCACCAAGGTGCTCGCTCCAATTCTAGCCCTGCTGAGGCAGTGTGGGATCGCTATCATAAGATACCTGGACGACCTTCTCCTGAAAGCTTTCTCAAGCTCAGAGTTAGAGGATGTGTCCATCACGTGTCAGACTCTCCGAGAGTTCGGCTGGCTTCTGAAAATCCAGAAGTCACTGTTGGTACCGTCTCAGCGACTGGAATACCTGGGGCTAGTTCTGGATTCCTCGGAGGCGAGATTTTTTCTCCCAACGGAGAAACTTCAGACACTACAATCTGCGGTGCAGCGGTTGGCGACCCAGAAGTGGTCATCTCTTCGATTCTGCATGAGGGTTCTGGGTCTGATGGTGGCCTCTCTTAGAGGCAGTCCCGTATGCCCAATTCCACACCCGGGTGCTACAGAAGAAAATTCTGTCACGATGGGACAAGCTCCCTTCGTCTCTGGATTACCAGATTCGGATGAGTCAACTGGTCAAGTCCTCCCTGGTGTGGTGGCTGACGTCTCCGGTGCTTCGGACCGGGAAGTCGTTTCTGCCGTGGACAGTGGTCACGACGGATGCCAGCCTCTCCGGCTGGGGGGGTGTCTGGGGTGCCCAGTCAGCCCAGGGGCGCTGGACCCCAGAGGAGTCCCACATATCAATGTGCTGGAGCTCCAAGCAATCAAGTTATGCCTCGCCAAGTGGTCCCTGGGTCTGCAGGACCGACCGGTCAGGATCCAGTCTGACAACACCACAGCCGTGGCGTACGTCAATCATCAGGGAGGCACACGGAGCTCAGCGGCAGCGACGGAAGTCACGCACATCCTTCAGTGGGCCGAAAGGTCCGTTCCGGCTCTTTCAGGCGTGTACATTCCGGGGGTACAGAATTGGCAAGCCGACTACCTAAGTCGCCAAACACTAGACCAAGGAGAGTGGTCACTACACCCGGAGGTGTTTCACAGTCTGTGCCGAAAACAGGGCACTCCAGACGTGGACCTTTTGGCGTCCCATCTCAATCGGAAGGTGTCACGGTTCGTGGCCAGGTCAAGAGACCCGTGAGCGGACGCGTTGGTGGCTCCATGGGGTCACTATCGCCTAATCTACGCCTCCCCCTCTGAAGCTTCTTCCTCGACCTGCTGCGCACAGTGAAAGCCAAGGTGATTCCAACGATCCTGATCGCCCCAGATTGGCCGCGCCGTTCCTGGTACATAGACCTGGTGCGTCTGGTGACAGACATCCCTTGGCGTTAACCCCTGAGAGAAGATCTTCTGTCGCAGGGTCAGATCTTTCACCCTGCTTTACAGTCCTGGCTTTAACGGCGTGGCTGTTGAGAGCCAGGTGCTGAAGGACTGTGGCTTGTCAGGCTTGGTAATCTCTACCATGCTACGAGCACGAAAGTCTACTTCACGAAAGATTTACCATCGTACGTGGAAGGCCTACATCTCTATGTGTGAAGAGATGAAATGGCACCCCCGTACATACGCGATGTCCCGGATTCTGCTGTTCTTGCAGCGGAGAGTGGATCAGGCTCTCGCCTTATGTATGGTTAAGAGTCAGATTTCAGCTCTAGCTGTTTACATTCAGCGACCCTTGGCGGTGCACTCCCTGGTGCGTACGTTTGTGCAGGGGGTCCGGCATGTGGCCCCTCCTGTGTGTCCTCCACTGCCACAATGGGACCTGAATTTAGTCCTCTCGGTGCTTCAAGACACTCCCTTTGAGGACATTCGAAAGATCCCTCTATTGACTCTGTGCCAGAAGGTGGTTTTTCTGGTAGCAATTACCTCAGATCAGATGGGTGTCTGAACTGGCGGTGTCACGGTCTGGGGTCGGAGGCCAGTAGCTGTAGCAGCAGAGCAGGTCACCCTGGCTGATGACACGGGGTCATCTAAGGTGCGGAATCTAAGCGCTAACCGGTATTCACCAGAGCTCCTGAAGGTGGAGATGGATTTTGCTGCGTGTTAGCACCAGGTCGCGGTCCTCGGGATCGCCCCACCAGGAGGTGAGAAAGCCGGGGTACGATAGCAGATAAGCAGGTAAGGATCAAACAGAAGAGTGGTCGGTAAACAAGCCAAAAGGTCGGTAATGAGTATCTGTAGTTTGGGATCAGGCAGAAGCGTAGTCGATAACAAGCCAAGGGTCGATAACGAGCAGTAGCAAATATGGATGGCAGCAGAGAAGACAGGAGCGAGATACAGGCTGGACATAGCACAATATTCTGGCAAGGAGGAAGTGCAGAGACATGGCTTATATCAAGAAGTTTGTGGGAGGAGCAAGGGGTTCAAGGTTCAAGACAATCAAGACACAAGGCAGCAAGGTCCAATAGTTTAGATGGGTTTGTCAAGCAGAACAGACAAGGAGCTGACCAGCATCCCAGATAGCTCAGTGAGAAGGCTCACTGCCAGACACAGCTGAGGTCCCAGGTTCAAAACCCGGTCCTGGCAGTACTCCCCTCCTTCCAGGACATACACTGGACATCTTAGGGCCAGGTTTCTGAGGAAACCTCTGGTGAAATTCCCTTGTTAATCTAGGGGCATGGACATTATTTGCAGGCTCCCAAGAATTTTCTTCTGGTCCATATCCTTCCCATTGAACCAAATATTGCAGTTTGTTTCTAGAGATCCTGGAGTCAAGAATTTTTCCCACCACAAATTCTTCACCCTGTACCTCAACAGGTGGAGGAGGAGGATGGATTCTTACAGAAAAGGTACTTTCATCAAAACTGTTTGAGTAGTGATATATGAAAAACAGGGTGAATCTTCATATTGTCAGGAAGTTTTAGGCGAAAAGTGACAGGGTTGATTTGAGCAGAAATCTCAAAAGGTCCAATAAACTTTTGACCCAACTTAGCACATGGGACCTGAACCTTTACATTTTTGGTAGATAACCAAACCTTGTCACCTACTTGAAAGGTGGGAATAGACCTACGGTGTCTGTCAGCAGCCTTCTTGTAATATTCCTGCGCCTCCTTCAATGTATCGGTCAATTTCTCTTGGATCTCATGTAATGAAGTTAGTCTGTTGGTAACAGCAGGAATTGAAGTTGAGATAGGGAGATCAGGAATGAAAACTGGATGATACCCGGTGTTTAGGAAAAAAGGGCTTTGGGAAGTGGAGCTATGTTTAGAGTTATTATAAGCAAACTCAGCCGTAGGAAGGTAGTCCACCCAGTCATCCTGGAGATTAACTCACGAAACATCGAAGGTATTGCTCCAGAGTTTGATTGGTTCTCTCGGTTTGACCATTAGACTGTGGATGAAAAGCTGAGGACAGATTAATTGTTACACCCAAAGCTGAGCAAAAACGTTTCCAAAATTTCGAGGTAAACTGTACCCCTCTGTCCGACACCACATCATCAGGAATTCCATGAAGTTTAAAAACTTCTCTAACCATTACCTCAGCAGTATGTTCGGCAGAGGGTACCCCCTTAACTGGAATAAAATGAGCCATCTTAGTGAGACGGTCAACGACTACTAGAATGGTGGTCATTCCTTTCGAAAGAGGAAGGTCGACCACAAAGTCCATGGAAATTGACCCCCATGGTCTTGATGGAACAGGCAGTGGTAGAAGTAACCCCAGAGAAGATCGGGGTGTCTTATTGCGAGCACAGGTTAGACATGAAGCCACATATTTCTTTACATCTGTCTTGTACCCAGGCCACCAAAAGGAACGTGATAAGAGTTCTTCCGTCTTAGAAACCCCAAAATGACCAGCAAGTTTAGAGTCGTGTACCAGCCTGAGGGCTTCTACCCGAACTGATTCAGGTACATAGAGGCAATGTCCTTGAGTCCAAAAACCATTGTTGTACTTGAGGTTAATGTCTTTAGGAGGATTATTAAGAAGTTGGTCATTCTCATACCCCTCCTTGAGGAGATTAAGAAATGTTTTTGAACTTGTGGCCCCTAGAAAGTTCTTTTGAGGCAGGATTGTACATTCAGAGTTTCTTTCCTGGAGGGGCCCAGGCAACATCCGTGATAGGGCATCAGCCTTACCATTTTGGCGCTTCAACTGCCTCTAAACAGCTTCTGAATGCATTTTTTTGAGTTTAAGAAAAAGCCTCTAAACACAACTGCCTAGAGACGACTATAAACAAACCAGTGTACCTGTACTGATAACAGAGAAGAGTTCAGGAGCAGTTAAAAAAAAAATGCCTAACTGCGCCTAAACATTCATTTACCAGCAACAGTGTACACGAGGCCATAGGCCCCTTTCACACGGTCGCACCGTTTAGGTCCGCCTGTTAGTTTTGTTGGCGGACCTGAACGGCCGCTCCATGCAAGCATATGGAGCATCGGTGACATGTCCGCTGACATCCGACCCGATAAAAAAATAAAATAAATCAGACGTATGGCAATAAGTCGCCATCCATCCATGGCAGATCTCTCTATAGGAGACAAAACTGAAAAAAAAGGGGGTTTTGTGCCAGAGAGATTTTGTTGCCAACATCCCATCTGTTTAAAGTCCCAACCCCTTGCTAGGGGGACACCCTTTTCGTTCTCTAAAAGCATGTGCAAGAAAGCCAGTTGTATGGAAACAATAAAATCATGAATATAATGCATAACAATTCAAAATACATAAAAACAAATACGTTGTCTTCAGTATTTTGGCGAGTACTGACGCGGCTTTTGCAAATCTATTTTTTGTATGCCTTTTAGATATTAGTCAAAGACAGACACGCCCCTGAGGAAAGGGAATTTTCCCTGAAATGCGTCAGACTCACCAAAATACTGAAGACGTTGTATAAGATTGTTTTTATGCATTTTGAATGGTTACGAATTATTTTCATTTTTTTATTGTCGCCATACACCTGGCTTCTTATACATTTGTATGATAACGATTTTCAATATTATTTTTTGTCATTCTTGTTGCCTTTAAAGTCCAACCTCCTTGCTAGCGGGACACCCTTCTTTTCGTTCTCCATAGGAGACAGCACGCTGGATAAGCCCCTCTCCACTCAGTGAGCAGAGAGGAACTATTCATCCGCCAGCTGAGCAGAAAGATCTCCTGCTGAGCTGGCAGACTCCGCCTTGTGTGAAGGAGGGCCAAGGCATGAAAGGAAGCCATCTATTGTTTACAATTGTCAATTTTGTGCTGTGTCCCATTGAGAAAGGATTGCTCTTCACTTCCTGTTCCCGAGAGGCAACAGGAAATAAGAAAATCTCTACAAAAAAGGCATTGTCCTAGTCACCAGAACCGATGTCTGCACTGAAAGATGTACCATCACTTTGTTGATATTTTGGATTTCCCATAATTTTCTTGAATCCCGACAATGGCCAATGAGATAAACAGAGAAAGTGAATCTACCCAACATACACAGACCAGAAAATATACGTGCTTTTTCTTTCCAAGACCCCAGACACACACTATACAACTTTTGTTGTCCGATTTCCTTTAGAGATTTACCAAAACAATGTAGTGCAAGGGCCTGCCTGATTGCATACAAATTAAAACGCCTAAAAGATTGACCTCATATTATATGGTTTTGGCAAGTCTGAAGGAAAAAAAAAAAATCTATAGAAAATTTTATAGTGGGTATCCAGCTTTACTCTATCCAAAACCACACACACACTAGGCTACACACTATAATAAAAATGGCATGTAAAGTCTTGTCCAAGATCAACCTAAACATTGTTTTGCGCTGAAATAAAACATGAACACCGCCAACATTCATTTAGTGAGAAGTTGCTTTTATTAAAACTTGGCAATGACTACAAGATACAAAACAATATTTTGGTCCATCAAAACCATAATCCATTTAAAAATAAAAAAGGCTACATATTTCATGAGAATAGAGGTGCTCGCGGGCACATTCAGTGAGAGATTGGAGAGCTTCTAAGGATAACACCCCAGAAAGCAAAGCAGCATATCAAGAGCCCATTCTGCAGACTGCAAATGCTGTATAAATATTTATTATTGTACACACTGCTGCATAAACCAGAGTCCTTCATCATTGAAATCTACTGACCACTTCCCTAGTCCATAACCGTGTAACCTTTTCCACTATGAATATATATAAAAAAAGTTTATTATATAATAGATTTTTCCAACCTGTGTTAGACAGCACAGGTTTCCAGAATCCTTTACATGGCAGTCCTGAAATCAAGTTCATCAGTGCTTCTACTATATCTGTAATAAAGAGGTTAGATAGGTGTACCGACTACCTGTACATAACAATGGGGCCTTTTGTGGGACTGAATAACTCAGCCGTCAATCCACTAGACACTCAGAGGCATCAATGCCAGGGATCCTTCGTTAAATGAGAAGGCTACATACAAAAAATGGCATTGAGAGTGTATTTAGCTCCTTCTAAAGGCCTACATTCACTGTATTTTTAGGCTGATCTTCCAAAAAAAAAAAAAAATGCATCCCGTCACCCAAACAAACTTGGCAGTGGAAGAAGAAAAAAAAAAAAGAAAAAAAAAAAACTCTCCATGGTTGCAGCGTCCAAGAGGCATAGGTGAAATTGCTCTTCCTTACCACTGGGATATCTGGGCACTCAAAATAATGCAAGAATGCACCCAGTCCATAGAAGAAATGCGCCTTTGCAGGATTCCATGTTGACAGGAGGCAGCAGGGAGGGCCAGCGATGTCAGCCGCACCTTCCAGAAGACATCCAGGAAAGTCTTTTTTTGTATTATGCTTCTTTGGAAATCTTTGTTGATGGTTTTATCTATAGCCAATCTGGGCAGCAGGCGGCTGGAGTGAAAGGTCGGTTTTAAATGAAGACCATTTTTTGATGCAAAGTGAAGGAGCCGAGCTGTCAATCATAACAGTAACTGACAGAAGCAACACAAAGAAATCCATGCAGGAGTGCAAAGGACTCTGGGAAATGAATAGCCAAAGGACTCTGGTCAATCGACGCAACATGCCAAGGCATGAAACATAACGTCAGCTCAAAAAAACAGACTGCAATCCGTAAACTGGATATACAGTATTGCAGGTGGGAAATATCAGCAACGTCACAACCTGCTTCAAAAATTGGTCATCAGAGATTGAGAACCGACATACACAGCCCCCGAATAGTTTGTATGTAGCCTTTGAGTGCACAGTGACCAATCAGAAATCATTTCAACAAAACTGATGAAGTCTGATTAGATGGGTTTGGGAATTTAGCAAGCAATTGCTCCATCTACCCAAGTCAAGCCCAGAGTGTCACTAGTGAATGGACAGGCTGCAATTTTATTATTTGAAAATGCACTAACCACCTCTAATGTGTGATCCATGCAATCTTAAAAAAATAAAAAAAGATTACAGTAGACCTACATAGACATGAAAAACCATTTTAAATATGCCAATCAATTTGGAGCACACACACTAAGTGTAGGCGACGTAAGGGTGGCCATACCCCTCGCACTTGCAAGTTAAACATTAAAGCCTCATTCACATTGACGCTTCTGTGTTGAGATTTTAAAAATGCAGGAAATGCGATCTGAGAAGTAAAGAAAATGTTTGCTTTCCAGATCACTTTCCTGCGTTTAGATGTTCCTCATTAGGGCCTCATTCACACTGGCAAATCTGCATTGAGAGGACATTTCTAAACACCTATAAAAGCATCAATTTATTTTGCAATGGTGCCATTCACACACGTGCAATCAGTTTAGCTGAATTTCCAGAAAATAGGTGTTTGCGCCTCCAGAATCCGATTAAACACGCTGAACCCATATAAAACTACTGATCTGGGAGGCATAAATGTTCATTACTTCCCGGAAAATATCTCCTGCGTTTACAAAAGCCCACTGTGAACGAGGCCATAGGCTCGGGAACACACTGGTGCACTGTGCGAGATTGCATGCAATCAAAATGCGATGTCTGTGCGATGCAAATTTAGACCGATAGTATGGCTGAATCCACATGGTATTTGGAACAAAGTTATGCAGGAACCTTTTTTTGGTCTGCACTAGAATCGGATTGCATGGGTGTTCACACTCATGCGATTCGAATAATGTCCGAACTGACAGTTCGCACAGCGATGTGAACCAACCTGGGGGGTGATTAAACTTTGTATTGACACCCGCAGCGGTTCACATAGGGCAGTGTAAACTGCCTGCGAGCCGGGTGCAATGCGGGAACATGCTGGATTTGCACGGGTTCTCGCATCACACCAGTGTGAACTGAGCCTTAAAGTTGAACTTCAGTCTCTTAACCAACATTCGCCATTTTAAATCCTTATGCTGCTAGCATCAGTAAATAGATAAGAAAGTACATCATGGTTACTTGTTCTAAACTTTTTTTCACATTTCTTTAGTTGCCCCCTAGTTCCTTGCCTAGGCAAATGTCATACATCCTGGGAGTCTTCGGGGGCTTGGGTTCTTGGCTAAGCTCAACTTCCTGTCTGCATGACCGAACTAAGGGTAAATAGATTACAGAAAGTAAATGTTACATGAATCATCTGCCCTTCTGGCCACAGGGGCATTATACTAAATGATTTCTCTGCAAAATAAAGCATAGAGACATGGATGGATGGGGGAGTTCGCTTTTAGACCCCTTTCGCACTGGAGCGTATTGCAAACGCTATACCCTTAATAATAGCGCCTGTAATCCACCCCAGCATCGGTCACACTGGAGCGTTGTACTAGCAGGACTGTAAAAAAAAAAAATTCTGCTAGCCGCATCTTTGGAGCGGTGTGTTTCACCCTCCTTCACAGCTGCTGCCCATTGAAATCAAGGGACAGTTTGACTATACCGCTGGCAATGCGCTGCTGCAGCACTGCGGGCGGTTTTAACCCTTGCTCGCCTGCTAGCGGGGGTAAAACTGCCAATAGCAGCTGATATGCGTCGGCGGTAAAAAAATTGCGGAGTTTTACTGCCGGCGCTATGAGTGACTCAGTGTGAAAGGGGTCTTAATATTAAAAATTAATTCAATAGCACTTTTGGTTTGTGGTGCGGATAGTGTAGTTCCTCTAAGCAGAAACGTTTGCTCGTGTTTAGTTTATAATCAGATGCTGGATGCACAGAATTCTATTTTTTCTAAACACAGGTAGACTGACTGAACCCAACGGCAGATAAAACACACAATGTGAATGACATCCTTGAAAAATACACGAGTTTCTAGGCATTTAGAAATGTCCTCAAAGTTTGACATTGCCAGTGTGAATGAGATCCTAGGGCACTCAGGTTTAGCTTTTCTACACACAGAAAAATTAATCCAGGAAATAAAACATTTTTTATCACCATCCAGATCCGTTTTTCCTGCATTTAAATGCTACTGCTTTAGCCACCTTTACATGCATCGATTCACATTTAAGCGTTTAATTGGATCCTTGACACACACAATGATAATTTTTTTAATCACAGTTAAACTGCCTACACCAAAATGGAAGCAAGATCAGTGTGAATAGCACACTAAAATCATTAAATGCATTTGAAAATGTCCTCTATGCGCACAGTTTGGCAAGGTCAGTGTGAATGAGGCTTAAGAGTAAGGGCCCTTTCACACGTCCGCCTCCGCTCATCCGTTTTTACAAGTCCGTAAATGGACTGGTTCCCTATGGGATTGTGTCCGTTAGCGGATGATGCATCCGCTAACGTCCGCAAAGAACCGCGTCCGTCTGGATCCGGTTTTTCGGACGGAAGAAACCCCTATTTTTCTTTCGTCCGGCGGAACGGATCGGATGAAGACGGACAAACGGTCCGTTTTCATCCGATTCCCCATAGGGGAGAGCGGAGGAGAGACCGGGCGGTCCCTGCACAGTGTGCGGGGACCGCCCTCTCAACCGAAAAATGGTCCGCTCCGTGTGAAAGGACCCTAATACACCCCCCCCCCTAAAAAAAAAAAAAAAAAAAAAAAAACACTTAAGGTGGCAAGGAAAGCGAAAGAAATTGATCCTTCAACTTTAATAGTTTAACCCTCAAAACATCTGGTGGCTTTCTCAAGTTTTTTTTCACATCTGGTACCAGTATAAATATTAGTGTGTCCTTATTTCACTTGTCAGTCATTTGGTGGCAGAGGCCTCAGAGTTCTGATATACTTGATAGCAGCATCCTAAAGCCTCAAAAAAAGATGTTGAAAATTGTGGCCAAGAGAAGCGCTCAGTTCCATACATCCAATAGGCAGCTTCCCATGTGCCAGTGTCCCTTTATGTATTTCTGATCCCCAGGGCTTGTTCCAATTCCTGGCGTCTTTGCTGCACCTATATAAACCATGACAAAGGCAAGCCTTAAATGATATGCACAAACCAGCATTCAATACCATCTCCATGCAAGTAAAACAAGAGTGTACCTTGGAGTAGAAGTATCGACAGACAGCTTCCTGAGCCCAGGGCTGGAAATAGAATTCTGCTCTGCGCTCCTCTTCTGGATTGCCAACAACATCCGTCATAGTCTGGGGACGAAGCAGATCGTTAGGGTTTAGAAGACTGAATAAAAAAGAAAAACACACGGCACGCCATGCAAACAAGCGACTTCAGTATCACTCACCTTGAGGTCACGGCACTGAGACTGTAGCCAGTCATTAATAAAACCTTGAGGGTCACGGGCGAAGCTTAACATGAACTCCCTCTGAATCTTGAGCTGATTAATTGTTTCAATCGTCTCATGAATCTAAACAAGAGAACATATGTTAAGAACCAAGACTGCATATTGATGGCTATTTGCATAAAGCTCCAAGGAACCAAAGACTGAGCAGATAACAGCGGTTTGACTTTACTAAGCCACTAGGGCAGCTTATCCAATAGTGCAAATCATCATTGAACTCACTGCTGATGTTACAAATGAAAACAAATCACTTATTTCCATCACACAGATGTAAAAAAGGCAGGGCAGGCACACAAGTTAACGTGAAGCAATACTATGCTTCTTCTGGGAGCTTAAATGTCTTCTGAACACAGAACACAAAAAGCAAACAAACTCGGTAAGATGTTTGTTAGTTAACATAAAAGTCCACCTGGGAGCAGGATACTAAAGAGCATGAAATGAGCGACTGGAAAATGCGGTTTACAAAATGCATAATTTTCAGAAGAATGCACACACGTTTTAAAAACCTGTACATAACAATCAATTAGTTGGGGCTGAGAAACCAGCTTCATAAACTAATAAAGCCTCCAGGGTGCACATGGTAAATATTCCATGAGAGAGCAAGTTCAGCGCTTCCTCATATCTACTAATTACATATCCTTAAGCTGAACTGAAGCCTCACACCTTTACGCTCTTCATTGCCCTGGACCATTGCGTGTCGATTTTGTTCATTTTCCAATGTAAATGCCTCAAAACACCCTTTTTATATAATGGAAATGCATTCCCTGCCCTATCCATTACAGTGCTGGTCCAGATAAGCACCAGCCACACCATAGACCGACAGGTTCACAGGGCAGCATGGTCAAACATGAGTGCCTCTTGAACAGTGCAGGACACTCCTCCTGATTGGCTGAGACACAGCAGTGGGGCCATTGGCTGTCAACGATAGCCAATCAGGGGAGAGAGGTGGCGGAGCCAGGGGCTCCGTGTCTGAATGGATACACAGAGCTGTGACTGAGCTCAAGTGACCCCATAGGAAGCTGGTGGCTGAGGGGGCACTCGATAGGAGGGAGGTGCCAGGAGCAGAAAAGACGGACCCGAGAAGAGGAGGATCCAGGCTGCTCTGTGCAAAACCAACTGCATAGAGGAGGCAAATATAACATGTTTGTCATTTATTTTTTATGAGCTTTTACAATCACTAAGGTTTTTAGTACCTCCATTTCTGGAAAACAAGCATACAGCTAGTGAAAGCACAGGAAAGTCGGAATTCCCTGATCTGCACACTTGTTCTGGGTCAGTGACCAAAAACATTGAAAACTTTGGATCATTACAGACCACAACGCAGCATTAGGATGAGAATTCAGCAGTGGGAGTGCAGGATTTTCTCAGTATAGGCTTCTTCTACCTTATAGCATCATATTAGAGCTCATTTACCCAATTGATCCTATTCACAAAATGTATTTTCTACTCTGCAAAAGCAGAGCCCTGTGCTTAATGTGTTGGCTAGAAATATAAATATGTATTCAATATTTCATGTTAACGTGGCTAGAAAAGGGAACTATTTAATGTTGAAATAGGTTAGAATCCTGAAAAAAAATATATAAAAACATCAGTCTATTTAAAATTAACTGAAAGATTGTAAAACAGATCAAAAAGCTCATTTAGAGCTACTGTATAAGGAAAATTAAAAAATTAAAAAAACAGTTTGACTAAAGGCCCGTACACACGGGCCGAATGTTAGTCAGCACCAGTTGGTTCAATAGAAACCGGCAGACATTCGGCCCGTGTGTACTGCAGCCGGTTCGACAGAAGGCATCCGTTATTGCTCTCAGCCGACCAGTGTTCTGGCGGAAGGCTGTTCCCCTGTTAGGTCACAATAGCATAGCAGAGGCGATCACTGTACCAACATCAGATAGTACAGTGGCTCTGACCCGAGTCGTCAGTATTTTTCTTGAGATATCACGTTGAGAGAAAACCCCCAAGCATTTCTGGCCTTGAGTAAAGCAAATGATTCATGAAGCATTCACTTCCTGGAATATTCTGCCCTTAGCCTAAGCATGCAGGAGAGCGTGCTTAGGTGAGAAAACCCCATCTGAAGATTTCTGGGATGGATGACATAATTTGCCTATGCAAGAAACCAGGAAATAACAAATACCGTAAAAAAGAAAAAAAAAAAGAAAAAAGAAAAAGAAAAGTTTTAACACAAGTAAATATACTTTCCTATTTACCAATGCCAGCAGAACGAGGATAAAAAATAATCAATGTTGATTGGGGGAGTGAAGTTACGCATTAAAGGAGACGTACAGCCGAAGCTCGTTTAGCTGTATTACTTCTGTGGATGTCAGGAGTGCAGATAGTTTTCAGCAGACAGCGGTCTAAAGCATGCTGTAGCCAGAGCCGGTTCAGGCTCGGAAAAGACTGCGACCACATGTTCGGGATCCACCCACATGCCTGGACCTGGCTCAGTCTCACAGCGACTTACCGAGAGCTGAGCCAGCTGCTTCATAGCCCAGTGCGCCGGTGATTGTGGGGGGAGGGGGGGGGTCACCAGCTCTCTGATCAGGGAGCTCTGAGAACCATACGATCAGCGGCGCTTCATGGATCGGTTATGAATCTTAGAGCCGGCAGGGGACAGATGTAGCATCAGAGCAATGTTGCATCCACCCAAGACCCCTTTCACACGGTGTCATTGTGCAGGCGCTAAAAATAGCGCCTGCAAACAGACCCTAAACAGCTGCTGCTGTCTCTCCAGTGTGAAAGCCCCGAGGGCTTTCATGCCGGAGCGGTGCGCTAGCAGGACGGTAAAAAAAAGTCCTGCTAGCTGCATCTTTGGAGCAGTGTGTATACCACTTCCCCATCGCTCCCACCCATTGAAATCAATGGGACACTGCGGCTATACCGCCAGCAATGTGCCTCTGCAGAGGCGCTTTGTGGTGGTTTTTAACCCTTTCTCGGCTGCTAGCAGGGGTAAAAAGAGCCCCGCTAGCGGGCGAATAGTGCTGCGAAATTAGCGGTAAAAATAGTGCCGCTTTACCAGCACCCCAGCGTGAAAGGGGCATAAGTACAACCCCCCTCCCCCCCATTTGTCTCTGATAAACTGACCCATTTTTGTTTACCTTATTATCTAGAGCTGCAATCTCTTGTTGACTGGAAGTGGAAAGCAGGAAAGAGTTCATCTGAGTCTTGAGGGTGTCATCCACTTCAACATCAATATCATAACATGCCGTCTTTTTCTGGTCATTAGGATCCACACTGTCGATACAAAAAGCAATAAATATAGCAAACACTGGCACACCAAGACAAAAGATCATATCACTACAAGAGTCTCTTTACCTAATGACATGATTAATTATGATGGGCTCTGGAGGCATGAGAAGGGCATGTAGTCTTTGAGGAAGCTCCGAAAACTTCATCCTCTGAGATTCAAAAATCTAAGGTGACAAACCATGGAAGAGAGTGAAACACAAAAACTTGACCAGTCAGTAGGAGACGATGTGAAGGAATCATATTTACCTGCTGGAGGTATTTGTCACAGACTATGAACTCCCGCTCATGAGGGTCCTGAAGTTTGTGTGTTTTAATGTACTGCCATAGAGCTTGAATGATGACTGGACGAGTCTGTGTGTGGATTCCAAGAAGACGAGCCAACCGGGGATCAAGCTTAAACTGAGGTGGCTGGAAAAAGGAAAGGTTGACACGAGTCTGATGTTAATAGGATACCAGACAATGAGAATGCACCAAGACATTTGTCTTTTATGGGTAGGTTACAAAATACACTGCAAGTGAAGACCAAAGCAAACCAGATTTCTTATTCCATTAATCTACAAGTGAAAACTTGTTTCCGTTTGACAGGCAAAAGGCGCCACCAATTCTCCACCTGTCCTCATTTAAACCTTTCGCTGACAGACGTTTTTGCATTGTTTGCACATGTTTATAAAATCATTTTAGCCCTAAAGATTCTATAAAGCCCCCAAAATATATTTTACTGAAAGCAGATACCCTAAAGAATAAAATGGTGGTAGTTCCAAATGTTAAATTTAAGGGCACACAAAACACCATAACAAATTTTTTGCAAAATATAAAAGATGAGGCTTCTCTGAGTAAATAGATACCAAACATGTCAAACCTTAAAATGATACAAGTCTGAAATGGTGACAAAGTTCAGTACCCAATATTTTCTATA
This sequence comes from Rana kukunoris, assembly GCA_029574335.1. Lineage (NCBI taxonomy): Eukaryota > Metazoa > Chordata > Amphibia > Anura > Ranidae > Rana > Rana kukunoris. Next base: position 66,395,944 of record CM056050.1, on the reverse strand, counting down.
GGCAACAAAAAAAAAGCCCCTACAGGTCATGCGTTTAGAGCTACACGGGGGTTCTGGTGCTTAAATTGTGCTCACTCCAGCATGCGTGGCAATATAAAATGTGTGTGGGGGGTGGCCAGGTGTAGCTTGTGTGTTGGGTGCAACTCATTTTTTACCTTTGTTTTTTTTAAATGAAAGCATAGCTTTGGATAGAGTGGAGAGGAATTGGAACATCTGGCAGGTTTTATTGCTACCTCTGACTCCATTAAGGAGAGTCACCCTCGGTTTCGTTTACCATTATCATTGAAAAAAAACGAAAAAAAAACCACAAATTTTGTGTTGTTCCCAGAAAAGAGGGGAGATCTTCCAATGGAGACACTAGTTTTGGTGACCTATTCGGCTATAGGACAGCCAATAGTTCTTCCTTAACAAAAAGTGCCATATGTGATGATTTTGGTGACAGGTTCTCTTTAAAGACCCATTACCAGAGGTGTTTGGAAGTGATCTGGCGCTTGCCCAGTCATTCGATCGATTTTATCTGGCAGCCAGCTTGTCAGAAAATACAAACACACACACACACACACACACATATATATATATATATACACACATACATACACACACATATATATATATACACACACACACACACACACACATATATAAACACACATGATGGTTGACATATGGACATGGCAGCAAAAGGGTAAAAACATTTTAAAAACAGCCACACAATGTGATTGAAGTAGGGTTACGATTACATATATACCTGATAATCAAGCATCAGCAACACAGTGCAGCGTACATTGACGTCTCCTGGACGTTTGACCTGAAACCCGTCTGTCTCCTGAGTGGTTGGTGTTCTGTGCCACTGCAAATACAAAATGAGCGAGAATGATTACACCTCATCCTAAAATCAGGTTTCCATTCCTGTCTGTGACCTACATTGAGTAGATTTCTCTCACTGATATCTCCGACACTTAAACAAGCCAGGCTTACAACTGGCACTGGACATGAAGGCACAAAGCATAACATTTTCAAGGGCTCTTACCCTTTCCCCAGTGGGGTGACAACACTACAACCTTACAGTAAAAATCACTGCAGCATGGTCACCATGTGCAGCCAGCCATTAGGACTACAGGCCAGCATGGATATAAATGTTGAAGAGTTATCAGCACTGTTACTGCTGGTAACTCTCCTCCTCTCACTGACAGTTAATGTACAACTCAGGCTAGTGTTCCAAGGAGCCTGTCCACAGGCACATGGCAGATGGGAACTGCAGGCCAGAAGATATCCCTGCGTCCAAAGGAAATTACATACGGCACTCTTGGATTTCTCCTCCAGGCTCCAGTGCTCTGAAGAGGTCCTTAGCCTATGTTATGACATTACAAGGGCAAAGAAGAGTATTTCTTGTGGGATAAGGCAAGTATTAAAAAAAAAAAAAAAACTGGCAAGAACAGAATGAGTAAGAAAAGGTATGGACCCCCTGGCTCTCTTACTTGCAGGTAACACTAACAAACGTGTTATACATACCTGCTCTGTTAAAATGGTTTTGCACAGAGCAGCCCTGATCCTCTTCTCAGGTACCTCTTTGATGCTCCTGGCACCTCGCTCCTATCCAGTGCCCAAACAAAAAGCAGCTTGTTATGGGGCACCTGAGCCCAGCTGCAGCTCCGTGTCCCCATTCAGGCACAGAGCTGTGGTTTGGATACGCCCCTTTCTCCTAATAGAAAGCAGCGGGAGCCAATGGCGCTACTGCTATGTCTCAGCCAATCAGAAGGGAGAGTACCAGGTGGCTAAGGGACTTGTGGGCATCGCTGGATAGAGATGGGGCTCAAGTAAGTATTAGGGGAGCTGCTACACACAGAAGGCGTTTTATGTTATGCCCCTTTCAGGCGTCCGCCTCCGTTCGTCCGTTTTTCCAAGTCCGTAAATGGACTTGTAATGGGCCCCTATGGGATCGCGTCCGTCTGGATCCGGTTTTTCGGACAGAAGAAAACCCTATTTTTCTTCCGTCCGGCGGATCGGATGAATACAGACACACGGTCCGTATTCATCCGATTCCCCATAGGGAAGAGCGGAGGAGACACAGGGCGGTCCCTGCACAGTGTGCGGGGACCGCCCTGTCCGCCGACAGCTCAGTGGGGATCGCCGCTGAGCCGACAGACACACGGAGCGGACCAAAAAAAGGTCCGCTCCGTGTGAAAGGACCCTTAATGTATAGAATGTATTAGGATAAAAAAAAAACATAACTTTCTTTAAAGGAGTTGTAAAGGAATTATTTTTTTGCCTAAAATTAAGGTCTGCAAGGTAGACAGACAGAAAAGTAAATACCTATTAAATTCCTTCATCTATATCACCTCTGGCGTTCTAGTTTCAGTTTTCTCATTCACTTTCTAGTTTGCATCACTTGTTCATGTAAGAACTACATTTCCCAGTATGCATTGTGGCATGCCCATTAATTCACACCTACTTGAAGTCTCTAACATGTAGAGAACAGCCTGCCGCACAGATGTAGTTCCCAGGAGGGGGCGAGCATGTCACTGACCACCGCAGTAAAGCCTCCCTTCACGGTGGTGAGTAACAATCAGACAAGCAGGAAGTGAACAGAACAGAGAAGAAATAGAGCAACTTCTGAGCAAAAACGAACAATGAGGAAGTGAAAAGAGGAATGTCTGCCGGTAAAGGATGCTTATTATGAAAAAAAATAAAAAATTCCTTTACAACCCCTTTAAGGTTGGCACTGCATTGATGGCCTGGTGGTTTCCTAGACGGGCACTTTTCTCATCTTTCCCCTTTGTTTGCTTATCTGTATTCTGGTGCAGTTTAGGTCCTTTAGTAGAACCACCATTTCCGACTGTCTAGGTTCTATATGTGACAAGTTATCTTAAAAGGATACAAAATGGATTTTAATATATTTATCTGAAGATCTTATGGTAGATGTGCACACCTATTGGTTGGAGCCCTTGTGGTTTCTAGATTTGTTCGTTTTTTTTTGCACTAATATAGTTAACACCTGACCGGGTGTTTGTTTGGGGGGGGGGTGTAGTCCTGCTCGACCCCTCCGCTGGGCTTACAAAGTTGGTCTGTTTCAAGGACTGTTTGACGATCGGCCATGTTCCAAGATGAGGCCAATCATACACTGCTATAATGGACTCCTTAGTTGACCACCTTTGTGCAGATTTTCATGTCATGTTCAATGTCACTTAAATCTCCTTTCTTCCCCATTCCGATTATCAATTTGTATTACCAAGCAATTGAACAGGTGTATCTAATAAAGTGGTCAGTGAGTGTATAAGGAGTATGATGGCAGTTCCTTATTGTACTTGATTTTGTTGCATTAGATTGTTTACTTGAAATCTCAATATAAAAAAGTGGTTTCCTAGTTTGTAAAACTCAAATCCAGTGGAAAAACTAAGGGGCCATTTAGAAAATAGCTTTAAAAAGCACTCGTTATAAAAAAAAAAAAAAAAAAAAAAAAAAAGGTACAATTGATGTCCTATGGAAAATGTATACAATTTAAATGCTCCCGCCATGTATTTACAGTGCCTTCAAAAAGTATTCATACCCCTTGAAATTTTCCAAATTTTGTCATGGGATTTTATGTGATAGACCAACACAAAGTGGCTCATAATTATGAAGTGGAAAAAAATGATAAATTGTTTAACATTTTTTACAAATAAATATCTGAAAAGTGAGGCATACATTTGTATTCAGCCCCCTTTACTCTGATACCCCTAACTAAACTTTAGTGAAACCAATTGCCTTCAGAGGTCACCTAATTAGCAAATAGAGTCCACATGTGTGTAATTTTATCTCAGGATAAATACAGCTGTTCTGTAAAGCCCTCAGAGGTTTGTTAGAGAACCTTAGTGAACAGCATCATGAAGGCCAAGGAACACACCAGAAAAAAGTAAGGGATAAAGTTGAAGTTTAAGCCCTGGTTCACACTGGGTACGATTTGAGATGCGATTTGACATGTCAAATCGCATCTCAAATTGGCTGCATTTGCCGGCAATGGCACTGTCCTAATCGGTGTGACGCCGCATCTGCGGTGCTGCACCGATTTCAAAAAGTAGTTCCTGTACTAATTTTTGATTTGGGGCCGCGATTTACATGGACACCTGTGCAGAAACCTGCACAGATGTCTCTGAAATCACGGCCGAAATCGGGACTGCCGGGTGGGAGTGAAGCCGTGCGAGTTCAGCTGAACTCGCACGGCTTCACTCCCACAGCCCAGTGTGAACCTGGGCTAAAGCAGGGTTAAGTTCTTAAAAAATATCCCAAGCTTTGAACACCTTACATTCATCATTCGAAAGAGTATGGCACAACAGCAAACCTACCAAGACATGGCCGTCCACCTAAAATGACAGGTTGGGCAATGAGAGCATTAATCAGAGAAGCAGCCAAGAAGCCCATGGTAACTCTGGGGGAGCCGCAGAGATCTACAGCTCAGGTGGGAGAATCTGTCCACAGGACAACTATTAGTGGTACACTTCACAAATCTGTCCTTTATGGAAGAGTGGCAAGAAGAACGCCATTGTTTAAAGAAAACGATAAGAAGTCCAGTTTGCTAGAATCCATATGGGGGACACAGCAAACATGGGGAAGGCGGCGTTCTGGTCAGATGAGACCAAAATTGAACTTTCTGGCCTAAAAGCAAAACACTGTGTTGGGGAAAATTAACACTGCCCATCCCCCTGATCAGTTTAAAGCAGGGTTAAGGTTATATAAAACAAATTATATCCCAAGCTTTGAACATCTCACAGCACACTGTTCAATCCACCATCTGAAAATGGAAAGAGTATGGCATGGCCGTCCACCTAAACTGACAGGATGCACAGTGAACCCCTCACCCCCCATGAAACATGGTGGTGGCGATACTTTAAGCAGGGACATGGAAGCTGGTCAGAGTTTATGGGAAGATGGATGGAGCCAAATAAAGGGCAATCTTAGAAGAAAACCTGTTAGACTGCAAAAGACTTGACTGGGGCAGATGATCACCTTCCAGCAGGACAATAACCCTCAACATACAGCCAGAGCTACAATGGAATGGTTTAGATCAAAGCATATCCATGTGTTAGAATGGTCCAGTCAAAAGTCCAGGCCTAAATACAATTGAGAATCTGTGGCAAGATTTGATCATTTCTGTTCACAGATGCTCTCCATCCAATCTGACAGAACTTGAACTGTTTTGCAAAGAAGAAATATCACTCTAGATGTGTAAAGCTGGTAGAGACATCCAATAAAACTTGCATCCGTAATTGCAGTGAAAGGTGGTTCTACAAAGTATTAAAGGGGGCTGATTACAAATGCATGCCACACTTCACATATTTGTAAAAAAAAAAAAAAAAAAAAAAAAAAAAAAAAAAATGGAAACCATTCTCATTTTGCTTCCACGTTACAATTTTGTGCCACTTTATGTTAGTCTATCGAATAAAATAGATTTACGTTTTTGGTTGTAACATGACAAAATGTGGAAGATTTCAAGGGGTATGAATACTTTTTCAAGGCACTGTACATTTCAGGTTATATACCCGGACAATATAAAAACAGTATTTAAAAGGCAATAACAAACATCACAACTGACACAAGGCTCTTTCAACAATGGTAACGGAAAAAAGAAAAAGAGCACTTTAAGTGCAGTTGTCCTAAAAGCAGAAAAATCACTCCATCACTTAAGTATAATGATGTTTCAGATCACAATCTGATCCTTTGTCAAGTCTGAAGTGTAGTGCATGTGTAATGAAGGATTTTTCTCTGCCATTATGACTGTATATGCTTTTTAAAATAACATAAATACTCTGGGCGCCATTAGTGACCTTAAGGGCTCTGTGGTATCTTGAGACACAAGTAATTTGGTACCCGTACAATGACTGGTCACTGATGCAGTCTAACCCAGCATTGTATCCAGCAGTTTGGTTCTCTGCACATGTTCCATGAGGATCATGAAAAACACTATTATCTAAACATCAGAGTCATCATGAACTATTTTTCTTTCAATTTCACCAAGTAATTTCTACAAGTGATTTATGTGATGTAGACAGGTGCTGCCCTGTCTGAAGCGTTATGCCCTTCTGACGTTGTGTTCATCTATACTTTTACCCGACTTACAGGCCGCCCGGCTTAGATAAATACATACTGGCATCAAAAGAAACACTGCCCTCTACTGGCCAACAATCATACAGGCATGAATTCATTTTAAATCACAGGGACGCAAGAAAACAAATTGTGACTAAAATGTATAGGAGATGAGCCAAAGAAAGTATTATGATAGTTCATGTATTATATCCATGTCTAAATCGCTGACAAAAAAAGGAATGACCTCTGCATAACGTATTGGCATTAGATAGTGGTGTGTTCACGTGAAATAAAACATAAATAAAAAAACACATGAAATGAAAAAAAATAAAAAAAAGGAGGATGCAAAGAAGAATTCTAAAGTGGAGCTCCAAAAAGATGCGTTTTACATCAGACCTACCTCCACCAAATGATTATCTGGCCCATACAGATCCTTGTCTAACTCAATGACCAAAGACTTAAAAAATGATGAGAATTTTCTCTTCTGTTTGGAAACATCATATTTGGATAAAGTTGCCTGTAAAACAAAAAAAAGTAGTTCAGAAGCCTGATATTACATATCTTTTCATGCAGTCAGTATTTTAAGTGCCAAAACTGTGTTGGCCCCAAAGCGGCTATACTTCACAATTCAGATTCCGAGTCATATGTTGAGAGTCCCCAGCAGGTATACAAGACCATTGTGGTCTCTCTTATGGACACATACGCCAGAAGAAAGTAGGAGCAGCTAAAAGTGTCACTACTCGCACAGCAATTAACTGGAAAGGCTTCCGGCTGGTTGCTAGATGAAAATACAGGGTGTGTCTTTACAACAGGTAGCAGATTTTATCCTGTTTAAGAAGGCTGCTTCTTTTTCTTTCTTGAGCAATAGCTGGACTCTGGACTGAGAACAAGGTTTTTTTTTTGTAACTTAGGAGCTCTACTGGTTCTCCGAGCATGAGAACATCAGGAGTAGGCTTTAGGTTATTGTACTTCATAACTACAACTATGCAGTTTCATTGGATGTTTAGACCCCTTTCACATTGGGATGGTTTTCAGACTTTAGTGCTAGAAATAGCCTCCAAGCGCCTGAAAACTGCCTCCCATTCACTGCAGTGTGTTTTCCCACACTGGGGCGGTGCACTTGCGGGACACAACCAAAAGTCCAACAAGCAGCATCTTAGGGGCAAGTTAGGAGCGGTGTATACACTGCTCCCAAAACGCACTGCCCAATGCAATGAATGGTCAGCGCTTCCAAATCGCCTTAAAAGCACTTTAACCACTTCCCTACCGAGTCATATTAAAATGACGACGGCGGGAACCTTTTGTCCTTCAGGCTGGACGTCATACGACGTCCTTGCATTCCCCGCCGCTAGGGGGCGCGTGCGCCCCCGTCGCATTGCTCGGGACCTGGTGCACGTGCCCAGCGGCCGCAATGTCCGCCAGGCACCCGCGATTGCCCGCAATCACAGCAGGACCATGGATCGATGTGTGTTTAAACACACACAGATCCATGTCCTGTCAGAGGTGAGGAGACTGATGCGTGTTCCTCTGTACTGGGAAGACAGCAGTCTCCTCCCCTTGCGAGTTCCCTCCCCTCTACAGTTAGAACACACTTTAGGGAACATATTTAACCCCTTCAGCGCCCCCAGTGTTAACCCTGTCGGTCACATTTACACAGTAATCAGTGCAGTTTTTTTTAGCACTAATCGCTGTGTAAATGTGAATGGTCCCAAAATGTGTCAAAAGTCTCCGATATGTCACAATCACAAAAAAAAAAAAAAAAAAATCGCAGATCGCCGCCATTAGGTTTGTCCCGATACCCACAATTTGCACGAGTTCTTGTACCCGCGCAAATCCTGCAGATGCCTGACCAGATACTTCTCTATTGCAAGAGAGCGGCGGGCGGGCGGAGAGCAAGTGTGTGGGGGGGTGGGGGGGGAGCAGTCCTCAGGCGGGTATTAAGTCCTAGAGGAGAGTAAGAACTTATTACAGATGTCAGCCACTTCCTGCGCTACTCTGCAATTACAAAGGAAACTGAAATGAAACAGTGCCCTAGCGTGCCTAGTAGTCTAATGTGCCCCATACCCTGTGCCCAGTAACCTGATGTGCACCATACCCTGACCACCAATGCAAGACATTCTTAAATTTGAAAACCGTCACATGATATAAAAAAAAAAAAGTATCGGTATCGGCGAGTACATGAAGAGTATCAGTACTTGTACTCGGTACAACCCTAGCCGCCATTACTAGTATATACCGTATAAAAAAAAAAGCCATAATTATATTCCCTATTTTGTAGACGCTAGAACTTTTGCGCAAACCGATCAAATACACTCAGCATAAACTGACGACTTTTTTTTTTTAATTAATTTTAATTAATTAATAAGTAAAAGATAGTGTTTTTTTCCAAAATTGTCACTCTTGTTTAGATGTGATCAAATACCACCAAAAGAAAGCTCTATTTATGAGAAAAAAGGGCGTCTTTTGCAAATAACATTCATGCTCAAGAATATACACTATATTACCAAAAGTATTGAGACACCTGCTTTTACATACATTTAGAGTGGAGACTGAGCCAGGCCTTCTTATCCAACATCATTGCCTGACCTCACAAATGCACTTCTGGAAGAATGGTCAAACATTTCCATAGACACACTCCTAAACCTTGTGGGCAGCCTTCCCAGAAGAGTTGAAGCTGTTATAGCTGCAAAGGGTGTGCCAACTTAATATTGAACCCTACAGGCTAAGACTTGGATGCCATTAAAGTTCATGTGCTTGTAAAGGCAGGTGTCCCAATACTTTTGGTAATATATAGTGTATCTGTGATGCCGAGAGGATATTTTGAAACTGATGGCCTAACCCCCTTTCTTTTTTTCAATAAAAACTTGCTTAATTAAAAAAAAATATATAATAATTAAGCCAGTGTGCGAGCCTTAGAGCCGGTTCACACACAGGCGGCACGACTTTGGTGGCGATCCGGCAAGGCGATCTCAAAATGACTTGAGAGGCAACTTGCAAAAGGACTTCTGTATTGAAGTCAATGCAAGTCGCACCCCCAAAGTCGTACAGGAACCTTTTTCTAAGTTGTAGCGACTTAAGTCACTCCTGTTAGAACGGTTCCATTGAATAGAGTGGACCCCGACCTGTCAAGCTGCTGAGTCGCCTGACAGGTTGCCCCTGTGTGAACCGGCTCTAAGCCCAACTTGTTTTCAGAAGGTGGTCAGCTGGAGCAGCTTTAATATTCATCTTAGGAAAGGTTGACCAACTGCAGAGGAATATAAAAGAAGTCAACACCCCTGGTATGTGCAAAAAATAAATAAAAAAGTAGCCTGGAATTAATCAGAGATGACAGGGGACCCATGTCACAGCATAATAGGTTTAGAGCCGGTTCACACTCCAGCGGCACGACTCCGGGGGCGGCTCTGCAAGTCATCCTGAGGACGACTTCAGAGGCGACCAGCAAAATGACTTCTGTATAGAAGTCAATGCAGGTCGCCCCGAACCGCCCCCAAAGTCGTACAGAAACCTCATTCTAAGTCGGAGCGACTTGCGTCGCTCCTATTAGAATGGTTCCTATGCATTGAATGGGACGCGACTCGCCCCAGTGTGAACCGGCTCTTAGGGTTGTCTGTATTTGTATATATTAGGTAAATGTAAAAATGATACATAGAATATACAGGTTTGTTACTCACATCCTCCAGAAGGCGACCTTCTACACGCAGCTCCCAAGAAGCCACCGTTCCCTCGCCGTCCTCCATATCAGACTTTGCTGGGTTAAATGTGTTAGAAATGAAAATGCGGAGTTTCCTTTTTTGCTAAGGAGAAAAAATAAATAAAATCCCAAATAAAGTGTTTGGAAAAAGCTGCCGGTTGAGCTTTACAGAAAAGTAAATTACAGAACTTAAAAACGTACCTTGATCGGTCTTTTCAAGGCCTCCTGAATATCAAGCCGTTTTCTCATAATTGTCTGGTCCAATTTCCTCTCAAAAGCCAATAAATCCATGTAAGCCTGAGATTCAGGTACAAGCTCCCGAATCTGTGCAGAAAGTCAAAGTAATTACAATGTGTGCAACTTCGGAAACATGTTTTATTGGTAGTCCATCATTTCGTCAACACTCACCCTCTGAGGTAGAATCTTATCAGCCATCTTCTTCTTTTTAGCACTTTAAAATTGAAAAAGAAATGAGATCAGCGAAGATCACGGCCTTCCCCTCCAGCACAGTGTACAAACATTCAGATATTCATAAGTGATGGCACAATAACTCAGCGCTACCTCTGAGGCCTAAACCGACAATTGCTTTTTGTTCCACATGGGCACACAAATGTTTAACAAACATTTAACAAACAACAGTCAACCTTCGCTTATAACATTTAAATTAATGGACGCAGAGGAAGAGGACTAAAATCCCAACAGGCATAACCCTTATAAAAGAAAAGTACAGGTCAGACCCATAGGCAGATAAGCTGAAATGTTGGTAATGTTCTAAGTCTGTTGTCCTTTACACACTGCAGGACTTCATGTCCTTAACAAATGTGTATGTCCAAGCTAAAAGCGAACGAGAAAAAAAATCTTTGGGATAAAATTAACCACTTATGGACCAGGCAAACGGGAAGGTTGGCTCGGCAAATCAACGTTACCATACTTCGCTTTTTCTTTTGGCCAATAGGGGCACACGTGCGATGGGGACCGATGCGAGTTGCCGGTGGGCATGATGACTGCCGGGCACCTGTGATTTCTCATAACGGAGAGAGAACCGGGATCAGTGTGTATAAACACACAGATCCCGGTTCTTTCAGGGGACTAGAGACAGATCGTGTATTCATACAAAAGTATGAACACTGATTGATCTCTCCTCCTAGACCAGAGATATGCAATTAGCGGACCTCCAGCTGTTGCCAAACTACAAGTCCCATGAGGCATAGCGAGACTCTTGACAGCATCAAGCATGACACCCAGGGACAGAGGCATGATGAAACTTGTAGTTTGGCAACAGCTGGAGGTCGCCAATTGCATATCCCTGTCCTAGACAATCCCCCCCACAGTAAGAACACATCTAGGTAACAGTTAAACCCTTTATAACCCCTAGGTGTTAACCCCTTACTTGCCAGTGACATTTATACAGTAATCAGGTCATTTTTTATAGCACTGATCGCTCTATGAATGTCAATGGTTCCAAAAATGTGTCTGCCGCAATTTTGCAGTCCCGATAAAAATGGCAGATTGCCACCATTACTAGTAAAAAATAATAAAGATTCCATAAATCTATCCCCTATTTTGTAGATGCTATAACAATCAATATGCGCTTACTTTTACCAAAAATATGTAGAATACATATCGGCCTAAACTGAGGGGAAGACAGTTTTTTTTTTCAAAATTGTCGCTCTTTTGTTTATAGCACAAAAAAATAAAAACCGCAGAAGTGATCAAATACCACCAAAAGAAAGTTCTATTTGTGGGGTCAATTTTGTTTGGGAGCCACGTTGCACGACCGCGCAATTGTCAGTTAAAGCGACGCAGTGCCAAATCGCAAAAAGTGGCCTGGTCATTGAGCAGCCAAATCTTCCGGGGCTGAAGTTGGTAATGAATGCTGTTCTGTCATGTTGCAGTGAATTAAAATGACCCTTTTAGGGATATTGCAGTTACTCAGCCATGGCATATAAATAAATCATAATAAAATGGGAAATTGTGAAGTTTCCACGTAATCCCCATTACAAATACTCTAAGCTGCATGTACTATATACACACATCAGCCATAACTTTATATGACCACCCACCTAATATTGAGTAGGTGCTGCCCAAACAGCCCTGACCCCACGAGACATGGATGCCACTAGACCTCTGCAGTATCTGTAGCAGATCCCTTAAATCCTGTAAATTAGACTGAGACCTGGAGAATTTGGAGGCCACATTAACACCTCAAACCAGTCTTGAACCATTTTTGCAGTGTGGTAGGACATATTAACCCACAGAAAGCGGTCACTGCCATAAGGAAATACCATTTCCACAAAGGGGAAAGACAACCCTAGTGCTCATAGGTACAGCATAACCCCTCAGGCTATAAGCACCAAGTTTGTTTTTTCCTTCATTGGATTGGCCAGACCAGGCTATACACACACTGTCAATCTTCTCTCTTTTATTACATTTCCACTAAATGTTTAGGTAGGTGATATGTGTCAAAGTAGCATCCATATGAATGGCAGGATTCAAGGTTTCCCAGCAGAACATTGCCCAAAGCATCACACTGCTTTTGATGGCTTTCCTTCTTTCCATAGAACATCATGGTGTCACCTCTTCCTCGGATAAGTGACGCACACACACATCTGGCCATCCACATGATGCAAGAGTACAGGATTCATCAGACCAGGCCACTTTCTATTGTTCCGTAGTGCAGTTCTGATGCACACTTGCCCATTGTAGGCTCCTGGCCGTGGACACAAGTCAACATGGGCACCCGACCAGTCTGCGGCTACACAGCCCCATACACAACAAACTGTGATGCCCATTTTTCTGCTTTCAACATCAGGGACAACATGTTTACTTGCTGACCAATATATCCCACCCACTTTCAGATGACATTGTAATGAGATAATCAAAGTCATTCACCTTGATTATATAGTGGTTCGATAGTATTTTTTGGAACTTTTACCTACAAGTAAGCCTATAATAAGGCTTACCTGTAGGTAAAAAAAAAAAAAAAAATATATACATCTCCTAAACCAGGGATCCTCAAACTACGGCCCTCCAGCTGTTGTAGAACTACACATCCCATGAGGCATTGTAACACACTGACATTCAGAGACATGACTAGGCATGATGGGAATTGTAGTTCCTGAACAACTGGAGGGCCGTAGTTTGAAGACCCCTGTCCTAAACCTTTACGGTTTAGGAGATATTCCCCTTGCAATGAGCCGCTGACTGCAGCGGCGCATGCGCACAGGGGATTCTCGGCTCAAGGCCCAGCAGATGCCGGACCTTGTTGGAAAGAATACCTGCGCGCATGCACGGGAGTGACGACATCGCGGCTCCAGCCACTTCCAGCGCTGGAGCCAAGATACCCGGAAGACACCCCGAGGCAACAAGTCATCTCCCTCGGCGTGGACCAGGTGAGTTACCGACGCCTCGTCCCAAGGTAAGCATTTCATAATGAGCTAGTATGCAGTGCATACTAGCTCATTATGCCTTTTGCCTTACAGGTGACAAAAAAAATGTTTTGTTTGGGACTACACAACCGCTTTAAAGGAAGAGCTCCAGTCATATTTATCAATTCCCTCGCATTGCCCAGGCAACAAGAGCAGAAGTGGAAGCAGGTACCTGCCAACTAGACCCCCCCCACCCCGAAAAATGTGCCAAATGTCAAATAGGATGGGACCTTAAAGCAGAACTTCCCCTAATGGGTGGAGCTCTGCTTCAACCAGTCAATGGTCATGGCGTTATGGCTGACTGACGTATTGCATACAACAGTGACCTATTTTTAGGGCACTAAAAACTTAAATGTTTCATTAGTTACCTGTGGTTCCTATTTTGAGCTGCCTGTTGCTGAACTTGCTGTATTTGCTGAGGTGCAGGGCGTTTCCGGGACTGGTCCATACCTGACTGAGCCATCCCTGGTCGAGCAGCTGGGCTTCCACCATAGCCTGGAGGTCCCATGGCTGGTCCCTGAGGAGTCATCCGACTGCCAGGAAGCATCCCGGGTCGCTGCAATAAACCAACATTCACCAATTAGTATGATAGGAACTTTGTACGATTAAGACAATGAAGAATCAACAACCATAAATCTGAACAAACACAAATGGAGAACAACATTAAGCAATCTACTGCCTAGCACATATGTTGTGAACCAGGTTAAGTTAATTTATATATAAAAGGAGGAAGGGGCCCCCCCATTTGCAACCAAACACCCTCATCTTAAATACATTGGGGCCAATTGGTGTACTTCTTTACTATACGTCATAAGCAATGTATACCACACTATGTAAAGATTCAGCTGGATAGTGCCAGTATACTGATGATGCAGGAGAAGATGGTGTTAAGCCATTTCCGATTTTGGGTAAGCCTAGGTTCACAGTAATGCATAGGAATGCGGTTTTCTGTGTTTTTACATGCTCTTTTTTTCCCCCCCAGAGGATTGGATTTTATGCACAAAACTCAGCCATTAAAGCGGAGTTCCACCCAGGAAAACCACATTTGCCCATCTAGCTTAAAAAAAATTAAATAAAAAAAAAAGTGGAAAAAAAAACCACTCACCCGAAATACCTGTTGCTATGCGGAAGTCCGTAATCTGCCTCTTCCACACCGCGGTGTCTTTTCTTCTGCTTCTTCTGCTTGTGAATGGGGCTCGCTGCTTTCTGGGAACTGTGTGTGTTCTCAGAGAGCAGCGCGCCCATTCACAAGCCAGCGTGAGACTCACGCAGGCGCAGTAGGAAATGGGCAGTGAAGCCGTACGGCTTCACTGCCTGTTTCCCATAGTGTGAATGGCGGCGCGGGACCCGGAGCGGTCGTGGGACCGGCATCGGGGGGCCCATCAGCGCGGGCAAGTAGGACAAGGTAAGTGTCCTTATTTAAAGTCAGCAGCTACACTGTTAGTAGCTGCTGACTTTAAAAAAAAAAAATTGCGGCTGGAACACCCCTTTAACATCTGTTTTACATGCGCTTTTCATGCGCTCCCTTTATTGGGTTAAAAATGCTGGACACAAAGAAGTACGTTTTCAAAAATCGCACTGCATCATGTTGCATTGATGTCAACGGGTACCACAGAGAATAACCACTTTCTGACCGACCACCACATAGATTTACTGCTACAGGGCAGCCGCGCTGTGCAGAATCACACACTACATATATATTTTTCTGCACTTCCGGGTGGGGTGGGGGCGCGCTGCTTTCCAGGAGAAGCCGATCAGTGGGTGTTGGCCAATGGATGTCTGTCGACACCCGTCGATCGTCGGGAAAACATACATAATATAGCTCAGCCTTTATAAACAAGGCAGAGCAAAGCAGGGAATAAAATTTACCATGTCACCTAGTAAAAGCGCCTCAGGCAGTTTTTTTTTAAGTTTTTTATTTTATTTTATTTTTTATCAAATTTATTTTAATAAAATGCTTTTGGAGTAAAAGTGTATCTAAAGATAATTTTCTATTTAAAAAACATTAAATTCAGCATTAAATGGAGCTTACTTATGTAGCATGAGGCTTTATATTCTGGAACATTTACATTTTTGGTAAACTCTTTCAATGAATCCAAGCTCTGCAGGCTGAGATAACACACACACACTGGCAATAGTATTGTGCGATTAACCTAAAATCGGTTCGGATATCGCTGTTTTACTAACCTGACAGCTTATAATTCTAAACAGGAAACCTTTATTTTATTTGCAAATATTAAAGATTCCAACTACCAGCAAGAAAAATTCCTTACATTTAAAGAGCACCTGTCATTTCAGATCCATCATGGCAGCGCCTGTTAGCGGGCACCAACTCACCTGCTGCCGCCACATCCCTCACCTTGTTGTGTCACCAGCACATCACCAGCTGTCCCCTTAAAGTGAATGCGACTGTCGGTCAACAGCGAGTCAGAGGAGGAGCCTCTGTGGGACAGAGATGACAGTTGCTCCTTAAAAATTATGATTTAAATCACTAGTAAAAAGGCTCGATCTAAATAGACTTGATATCAATCAAATCCACCCTGCGCTCCAGTCTGGAATTTTTTTTAAAATAAATGAAAAATCAGCAGCTACAAGTACTGTAGCTTCTGACTTTTAATACAATGATAAACTTTTTTTTTAAATTGTAAAAATTTTGCATAAAATCGTACAAACGTAAGCGCATGCAGTGGAAGACATTGCCTGAAAACATTGATTGCGATACACATTACATATCGCTGCGTGCGCTGGAATGAGAGCAATAATTCTACCACCTCCATAACGCTAAACTGATTTTTTGTTTTTAAAATTGTCGGCTGTGCCCAATATAGGGTACCGACATGTTTAACCACTTCCTAACCCTCGGAGGCCTGGGCACGAAGTTATGACATCACGTTCAGGATGGCGGCAGGAAGCGGGGGAGGGAGATGGAAAGGTCAAGAGTTTATTTTTTTATCTCAGCCTTTATAACTTGTGTCTCAATTGTACATGTTTTTTTTTCAATAAAGTTGAGTGACCCTTTAAGCCCAGGTTCACACTGGGCTGCGGGAGTGAAGCAGTGCGAGTTCAGCTGAACTCGCACGATTTCACTCCCGCCCGGCAGTCCCGATTTCAGCCGCGATTTCAGAGACATCTGTGCAGGTTTCTGCACAGATGTCAATGTAAATCGCAGGCTGAAATCGCAAAAAGTAGTACAGAGACTACTTTTTGAAATCGGTGCAATGCCGCAGATGCAGCGTCGCACCGATTAGGACGGTGCCATTGCCGTCAATTTGAGGCAAAATCTGCCGTTTTGACATGCGATTTGACATGCCAAATCGCATCTCAAAACGCACCAGTGTGAACCAGGGCTCAAGCTCAGTTTTTTGTTACATAAGTCCCTGAGACCTAATATTCAGAGCACATCAGCTGCATCTGTGACAAAAATTAGATGATCAGGGGCATCCACAGGGCGACATCAGACTCTACATACACTTTCATTATAGATCAACATTCTAATTGCAATACAGACAATAGTTATTTTTGACAATCCAATATAACCATTTTATAGTGTGTGTGTGTGTACACACAGTGCCTTGCGAAAGTATTCGGCCCCCTTGAACTATGCGACATTTCAGCCTTCAAACAAAGATATAAATCTAATTTTTTTGTGAAGAATCAACAAGTGGGACACGATCATGAAGTGGAATGAAATTTATTGGATATTTCAAACTTTTTTAACAAATAAAAAACTGAAAAATTGGGCGTGCAAAATTATTCATCCCCTTTACTTTCAGTGCAGCAAACTCTCTCCAGAAGTTCAGTGAGGATCTCTGAATGATCCAATGTTGACCTAAATGACTAATGATGATAAATAGAATCCACCTGTGTGTAATCAAGTCTCTGTATAAATGCACCTGAAATGTGATAGTCTCAGAGGTCCGTTTAACCTCCCTGGCGGTATGATTCTTTCAGATTTTAGGTGCTTAAAGCGGTACCATTATTTGCAAGGGAATTTGGCGTTTTATACTGTAGGCTTGTAATTCTAAGGCCCCTTTCACATTGAGGCGTTTTTCATGCGGTACAGCGCTAAAAATAGCGCTGCTATACCGCATGAAAAATCATGCCCTGTAGTGTTCAATGTGAAAGCCCGAAGGCTTTCACACTGAAGCGGTGCGCTAGCAGGAACGCTCCAAAGGTCCTGCTAGCCGCATCTTTACCGCGGTATAGGAGCAGTGTGTTCACCGCTCCTATAGCGCGCCTTCCCATTGGAATCAATGGGAAACCGCGGTAATAGCGCGGTAATACCGCCCGCAACGCGGGCGGTATTAACCCTTTTTCGGCCGCTAGCGGGGGTTAAAACCTCACCGCTAGCGCCCGAATATCGCGGTAAACACGACGGTATAGCGGCGCTACAAATAGCGCGGCTATACCGTCACCGCGGCTCCACGCCTCAATGTGAAAGGGGCCTTAGGAATAACTCACTGAAATCTATCCAAACAAGAGTCTAATAGGCATCCCGGGTATGATTTTTTTATTTTTTATTTTTTTTATTAAAAATTATAATATAATAAATAATTATAAAAAATTATAACAAATAATAATATAATTATAGTAAAAATTATTCAATAATGTAATCAAATCAAAATCACTGAAATTTGCTCAGTTGCAGAATTTTTGCTGTCATTTTTTTTTTTTTTATGACGAATTTCCCCATAAATCGCTATCGCTAAATTCTGCAAGTGATTCTGATTTATTATCGCTGTTTTTTAGCTGCTCTAAAACAATTTTTGCCATAAAGGGACACTTTTGGTTGCTATGGACAATCTACAGTTTGCAGGGAGAAAGAACAGTTTTTATTATATAAAAGAACATGTAGGGCACTGGGCAGACCACTAGGGACATAGGGGGTGTGTATTTTTTACATACAGTACTGTAATCTATAAGATTACAGTGTACTGTATGTATAGTGTTTGTTTACATTTTTGAATTTGGCGCCGTTCCCCCCCCTACGTCGCGACGCTCGCAGGGAAGGGAATCGGCGGTACACACAGCATCAGGCGGACATCCGGCCGCCGTGTACTGCGGGGATTCATCGCTGGATCGCAGAGAAAAGGTAAGAAAACTTTTTTTCTGCATCCAGCGAGACAAGTCCGTGTGTGGCACGGGGTTACCGATCTTAGCTTAAAAATCTCACCCCGTGCCACACACGGGAAGACCGCCAGGGAGGTTAAAGCGCAGAGAGCATCATGAAGAACAAGGAACACACCGGGCAGGTCCAAGATACTGTTGTGGAGAAGTCGGCGTTGGATAGAAAAAGATTTCCCAAGCATTAAACATCCCAAGGAGCACTGTGCAAGCGATAATATTTAAATGGAAGGAGTATCAGACCACTGCAAATCTACAAAGACCTGGCTGTCCCTCTAAACTTTCAGCTCATACAAGGAGAAGACAGATCAGAGATGCAGCCAAGAGGCCCATGATCACTCTGGATGAACTGCAGAGATCTACAGCTGAGGTGGGAGACTCTGTCCATAGGACAACAATCAGTCGTATACTGCACAAATCTGGCCTTTATGGAAGAGTGGCAAGAAGAAAGTAATTTCTTAAAGATATCCATAAAAAGTGTCGTTTAACCACTTAAGGACCCCCGCACGCACATATACGGCCACAGAATGGCACGTACAGGCACAAGGGCGTAAATTTACGTCCCCGCCTGAGTGCGGTTCGGGGGTCCCATCGGGACCCCCTCCGCGGCGTGCGGGGGTCCCCCTACCTCTGGGAGCGATCCGGGATCTGCGGGCGGATGTCCGTGATATCCACCCCCCCCGCGATCGCTCCCAGCCAATGGGAGCGCGCTCCCAGCCTGTCACTTCCTCCTCCTGTGTTTACACAGGAAGGAGGAAATGATGTATTCTCTCATCGCAGCGCTGTTTCCCAGCGCTGCTGATGAGAGAAGACATCACAAGTAAGTGTGCACCAACACAACACTGACACACACTCACATAGGCATATTAACCCCTTGTGATCGCCCCCCCCCACCCCCCTGTCACAGTGTCACTGAATGCAGTGATTTAATCACTGCATTTAGTGTCAGTGTGACAGGCAGTGTAAAAAACAGTTAGTGTTAGGTTCAGGATAGCCCCCCCACCCCCCCTAATAAAGTTTTAACCCCCTGATCACCGCCCTAGTTAACCCTTTTACTCCCTATTGCCAGCGTCACTAAGCGATCATTTTTCTGATCGCTGTATTAGTGCCGCTGTTCCCGCTAGGTAGCTATTTTTTTTTATTGCGATTTTTTTTTTATACTAAAGACATGTGGCTAAATAAATTTTGGCCTAAATGTTTGACTAAAATTTAGTTTATTTGATTTTTTTTTTAACAAAAAGTAAAAAATAGTGTTTTTTTTTCAAAAATGTCGCTCTATTTTTGTTTATAGCGCAAAAAAATAAAAATCGCAGAGGTGATCAAATACCACCAAAAGAAAGCTCTATTTGTGGGAAGAAAAGGACGCAAATTTTGTTTGGGAGCCACGTCGCACGACCGCGCAATTGTCTGTTAAAGCGACGCAGTGCCGAATCGCAAAAACACCTTGGGTCATTTACCAGCGTATTGGTCCGGGTCTTAAGTGGTTAACTTGTTCCCGACCGCCCACCGTCATATTACTGCGGGACGGTGGCGCGGTCTCGCGGGAGCACGTAGCTCTACGTCCTTTTCGGGCACTAGGGGGCGCGCACGCGGGGCGCACCCGCGATTGCTCGTTACAGAGCGGGGAATGGGAGGTATGTGTGTAAACACATACCTTTCGTTCCTGTCAGCGGGGGAAACGCTGATTTTCTGTTCATACGATGTATGAACAGAAGATCAGTGATTTACCCTAGTGAGTCCACCCCCCCCCCCCATACAGTTAGAACACAAATAGGAACACACTTAACCCCTTCCCTGCCCCCTAGTGTTAACCCCTTTACTGCCAATGGCATTTTTATAGTAATCCAATGCATTTTTATAGCATTGATCGCTATAAAAATGCCAATGGTCCCAAAAATGTGTCAAAAGTGTCCGATGTGTCCGCCATAATATCGCAGTACCGAAAAAAAACGCTGATCGCCGCCATTACTAGTAAAAAAAAATAATAAAAATGCCATAAAACTACCCCCTTTTTTGTAGACGCTATAAATTTTGCGCTAACCAATCAATAAACGCTAATTGTGATTTTTTTTAATGAAAAATATGTAGGAGACTACGTATCGGCCTAAACTGAGAAAAAAATATGTTTTTTTTATATATTTTTGGGGGATATTTATTATAGCAAAATGTAAAAAATAAAGGGATTTTTAATAACAGCTTACCTGTAAAATCCTTTTCTTGGAGTACATCACGGGACACAGAGCGCATAGTCATTACATATGGGTTATATGGGTACCTTCATATGTAATGACTATGCGCTCTGTGTCCCGTGATGTACGATCAAGAAATTGCATTTTTTTCAAAATAGTCGCTCTATTTTTGTTTATAGCGCAAAAAATAAATAAATGCAGAGATGATAAAATACCACCAAAAGAAAGCTATATTTGTGGGAAAAAAAGGATGCCAATTTTGTTTGGGAGCCACGTCGCACGACCGCGCAATTGTCAGTTAAAGCGACGCAGTGCCGAATCACAAAAAGTGCTCTGGTCTTTGGACAGCAATATGGTCCGGGGCTGAAGTGGTTAAAGTTTGCCACAAGCCACCTGGGAGACACACCAAACATGTGGAAGAAGGTGCTCTGGTCAGATAAAACCAAAATCAAACTTTTTGGCAACAATGTAAAACGTTATGTTTGGCGTAAAAGCAACACAGCTCATCACCCTGAACACACCATCCCCACTGTCAAACATGGTGGTGGCAGCATCATGGTTTGGGCCTGCTTTTCTTCAGCAGGGACAGGGAAGATGGTTAAAATTGATGGGAAGATGGATGGAGCCAAATACAGGACCATTCTGGAAGAAAACCTGATGGAGTCTGCAAAAGACCTGAGACTGGGACGGAGATTTGTCTTCCAACAAGACAATCATCCAAAACATAAAGCAAAATCTACAATGGAATGGTTCACAAATAAACATATCCAGGTGTTAGAATGGCCAAGTCAAAGTCCAGACCTGAATCCAACCTCACTGAGCTTGAGCTGTTTTGCAAGGAGGAATGGGCAAAAATTTCAGTCTCTCGATGTGCAAAACTGATAGAGACATACCCCAAGCGACTTACAGCTGTAATCGCAGAAAAAGGTGGGGCTACAAAGTATCAACTTAAGGGGGCTGAATAATTTTGCACGCCAATTTTTCAGTTTTTTATTTGTTATAGTGTGAAATATCCAATAAATTTCGTTCCACTTCATGATTGTGTCCCACTTGTTGTTAATTCTTCACAAAAAGTTACAGTTTTATATCTTTATGTTTGAAGCCTAAATTGTGGCAAAAGGTCGCAAAGTTCAAGGGGGCCTAATACATTTTGCAAGGCAATATATATATATATATATATATATATATATATACATATACACACACATACATATATACACACACACACACACACACACACTTGAAGACCAAGCCCTTTCCGGCACGTTTTGTTTACAAGTTTAGATCAGTTGCTAGAAAATGACTTAAAGTGGAGTTCCACCCAAAATTGGAACTTCCGCTCAACCCACTCCCCTCCCCCTTACATGCCACATTTGGCATGTAATTTTTTTTGGGGGGGAAGTAGGGGCTTCAGGAGGAGTGGAACTTCCTGTCCCACTTCCTGCTTCCGCCGAGGGGCTGGTTAGGCGATTAAGCTTAATCCCCTATAGCAGCCCCTTAGGCGATCGCATGGGACACTGACAGGTCCCATGCGAGCGCCTGTCCAATTAGCGGCGGACCGCGCCGCTGGCACATGCGCAGTGGGTGCCCGGCCGTGAAGCTGAAGGCTGTCACAGTCGGGTGCCCACACTTAGGATGAAGACGTCGCTGGATCGTGGAGCAGGTGTGTGTTTATTAAAAGCCAGCAGCTACACTTTTTGTAGCTGCTGACTTTTAATAAACACTAAATGTGGCTGGAACTCCCCTTTAAAACCCCAAACATTTTATGTTTTGTTTTAGCAGAGACCCTAGGGAATAAAATAGCGATCTTTGCAATTTTTTTTTCTTTATACAGTATTTGCACAGCGATTTTTTTGGGAGAATAGACTTAAAAAAAAAAAAACACAATATACACCCTAATTTTGATAGAGCAGTATCCTAATGGTACAATTCCTCTGCTGGACCTTGAGACTGGGTGGGGGTCTGCAGCCTGGCCACCCCAGTTCACATATTCAGGGGTTGTAAAGTAAAAGAATCTTTCATCTGTCATTCACATCCAGTGACGCGGCGTGCCAAGGGGCGGGGCCGCGTGATACAGTAAGCGGCTATTGCCGCTCGCTGTATCACGGAAGCGCTCCCACAATTACTACCACCATACGAGCTCTCGCATGACTGTGGTGAGTTATTGCGGGGAGGACCAGAGACAGCCGCCGAGGGACCCCAGAAGACATGGATCGGGACCACTCTGTGCAAAACTAACTGCACAGTGGAGGTAGAACATGTTTGTTATTTTAAAGGAAAAAAATAAATTTCTTTGTTGTTAATTGTTGTTTTTAAAATGTCTGTTAAATAAATCATTTATACTTTTTACTTGGTGTGCTCTTTAAAATTCCTATGGGCAATTGTGTATGTTGCTGTGTGTATACTATTGGGGACCGAGTATCAGCTCTACTTATTTTAGGCTAGCTCTACTTTTTCTGTAACTTTACTGTTTATTTTTTTTATAATTCATTGGTGTATTTTCCCCCGAAAAATGCGTTTGAAAGACCGCTGCGCAAATACAGTGTGACATAAAATATTGCAATGACTACCATTGTATTTTCTAGGGTCTCTGCTGAAAAAAAAAAATTAAATCAGAAGCGTTTAAAAAACAAATATTTTTATTCAATTTTTTTGGTTAAAATGAAAAACGTCTGTAAAAGAAACGCTGTTACCGCGTTCGGCGCTTGAAATGCCTCTAAACGCATTTTTTTTAGGCCTCATGTACACTGCTGAAGTCTCCTCTGTTATCTCATCAGTACATGTACACTGCATTATTTATAGTCGTTTCTAGGCAGCTGAGTTTAGAGGCTTTTTTAAAAAGTGAAAAAAAAATGCATTCAGGACGGATGTTCAGAGGCATTTGAAATGCCAAACGCATTTAACAACTTGGAAATACAATAGGGAATAATTTCTGACCATTTGTAATGGTAAAAAAGTCCTCCCAGATCCATTGAATAAAAGACACTATATTTCCCCCATTGCAAATGGGCAGAAATGATTCCTTATTGAAAACGCTTTTAAACGAAAATGCTCATAAACACCCCTAAAAGCGAGTACATGAATCCATACTGTATAAAGTGACCTTATTTACAGACTGAAGTTCATCCCTTTGAACTATTCTAAACAAACCAGTTCATAGGCATCTTGCAATGTTAATAAACATTTGGAGGCTTTTTTTGACGGCTCTGCAATATTTAGATAGAATCGTGGAAATGCTGGATTAAGATCGTGAGGGGGTGGGGGGTTGATTTGAGGGTGCAATTTTTTAACGATTAATCGTGCATCTCTACTATGAGGATGAGCTGATCTGCGCACCCAACCTTCTCATTATTACCATCATATCTACAATGATCAGCCCAATATATGGAGTGATGAGAGGTCACGACTAGCTGGGGCCCCCAAGGGGTCACAGGGGGAGGGGTGCAGCATCAGGTAATGGGGGGGGGGGGTGGTCACACAGAGAGGTTCAGCACCAGGCAATGGGGGTCAGTAACAAAGAGGAGAGGGGTGCAGCACCTAGTAACGGGGGGAGGTAAGGATGTGGTAAAGAGGTCTGATACACAGATATGGGGGAGGGGAGTAGACCTGGTAATGGGTGTTGATCACACAAAGTGGGGGGCGGGGTATGTAAGGACATGGTATGGGGGGAGGGGTGCCCAGTAATGGGGTCCAATACACATATGGGGAGGGGTGCCCAGTAATGGGGTCCAATACACATATGGGGGAGGGGTGCCCAGTAATGGGGTCCAATATACATATGGGGGGAAGGGTGCCCAGTAATGGGGTCCAATACACATATGGGGGGAAGGGTGCCCAGTAATGGGATCAATACACATATGGGGGGAAGGGTGCCCAGTAATGGGGTCCAATACACATATGGGGGAAAGGGTAACCAGTAATGGGATCCAATACACATATGGGGGGGGGGGGGGGGGGGGAAAGGGTGCCCAGTAATGGGATCCAATACACATATGGGGGGGAAGGGTGCCCAGTAATAGGATCCAATACATATATGGGGGGGAAGGGTGCCCAGTAATGGGATCCAATACACATATGGGGGGGGGGAAGGGTGCCCAGTAATGGGATCCAATACACATATGGGGGGGGGGAAGGGTGCCCAGTAATGGGATCCAATACACATATGGGGGGGAGGGTGCCCAGTAATGGGATCAATACACATATGGGGGGGAGGGTGCCCAGTAATGGGATCAATACACATATGGGGGGGAGGGTGCCCAGTAATGGGATCAATACACATATGGGGGGGGGAGGGTGCCCAGTAATGGGGTCCGATACACATATGGGGGGGGGAGGGTGCCCAGTAATGGGGTCCGATACACATATGGGGGGAGGGGTGCCCTGCAATGGAGTCCGATACACATATGGGGGAGGGGTGCCCAGTAATGGGGTCCGATACACATATGGGGGAGGGGTGTCCAGTAATGGGGTCTGATACACATATGGGGGAGGGGTGCCCAGTAATGGGGTCTGATACACATATGGGGAGGGGTGCTCAGTAATGGGGTCTGATACACATATGGGGGAGGGGTGCCCAGTAATGGGGTCTGATACACATATGGGGGAGGGGTGCCCAGTAATGGGGTCTGATACACATATGGGGGAGGGGTGCCCAGTAATGGGTTCTGATACACATATGGGGGAGGGGTGCCCAGTAATGGGGTCTGATACACATATGGGGGGAGGGGTGCCCAGTAATTGGGTCTGATACACATATGGGGGAAGGGTGCTCAGTAATGGGGTCTGATACACATATGGGGGAGGGGTGCCCAGTAATGGGGTCTGATACACATATGGGGGAAGGGTGCTCAGTAATGGGGTCTGATACACATATGGGGGAGGGGTGCCCAGTAATTGGGTCTGATACACATATGGGGGAAGGGTGCTCAGTAATGGGGTCTGATACACATATGGGGGAGGGGTGCCCAGTAATGGGGTCTGATACACATATGGGGAGGGGTGCTCAGTAATGGGGTCTGATACACATATGGGGGAGGGGTGCCCAGTAATGGGGTCTGATACACATATGGGGGAGGGATAAATAACTAAGTACTCAGAAAGTGTTTGCTGGGGTGTGGTGTCCAGTAATGGGGTCTGGTACACATGGATGGGGGGATAAGTGCCCAGTATTGAGGGTGTCACATAGAAGTGGAGGGGTGTAGAGTCCAGTATTAGGGTATCACAAGGGGGAGGGGTGTATTCTCGGTCACATAGGGGAGGGGTAGATAAGTATCCGGTACAGCCCGGCTCTCTTACCGGGTAAGCGGCTCCTGGCATCGGTGACCGGTACATGCCCTGCCCCGGGGCGGGGCCCATCCGCACAGCAGGTCCGGGTGTCCCGGGGCCCATCGCAGCGGGCGCAGGCCCGGATCCCCCGGGAGTCACCGATTGGAAGCCAGCCCGCGCCGCCATCGCTTCGCAACAATGGGGCCGGAACCGGAAGTCGTGTGTCACACCGAGGGCGGGGGGGGGGACACTCACAGAACAGCGTTACTTGCAGTAGCAAGCATGAATGAAAGACCGGAAGTGCACGGCCGCCATCTTGGATTTGGGCAATTCTCACCGCGGGGAGCCTTTTTCAAACTTGTCAGTGACTTAAGCAGCCATTTTGGTCAGGGGCAAAGCGCTAAACCGATTACTAGATGTCAACGAGGGCACGTCTATGATCGGCGCAGAGCATGTTCTACATTCGCCACTTGAAACCAGAAGCCGCTCAGGTGTTATGTGTGTTTTGTAGGGTCATACGCGGTCTCTGCTCTGCTATATCTCTGCATACGGCCAGCCCTCACGGTAAATGGCCGCCGCTGCTGGCCACCGAGTCGACACTTCCGGTCGGTAGAAGCGGAGCGGTTCTCCATTTGTGTGACGAGATTTGATTGTAATCTGTGATGTGACCGACGTCCTATGAGGCCACCATGGAGATACAGAGCGGCGCCCTCTGCTGGCCGGGGGTCGCCAGTGCACGGCCCTCCTCCCTCACACAACTCAAATGAGGCATTTCCCGCCAATTTCACCTGACAACAATGTGTACGAGTATACATTTTATTTAACATGCAACTCTTCAAAGTGCAAATAAAGGCATTTTTTACGTTGAATAGAAACTGGCCCTAGTATAGGGTGAGCAGACATCCCCAGTTTCTGGGGACAGTCCCCAGTTTGAGGTCACTGTCCCCAGACCAAGTCTGTCCCCGGTTTTGTCCCCAGATTTGATTTGAACAGGGGCTGGGGCAATTTCAAAGACAGTCAGTGCTGAATAAAAAAAAAAACAGAATTACCCAACCCCTCTCCACCGCTCCTTCTAGCTTGGGGGGGTGTATTTTTTCCCCATTATCTGTGCCCCTTTCTGATGATCATGTGCTGGTCGGAGTGGAGGGAATATTTCTTCAGTTTCGGGTGCATGCCCATTCAGCTCCGCTCGCATGTTCTTCTGCCTTGGCTCAAGTGCCGGCCAGCCACCTGCCTTCCTATTTCCTTGCCTTCCCTGGCAGAGTGATCTTCCTCCGCTTCCTACCCAGAAGTAGCCGGGGCCCGGAGAGTAAGACTTGACAGGCTGTAAGGCGGGTGGTGGCGGCGATGGGCAGAGAGTTGCTGATTGCCACCATTACTAGTATAAAATAAAAATAAATGTCCCCGGATTTCATAAAAAAAATCTGGTCACCTTACCCTAGTATGTGTATGCCTCTGCAGCTAAAGCAGTGTGCGGTTTGTGGGTAGTAAAAGTGTGGATCAAACATTGAGATTTACCGCTCCTCAGCCTCACAGACATGTGAACAAGCCCTAAGGGGAGACTGGGACAGAAAGGTTCAGGTTACAATGTAGAGAATCGCTGATTCTGAATCCAGTGAAAGAGGTGCCATGGAGGCGAGGCTGAGCTCTGCTGTCTGTGTCTATGGATGCAGCAGCAGGACCTGGGGAGCGCGCCCTTACAAGTGCCCCCATGGAATGCGACTCTGTGTGGGGGCACCCAAGAAGAGGAGCCAGGAGTGCCTCGGGGGGGACCCGGAGGATTGGGGCCGCTCTGTGCAAAACCCTTGCAAAGAGGAGGTAAGTAAAACATGTTTGTTTGTTATATAAAAAAAACAAAGCTTTAGAAACATTTTAAGCAACAAGTGTCAGAAAAAGCCTTATGCCGCGTACACACGATCACTTTTTGTGATGGAAAAAAACGACGTTTTATGTGACGAAACAAAGCGACGTTTTTCAAACTTCATTTTCCAAAACGACATTGCATACACACCATCGTTTTTCCAAAATACTCTTGCAAAGCGTGGTGACATACACCACGTTCGACGGCACTCTATTCCATTGAAGTTCCGTTTCATAACTTGCTTCTGAGCATGCGCGGGTTTAAAAATGTCGTTTTCAACGTCGTTTTGCCCACACACGATCACTTTTTATGACACAAAAAATGACATTTTGAAAAACGACACAAAAATTTCAAGTATGTTCGAATTTTTTTTTGGTCGTTTTTTTTAAGACATAAAACAACGTTTTGCCCACACACGATCATTTTAAATGACGTTTTTAAAAACGTCGTTTTTTTCATCACAAAAAGTGATCGTGTGTACCCGGGAATTAGTCTTTTAGGCCTCATGTACACTGCTGTTGGGCATGTTTTTCAGCTGCCCCTGAACTCTCCTCTGTTATCTTATAAGTATGTGTACACTGGGTCGTTTCTAGGCAGTTGAGTTTAGAGACTTTTTTTTAACGCAAAAAAATTGGTTCAAAAGCTGAGTTTAGAGGTATTTCATGCGCTAAACGCGTCTAAAAATGCTAGAAACCGCAGCAAAACGGACGCTTTATACGTGGGTTACTATCTGTCAAGTAAAATCGTACATAGTAGGTAAGGTTGGATAAAGACAATAGCCCATGCAGTTCATCCTGTATCAGTATCGATAATCATTTCCCATATCCCTGTATGTTGTGTTCTTTAACCACTTCAGCCCCGGACCATATTGCTGGTCAATGACCGGGCCCCTTTTTGCGATTCGGCACTGCATCGCTTTAACTGACAATTGCGTGGTCGTGCAACGTGGCTCCCAAACAAAATTGGCGTCCTTTTTTTCCCCCCACAAATAGAGATTTCTTTTGGTGGTATTTGATCACCTCTGCATTTTTTTTTTGCGCTATAAACAAAAATAGAGCGATCATTTTGAAAAAAAAATGAATATTCTTTGCTGTAATAAATATCCCCCAAAAATATATATATAAAAACATTTTTTTCCTCAGTTTAGGCCGATACGTATTCTTCTACATATTTTTCGTTAAAAAAAATTCGCAATAAGCGTTTATTGATTGGTTTGCGCAAAAGTTATAGCATCTACAAAATAGGGGATAGATTTATGGCATTTTTTTTAATATATTTTTTTTACTAGTAATTGCGGCGATCAGCGATTTTTATCGGTACTGCGACCTTATGGTGGACACTTTTGACACATTTTTGGGACCATTGTCATTTTTATAGCGATCAGTGCTATAAAAATGCATTGATTACTATAAAAATGCCACTGACAGGGAAGGGGTTAACATTAGGGGGCGAGAAAGGAGTTAATTATGTTCCTTGGGTGTGTTCTAACTGAAGGGGGGGTGGGACTGACTAGGGGAAATGACTGATCGCTGTTCATACATTGTATGAACATACAATCCATCATTTCTCCCCCTGACAGGACCGGGGGCTGTGTATTTACACAGACAGCTCCCGATTCAAGCTCTGTAACGAGAGATCGCGGGGGCCGGCGGTAATCGCGTGTCGGCACTAGGGGCGAGTGGGGAGCGCACGCCTCTGGCGGCCCGCGCCCCTATTGGCTGATATGCGAGATGACGTATATATACGTGATCTCGCGCAGCCGAGCAAGTAGTTAAGATGCACATCTAAGAGCCTTTTAAAAATATCCATACTCCCCGCTGACACCAGCAATTGTGGAAGAGATTTCCACATTCTTACTGCCATGTTAATTTAGTTGCCCTTCTCTGGACTCTCTCCAGCACATACCTTCTGAGGACTGGTGACCAGAACTGCACGGAATACTCCAGATGTGGCCGGACCAGAGTTTTATAAAGTAGTAGGATTATAGTTTTATCTCTGGAGTATATCCCCCTTTATACATGTTAATATTCTGCCTGCTTTGATAGCTACAGCTTGACATTGCTTGCTAGTTAAAATGGAACTTCTCATTCTCAATCATCATTGACTATTTTGAATCCTTATGCTGCTGGCATTAGTAAAAAGATAGGAAAGTATAAAACATTTACTTGTTTTTTTTACATTTCTTCAGTTACTTCCTGGTTTCCATGCCTAGGCAAATGATTCCATACATCCCAGGAGTCTTTAGTGATGCCTGCATGCCTGAGCTAATGGCAGATGGAATCCAGGAAGTAAATGCTAAATGAATCACTTGCCCTTTCTCAAGATGGCCACAGGTAGAAATGCTAAGGAGTGTTTATCAAAGTGATTTCTTAGTAAAATAAAGCATGGAGACGTGGATGGATGGAGGGGTTTGCTTTGAATATTAAAAATGAATCAAATGAACCTACAGTTCACCCAAGATACCAGTTATGAAATTCTGCAATGATGAACTGGGCAGGTATGCTAGGGCAGCTACGAAACCTGAGTTAGAGAATAGGTTAGGTCTGTGTTTGACTGTCATGCCAAGTTAATCAAGTAAAGCTTTTGAAACGTTGTCCTTTGCCTGGTCTAAAGTTACTAAAGAGGTGTCATGCAAGTAACCGGCACACATAGTCCAACGCTTGGGTCAGTTAAATACACTGGGGCATGAAGACAGCTTTGTAGGAGTTAATACAATATGAAGACACACGTGGTTACCAAGGGTAATGAAGACTTTACATGCAGTACATTTGACAGGTGGGATAGGGTCTTGCAGGAGCAGTTGTTGTGTGGACTCTTTCTGTGAGAGGTCCATCTCCCATAGCAATGGGAGCAGATCAGCACCGCAGAGGACCCCAGCCTGTGCACAGGTACGGAAGAGGAAGAGCTCGCATAGAGTCAGTGCTAGGCTTATGGCAGGTCCCGATTCCATTACTGGGAATGAGGTAGCTGTGATATGCTAGAAAGGTGAAGTGGGCATCGGCACTGCATACTGACACATTATGACAGATTTACCTGTAAAATGGATCCCTCCAGTGGCGTGCTGTCAACGATGTAAGGGCTTCCATCGTCACCTGGTCTTCCTTCTGCGTTCATGGGCTGCTTTGAATAGCCAAGCCGTGATAAAGTCACTCCCTGGCTTGCAGACTGGAGGCACATTCAGTGTGCTTTCTATTCAGAGTGCAGTGCGCATGCGCCGGCGATGTCACTGGCTGCAGAACTTGTGAATAGTTCCTAAACGGTGCACATTTAGGAGTTATTCATTGTAACGCAAACTTTATTATAAGCTTACCTGTAGGTACAAGTGACCAAGAGGAGTTTACTACCGCTTTAATGGAAAGATTTAAGAATAATTGTTCAGAAAATGTGTGAAACACTAGCAACTAATGCCACGTACACACAATCACTTTTTGTGATGAAAAAAAACGATGTTTTATGTGACGAAACAAAACGACATTTTTCAAACTTAATTTTCCAAAACGACGATGCATACGCACCATCGTTTTTCCAAAATGCTCTAGCAAAGCGCGGTGAAGTACACCACATTCGATGGCACTCTGTTCCATTGAAGCTCCGTCTCATAACTTGCTTCTGAGCATGCGCGGGTTTAAAAACGTTGTTTTAAATGTCGTTTTGCCCACACACCATCACTTTTTATGACACAAAAAATTACATTTTGAAAAACGACACAAAAAATTCAAGCATGTTCGAATTTTTTTTGGTCGTTTTTTTGAAGACATAAAACAACGTTTTGCCCACACACGGTCATTTTAAATGACGTTTTTGAAAACGTCGTTTTTTTTTCATCACAATAAGTGATCGTGTGTATGCGGCATTAGGGTTAATAGCTGGTAACAACTAGTAGAAAAATGAACAGTCCCAGAACGCTGTACTGGGGGGTTAGCCCTGCCTAAAGAGGGTGGTACCACGATAATAGTTTGCAGTTTCTATCATACCTCCATTTATTTTCTTGCTGGCCATTGGCCAACATGTTGGGGCCCAAACTAATATTGGCGCGCTCAGAAACATTCCTCCTTACACTGATAAAAGGTGCCCTCGCTGTGGCTCACACAGGCGATGCAGGTGTAGTGGGGCTGGCCAGTGGCCTCATTATATCCTGCGATGACATTGGAAGACCTCTGTCCATTCATCATCGGCAACTTAATCAGGTCTAATGCCGCGTACACACGACCGTTTTTCGGGATGTAAAGAATGTTTTTTTTTAAATGTCATTAAAAACGATCGTGTGTAGGATCCAGAGCATTTTTCACGACGTAAAAAATGTCCATTAAAAATTTTGAACATGCTCTAAATTTTTACGTCGTTTTTAACGTTGTTAAAAATGGCCATGTGTGGGCTTTAACGACGTGAAAAAAACTTGCATGCTCAGAAGCCAGTTATGAGATGGGAGCGCTCGTTCTAGTAAAACTAGTGTTCGTAATGGAGATAGCACATTCATCACGCTGTAACAGACTGAAAAGCACAAATCGTCTTTTACTAACATGAAATCAGCAAAAGTAGCCCCAAGAGAGGCGCCATCCGAATGGAACTTCCCCTTTATAGTGCCGTTGTGCGTGTTGTACGTCACCGCACTTTGCTAGAACATTTTTTTTTTCACGATCGTGTGTAGGCAAGACCAGTTTAACAATAATCGGGTTAAAAAAACATTGTTTTTTTCTAGACCATTAAAAATGGTCGCGTGTACGCGGCATGAGACTTCAAGTGCTTCCCCGACAGCTGGCCAGTGAACTTGGTCAGCATCAGTGAACATTTCCGTTATCAGAGGGCGTCCTCTCCAGTACCTCGCTCCATCCCAGATGTGGTGATAATCTTTTCACCAGCGTCTGGAGACACACACTCTGTTAGGGGCCTTTTCACACCAGAATACGGTGCAGGAAACCCGGGTCGTGTGCGCGTTTCCTGCACAATGTTCAGGATGACTGCCCTTGTGATCTGCTGTGGGTGTCAATGCAATGCTAACGACTCCCCAAACACAGGTTACAAATGCAGCGCATTTACTTACACAAAATCACATGCACACTATGTGATCCGGTTGCATTGGACCTTTTAAAGTACTGCATGCACTACTTTTGGTGTGAGGCTGTGCGATTTCATCCCATTCAAATGAGCATGAGCGTGTTCCTGTGCAATTCCTGGAGTGAACGGGCCCTAATTGTCCCCCATGTGTTATCCCTTGGCCCTGGAACAAGCGGCATGTACATATGTATAGTATACCTACTGCTTGAATTGTCACCACTATATATATATATATTGTGACGGTATGCGAGGTGAGATACTTGACCATAGATATATTTCACCGCGCATACGTTCTATTTTGAGAGGCTGAACCGGAATCCGGGCCGGGTTTTACGGCCTCTGGTGTTCCGGTCCGGATATTTGGGTCCACCGGAGTTCAATGTCAGGTGGACCTTAAAACAACCAGGAAGAGATCAGAAGGGAGCTCTCTGGTTTTGGGACACTCAGGAGGGACAATCAGCACAAATAAAAACTCAAAGGTGTTTCTTTAGTGCTACGTTTGTGCTGTTTTGTGCTGCAAAAAATTACGTTTGTGTTGCTTTTATTTTGAAGATATTAGCAATTGTTTTTTCCAGACTATGACATCATCTAGCCCCCCTACAACGCCCAAATGACACAAAACTGGTCTTGTTGGTTAGTGCTACGTTTGTGCTGTTTTGTGCTGCTAATATTTCCGTTCTATCATTTATCGTTTTTACGTTATTAATAATTTATTAAAGGTCAGCAAAGGTCACACAGCCCCCCTACAACGCCCAAATGACACGAAACTGGTCTCATTGGTTAGTGCTACGTTTGTGCTGGTTTGTGCTGCTAATATTTTTATTTGTGCTGTTATGCTTTTAAAGTTATAACAGTTTATTTATTTTTACAATCGGCACAAATAAAAACTCAAGTGTGTTTCTTTAGTGCTATGTTTGCGCTGTTTTGTGCTGTTTAAATTTCCTTTCTATCTTTTATTGTTTTTGCGTTATTAATGATTCATTAAAGGTCACCAAAGGTCACACAGCCCCCCTACAACGCCCTAAGTACACAAAACTGGTCTCATTGGTTAGTGCTACGTTTGTGCTGTTTTGTGCTGCTAATATTTCCGTTCTATTTTTTATCGTTTTTGCGTTATTAATAAAAAATATGTTTGTGCTGCTTTACATTTTTTCCAGACTATGACATCTAGCCCCCCTACAACGCCCAAATGACACAAAACTGGTCTCGTTGGTTAGTGCTACGTTTGTGCTGGTTTGTGCTGCTAATATTTTAATTTGTGCTGTTATGCTTTTAAAGTCATAACAGTTTATTTATTTTTTCCAAACCCCACTCACTTTGCCCACCTTACAATCAGCACAGTTTTTTTTTTCTTTTAATCAAACCCCACCCACTTGGCATCCCATGTTATTAGATACTATACCAATTACACCATTAATTTGTGCTGCATCTGTGATAACTTGTGAAAAAAATTACATTTGTGCTGATTTGGTTTTGGAGATCTTGTACATTATAGTTGATGAAACCCCCTCTGCATGTTAGAATCACATGCTAACAATTTCTCTTTCACACAGACAGAACTTCTTCAACAGTCTGTTCATGTGAAAAAAATAAGTATGATTTTCAGGTATGCTTGAATAAATATAATGGAGAAATCCAAGTTGTACTTATCTATTGGTTTGCTGGATTTAGAGGGCAAAGAACATAATTGGTGTCTTGTTGACCCAACTATCCTGTTGTCTGCCGTCTATGCCTGATCTGCCCGACCATTATGGACCCGGCTCATCTGACCCTGCATCCTGCTACAGCTCCTCAGTCCAGCAAGGTTTCACCTGTCTCCTGCTTACCCACAGTCTGCCGCCAGCCAAGCTCAGTGCCAGCTTATATGCCATCAGCCGGTTCTGCTGTCACATCCACCAGCTGACTGCTGCCACCAGTGGCGTAACCAGAGTCATGGGCGCCCGGGGCAGATTTTTTTTCCGCCCCCCCCCCATTATATAAACATGATATCAGGGCTGCAGTGTGAGGCTCCCTATTAAGCTATAGACCGGGCCGGGCCAACACTCTACTCCAGCGGAGTCCCAGCCTCAGCCTGTGGCAGAGGCAGGGTGTGCGCTGGGGAAGAGTTGGGACAGGCAGCCTGTCCCAGGTCTTCCCCAGCGCACACCCTGCCTCTGCTAAACCATTCTCCCCCTGCATCACATCCCTGCAACGCTTACTTGCTTGGCTGAGCTGGAGTCCCTGAAGGCGCCGCCGAAGTGCAGAGCACGTCGCCATCTTGGAGCCTCCGCAGCGAGCACCGGTGTTATGCCAAACATGGCATCCCCTGCATCCTTCCAGGCGTGCCCGTGCCGGCCGCTGGGAGGTACCGGCGGGGGGCTGTGCGCTCAGTGGAGGAGCCGCTCACTATACTATCCGCAGAGCTGCCGGACGCTGGCGCCCCCCTCAGCTCAGCGCCCGGGGCAGACGCACCCCCTGCCCCCCTGGTTGTTACGCCACTGGCTGCCACCACACAGTCTACTGGACTGATCACAGGCACTCATACTTTGCTGTGCTCCAATTGCTGCTTTCTAACCAGGAGATCACTAACCAGGTATGGGACAGGAGGGCAGGGTGATGTCATTGTCTGGGAAAAAACAAATTGCTATTATCTTAAAAATAAAAGCAGCATAAATGTGTATTTTTATGACACAAAAAAGCACAAACATAGCACTAACAAATAGTATGTTTGTTTTTAAGATTTAATAACATGGGGGGCAAAGTGAGTGGGTTATTATCAAATAAAAATAAGCTGCTATATATTAAAAACCATAACAGCACAAACAAAAATATTAGCAGCACAAACATAGCACTAAAGAAACATTTGAGTTTTTTTATTTGTGCTGATTGTAGGGGGGGGGGGGGTGAGTGGGGTTTGAAAAAAACAAAAATAATGTTATAACTTAAAAACCATAACAGCACAAATAATTTTTTTAGCAGCACAAAACAGCACAAACGTAGCACTAACCAATGAGACCAGTTTTGGGTCATTTGGGCGTTGTAGGGGGGCTGTGTGACCTTTGGTGACCTTTAATAAATCATAAATAACGCAAAAACGATAAAAGATAGAACGGAAATATTAGCAGCACAAACATAGCACTAACCAATGAGACCAGTTTCGGGTCATTTAGGTGTTGTAGGGGGGCTGTGTGACCTTTGGTGACCTTTAACCATTTAAGGACCGCCACACGCACATTTACGTCCACAACATGGCACCGCTGGGCACAAGGGCGTATATATACGTCCTTACCCAGTAGCGGGTTGGGGGTCCAATCGGGACCCCCTCCGCTGCGTGCGGCAGTCCCTAAGTGGCGGGGAGCGATCCGGGACGAGGACGCGGCTATTCGTTTCTAGCCGTCCCCTCGCGATCGCTCCCCGGAGCTGAAGAACGGGGAGAGCCATATGTAAACGCGGTTTCCCCGTGCTTCACTGTGGCGGCTGCATCGATCGAGTGATCCCTTTTATAGGGAGACTCGATCGATGACGTCAGACCTACAGCCACACCCCCCTACAGTTGTAAACACACACTATGTGAACACTAAATCCTACAGCGCCCCCTGTGGTTAACTCCCAAACTGCAACTGTCATTTTCACAATAAACAATGCAATTTAAATGCATTTTTTGCTGTGAAAATGACAATGGTCCCAAAAATGTGTCAAAATTGTCCGAAGTGTCCGCCATAATGTCGCAGTCATGAAAAAAATTGCTGATCGCCACCATTATTAGTAAAAAAATAAAAAAAATGCAATAAAACTATCCCCTATTTTGTAAACGCTATACATTTTGCGCAAACCAATCGATAAACGCTTATTGCGATTTTTTTTTTTTTACCAAAAATATGTAGAAGAATACGTATCAACCTAAACTGAGGAAAAAAATAATTATATATGTTTTTGGGGGATATTTATTATAGCAAAAAGTTAAAAATATTGAATTTTTTCAAAATTGTCGCTCTATTTTTTTTATAGCGCAAAAAATAAAAACCGCAGAGGTGATCAAATACCACCAAAAGAAAGCTCTATTTGTGGGGAAAAAAGGACGCTAATTTTGTTTGGGAGCTACGTCGCACGACCGCGCAATTGTCTGTTAAAGCGACGCAGTGCTGAATTGTAAAAACGCCTCTGGGAAATTAGCAGCATATTGGTCCGGGGCTTAAGTGGTTAAAGAATCATTAATAACGCAAAAACAATAAAAGATAGAAAGGAAATTTAAACAGCACAAAACAGCACAAACATAGCACTAAAGAAACACACTTGAGTTTTTATTTGTGCTGATTGTAAGGTGGGCAAAGTGAGTGGGGTTTGAAAAAAATAAATAAACTGTTATGACTTTAAAAGCATACCAGCACAAATTAAAATATTAGCAGCACAAACCAGCACAAACGTAGCACTAACCAACGAGACCAGTTTTGTGTCATTTGGGCGTTGTAGGGGGGCTAGATGTCATAGTCTGGAAAAAATTAAAAGCAGCACAAACATATTTTTTTGCGGCACAAACAGCACAAACGTAGCACTAAAGAAAGACACTTGAGTTTTTATTTGTGCTGATTGTAGGGGGGCCAGCTTCGCTGAGCTCTTTAATAAATCATTAATAACGCAAAAACGATAAAAGATAGAACGGAAATATTAGCAGCACAAAACAGCACAAACGTAGCACTAACCAATGAGACCAGTTTTGTGTACTTTGGGCGTTGTAGGGGGGCTGTGTGACCTTTGGTGACCTTTAATTAATAACGCAAAAACAATAGAAGATAGAAAGGAAATTTAAACAGCACAAAACAGCACAAACATAGCACTAAAGAAACACACTTGAGTTTTTATTTGTGCTGATTGTAAGGTGGGCAAAGTGAGTGGGGTTTGAAAAAAATAAACTGTTATAACTTTAAAAGCATAACGGCACAAATAAAAATATTAGCAGCACAAACCAGCACAAACGTAGCACTAACCAACGAGACCAGTTTCGTGTCATTTGGGCATTGTAGGGGGGCTGTGTGACCTTTGGTGACCTTTAATAAATCATTAATAACACAAAAATGATAAAAGACAGAACGGAAGTATTAGCAGCACAAAACAGCACAAACGTAGCACTAACCAACAAGACCAGTTCTCTGTCATTTGGGCGTTGTAGGGGGGCTAGATGATGTCATAGTCTGGAAAAAACAATTGCTAATATCTTTAAAATAAAAGCAGCACAAACGTAATTTTTTGTGGCGCAAAACAGCACAAACGTAGCACTAAAGAAACACACTTGAGTTTTTATTCGTGCTGATTGTAGGGGGGCCAGCTTCGCTGAGCTGAGGGAGGGAACCTGAGTGTGAGGAGCTCTCTAAAGATATTGCGAGGAAAAGGTTTGCGTTGTTGTTTATTTTGTGGGTGATGGGGACCAGCCCCACACTGTATAGATAGGAGACCCTTATGTTTAGTTTAGCGCCGGACAGCAAGGATTTGATTTCACTGTTTTTTGTTTATTTTTTCTTGCAAACCTTTTTGTAAGTAAAAACCTGGCATTTGCCAGAGAAAAAAGAAGGTGCCTGCTTACGGACTGTGTTTGAGAAAAGTGATCCCCACAAGCTAATCTCCCACACGTGGTGGATTCAGCGGGCAACTTTTCTGAAGATGGAGGAAATGTTAAAAGCCCTGCTACAGGCCAATGCAGCCCAGCGGGAAACCAACCGCCAAGTCGCAGAAGCTGCTGCAGCGCAGCAGGCTGTCCTCCTACAGGCCAATGCAGCCCAGCAGGAAACCAACCGCCAAGTCGCAGAGGCCATTGCAACACAGCAGGCTGCGCAACAGGAGATGAACCGGCAGTTTGCCGAAGCTCTGGTGGAACTGAAAAAGGGGTCCGCACCTCCTGTGGCAGCAGAACCAAAGATACTACGGGCCTCCTACCACCTGCAAAAGATGATGTTGAGGCATACATGGCGACTTTCGAGAGAGTCGCTGTCCGCGAAGGATGGCCAAAAGAGCAGTGGGCGGGACTATTGGCCCCATTCCTAACTGGAGAACCCCAAAAGGCCTATTTTGACCTAGAATCAGATAAGGCACAGGACTATGAGACTCTCAAATCAGAGATACTCGCACGCTTGGGTGTCACCATGGCAGTTCGGGCCCAGCGCGTGCATCAGTGGTCCTACTCCAGCAACAAGCCACCCCGATCACAAATGTTTGACCTGGTCCACCTCACCAGGAAGTGGTTGCAGCCAGAGACCCTGACCAGCCTGCAGATTGTGGAGCGTGTGGTAATGGACCGGTACCTACGTGCGCTTCCTGCTGCCCTGAGGAGGTGGGTCGGACAGGGAGACCCCAACACTGCAGCCCAAATGGTGGACCTAGTGGAGAAGTACAGTGCTACCGAGGACTTGGTAAACCCACCTACGCCCCACTTCGGTGTGTCTAGAGGTGCAAGATCTCCCAGCGGTTCGGGTAAGACTGTTCCGGGGTTCAAGAGCTTGGGGAAAGTGGATAAGACTGTTGTTACAGCAGATGAGACTGTGAGTCCTAGACCTGGAGACTGGCCACAGAAGCCAGGAAGGTCTTTGGGACCGTTAAGAGGACTGGGGGTGGGGCAAATACAGTGTTTTCGTTGCCATGCATTGGGCCATATTGCTGCAAACTGCCCTCTAAATCAGGGGTGTCAGACTCAATTTCATCGCGGGCCGCATCAGCATTATGATTGCCCTCAAAAGGGCCGGTTGTATCTGTAAGATTAGATGCCCAGCGCATCCCTTAACCTTACATTAGGTGTCAAGGGCCCCCCTACCATCAGAAGTTGAGTCCCCCCTCTCCCTCACATCACAGTGCACCCCCCTTTCCTTATGCTGCTGCTGGGAAGAAGTTGGATGCATTGCTTGAAAGCAGAAAGTAAGGGTCTGGAGGATGACTGGAGAGGTGCGAGGGCCGCATTAAATGGCCTGGAGGGCCGCATTCGGCCCACGGGCCCTGTGTTTGCCACCTCTGCTCTAAATGATGAACCTATGCAATGTGATTATGCTGTTAGGAAAAGACACATTTCTCTGTTTGCACAGGTCGCATGTGTTGCGCTAGATCAGAGTCGCCTTGAAAAACAGATGTGCGTTTTTTCAGTGGATGGCAAGCCTCTCACAGCACTACTAGACTCTGGTAGCGTGGTGACCCTAGTTAGGAGTGCTTGTGTAGACCCTGAAAAACTACACCCCAGTAGTATTGGGGTAATTTGCATCCATGGGGACACTCGGGACTACCAGACAGCAGTGGTTGAGGTTGATACCCCCTGGGGCAGGGTAACACATTCAGTGGGGGTAGTACCCTCACTGCTCCATGAAGCTTTAGTGGGGAGAGACTTTCCCCATTTTTGGAAGTTATGGGAGAATAAAGGGAGGCTCGTAGATAGAGTTCCCCCTGCTGGGGAAACACGGGAACTCTCACCAGACCCGTTTTTCCAAAGGGAAAGGCAGGCTGTTGGTGGGATCGAGGAAGCCGGAGATCCTCTTTCTTTCCCTGCCATGGTTGGGGAACCGGAGGACTTGGAGGCTAGCACCCAGCCTGAGGGTAACGAACAGGAAATCCCGCCTGCCCCTGACATCGAGAGTAGCCAAAATGTGGTACCCGACTTGGAGGTCAGGAGGGAGGATTTCTGTACCGAGCAGCTGTGAGAGCCCACCCTCATGAGTGCCAGGGAAAATGTTAAGGTGTTGGATGGGGAACCGGTGGATCCTAATTGGGTGGTGTCCTTCCCCTACATGGCGATTAAAAACAATTTAATATATCGAGTGATAAAACATGGAGAGGAAGAGGTAGAACAGCTGCTGGTTCCCAAACCCTTTCGCAGGGTGGTGCTAGACCTGACTCATGGTCATGTAATGGGGGGACATCTCGGGGTCGAAAAAAACAAGGAGAGAATCACCCAAAGATTTTTCTGGCCCGGGTTGCATGCAGAGGTCAAGGAGTATTGCGAATCGTGCCCCGAGTGCCAAATGTCAGCACCGTCGCCCCATTTTCGCAGCCCCCTTGTCCCTCTACCAATAATTGAGGTTCCCTTTGAGAGGGTTGGCATGGACCTGGTCGGGCCGGTGGTGAAATCTGCCCGAGGTCACCAGCATATTCTGGTGATCCTGGACTATGCGACTCGCTATCCTGAGGCCATACCCTTGCGTAACACCTCCGCTAAGGCTATTGCCAAGGAATTGGTCCAGGTGTTTAGTCGAGTCGGGATCCCGAAAGAGATCTTGACCAATCAGGGCACCCCTTTCATGTCTAGGGTTACCAAGGAATTGTGTAGATTGTACAAAATCTCCCATCTCCGTACTTCTGTCTACCACCCCCAGACAGATGGTCTGGTCGAAAGGTTTAATAAAACTATAAAGAGTATGTTGAAAAAGGTGGTCGACAAGGATGGGAGAAACTGGGATTTTTTGTTACCATATCTCATGTTTGCCATACGAGAGGTTCCACAGGCCTCCACAGGCTATTTCCCATTTGAGCTCTTGTATGGTAGGCATCCCAGGGGCCTGCTAGATATTGCTAAAGAAATGTGGGAAGGAGAGGTCAGCCCATATAGGAGCATCATAGAACATGTCTCCTTGATGCAGGACCGAATCGCAGCCGTCCTGCCCCTAGTACGGGAACATATGGAGCGAGCCCAGGAGGCCCAAAGGAGGGTCTATAACCGGGGTGCTAAGGTCCGTACTTTCAGCCTGGGGGACAGAGTGCTGGTACTGGTTCCCACAGTAGAAAGTACGTTTTTAGCTAAGTGGCAGGGTCCCTTTGAAGTTGTCGAAAGGGTGGGGGAGGTAAACTACAAAGTCTACCAACCAGGCAAAAGGAAACCCCACCAAATTTACCATGTAAATCTCTTAAAGCCCTGGAAGGACCGAGAGACTTTACTGGCCACGTCCCCACCTCCAACAGACCGGATACCCGTGATACCTTATGTTCCCATCACGGATTCCCTGTCCGTAGCACAACAAAATTACGTTAGGGCATTTGTGCAGAAAAATAGAGACTTTTTCTCCCCCTTACCCGGACTGACCAACACGATCCAACATGACATAGTGACGGAACCAGGGGTTCGGGTAAATGTAAAACCATATAGAATTCCAGAGTCCCACAGTGAGTGGTCAAGTCCCATAGTGCTGGTCCCAAAACCTGATGGCAGTATCAGGTTTTGTAATGACTTTAGAAAACTTAACAGTGTGTCCAAGTTTGACGCCTACCCGATGCCCCAGGTCGACGAACTTGTGGACAGGTTGAGACATGCTTGCTACATAACGACCCTGGATCTACCGAAAGGTTATTGGCAAATACCGCTTACTGAATCAGCCAAGGAGAAGACTGCCTTTTCCACTCCTGAGGGCTCGTTTCAGTATAAGCGGATGCCGTTTGGTTTGCACGGAGCCCCTGCATCATTCCAGCGAATGATGGACAAAACTTTGAGACCACATCGCTAGTATGCAGCGGCGTACTTGGACAATGTGGTCATCCACAGCCCAGATTGGGAATCACACCTGCCCCGCGTACAAGCGGTGGTAGATTCCCTTAGGGAAGCACGTCTCACGGCCAATCAAAAAAAATGTGCCATAGGCCTGGAGGAGGCCAGATACCTTGGGTACATTATTGGCCGGGGAGTGGTCAAGCCGCAGACCAATAAGATTGAGGCAATTCAAAAATGGCCCCAACCAGTCAATAAAAAACAAGTGAGGGCCTTCCTGGGCATTACGGGGTATTACAGACGTTTCATACCCAATTTTGCCACCGTTGCTGCCCCCTTGACCGATTTGACGAAGGGTAGGGGGTCGGTCATGGTCAAGTGGAACCCCGAAGCCGAGGAGGCATTTCAGAAGTTGAAACAGGCTCTTTGTATGGTACCCGTACTAGTAACCCCGGACTTTAGCCAGGAGTTTGTTGTACAGACGGACGCCTCTGAGGTGGGCCTAGGGGCCGTACTGTCACAGAACAGGGATGGTGAGGAGCACCCAGTGGTATACCTGAGCCGGAAGCTGAACAAGCACAATTATGCCATTGTAGAAAAGGAGTGTCTCGCCATTAAGTGGGCTTTAGACTCCCTGAGGTATTACCTACTGGGGAGGTCATTTAAGCTGGTCACAGACCATGCTCCCCTAAAGTGGATGTGTGATAACAGGGAGAAAAATGCTCGGGTGACAAGGTCGTTCCTGGCTTTACAGCGTTTTAAATTTACGGTGGAGCACAGGCCAGGAAAACTCCAAAATAATGCAGATGCTCTCTCCCGGGTGCACTGTATGGTTGGGGCAAGTGCTCAGCCGCAGGGGCTTGAGCAGAGGGGGAGGATATGTGACAGTATGCGAGGTGAGATACTTGACCATAGATATATTTCACCGCGCATACGTTCTATTTTGAGAGGCTGAACCGGAATCCGGGCCGGGTTTTACGGCCTCTGGTGTTCCGGTCCGGATATTTGGGTCCACCGGAGTTCAATGTCAGGTGGACCTTAAAACAACCAGGAAGAGATCAGAAGGGAGCTCTCTGGTTTTGGGACACTCAGGAGGGAACCTGAGTGTGAGGAGCTCTCTAAAGACATTGCGAGGAAAAGGTTTGCGCTGTTGTTTATTTTGTGGGTGATGGGGACCAGCCCCACACTGTATAGATAGAAGACCTTTCGGACGGCAAGGATTTGATTTCACTGTTTTTTGTTTATTTTTTCTTGCAAACCTTTTTGTAAATAAAAACCTTGCATCTGCCAGAGAAAAAAGAAGGTGCCTGCTTACGGACTGTGTTTGAGAAAAGTGATCCCCACAAGCTAATCTCCCACAATATACAGTATATATACACACACACACACACACATACTGGTAATAAATAGGGTCAGAGGTGATTCAGAGCTAATATAATAATAAT
This sequence comes from Rana kukunoris, assembly GCA_029574335.1. Lineage (NCBI taxonomy): Eukaryota > Metazoa > Chordata > Amphibia > Anura > Ranidae > Rana > Rana kukunoris. The sequence continues at coordinate 66,352,402 of CM056050.1, read as the reverse complement.
AATAATAATCCTGCATCTTCACAATCTTGTGAGCTAAAAAATTCCCATTAATTGATTTTTTTTTTGTCAGCAACGCAAAATTACAGCATTGTGCGTCTTTTATCTTTGAGGCATCAGCAACAAAAATATTTCTTTGGCAGTATAATGATGTGGTGAGCTTCTGTTAGTCAGTCAAAACACTTAGAGAGCGGTGGGTGGATGAAGGATTCTGCTCATTTCTGTGGCACTTAGCAATGGGATGTGTGCTGTGTGCTGCCAGAGTCTGAATGACAGTAATGACCAGACAGAAGGTGGCTGCGGTTCCCCAATTCCACCTCATCACATGAGCTCCCCGAAGACATTTCTAGAGCTCCCCTTTACTTATATTAGTTATGGGGGGGGGGGAAAACCACAGGAAATCATTTTTGGTCTAGTTAACCACTTTGATACCGGGCACTTTCAACCCCTTCCTGTTCAGGCCAATTTTTAGCTTTTAACGCTGTTGCATTTTGAATGACATTTGCGCAGTCATACAACACTGTGTCAATATGACATTTTTATATTTCTTTGGGGACAGATAGAGCTGTCTTTTGGTGGTATTTAATCACCATTTTTATTTTTTGCAAAGGAAAAGAGACTGAAAATTTTGAAAAGTAAAAAGTTTTTCTTTGTTTCTGTTTTTTGCAAATTTTGCAAATAATTTTTCTCCTTCACTGATGTGCACTGATATGCTTCACTGATGGACCCTGATAGGCGGCATTGATAAGCAACACTAATGGGAACTGATAGGTGGCAATGATGGGCGTCACTAGTGGGCACTGATAGGTGGCACTGATGGGCCCTGATTGGTGGCACTGATGGGCAGCACTAATAGGTACTGATAGGTAGCACTGATGGGCACTATTGGGTACTGATGAGGCAGCACTACTGGGCACTGATAGGCGTCACTGATTAGGAGGCACTGATAGGCAGTACTGATTGACACTGAATGGGGCTGGACTGATAATCAGGGCACTGATAAACAGTGCCCTAATTATCTGTGTTAGGGCTCTTTCACACGGATGGACCAAATGTTCGCTTTTTCATCCATCCGTTTACGGATTAAAAAGGGACATACATTGACCCCTATGAGATTGCGGGTGTCAGCGGATGAACATCCGCTGACACCCGATCTCATCCGGGTCCGCAATCCTCCGATTCTGCAGACGGAGGAAAACCCTATTTTTCCATCTGTCTGCAGATCAGGTGAACGTGGACAGACGGTCCGTGTTCATCTGATCCCCCCCATAGGGGAGAGCGGAGATCTGAAAGGGGTGGTCCCTGCACAGTGTGCGGGAACTGCCCTGTCATCCGCTGGCTCAGCAGTGGGCCTGGTTCTGGGAGGATGTCCATAAATGCCCTTCCATAATGAGAGAGCCGCGTGGTAGCCATCTTTCAGCTATAGCACGTTATGAAGTGTTTAAAGAGCAGCTTATTGTTTTAAAGGCATGGTTTACCTTTATCAAAAATATGCCTATACAGGAGGCGTGGCTTGCGCGCCACTGTGATGGCCGCCTAAGTGAGTTGCTCTACAGATCACCGGGGGTTTATCGGCTAAACAATCGTTTTAACCGTGAATACCGGAACAAAGAAGGATTCGATCACCCGGAGGGAAGTGTTCCCGATGTCGACGCTCAAACGAAAAGACCAAAAACAAGCTAAGAAGTTAGCTAGCATCTTGGATGCTGCGGACCGTGAGGGAGAGCTGCTTCAAGATGGAGGAAGTGACGCAGCTCCACAAAAACCATCGCCATACACGGATCTCCCTGACGATGATCCTAACACTCAAGATTCGATTGAAGAACTCAATACTGCTCAAGAATCCCCTCCGGGGAGATCTTCATTACAAAGCCCGGCGAAAACAAAACAGAGGATTGATGACGCAGCTCTAATTCAGCAGTCAGGTATGGCGATGGTTAGTCATGATATGACAGGCCCCAATACTGCGTCATCAATTTATAACTACCCCACGTCTGGGTTACCAGTAATGGATACTACAATGAAGGAAATGCTAATTTCGTTGCAAACATCGCTTATGTCGAATCTGACGGTCATGATGAAAAACTTTTCTGTCGAATTAAAAGGTCTGAATGATAGGGTCCTAACTGTTGAAAACAAATTGGACGATCACTCTGAAACTGTTAATGACCTTGTTGAGGCATGTAAGGATCAGGCAGATGAAAATTTATGGACCAAAGCTAAAATCGCGGACCTGGAGGACAGATCAAGGCGTTGTAACGTGAAGTTAAGAGGAGTCTCGGAATCCATTATTCCAAGTGAACTACAAAACTATGCGGACAATTTGATTCATACCTTAGTGCCAAATGTCTCTCGGATTGAACGCACGATTGATCAGATATACCGCATACCCAAACCCAAGCACATGAACGCTTCTATCCCAAGAGACGTACTTATGAAGATTCATTTCTTCCATATTAAGGAGAAACTACTTACTAAAGCTAGAGACTTAAAATCATTGCCTGAGCCTTATAAAGGTATCCAAATGTATGCAGACCTGTCACAACATACTTTGGCCTTGAGGAGACAACTGAAGGTTGTTGGAAAAACTTTGTACGACCATAAAATCCAATACAAGTGGAAACACCCTGCAACATTGATAATCACCAAAGATGGAATAACCAATATTATATCTGATCCGAAAGAAGGAATGCGTCTTCTACATTCTTGGGGCATGTCTCCAACGCTCTCTCATGATCGGGGAAGTAAGGAAGGTCCACAGCTTGTTAGCAACATTCGAGAAGGATACCTTCTTCCTAAGAAAATATGAAGTTCGAGAGAAAATGGAAGAAATAAATAAGAAAAGCAAAAAGAGCAATGGAATAGAAGAAAGAAGTGGACGAGAAAAGCAAAGGAAGAGGGAAAGAGTGAGAATATGTTGATGGGGGACTGATCTCTTTCATTTTTGTCCTTTCTTTTATATCTTTTTTTCTCTATCCACATATACCCCTGGTATCTGTTATGCAAATTTTGAAATTATTTGATCCTTTTTGAACATTACCCCCTTTTATTGGTCGGTTGTTTTTTTATATACCCGACTTGTACTGTGCTTATTTCATCCCCTTTACCTATTAGTATATACACCACAGCTGTGGGATATAGTTTTATTTTATTGTCAAATACGAAGAAAAAGGGGATTGTATTGCATCTTCGTTGCTAGTTTACTTAGATTGCAATTTATTTATCTGTTCTTTGTTTATCTTATTTGTTCTGTTTATTTTTTGTTTTGTTTGCTTTCTTTTCATTTACTTTTGTTTTAGTTTTATTTTTCCTTTTAGTTGTACAACAGTGTCTGGTTAACCCACTCTATATAAATCGCTTCTTGCTCGAATATACCTGCAGTCTTACCTGTCCCTATCCAACTGGGTTTCCTCTTGTCCTGTGAGTATTTAACCAATTGAGATCCCCTTCACGCAGGTATGTCCGTCAATTTTCTCTCTGTTAATGCAAATGGCTTGAACCACCCAGCCAAGAGGTCTTCTATGTGGAAGACTGCCTTGACTAATGGAACCGACATACTTTGTGTGCAAGAAACTCATTTTACTCCTCTTGATAACGCTCCACAGTGTCAGCATAAAAACTTTCCTCATATCTTCAGGGCCGACTATACACTTAAGCAAAGAGGTATTTTAATTGCAATTTGTGACTCCTTGAATTTTGAATTGATGAAATGTCACTCGGATACGGGTGGTAGATATATCATACTGGTGTGCAAACTGAACGATGTAACATACACACTTGTAAATGTTTATGCACAGAATATCAGACAAATGGGTTTTCATAGAAAGGTATTGAAGAAAATACGTGAAGTACAGATGGGTCATCTTTTGATATGTGGGGACTTCAATTTGGTCCCAGATGTAGACATCGATTCTTCTTCTGGAGCTAAAAGGTTTGCTTCTCCTCTATCAAAATGTTTTTTGGACAACGATCTATTTGACATATGGAGATGTTACCACGCATCGGAGGGGGACTATACGTTCCACTCCTCGAGACATAACACATACTCCCGAATAGACCTATTCATATCAGACAAATGGTTACTTCAAAATGTGATTGAATCGCGTGTCCACACTATTGCTTGGTCGGATCATGCCCCAATTAGTGTCCGATTGAAAAATGCAAACTCCTATCAAAACTCTTACATATGGCGTATGAACAACTACCTTTTACAGATACCTGATAATATACAATATCTGTCTCAGAAGCTCGATGAATTTTTCTCTAACAACGTGGGTTCTGTCTCCGACCCAGCGATATTGTGGAGCGTGCATAAATCTTTCATGCGGGATCTTTTCATACAACTAGGGTCACAAACTAAAAAGAAAAGATCCAAAAACCTTGATGACATAACTAAAAAACTAGAAGAGTTGGATGCGAGGAATAAACATAGTCCCACATCCGCCCTACGAACCGAAATTTTTAAATTAAGACATGATTTGCGTTCTATGCTTATGGAGTCTTATGACTTTAGACTAAGGAGACTGAAAGCGAACACATATGCAACAGGTAACAAGGCAGGGAAAATGTTAGCTAACCGTATCAAAGGATATAGAACCAGAACCAGGATTTCCCACCTTGTTGACCCTACCAATCAATCTAAAATAATAAATCCTCAAAAAATAGCGGATGAGTTCAGATTGTACTATAGCAAACTCTACAACCTCAATAGTGATGGCAATATCCATCAGCCTTCTACTAGTGAAATTCAATCTTTCATCTCTCGAATAGATTTACCCAAATTATCAGTGGAATATCTTAAAACACTAAATGCCCCTTTCACTGATTTGGAATTATCAAACACCATTGACTCCCTTCCTCGGGGCAAGGTGCCTGGTCCAGATGGTTTCACTGGTGAATATGTTAAAATATTTAAAAAATTACTGATACCACATATGAGAGATACGTTTAACCACTCTGCCTCTAAATCTTCTTTTCCGAATGAAATGTTATCTGCATTGATAATAACGCTTCCCAAACCGGGAAAAGACCCAACATCTCCATCGAATTTCCGTCCTATTACCCTTCTTAACATTGATATCAAAATATTTGCCAAAACAATAGCAAATAGGCTTGTCGACATACTCCCTAATCTAATACATATTGATCAGACTGGATTCACCAAGGGACGCCAGGCTTCAGATGCTACCAGGAGACTGATAGATGTTATCCATAATGTGAACTTGACGGGAACGCCTTCTCTTCTTCTATCTTTGGATGCAGAGAAGGCGTTTGACAGGGTCAATTGGAATTATCTATCATTGACTCTTCAGAAGTTTGGATTTGAGGGTTTTATTTTTAAATCTCTACTGTGCCTTTACTCAAACCCTAATGCTCAACTTTTGGCTTCCAACCTGATATCTCAACCCTTTCTTATCTCCAATGGAACCAGACAGGGTTGCCCTCTATCACCGTTAATCTTTAACTTACTGATGGAACCCTTGGCAGAACATATTAGATCTAACTCCAGGATATCAGGGGTGACTATAGGTTCGCAAGTACATAAGATCAGTCTATTTACTGATGATGTTATATTAATGTTAACATGTCCGTTCATTTCTTTAACTGAACTACAAGAAATATTGTCTTGGTTCAGCAAGGTATCTTATTATAAGGTAAACACCATGAAATCATCAGTCCTTGATATAGGTATAGACGCAGTTTCAAATAATCTTCTCCAACATCACTTTCCTTACACTTGGGCAGATACTGATATTCCATACTTGGGTATTTGTTTGACAAAATCCACGTCCAAGTCTTTATTCGCCCACAATCATATTCCCCTAAAACAGAAATTGCAAATAGATTTATTAAAGTTAAGTAAACATGAACTTTCGTGGTGGGGTAGACTCTCGGCGTTCAAGATGATGCATCTACCTCAGGTTTTATACTTATTTAGATGTCTCCCCATCCCGACTCACGTTAGTGTTTTCAAATCTCTTCAAACAATTCTATCCAGGTATGTCTGGGGAGGGAAGAAATCCAGGTGCGCCCATCATAAGATGATTAAACATAGGATGTGGGGTGGGGTTGGCTACATTGATTTCCAGGATTACTTCTATAGCTCCATTCTAACTCGGATAAAAGAGTGGTTTCATTCTGCCCCAACAACAAATCCTCATATGGTATTCACAAAATAACAAAATTATGGTTATTTGGAGCACAGGTGGGATTTAAAATCCCTACACATCTTCCACCAACAATGAAGATTTCCATTTCAACATGGCTTAAATTCCTAAAGGTTGCAGAACCCTCTGACCCCAAGGTTAAAGTAGAAATTCCTTTTCGAGTTTTGCAACTTGTTATGAATCAGAGCACTATGGAACAATGGAGCACACATGGCATTGAATTTCTCCATGACCTTTTCAATGGTAGTAAACTTAAATCTTTTGAAGATATTAAGTCTGAATACAGTTTACCTAATCATTGCTTGATTCAATATAAGAAGATAATACGCTTCTTGAATAACTTGAACGATACCAACCTTTACATCCACACTAGTGCATGGTCCTTTTTAACGTCGCTAGCATTAAAGAAACAAGGTATCTCCCTCTTTTACAATATACTTCAACAAAAGAGAAAATTTACGAAATTCTCTTCCCACTTTCAATGGGAAAAAGATTTGGGACATTTATTTACTGACGACCAATGGCATGTTGCGTGTAAAATGAATCAGTCAGCCTCAAAATGTACGTCCCTATGGGAACTGTCGGTTAAAATCACTTTGAGGTGGTACTATACACCCGATATTTTATCCAAGTTTGGTAACCAGCACTCCGACAGATGTTGGAGACAGTGTGGAGCTAGAGGTGACCTTCTCCATATTTTTTGGAAATGTCCTAAAATCGTGGATTACTGGTTAAACATATTCGATATTTTAATGACTATGACAGGTACTAAGATAGAACCTAGCCCAGAGTTGGCTTTATTGTCTCTGGGTATATACGATTTTCCGCTCATTCTACGTAAATCTATTGTACACTTGCTTCTTGCCGCCAGACTATCGATCACAAGGCGATGGAGAGATTCTTCCCCTCCATCTGTGATTGAAGCTGTTGATCTAACAAATCTTCATATGACATATGAGCGTTTACTGGCTATATCCATGAATACTTTACACAAACACGTTATCTCGTGGGCTCCTTGGAAAAAATGGCTAGATCACAAAGTTTAATTGTTCACTTTGACACCAGTTTTCTGAATATTATATTCCCTTTTTTATATGACTAAAAAAGAAAGGGGAATATACCAATAGATCCATTGAGGATACTTGTTTTTTGAATAAATTATACACATAACAGCTTTCCTCTCTTGTATGGATACGTATTGCTGTATTGATACATATTTATTGATTCTTAATTATATATATTTTTTATTTTTTATATCTAATTTTAAACGAAAATACCTGTTTATATTTGATGAATTTACCTGTACGTAATACACATGTCTGTACTTTAAAATGGAAAATTCCAATAAAAATTATTGAAACAAAAATATGCCTATACAGATAAGTGCCGCCTTTTAAAAAAAAATCTGTGCAGCTTTGACCAAAGTAGAATAATATCCTTACTACAGTATAGGTGTAGGCCATTTACATACCTCCCAAAGCCTGGCCAAAAATAATCCCAGAGATGGCCTCATCCCACCCTACCTTGCTGCTAGCACATTGCTAAGAATTAAATTCCCAGCTGATTTAAACCCCCTTGCATGTGCTGTTTCTCCTTTCTCACAGTAGCTTTGAGGTCAGCAATAATGAGATGGAGTAGATAGTGAACCACACATGTGTGAGGGTTTGAGGGTTCGCTCCTGTGATGGTTGGTGGGGGTGAGTAGTAATGGTTGGGAGTGTCTTAGCAATGTCCTAGCAACAAGGTGGGACAGAAAAAATGCCAAAAGTAGACCAAAAAGTGGACATGTGCCATTTTTTTCGACACAGTACACTATAATGTGCTATAAACAGTGCTGGATCTATAAGGCGGGAAAAGGGGTGACTGTCCAGGGCCCCCTCTTTATAAAACAATATGAAACAATATAAAAATGATATAAAATAATAATAAATAATACAGCATATATACTGTAATAATAAAAAAATACTTTATTTTATTAAATGTATCTTGAGAAGTAATATTTTGTTGGCCATGATCTGTAAAGTTTTTTACTCTGGACCAGTACCGGTATATCGTATCGTATTTTTAAATTATTTTTGTCAGCTCAAGCAAACCACAAATAGCGTGCTATGACTGTGTAGCCTCGTACACACGTACGGGTTTCCCGTCTGGAAAACTTCCATGAGAGCTTTTGGCTGGGAATACCTCTGTATGCTCCATCGCAGTTTTCCCCGACAGCTCTCTTTTTTCCCAATAGGAATTTTTTAAGCTGGCAGTTTTCCTATGGCAAAAGACTGTGGTGGAGCATACACATGGCCAGGTTTCCCGACCAAAGCTCTCATGGCAGTTTTCCTGTCGAAAAAACCCGGCCGTGTGTAGGCGGGGAAAAGTAACCATGCAAGTTCTCGGTTTTCCCCTCAGATTTCCCGGCGGTAAAAAGTCCACCGGGAAACCTGTGCGTGTGTACTAGGCATGTGTATGTGTGAACACCTAACCTTCAGAATTATGTTGTGTCATGCATTTTAAAAATGTGCGACTGACTGTCATTTGGAATGTAAACCAACTTTTTGTATAAGGCTCTCCTCCACCTATTATTCCCCAGCCATGGTCTAAATCTGGCCCCAGCTGTAGAGTGTAGACCTTTATCATGCATTTTCGTGACTGGAACATACAGTATGTGTGTCACAGCTGCATTGCCTTATGGCTCCTACAACGATCGGGTTTCCCGGTGGAATTTTTACCGCCGGGAAAGCCGAGAACCGGCTCAGCAGCTTTTTCCCCCTACTCACAGCAGGCTTTCCTGGCAGGAAAACTGCCATGAGAGCTTGAGGAATCCCGGCCTTGTGTATGCTCCACTGCATTCTTTCCCCATAGGAAAACTGCAGAGAAAAATACGACTGGGAATCCCGGCAGGAAAATAGAAGACTATTATAGACTATAATAGAAAACTGCCATGGAGGATACACAAGGACAGTTTTCCCAGCCAAAAGCTGTCCTGCCAGTTTTCCTACCAGGAAAACCGATCGTGTGTACGAAGGCATAAGTGTGTCGGGTGGCATTCAAAAGTTTTTTTGACATACCAAGTGCGTTATTGTAACACGCCTGAACGCAAAAGTGTGTTTTGGTCCTAAGTAATTTTTATTTTTTTTAACAAAAGTCAAAAAAATAGGGTGACCATGTGTCCCGGATTGCCCAGGACAGTCCCGCCTTTTGCAGGTCTATCCCAGGCACCTTCATTTCAGGACAATACAGTGTCCCTGAATGAAACTGACACAGCCCCCCCCCAAGCCAAACGAATGCCCCCCAAAAAAGGCTGCCACATCACTGCTTTACTCACTGACAGTACTTGTCCTTTGCCGGGAATGCCTGGAGAAGCACAGTCCCCGCCCCCTGCTTGTGATTGGAGAAATCATAAATCCCGCCTCTTATGTCCAATCTCTGTGCTGTGATTCGTTACACCACAAGCTGATTTTTGGGAAGGGGGGTGTCCCTGAATGGTAGTTTGGAAATGTGGTCACCCTACAAAAAAAAGAATGTTGTCCTCCTGAAATTGTATCATGGTTTATATCTCGCTCAGATGCAAATAGAGCTTAGTGACCGTTTCAGACATTCTGTCCCAGCTACACATTTATTTGTGTCCCCAGCTGCTTCCTCCGCAAGGCTTACAAATCAGAAAACTAGCTAAACGTACAAGATTTTCTTCCAATTTTTGGTTTTATATAAAGAGTAATTTTTCATTTCAGTCACTAATCAATGTGCTGTTGGAAGGAATATGGGAACACTTTATCACATTCTCTGGTGTAACTATAAATAGCTGAAATTTCAATTTTACAGCCGTTGGGACAGGATTTTTTTTCTGTTTAACTACACAAATATATGGTGAGTGTAAAAGTGTCCAAAACAAAAACCAAACTGCAAACATTAAAAAAGTGTTTTGTCTAAAGCAACATACACTTCACATCCTCAGCGGTCTCTTCCCGCATCTTAGGGAATGTTCACGCCATATGACCTGCGTTTATCTCCACAAAACAGCACAGGCTCAACACAAGGGGTGTATTAAAGTGGAAAAAAAAGTGAAAAAAAAAATTGCAGGAAAATGCCTCAAAAATAAAAAGGTTTTAATATTTTTTATACTAACCCGAAATACCTGTTGCTATGCAGATGTTCCTAATCTGCCTTTTCCTTATCCGCGGTGGGTCTTCTTCCACATCCTCCTTCTTGTGAATGGGGCGCGCTGCCTTCTGGGAACTGTGTGTATCCCAGAGAGCAGCCGCCCATTCACAAGTGCACTTGTAGTGCAGAGTGGATTTCCCTTTAGTAAATCAACCCCATTATCTTTTAATTTTTGCTATAATAAATATTCAAATATATATATATATATATATATATATATTTTACTCTATTTAGGCCGATATATATTCTTCTACATATTTTTGGTGAAAACAATTGCAATAAATGTTTTTTGATTGGTTTGCACAAAAGTTATAGCGTCTACAAAATAGGGGATAGATTTATGGCATTTTTATTATTATATTTTTTACTATTAATGGTAGTGATCAGTGATTTTTTTTTATCGGGACTGCGATATTGTGGCAGAGAGTTTGGACACTTTTGACACATTTTTGGGACAGGTGACAATTTATACAGCGATCAGTGCTATAAAAATGCACTGATACTGTGTAAATATCATTGGCAGGAAGGGGTTAACACTAGCAGGCGATCAAGGGGTTAACTGTGTTCCCTAGGTGTGTTCTAACTGTCGGAGGGATCGGACTGACAAGGAGGATAGAGAGATCAGTGTTCATATTAACCACTTAAGACCCGGACCAATACGCTAGTAAATGACCCAAGGTGTTTTTGCGATTCGGCACTGCGTCGCTTTAACAGACAATTGCGCGGTCGTGCGACGTGGCTCCCAAACAAAATTTGCGTCCTTTTCTTCCCACAAATAGAGCTTTCTTTTGGTGGTATTTGATCACCTCTGCGATTTTTATTTTTTGCGCTATATACAAAAATAGAGCGACATTTTTGAAAAAAAAACACTATTTTTTACTTTTTGTTAAAAAAAAAATCAAATAAACTAAATTTTAGTCAAACATTTAGGCCAAAATTTATTTAGCCACATGTCTTTAGTAAAAAAAAAAAATAGCAATAAAAAAAAATAGCTACCTAGCGGGAACAGCGACACTAATACAGCGATCAGAAAAATGATCGCTTAGTGACGCTGGCAATAGGGAGTGAAAGGGTTAACTAGGGCGGTGATCAGGGGGTTAAAACTTTATTAGGGGGGGTGGGGGGGCTATCCTGAACCTAACACTAACTGTTTTTTACACTGCCTGTCACACTGACACTAAATGCAGTGATTAGATCACTGCATTCAGTGACACTGTGACAGGGGGGTGGGGGGGGCGATCACAAGGGGTTAATATGCCTATGTGAGTGTGTGTCAGTGTTGTGTTGGTGCACACTTACTTGTGATGTCTTCTCTCATCAGCAGCGCTGGGAAACAGCGCTGCGATGAGAGAATACATCATTTCCTCCTTCCTGTGTAAACACAGGAGGAGGAAGTGACAGGTTGGGAGCGCGCTCCCATTGGCTGGGAGGGATCGCGGGGGGGCGGGTATTCGCCGACATCCGCCCCCAGATCCCGGATCGCTCCCGGAGCCAGGGGGACCCCCGCACGCCGCGGAGGGGGTCCCGATGGGACCCCCGAACCGCACTTAGGCGGGGACGTAAATTTACGCCCTTGTGCCTGTACGTGCCATTCTATGGCCGTATATGTGCGTGCGGGGGTCCTTAAGTGGTTAACAGATCCCAGTTCCTTGAGGGAACTGGGATCTGTGTGTTCTCACTCTTTCACGATCGATCGCGTGTGCCCCGATGATCATTGCGCCTGACGGACACTCGAATCGGCTCCAGCGGTGCGTGTGCCCCCTAGTGTTCAAAAGGTGAATTGTAGAGCAAATGTGCAAATCAAATGTTACTAGGATATTTTCTTTCAAGATCGGATGAGTAAATCAGGACAATGGCACATAAATTATGGCCACTAGATGGTGATAAAGACCATAGGAGATAAATACTAAATTACTATGATTTGTCCCCTGTTGACCCTAAGGCTCTTCTCTGGGGTTACAACCGAGACTTTCACAGGCTTCAATCTTCGTCTCCTCTGACCCTCGCTGCCCTACACTTATGGTATAAAAAGGGCCTTCAAAATCTCCTGAACCCATCCTTACTAACGATTTTGGTCAACAACTCTACATTCCTCCAGGAAATGGAAACTTCTACGTAACTACGTTAGGACGCTGACGCAGTCTAACTGACCCGGTAGCACATTCCTTTGTCTATGTGATACCAAACAGTGATAAATAAATAAATAAATATTTTCTGAGGCCAAAGGCCAAGAGGTAAAATAAATATAAATTAATAATGATATGTGTCCAACTGAATGTGCTCTGAATAGCGTCACCTTATTCAGACCTTAAATGCTGTATTCCATCCATGGGACTAAAAACCCTTACAAATGGAATTAGACAAATTTAAACAATGGATGCGTCAAAAACAGTCCAACCATAGAAATTCTGTTGAAAAAACAATACCAATCAGGCAATGCTGGGACAATAACATTCATTGATAACTTGCACCCAGGGTGAAATGACTCCAGAACCATAAGCAGTCAATCAGGCATTGCTGGGACAATAACATTCATGGATAGCTTGCACCCAGGGTGAAATGACTCCTGAACCATATGCAGTCTCAATGGATAAAGTTCATACGATTCCCGATGCATGTAAGGAAAAAAGGGGACAAAAAAACATACATAGCATAATACTGTTGATAACACCGTTACAATGTAACTCCTGTGTTAGTTTCACTCACGGATCCCCAATAGCAATAGGCGTTCAAGCGAAAAATCCAAGCCGCTCAGTACTCGCTGAGATGCGTATGAGAAACCCTCTCCTCAGGTCTCAGTACGCTAGGCTCCTCCCTACGCGTTGCGTCACCGCCAACGTGACTTACTCATGGGAAATGTTCCTGGAACGCATCGTGCGGGTCATTTAACTGAGAAAAACCCGGAAATGTGCCGAACGGAGGGAGCTCAAAGCGAAACAACATCATTTGCGGCAAAAATTGTTATTGATATTGGATATCCATAATGATACACACAAAAGATTTTAATTACATCCATAGTCATAAGTAGAAAAGTTAAAATTACATCATTAAAAACAATATGTTAAAAACAATGGTAACATATAGCTACTCCCCCTTTGGTCAGATAAATTATTGCACGTTTTGGCACTGCTTACAGCTACCAATAACTAGAGAACCTAGGAAGCTTGTTGACTGAAAAACGTCAATCAACCAGAAGGAGCAGGATTTTTACACCAAATATATGCATACATCAATATCAGTATAAAACTCAATGCTAACTTTCCACATAATGGGAAACATACTTAATGTAAAAAATATATAAAAATACAAATTATGTATACAAAAAAAGGGGGTAAAATTAAAACCTCAATAATCTGAAATAAAACAATTTAAATCAAAATCGATATTTAGGCCATTAGGCTCTAAAGATTTTAATTCATATATCCATCGAGATTCTGATTTGCTCAACTCACGGACTTTGTTACTTCCTCTCCAATGAGGGTTATATTTTTGTATTGCCCAGAATTTTAGGCCATGCAGATTTTTGTTGTGACATAACTTAAAATGACGTGATACACTATGTTTTCTAAAACCTTTTTCAATATTCTGGACATGTTCTCTTAAGCGTTTCCACAATGGTCTTTTAGTCCTGCCTATATATTGTAACGAACATGGGCATTCTAACATGTAAACTGCCCCCTCTGTTCGGCATGTAATAAGATCGTCTATTTGATATTCCTTTTTGGTGACGTTAGATGAAAATTTGGAACACTTTTGACCCATAAAGTTAGTGTGTTTACATGCAAAACACCTCTTGCAGGGAAAAAATCCCTTCCCCTGAAAGAAAGTTAAAAGATTCCTTCCCCCAGGGGGGTTTGGAACATTTTTTGCTATCAGATCTCTGAGGGTGGGGGCTCGGCGATATATAACCCTCGGCCGATCAGATAAAATGCCTTGAAGTTGACGATCCGCCTGGAGAATATGCCAATGTTTTTGAAAAATTGCCTCCAACTGTTTATGTTGAGCCGTATAGTTTACAATAATCGGTAATTCATATTTCCTTAATGGTTGTTTAGATTTATCCTGTATAAACATATCTCTTGGAGTATCATATATTTTAATAATGTGATCCTGAATAAAGTCATTGTTGTACCCTTTCTTCACAAACCTGCTCCCCATTTGTTGAGCTTGTTCAAAAAATACCTCAGAATCGGTACAATTTCTGCGAATGCGCATCAATTGCCCTTTAGGGATGTTTATTAGCCATGGTTCAAAATGGCAACTGTCGACAGGAATATAACTATTCCTGTCAACCGGCTTGAAATAGGTTTTAGTAGTGATCTTATGATTTTCCACATTAATTTCTAGATCCAAAAACTGAATAGTGTTGGCACTTATTACGTGGGACAGTTTGATATTTTTCTGGTTCAAGTTTAGTTTATCAAAAAACTCAATAAGGGATGTCTGGTCTCCCTCCCAGATAAGTATACAGTCATCTATAAATCTTCTGTATAATATCAACTGATTCGGTTTATTTGTATAAATAGCTAGTTCCTCCCACTCGGCCATAAAGATGTTTGCCACACTGGGCGCATATTTGGCCCCCATCCCGATGCCATTAAGCTGTCTATAGTATTCTGACTGGTGCCAAAAATAGCTGTGTTGTAAACCATATGCTAAACATCTAAGTACAAATCTCTGCTGCTTAGATATAAGCAAGCTAAAACTGTCCATGGCCCATTTGGTGGCTTTAATGGCATCTTCATGATTGATATTGGTGTAAAGGGATGCTACATCTGCTGTAGCTATCCAATACCCTTTTTGTGGATCCAACACTAAATTATTCAGAGTTTGTATAAGGTGTTTTGTGTCCCTAAGGAAGGCCTTCGTATAAGGGACTAAGGGTTGGACAAAATGATCTACGTACTCCCCTAAGCGTGCATTAATTGACTGTATGCCGTTAATGATAGGTCTCCCTGGAGGTTTTAGCGGGTCTTTGTGCACTTTTGGAATTGTGTAAATAATGGGAATCCTACACTCATCAGGGATAAGGTACTTGGCTTCCCTTTTGGATAATATTCCTTTATCCCTTCCCTTTTGGATGAGTGTACATAATTCTTTCTTATATTCAGATGTTGGATTCGCTCCAAGTTTAATATACGTATTTTCATCTTTTAATTGATTCTCCAACTCTTCGTAATAGTAAGCTTTGGATGAATGAATGAATGAATGAATGAATGAATGAAAACTTGTATAGCGCGGCACATGCGAACTGAATCGCCTCTGGGCGCTTGTTGTTCCTGTCTCCTTTGATATCAAAAGAGAAAAGTCTTGACCTTTTTCCTAAATGCTAGGTGGTTCTCCTCCAACCGAATGGTGGTTGGTAAAGCGTTCCATAGTCTGGGACCTTGGATCGCGAATCTTCTTTCTCCTTTGGACTTGAAGTTGGCTTTCGGAACCTGGAGCAGGTTCTGATTCGTGGATCGCAAAACGCGATTGGGATTATGCGCTTTTATTATTTCGCATAAATAAAGGGGGGCATTCCCATAGACACATCTATGCGTAAGACAGAGAGCTTTAAAAGCAATTCTGTCTTTAACTGGCAGCCAATGAAGGGCTCTCAGAGAAGGTGAGATGGATTCCCACGGTTTTTTCCCAGTCACAAGTCTGGCGGCCGTATTCTGAACGACTTGCAGACGAGCGATTTGGTACTTGGGGAGGCCGAGGTAAAGGGCATTTGCATAATCCAGCCTGGAGTTTACAATTGCTCCCACCACGACCGCTAAATCTTCTTTAGGGATGAACGGAGTGAGTCTGCGTAGTAGGCGCAGTAGATGGTGAGATCCGCTGACTACTGACCCTATTTGAGCGTCCATTGTCATAAAGGAGTCAAAAATGACCCCTAGGCTTTTGACTTTGGCGCTAGGGGTGATGATTCTGCCCAAAATAGGCGGGGGGGTCCACGCTGTTGAAAGTTGATTCCTGCGCTTGGCGTGAAACAGAAGAAGTTCTGTTTTTGCTCCATTGAGTTTAAGGTAACTCTTTGTCATCCAGTCCTCTATCAAAGAGAGACATGTCTCTAGATTGAGGTGGTGATCCTGTCTGTTGCAGATACGGAAATACAGTTGCGTATCATCTGCATATGAGTGGTAGAGCAGTTTTTGGCTGCTGATAATCTCAAAAAGAGGACGAAGATATATGTTAAACAGCACTGGTGACAGAGGCGATCCTTGAGGGACTCCGCATGTTACTGTGCGTTTTTCCGACGTAAAAGGTCCTAACTTCACTGTTTGCGATCGGTTTTCCAAAAAAGAGGAGAACCAAGATAAATCGCTTTCTGCGACTCTGGCTACTTCAGCAAGCCGAGTCAGTAACAGTTTGTGGTCTACAGTGTCAAAAGCTGCACTTAGGTCCAACAGAACCAGGAGACAAGATTCTCCTTCGTCTGCGGCCTTGAGAACATCGTCCCATACTTTCAGCAATGCTGTTTCCGTCCCATGTCCGGGACGGAAGCCTGATTGCAATGGGTCAAGTAGCTTGTAGGTATCTAGATGCAGTTGCAGCTGTTGTACCACTACTTTCTCCATTATCTTAGAGAGTACGTTGAGGCTTGTTATGGGACGGCGGTGGAGTGGGTCCTTGGGGTCCAGGGAGGGTTTCTTCAGGATGGGTTGGATTATACCTTCTTTCAACTGTGAGGGCACTATGCCCTCCAAGAAAGACTGGTTGATAAGCTGCGTGATGGGAGGAGCCAGGATGTAGGCGCATTCCTTCAGCAGTTTTGTGGGGATAATGTCATTTGGCGCTGTGCCATTGCGCAGAGTACAAATGACATTCTTAGTGGTCTCGATGGAGATGGGTTCCAGGGTGAACTTACCTGATATCGGAGAATTTCTATGGGTGCTGTGTGAGAGGCTGCGGGGGGGGCTGGGGGGAGAATTGTTTTGCTGAATGCTTTCGCGGATTACCTCGATTTTATTAATGAAGTAATCCGATAGTTCATTGCAAAATTCTTGTGTGTCTGAACTGGGGGCTTCAATGCATCCTGGCTTCATGGTCTGGGTGACCATCTTGAAGAGTTCGCGGGGGCGGTTTAGGGCACCGTTGATAGCCTCCGAAAAATAATTTTTCTTGGCTTGGAAAATTCCTTTGTGGTATTTTCTTGTAGTCGCCTTGTAGATGGATAGGTTTAGCTCTGAAGAACATCTTTTCCAGGCAGATTCTGCCCTTCTGCGTTCTTGCTTCAGTAACGACAGCTGGTTATTAAACCAGCTGCGGTTGTTTTTCCGGATGCGGGTTCTTCGTTTTGGCGCTACCAAGTCGGCTGACTGTAGCATAGCCGAGTTTATGGCTTCCAATGTTTCAACGGCCGTTTGATGCGGCTGAGTTGTTTCTATCTTTTTCCTTAAAGTCGTTTTGAAGAGTTCCGAGTGGAGCTTCTTCTGACATCTAGTCCAGTGTGTTGTCACTGGATTTGATGTTTTTGTTGTAGGGGGGATGGTGGTAATACTGAATATAATTGCATGGTGGTCTGTCCATGGCAATTTTTCATTTTCCCAAATCTTTATTTCCAGAGCTTGTCTGAAAATAAGATCAAGTGTGTGACCTGAAGCATGTGTGGGCCCACATACTAATTGCTGTAATCCTAATCCTTCCAGGTGGTCAATACAGGCGTCGGCAATGGGGTCTTGTGAGGAGTTTGCCCAGAGATTGAAATCCCCTAGCAGCAAAAGTTGTTTGCTGTTGAGGGTATAAGTGGAGAAGAAATCCGTCCAAGATGATAGCAGCTGCGATTTTGGGCCGGGCGGCCTATAGCAGAGCAGAATGTGGACGGTCTCCTTTGAATTTGCTTGAAGTTGTAGAGTAAGGGTTTCCATGAATGGAAGAGGGTTTTGGCGGACTGGTTTGGTGATCGTAAGATGAGTCTTATAGATCACCGCCAGGCCGCCTCCTCTTTGCCCTATTCTGTTTTCTGTAATAATACAATAGTTTTCTGGCACCAGTTCTCCTAGAATGGTGTTACAGTCGGCTGTGAGCCAGCTCTCTGTAATAAAAAGACAATCTAGATCCCTTTGTTGAAAGAAGTCGCGGATTTCTAGTCGGTGTTTTACTGCCGATCTAGTATTGATCAGAGCACATGATATGTGCTTGAGCTGGGGTAAATGACTGAAATGTCTGACCGTCGATCTATGATCGATTCTCAATAGTCGCTCATTTCTTAGGGCTTTTTTGGTGATGGCTGGCAGTATTGCGGCGCATTGCCTCAAACTCCAAATGGTTTCGGCAGAATATTGCCTACATGCCATAATCGCCAATACACCAGGGGGGGGGGGGTGGATTTTAGGGCAGTGGGGAGAGGTATTGGCTAAACTCCTCTCTCCCGGCTTGGTCCAGAGGAAGGCAAAAAACCCTGGCGGAGCTCGGCCAATATGCTCCGGTAGGGAAAAAATTCCTTCCTGACCCCTGTAAGAGGCGATCGGGTGACCCCTGGATCAAGCTTCTGTATGTTGAAGGACAGGGGGGGGAGGGGGGCTGGGGCTAAGAGGGTGACCCTGTTGCTGGGATGGCTGTCTGCACAGGCGGTGGGATGAGGACTGACAGGGTGCTGCTTTAACTGAGTGGGTGTAAGGCAGGGCAGGGTAACTGTCCTTCTGTCTTTCTGGGGTAAGGGGGGATCCCTGGAGGCTGGGTGAGGACCACAGAGGCGTGGGGAGCGGCGCGCCGTTAGGCCGCAAGTGAAGCCGCGGTCTTTCCTAGACCGCGGCCCCGCGATTCAGAGCGGCCTGGCGCGGTGCTCTCAAAAAGAGCCCCGGAACGGCGCAAATTTTCGGGCGGAGGTTAGAGAGGATAGAGAGGGGGGCTCTTGAGGATGATGAAGGTGTGGGAGTGCAGGGGGACACAAAAAAAAGGAGAAAAGGAGATCTGTATTGCTGCTGCGGCTTTATCCTGAAAAGGACGGCCGTCAGCAGCACTGGTAGAGGGCTCTTACCTGCAGAGAGCCAGGGAGCTGTGCTGGAGGAGAAGAGAGATCAGGGGCCCAGGATTTCCAGGTTAGGAACTGGAGGGAGGACTAAGCTTGCAGGGCTGGGAGGGACTCTGCCTGTCTGCCTCCTAAGCCTGCCTGGAGCTATAGCACACACGCTCCTACTCTAGGAGACGTGCGCCGTGTGGAGCTCCTGTGGCTAATCCCCTGCCTCACTGACTTGCTGCAGCATCTGACAAGTCTCTATGGAAGACAGGAAGTGATGTCAGGGACAGACTGGATAAGACGTCAATAGCTCCGCCTTTGTCGGCCGGACGTATAATCACCTCCTTATTAATCTCTAGATCTTTCAGACCCTTATGGATGACTTTGGGGTCCAATACTTTCTTAATTTTAAGTTTCTCTAAATCTTTCACAACCAATTTATTAAAAACTTCCACATGCTGATTATTGTGGAGTTGAGGGTTAAACAGAGAACGGTTCCTTAGGTCACTGTGTTTGACTCGACCCGGAAGAATCGGTCTCTCCTCCACATCTTATGGAAAAGAAGGTCAGTGTTTGGTGGGATTTGACTTCACATGAACAGTATATTAAAGAAGGGATTGTACCTAGACATCTCAGATGGGATATACCCATTAATGATGGACTAACGGACACAGAGTCCATTGAGGAATGGTACAAATTCTTTAATGAAAAAGGACTAGAAATGTTGCTTTTCCTCATAAAAAGGAAACAACGGAAGTTGCAAAATATAAACAAGGAGATAGCAGATTGTAAGCTATTACTTGAAACACACATAGAAGAGTTGGGGAATCAATTAAAAGATGAAAATACATATATTAAACTTGGAGCGAATCCAACATCTGAATATAAGAAAGAATTATGTACACTCATCCAAAAGGGAAGGGATAAAGGAATATTATCCAAAAGGGAAGCCAAGTACCTTATCCCTGATGAGTGTAGGATTCCCATTATTTACACAATTCCAAAAGTGCACAAAGACCCGCTAAAACCTCCAGGGAGACCTATCATTAACGGCATACAGTCAATTAATGCACGCTTAGGGGAGTACGTAGATCATTTTGTCCAACCCTTAGTCCCTTATACGAAGGCCTTCCTTAGGGACACAAAACACCTTATACAAACTCTGAATAATTTAGTGTTGGATCCACAAAAAGGGTATTGGATAGCTACAGCAGATGTAGCATCCCTTTACACCAATATCAATCATGAAGATGCCATTAAAGCCACCAAATGGGCCATGGACAGTTTTAGCTTGCTTATATCTAAGCAGCAGAGATTTGTACTTAGATGTTTAGCATATGGTTTACAACACAGCTATTTTTGGCACCAGTCAGAATACTATAGACAGCTTAATGGCATCGGGATGGGGGCCAAATATGCGCCCAGTGTGGCAAACATCTTTATGGCCGAGTGGGAGGAACTAGCTATTTATACAAATAAACCGAATCAGTTGATATTATACAGAAGATTTATAGATGACTGTATACTTATCTGGGAGGGAGACCAGACATCCCTTATTGAGTTTTTTGATAAACTAAACTTGAACCAGATAAATATCAAACTGTCCCACGTAATAAGTGCCAACACTATTCAGTTTTTGGATCTAGAAATTAATGTGGAAAATCATAAGATCACTACTAAAACCTATTTTAAGCCGGTTGACAGGAATAGTTATATTCCTGTCGACAGTTGCCATTTTGAACCATGGCTAATAAACATCCCTAAAGGGCAATTGATGCGCATTCGCAGAAATTGTACCGATTCTGAGGTATTTTTTGAACAAGCTCAACAAATGGGGAGCAGGTTTGTGAAGAAAGGGTACAACAATGACTTTATTCAGGATCACATTATTAAAATATATGATACTCCAAGAGATACGTTTATACAGGAGAAAATCTAAACAACCATTAAGGAAAAATGAATTACCGATTATTGTAAACTATACGGCTCAACATAATCAGTTGGAGGCAATTTTTCAAAAACATTGGCATATTCTCCAGGCGGATCGTCAACTTCAAGGCATTTTATCTGATCGGCCGAGGGTTATATATCGCCGAGCACCCACCCTCAGAGATCTGATAGCAAAAAATGTTCCAAACCCCCCTGGGGGAAGGAATCTTTTAACTTTCTTCCAGGGGAAGGGATTTTTTCCCTGCAAGAGGTGTTTTGCATGTAAACACACTAACTTTATGGGTCAAAAGTGTTCCAAATTTTCATCTAACGTCACCAAAAAGGAATATCAAATAGACGATCTTATTACATGCCGAACAGAGGGGGCAGTTTACATGTTAGAATGCCCATGTTCGTTACAATATATAGGCAGGACTAAAAGACCATTGTGGAAACGCTTAAGAGAACATGTCCAGAATATTGAAAAAGGTTTTAGAAAACATAGTGTATCACGTCATTTTAAGTTATGTCACAACAAAAATCCGCATGGCCTAAAATTCTGGGCAATACAAAAATATAACCCTCATTGGAGAGGAAGTAACAAAGTCTGTGAGTTGAGCAAATCAGAATCTCGATGGATATATGAATTAAAATCTTTAGAGCCTAATGGTGTGTATCATTATGGATATCCAATATCAATAACAATTTTTGCCGCAAATGATGTTGTTTCGCTTTGAACTCCCTCCGTTCGGCACATTTCCGGGTTTTTCTCAGTTAAATGACCCGCACGGTGCGTTCCAGGAACATTTCCCATGAGTAAGTCACGTTGGCGGTGACGCAATGCGTAGGGAGGAGCCTAGCGTACTGAGACCTGAGGAGAGGGTTTCTCATACGCATCTCAGCGAGTACTGAGCGGCTTGGATTTTTCGCTTGAAAGCCTATTGCTATTGGGGATCCGTGAGTGAAACTAACACAGGAGTTACATTGTAACGGTGTTATCAACAGTATTATGCTATGTATGTTTTTTTGTCCCCTTTTTTCCTTACATGCATCGGGAATCGTATGAACTTTATCCATTGAGACTGCATATGGTTCAGGAGTCATTTCACCCTGGGTGCAAGCTATCCATGAATGTTATTGTCCCAGCAATGCCTGATTGACTGCTTATGGTTCTGGAGTCATTTCACCCTGGGTGCAAGTTATCAATGAATGTTATTGTCCCAGCATTGCCTGATTGGTATTGTTTTTTCAACATAATTTCTATGGTTGGACTGTTTTTGACGCATCCATTGTTTAAATTTGTCTGATTCCATTTGTAAGGGTTTTTAGTCCCATGGATGGAATACAGCATTTAAGGTCTGAATAAGGTGACGCTATTCAGAGCACATTCAGTTGGACACATATCATTATTAATTTATATTTATTTTACCTCTTGGTCTTTGGCCTCAGAAAATATTTATTTATTTATTTATCACTGTTTGGTATCACATAATCAGTTGTATATTTAGCGCATATTTATTTACATTTATTCTGCTTTTTTACATTTGGTCATTGGTTATGTGGTGTAATTATTAGGTTTAGTAGCGCTGTATCTATTCACTAACATTCCTTTGTCTACTTTACCCCTGTTTATAGCAGTGTGTCATGGATCTGCCACCTAAGAGTTAATGGTGCAGACTGAGTTCAGTGATTGACAACAGGCTGCCTATTTAAACACCTCAGCAGCACAGTGTCTTTGCTGCCTGATCTGCAGTTCTTACCTGACTTCCTGTGATCTGACCTGTTTCCTGTTTCCTGTGTTTGACCCGGCTTGCTGACTACGATTGATCTCTGTTATCCTGATCCCGGCCTGCCTTGTGACCACGCTCAGCTCTACAACTGCTTGATTTCCCGTTGCCGAACTTGCCTGTATACTGACCATTCTCTGCCTGTCGTTTATATCTATATTGGATCATCTGTTACCAAACCCGACTTGTCTGACTACGCATTCAGTGCAACCACCTGCCAGCTTCCTGTTTCCTGCTGCACCTGCTGAACCGACAAGACCCAAGACGAACCAGGCACCCATACACCGCCAGGCTCTTGTGGCCACTGTCGCAACATCGGTGGCCCTTTAGCCGGGGTTGTACGAGAAGCCTTCCCACTACACGTCAGGCTCATCTGGCAGGTACGTAACAGTATCAGGCAGCCACGTCTGAGCCTGCTAGTGGGAAATCGGCCATGGATGACGTCTGCCAGCACCTTTCAGCCCTCACCCAAGCAGTCAAATCTCTACAGGAGGGTTATACGCAACTGGAACAACGTGTACAGACTCTGGCTACACCAAAAAGCAATGCTGCCCCTTCCGTCTCAGGGTCTGCCACTGCAGCAACCCCATTAGTGATGCCGCCCCCTGAACCCAGAGTTCCAGCACCAGAGAGATTTTCAGGTGACCGGGGAAAGTTTCGATCCTTCCGCAACGCATGTGAACTGTACTTCGCCCTACAACCTCGAACTTTTTCCCTTGAAATGACTAAAGTGGGGTTCATTATATCACTGCTTCAGGGTGAGCCCCAGTCCTGGGCTCATCGTATGTTGGAAAAGAACAATGTATTGCTACAGTCCATGTCCGCCTTCTTCGGTGCAATGGCCGAATTATACGACGACCCGCAACGAACCACCACAGCAGAGGCTGCCCTTCATGCACTCCAGCAAGGCCGCAGAACAGCTGAAGATTATGTCACAGACTTTCGACGCTGGAGTGCAGACACACAGTGGAATGACGCAGCCCTGCGACACCAGTTCCGCTTGGGGTTATCGGAGGGTCTGAAAGATGAATTGCCACGTGTTGGGGTCCCAAATACCCTGGAGGCCCTTATCACACTGGCCATCCAAATTGACCGCCGGCTTCGTGAGCGACGATCCGAAAGATCAGCCCAGCAGCCACGTCCAGTATGGATGATGCCCCGGATCCCAGCTCCTACTTACTCCGCACCTGATAGCTTCACCCCAGTTCAGCCCGCTCCTGTCGCTACTGCTACCGACGCTCCAGAGCCTATGCAAATTGGCCTAATACGCCCCTCTCTGTCCCCGGAAGAACGCCTGCACCGACGACAGAACAACCTTTGCCTGTACTGTGGGGGTGCAGGTCACTATGTGCGTTCCTGTCCAACCAAGACACGTAAACGGATGATTTTTTCAGTTAATAACTTTTTTTTGCCTACCAATACTACCAACCTAACCCTTCCCATCTCTTTCCAGCTGTTAGAAAGGGAAGTGACAGTTACCGCGATCATTGATTCTGGGGCCTGCAGTTGCTTCATTGATCTAACCTTCGCAACACAACAACGCATTCCCTTGAGACCTAAAGCACAAGGACTTTCTGTTTTTCTAGCTGACGGGTCATGTATCAAGTCTGGACCTGTGACACAAGAGACATTTCCCTTACCCGTGTTGGCTCCCTCTCAACATAAGGAATTCCTAAGCCTTGATGTCATCTCCTCCCCACTATTCCCTGTTATTCTGGGCCTACCCTGGCTGAAGGCGCATAATCCGCAAATTGACTGGGCCACAGGGAGAATCAACTTCTACTCAGCCTATTGCCAGGAGCACTGCCTACCAAGGCCCCCAGTTCCTCCTACAACACTATTTTGTGTGGACTCTGAGTCTGAAGTGCGGAAAGTTGTACCTGAACACTATCATGAGTTCCTGGATGTCTTTAGTAAGCGAGGGGCTGATATTCTTCCCCCGCATCGGCCATATGATTGCCCAATTGAACTGCTTCCTGGGTCCGAAATCCCCTTCGGTAGAATCTTCCCCCTCGCTGAACGAGAACAGGAGGCACTAAAAGAATACGTCCAAGAGAACTTGGAAAAGGGTTTCATCCGACCCTCTACCTCTCCAGCAGGAGCTGGAATATTTTTTGTTGAAAAAAAAGATCACTCCCTACGACCTTGTGTGGACTATCGGGAGCTCAACAAAATTACAGTTAAAAACCGATATCCTCTCCCTCTAGTACCCGAACTATTTCAGAGACTAAGGTCAGCAACCATTTTCACCAAACTGGATCTACGGGGGGCTTACAATTTAGTCCGCATTCGCCAAGGGGATGAGTGGAAGACAGCCTTTCGCACCCGATTTGGCCACTATGAATACCTAGTGATGCCCTTCGGGCTATGCAATGCTCCGGCCACGTTCCAACATTTTGTTAATGATATATTCAGAGACTTCCTTGATATATTTTTGATTGTTTACCTAGACGACATTCTGATTTTTTCCATTTCTCTGGACTCTCACCGAGGTCATGTCAAAAGGGTGCTAAGCCGACTCCGCCAACACGGACTATATGCTAAAGGTGAAAAATGCGAGTTTGAAAAACGCAGCATCCAATTCCTGGGACTGGTAATCTCTCCTGAAGGGATCAAGATGGACTCTGAAAAGGTCTCCGCAATCTTAGACTGGCCTGCACCTACCGACAAGAAGGGGGTGCAGCGCTTCGTAGGATTTGCCAACTTTTACAGAAGGTTCATTAAGGGCTTTTCTGCTATCATAACCCCTATAACACAGCTGACTAGACAGAACCTCCGCTTCCATTGGACTCCCGAGGCTCAAGCCGCATTTGATACCTTGAAGGGACTGTTTACTTCAGCACCTGTTCTTGGTCACCCGGACCCGTCTCTGCCCTATACACTAGAAGTAGACGCATCTGAAGTCGCTATTGGAGCAGTCATCTCCCAACGCCAAGGCCCTAAGGATCTGATGCATCCAGTAGCTTTTTTTTCCCGCAGGCTCTCTCCAGCAGAGAGAAACTATGACGTTGGGGACCGTGAGTTGCTGGCCATTAAGGCGGCATTAGAAGAATGGAGGTACCTCCTAGAGGGAGCAGCGCATCCCATATTGGTCTATACTGACCACAAAAACCTGGAGTATTTGAGGACTGCTAAACGTCTGAAGCCACGCCAAGCACGGTGGGCCCTATTCTTCTCCCGATTTGTGTTCCACATTACCTACCGGCCAGGCTCGAAGAATGTCAAACCAGATGCACTGTCTCGTATGTTTGATGACCCCAAGGAACCACCAGTGGCAGATACCATCTTATCTGAAAATAACTTCTTGCTTTTACAGGACAACCTCCTCAACAGAATGAAGCAGGCTTCGACAGACGTTCCTAGCCCTCCAGGGGTCACGCTGACACTCCGGGAAGGTTTACTGTTCAACGGAAGCAAGGTATTTGTACCTGAATGTTTACGCATAACCATTTTGGGTCTGTGCCATGATCATCCCCTAGCAGGTCATTTTGGGGTCCACAAGACGCTTGATCTCCTGAAACGCACATTCTGGTGGCCAGACCTGGAAGAAACCTGTAAGAGGTACGTGAATTCCTGTGTAATCTGCAACCGCAGTAAGGGTACAAGAAACCAAGCTTGGGGTCTACTTCGGCCACTGCCCGTTCCTGACAGACCATGGAAAATGATAGCCATGGATTTTGTTGTGGAACTTCCCCCATCAGAAGGATGTACAGCCATCTTCGTAGTAGTGGACCGATTGTCCAAGATGGCCCATTTCTTGCCTCTGAAAAATACTCCCTCAGCCATAGAGACAGCTCAAGTATTTATCAGAGAAATTGTGAGGCTTCACGGGGTCCCTATGAACATTGTCTCCGATCGGGGGGTTCAATTCACCTCCAGATTCTGGAAAACTCTGTGTGAAGCCCTTAAAATCGAAAGATCCTTGTCC
The DNA here is from genome assembly GCA_029574335.1 of Rana kukunoris. Classification (NCBI taxonomy): domain Eukaryota; kingdom Metazoa; phylum Chordata; class Amphibia; order Anura; family Ranidae; genus Rana; species Rana kukunoris. Next base: position 66,325,496 of record CM056050.1, on the reverse strand, counting down.
TCTGCCTACCATCCCCAAACCAATGGACAGACAGAGAGGACAAATCAAACATTGGAACAGTATATCCGATGCTTCACTACTTTTGTACAGGATGACTGGGTATCGCTGCTGCCACTGGCGGAGTTCGCCTATAATAATGCCACTCATTCTGCCACAGGTCAGTCACCCTTCTTTGCAAATTATGGTTTTCACCCATCCTTCTTGCCTGACTTTATTCCAGAAACCACGGTTCCGGCTGTCCAAGACACAGTGGATTTCCTAAATCGCAACAATAAGTTGCTTCAAGAAGCGGTTACCAAGGCACAAGCAGCAAGCAAGACGGCTTTTGACAGGAAAAGGAGGGGTGAACTGATTCTCCACCCGGGAGACCAGGTATGGTTGTCTACTACAAATCTCCGGTTGGCATGCCCCTCAAAGAAACTGGCACCTAAATTTGTGGGACCATTCCCAGTCAAGAGGAAACTTAATGAGGTTGCTTATGAATTATCCTTACCTGATTCACTTAAAATACATCCTGTCTTCCATGTTTCTCTCTTGAAACCAGCAGTTCCTGACTCTTTTCCAGATAGAGTATCCAAGCCACCAGAACCTGTGACCATCAATGGTGAAGAGGAGTATGAGGTGGAGGCTATCATAGACTGTAGGAGAAGAAGGAATCAGGTACAGTACCTGGTTAAGTGGAAGGGTTATGGCCCGGAGGATAACTCTTGGGAGGTTGAACAGGATGTGCACACCAGAGACCTGGTTAATGCCTTTTTTCGCAGAAATCCACAGAAGAGAGACCTGTTGGGCACCCGGAGGTTGCCCGTAAGGGGGGGGCAATGTCATGGATCTGCCACCTAAGAGTTAATGGTGCAGACTGAGTTCAGTGATTGACAACAGGCTGCCTATTTAAACACCTCAGCAGCACAGTGTCTTTGCTGCCTGATCTGCAGTTCTTACCTGACTTCTTGTGATCTGACCTGTTTCCTGTTTCCTGTTTCCTGTGTTTGACCCGGCTTGCTGACTACGATTGATCTCTGTTATCCTGATCCCGGCCTGCCTTGTGACCACGCTCAGCTCTACAACTGCTTGATTTCCCGTTGCCGAACTTGCCTGTATACTGACCATTCTCTGCCTGTCGTTTATACAGGGAGTGCAGAATTATTAGGCAAGTTGTATTTTTGAGGATTAATTTTATTATTGAACAACCACCATGTTCTCAATGAACTCAAAAAACTCATTAATATCAAAGCTGAATATTTTTGGAAGTCGTTTTTAGTTTGTTTTTAGTTTTAGCTATTTTAGGGGGATATCTGTGTGTGCAGGTGACTATTACTGTGCATAATTATTAGGCAACTTACAAAAAACAAATATATACCCATTTCAATTATTTATTTTTACCAGTGAAACCAATATAACATCTCAACATTCACAAATATACATTTCTGACATTCAAAAACAAAACAAAAACAAATCAGTGACCAATATAGCCACCTTTCTTTGCAAGGACACTCATGCAGCCTGCCATCCATGGAATCTGTCAGTGTTTTGATCTGTTCACCATCAACATTGCGTGCAGCAGCAACCACAGCCTCCCAGACACTGTTCAGAGAGGTGTACTGTTTTCCCTCCTTGTAAATCTCACATTTGATGATGGACCACAGGTTCTCAATGGGGTTCAGATCAGGTGAACAAGGAGGCCATGTCATTAGTTTTTCTTCTTTTATACCCTTTCTTGCCAGCCACGCTGTGGAGTACTTGGACGCGTGTGATGGAGCATTGTCCTGCATGAAAATCATGTTTTTCCTGAAGGATGCAGACTTCTTCCTGTACCACTGCTTGAAGAAGGTGTCTTCCAGAAACTGGCAGTAGGACTGGGGGTTGAGCTTGACTCCATCCTCAACCCGAAAAGGCCCCACAAGCTCATCTTTGATGATACCAGCCCAAACCAGTACTCCACCTCCACCTTGCTGGCGTCTGAGTCGGACTGGAGCTCTCTGCCCTTTACCAATCCAGCCACGGGCCCATCCATCTGGCCCATCAAGACTCACTCTCATTTCATCAGTCCATAAAACCTTAGAAAAATCAGTCTTGAGATATTTCTTGGCCCAGTCTTGACGTTTCAGCTTGTGTGTCTTGTTCAGTGGTGGTCGTTATTCAGCCTTTCTTACCTTGGCCATGTCTCTGAGTATTGCACACCTTGTGCTTTTGGGCACTCCAGTGATGTTGCAGCTCTGAAATATGGCCAAACTGGTGGCAAGTGGCATCTTGGCAGCTGCACGCTTGACTTTTCTCAGTTCATGGGCAGTTATTTTGCGCCTTGGTTTTTCCACACGCTTCTTGCGATCCTGTTGACTAATTTGAATGAAACGCTTAATTGTTCGATGATCACGCTTCAGAAGCTTTGCAATTTTAAGAGTGCTGCATCCCTCTGCAAGATATCTCACTATTTTTGACTTTTCTTAGCCTGGCAAATTCTTCTTTTGACCCATTTTGCCAAAGGAAAGGAAGTTGCCTAATAATTATGCACACCTGATATAGGGTGTTGATGTCATTAGACCACACCCCTTCTCATTACAGAGATGCACATCACCTAATATGCTTAATTGGTAGTAGGCTTTCGAGCCTATACAGCTTGGAGTAAGACAACATGCATAAAGAGGATGATGTGGTCAAAATATTCATTTGCCTAATAATTCTGCACTCCCTGTATCTATATCGGATCATCTGTTACCAAACCCGACTTGTCTGACTACGCATTCAGTGCAACCACCTGCCAGCTTCCTGTTTCCTGCTGCACCTGCTGAACCGACAAGACCCAAGACGAACCAGGCACCCATACACCGCCAGGCTCTTGTGGCCACTGTCGCAACATCGGTGGCCCTTTAGCCGGGGTTGTACGAGAAGCCTTCCCACTACACGTCAGGCTCATCTGGCAGGTACGTAACACAGTGATTGGCTCACTGCTATTCATTTATCCTCCTTTTGTAAGAGATTATTTACTTCCACCTGTATACACCACCCTCTGACTGAATATGAGCAACTGTGCTCCCTCTCCGAGACATCCAGACATTTTTTTCCTCGACTTATAAGTTACCTCATGCATTGATGCACAATTGACTCCCATCATATACTCAAACATAGTCCACGGCTCTGTAGAAGGAGATTACGATTCAAATTTGGCAGACCTTCTTTTCATTTTACACACAAGTCCACGATTTCTTGTTATGCACAAGAAAAAAATGATAAATCCCTCTTTATGGTACAGGGGCCCCTTATCGCTACATAGGATGTGTCCAGAGACGCCAGCCAGGAGTTGGAGATGTGGCTTGACAGAAGGAAACTATTTACATATTTGCTGGGAGTGCCGTGGAATCCAAAGTCTTCGCCATTTATAATAAAATCTATCAGGACTTCCTGACACCAGCTCCAGAAATAGCACTTCTGTCAATACCGTCTCAGAAACAAAGCTTATTACGCTTCTCCCTGTCTGCTGCAAAACTATTAGATAAGCACCCGCAAGACCACAACATACAGGGATATACATTGTAATACTGACTTATAGTCACACACATAGGTTGGACTTGATGGACTTTGTGTCTTTTTTCAACCTCACCTACTATGTAACTAATTAATTCCTCTTTTTTGGAAAACAGACACGTCCCCGCCACTGTCACTGTGGATCTCCACCGTCAACGATATAATGCGAATGGAGGGGATGCTTGCGCTGGATAATGATACCTTCGAGAAGTTCAAAATCCTATGGTGTGTGTGGCTTGACTTCTCCACCTCTGCTGCTCTTAAAACCATGCTATAACTAAGCAATTAATGTGTATATGTGTGTGTATATGTGTAAAGGCTGGCCGAAGGCTAACCTGTATTTGTGGGAGGAGTCTGCTGAGTATTTAAAGCCTCCTCCCACGTCGGGTCCGGTGTTAGTGCCATTTCAGGGTTGGCTGGGGGGGACCGCGCCACTTCCAGTTTAATTTGTCAGTGTCAGCAGAGCGGCGGCAGCAGAAGCCTCATGGCGGTGCCTCTCCCGGTGCTCACGCCGGGCAGTATTGGAGTTGTTGTCGCCCGCCCATCGATCTTTCCCGCGGGCAAGATGTTTTCAGAGGAGGGAGGGGACACCCGCACACCCGGCCATCCGCCTGCTTGCACTTATGTAGGCAGCAGAGAGGGGCCCGCCACGCCGTCCACGTGTTTTCCGATGTTAATCCGGTAAAGGGGGGGGGGGGGGATGCACCGCCAGCTTCTCCTTATGTGTACACCGGGCCGCCTTCCACCCTTGTCTTCCTTCCTCACACAGAGCAGGGAAGCACTTCTCCGGGTGCACGAGGGGGAGAGGGGGGGCTGTTCATCCGTCCGTACAATAAGGTGACCAGATTTTTTAAATGAAATCCGGGGACATATTTTTAATTTTTTTTACTAGTAATGGCGGCAATCAGCGACTCTCTGCCCATCACCGCCACCACCAGCCTATCAAGTCTTAAAATCAAGTGGGACTTCTGCGCTACTAATTTGTCTATCAAGAAATCAGTGACAATATGCAGCAAACACAAAAAATGCATACACAGCACCTAATAACGTAAAATCAATGTGGGTGATAGCGCAAATTGTAAAAACATGACATAACATATACAATGGGTGATATATATGGTGCACAAAAAGTATAAAAGTGCCAAGCTTATAGGTCTATTGGGGACGGAAAATAAGTCCAAAGAAAGTGCTAAATCATAAATCAGTGCACTAATAGTCCATAATGGTGAAAAACAGTGTAAAAGGATGTCCACTAGTCCAGAGAATGAGGAAAAAACACCACCACACAGCGCATCTGGTCTCCCAGAACTCTCACCTTCAGCAAGTTAAAAACAGGCATATAAAGTCTTACTGAAGAACATGCGAGCGGAGCTGAATGGGCAGCACCCAAAACTGAAGAAATATTCCCTCTGCTCCAACCAGCACATTATCATCATAAAGGGGCATAGATCATGGAAAAAAGACACCCCCCTAAGCTAGTAGGAGCTGGGGGGGGGGGGGGGGGGGGCGTGAAATACATTTTTTTTTTTCTGCACTGACTGTCTTTGAAATTTTCCCAGCCCCTGTTCAAACTTGGTCCCGGGACAGTTTCCTCAAGCTGGGGATGTCTGGTCACCCTATAGTAGGCACGGCGGAGCAGGGGGGGGGGGTGTAATTCAATTTGTTTTATTTTAATTCTGCACTGACTGTCTTTGAAATTTTAGGTTGTTCTCGAACAGGTTGCTCAGGGCAGTTCACACTTTGCTGCAATTGTCATAGCGTTCTGTCGCGCCACGTTTCCAGCCGATGCATTTTTCTTAGCGTTTCGGTCATACCGCTCTGTCCCTGCGTTTCGGTCATATCGTTCTCTGCCTGCGTTTCGGTCATACCGTTCTGTCCCTGCGTTTCAGTCATAGCGTTCTTTCCCTGCGTTTCTGTCATAGCGTTTCTGTCATAGCGTTCTGTCATAGCGTTTCTGCCCCTGCGTTTCCGTCATAGCGTTCTGCCCCCGGGGTTTCCGTCACAGCATTTCTGGCCCAGGGGTTTCCGTCACATCGTTTCTGGGCCAGGGGTTTCCGTCACAGCGTTTCTGCTCCAGGGGTTTCCATCACAGTTCCTGGTAGGTGCAGGGGGGTGTTTCAGTCCTTGGGTCCAGCGGGGGGGGGGGGGGATTCCGGTTTTCAATCTCAGCATTCTGTCATAGCGTTGCTGCCCCAGGTTTCAGTAAATTACATTTTCAGTCTCAGCATTCTGTCATGGCGTTTCTGCCCCACGTTTTCTGTCTTTGCAGTTTCAGTTTCAGCTTTTCTCATAAGCATTTCTGTCATTTCATTTTCAGTCTCAGCATTCTGTCATAGCGTTTCAGCCCCAAGTTTTCTGTCTGTGCATTTCTGCCTCAATGGTCCAGTCTCAGCGTTGACTGCCCCAGTCTCAGCGTTTCCGTCATAGCATTTCCGTCTGCCCAGGATTCTGTCTTTGCATTTCTGCCTCAGCATTCAGGCGCAGCGTTTCTCCCTCAGCGTTTCTGCTCCAGGGTTCTGTCATCGCATTTCCGCCTCAGCATTATAGGCTCAGCATTTCAGACTCAGCATTTCTCTCATACCTTTTCTGCCCCAGGTTTCCTGTCATGGCATTTCAGACCTCAACGTGTCGAGCTCAGTATTTCTCTCATACCATTTCTGCCCACGTTACCTGTCATACCATTTCCGGCCCACAATTTCTGTCACAGAATTTCTGCCCCACGATTTCTGACACAGCATTTCTGGCACAGCATTTCTGCCCCACGATTTCTGTCGTAGCGTTTCTGGCCCGCGATCTCTGTCGTAGCGTTTCTGGCCCACGATTTCTGTCGTAGCGTTTCTGGCCCACGATTTTTGTCTTAGCGTTTCTGGCCAACGATTTCTGTCATAGCGTTTCTGGCCCATGATGTTTGTCAGTGTTTGTCCGTCATAGAGTTGTCGTCTTTGTGGTTACCATGTCTCATTGTACTTGTCCACGTTGCACAAGGTTGGTTAGCTAGTGCTTACATCTCAGCATCTGTCACGTCTACAGATCCATACGGGCTGAGGTTTTGTTTCCAATGATTGTAGACCACAATCTTCTCGCCCGTATTCCAATACGTCATACAATGCACGTTCATTCGTTACACCTGTACGATTACCCACCACGGTCCGTGGGTACACTAGCCCTGAGTGTTCAGTTCAACTGCCTGTCTCTGTGCTGCAGGTTACTCAGGTTCACTTAACACATTAGGGTGGGGGAGGGGGGCGAGTGTTATCATGTTCATTCACGCACAGTGGTCTTGATGTTCTGTTCATATTCTCATATTTGGGTAGGCACAGAGGGGCGTTTGTTCAGGTCTGGTGTTCTGTTGTCTGTTAGTTTGTGTTTCCTTAGCTTGGGCTTGATGCCCATCTCTGTCATGACTAGTTCTCTCTTTCTCTCTGTGTTTATTCCCCCAGCGTTTCTGGCTCTGCGTCCTAGCATTCCAGTCTCTGCGTTTCTGGCCCAGCGTTCCAGTCTCTGCGTTTCTGGCCCAGCGTTCCAGTCTCTGCGTTTCTGGCCCAGCTTTCCAGTCATTTCTGCCCCAGTCTCACGTTTCTGTAATTTCTGCCTGTCATGGCGTGGTTGTCGTTCGTTGGTCATCATGTCTCATTGTACTTTGTCATGTTGCACCTGGGTTAGTTAGATAGTATTCGCATCTCGGGATCTGTCACGTCTACAGATCCATACGGGCTGAGGTTTCGTTTTTAATGATTGTTGACCACAATCTTCTCGCCCGTATACCATACGTCATACGATGCACGTTCATTCTTATACCTATACTTCTACCTACCACGCTCCGTGGGTACACTAGCCCTGAGTGTTCAGTTAATTGCCTGTGTCTGCGCTGCAGGTTACTCGGGCTCATTTACCAATCACACAAGGGTGGGGGGGGGGGGCTGTCTTCAGGTTCATTCACGCGCAGTGGTCTTGACGTTTCTGCTCATGTTCTTGTACTTAGGTAGGTGCCGAGGGGGTGGTGGTTGTTGCATGTCTGGTAGTCTGTTGTCTTGTTTGCTAGTTTATGTTCCTAAGTCTGTGAGTCTGGCTTGGTTCCCATGTGCCATGATGCTATTGCATCCCATGCATCCTCTTGTTTCAAGCAGTTCATTCCTCATGGCGGGGTTGTCTCGGGCATCGGTCTCGATCCATCTTTCATAGGTCATTGAGTTCTGAGTGGTTTCGCAGGTTGTATAGGGGGTTCCTTCTGGCACAAGTCATGGGTCGGTGGGTTTCTCCTGTCATTGCGGATACATATACGGTTGCCTTCCAGGCGCACGCTACTCCACTGGATGGATTTGTTCTCTACCCTTCTTCACCTAAAATGTGTCTTTTGCCCTCTTCTCAGGCATACCGATCAGCTAGGCCAAGGCACACCTCAGGCCTTGGTTGTTAGGGTGATCACAGTTCATACTCGAAGACTCTGACTACAAGTGTAAGGCCTCGTACACACGAGGGGATATGTCTGCTGAAAACGGTCCGATGGACCGTTTCAGCAGACATCTCCGCTCGTGTGTATGGGCTAGCGGACAGATTTCTCCACCCGACAGATTTCAAAGCATGCTTTGAAATCTATTCGGTGGGAATCTGTCCGCCCGACATGTCTGCTGGTTAGTACACTTACCAGCAGACATGTCGTCCCCCACCGCCGCCGCCGAATGGATTCGGCGCATGCGCGGAAGTGTTTAACTTCCTGGTGCAGTGACGTGGCGGTGACGTGGCGGCGTCAACGTCACCGCCACGTCACCGCGCCGTCCGGCGGCGGGGAATTTGATCCGATGGTGTGTACACGCCATCGGATCAAACTCCCGATCGGACATATCCGATGGAAATGGTCCGCGGACCGTTTTCATCGGATATGTCCGATCGTGTGTACGAGGCCTAAAGGCTGGCCGAAGGGTAGCCTGTATTTGTAGGAGGAGTCTGCTGAGTACTTAAAGCCTCCTCCCACGTCGGGTCCGGTGTTGGTGCCATTTCAGGTTTCCCACCCACCCGTTCCCCCCAGCTTTCACACACACCATTTCTCTTTGTACATTTATCTTATTCTCACATTCAGGGTATGCCCTCTTCTCAGGCATACCGATCAGCTAGGCCAAGGCACACCTCAGGCCTTGGTTGTTAGGGTGATCACAGTTCATACTCGAAGACTCTGACTACAAATATATATATAATATATATATATATATATATATATATATATATATATATATATATATAATATTTATACCTAATTATTAAAAAAAAAATCTTTACCTATTCATTGTCAGGCCATAAGAGAATCTCAAATATTTTTTTTTTCCTACTCTTTCTTCCTTCCTTAGGCCTCTCTAGGCTTTTCTTTCTTCCTTTCTCCCTCTTTTTTTGACCTTACTTTCCTCTTTCCTCTCTGCTATTCATTTATCCTCCTTTTGTAGGGCCCCTTTCACACGGTAATGGTCCGCCTCTGTGTGCTCCGTAAGCTCAGCGGGGATCGCTCCGTAGATCCCTGCTGAGCTGGCGGATGTTTATCCGCTGACACCCGCAATCACATAGGGACCAATGTATGTCCCTTTTTCATCCTCAAACGGATAGATGAAAAAGCGGACATACGGTCCGCACGTGTGAAAGGGGCCTTAGAGATTATTTACTTTCACCTGTATACACTGCCCTTTGACTTAATATGAGCGACTGTGCTCCCTCTCCGAGACACTCAGACTTTTTTTTTCCTCGAAAAAATAAATACTAGCTAATTTTTAATTACTTACCTTACATCGAAGCCCCCACAGTGGTCCTCGTCCCTCCCTCTGGGGGTGACGTCTCTCCCGGAGGTTACTTGCGGGTATCGCGGCTCCGGCGCTGTGATTGGCTGGAGCCGCGATGACGTCACTTCCGTGCAGGAGCTGCCGTTAACATACAGTTTGCCCCAGTGCGCATGTGCCAATGACATCGGCACATGCAGGGGACAGGGGATATCTCCTAAACCGTTTAGGTTTAGAAGATATCCATGGTAGCTACAGGTAAGCCTTTTTACAACCACTTTAATCATGCATAATCATTATCATAATGCATAATCATACTTCTTATCTGTTTTATGGTTCTACCACATAATATAAATATCAGTGATATGGATGCCTCTTCTCCCTGGATGTTACTCTGCAATGTTATCACTTGTTTATTTGGGCTCCATTATCATTGTTCACTCAAACAGGTTTATTTGGGTATAACCCATTGTTGTATTGCTACTTGTGATGGAAACAAATAATAAAAAAACATATCTACCTCTAAATTACTATGATTGTTAGCGCCCTCTAGTGGCCAAAATGTGCATACAGTTTCACATGCTCTGCTTTTTTTTATTTTTATATAAAAACAACCCTATGGAGTTGATTTACTAAAACTTGAAAGTACAAAACCTGGTGCAGCTCTGCATAGAAAGCAATCAGCTTTCAGTTTTTTTTGTCAAAGTTAAATCGAACAAGCTGGAATTAGAAGCTAATTGGCCACCATGCACAGCTGCACCAGGTTTTGCATTTTCCAGTATTAGTAAATCAACCCCTATGTGTCTTTACATTGAAAAGCAGTTATTTTGTACTTATTATTATAGAATAAAGACTTTGGACGAATTCCAGAGTGCAGGCTCTTTCCATATATCCATTATCTGAGTTTGTGATGAGTGGGAGCTGGTCTGAACCTGGCACCTGGAGTGAAGGTACCAGTAATCAACACGCATATTTGGAGGTTAGAGCGGTGCTACCCTATGTGTACATGTCCTTACATTGAGTGGCGGCTGGCGCAAACAAACTGAAAAAAATCTGAAAAAAAAGCCATCAATTGCAACCTTACTGTGCCATGAAACGCTGCCCCTGTGCCATGAAACGCAGCCACTGTGCCATGAAACGCAGCCACTGTGCCATGAAACGCAGCCACTGTGCCATCAAACTCTGCCACTGTGCCATCAAACTCTGCCACTGTGCCATCAAACGCTGCCACTGTGCCATCAAATGCAGCCACTGTGCCCATCAAATTCTGCCACTGTGCCCATCAAATCGTGGGAGAGGGATCCTCCATGCGTCTCCTGCCATCCTCATCTCCCGTCCTCTCCTCCTGATAGGCGTCCAATAGCAGCACCTGTCATTTCAGCCAATCACGTGATGGGTAACAGACCTGAGCACCTGATTGGTGGAAAGGCGGTTCAGTGTTAGGAAAGCGAATATTCATTTGCTTTTCTAACACACCTGGGTGAACTGCAAGTGCCAAGCTTTGGGGCTTGCAGTTCAGCTATTTTGAAGCCTATTGGAGCCGATGGTGCTTCAAAAACATCTCCCGCTGCTGTAATTTAGGCGCCCAGCACTCGAAAAGGGTCTGGGCGCCTGAATAGGGGGTGGCAGCGGCGGCCATGGATAGATTCATGCTATGCATGAATCTATCCATTGGTCATAGAAGGGGTGGCTGAAGAGAGGGGTCGGCACCCATGCGCCATTATAAATGCACCGCTTATGATTGAGCCTATGTATATCTGTGTAGATTAACACAGGTCACCGCACATGGTGGGGCATTCGATTTTGCTCCAATTTGCACAGAACGAATGTACATGCAGTTTTACAGGACAAATAGCTCAGCAAATTCTTTCTAAACACATCCCATAGAAAATAATTGTTTTATTTGTGCCTTGTTCACACCTCAATGCTGTACTGAGCTGTCTTGTGGTGCATTGGGTAAAAACGCACACATGCTTCCTTTTTTTTCACACCTTACATTATGCCTGCGCATTTTAATGCACCGCGGCAGTGTGATGCATAGAGATGAACTAAATGTAATTTTCTGGTGTTTCAATAAAGTTTAAAAGATAACACACAACCACTACACAATGGACTCTGGCCTGCACGCTAAAAAAGGCTTGGCGAGATTGAGACCTTACCGTAATATCCCATGTACCTTATGACGGCCATACAAGCATCGATAAATTACCAATTTCTTTCCTGATCAATCTCTTCCACCAGGATTAATCGATTTACGGTTGACAACTGATTCCATCGATATACCAATAACAAGGAACTGGATTTTGATCGAAATCTTAAGGCAGAAGCTCATTCTCTCCATCAACAATTTGTAATGATTATGCTGCTAGCATTAGTAAATAGGAAAGTATAATCATATTTACTTGTTTTAATCTTTTTTATTTGTTACATTTCTTCAGATACTTCCTGGTTTCCAGGTCTACGCAAATTATGTCATACATCCTATGAGGAAAGGGAGGAGGCGTTTTCTCAGTTAAGCACTCCCTGCTGCCTTCATGCCTGAGCTAAGTGCAGACGAATTCCAGGAAGTAAATGCTACATGAATTGTTTTCCCTTACTAAAGATGACTGCATCCATAAATGCCAGGGGGTGTTTTGTGATTTCTCAGCAAAATAAAGCATGGGGACATGGATGGATATTATAAATGAAGTAAGTAAGTAGTTTAGCACCCTCTAGTGAGTGCTAGATGTAGTGTAGGGTTTGTAAGGCCTCGTACACACGATCAGTCCATCCAATGAGAACGGTTCGATGAAGCTGACTGATGGTCTGATGTGCCTGCACACCATCGGTTAAAAAAACGATTGTGTTAGAACGAGGTGACGTAAAACACAACAAAGTTCAATGCTTCCAAGCATGCGTCGACTTGATTCTGAGCATGCGTGAATTTTTAACCGATGGTCGTGCCTACTAACAATCGGTTTTGACCTATCGTTAGGCGTCCATCGGTTAAATCTTAAAGCAAGTTGGCTTTTTTTTAACCGAAGGTTAAATAACCTATGGGGCCTACACACGATCGGTTTTGACCAATGAAAACATTCCATCAGACCATTGTCCTCTGGTTAACCTATCGTGTGTACACGGCCTTAGTGTAGGTAAGTTTAGTTATTTCTGGGCTAAGCCTGGGCTGTTGAATCTGGGTCAGGGTTCTGTGAGTCAGGGCTGGATGACTCAACCTGACAGCTCCTCTGGTGCCTCCCCCTGGTCTTGTAGGTTGTAGAAACTTCTAGAGTAAGTAGGCAGGAGGTTAGGAGGAGCTGCCTGGAATATTTATAAGGGCCTCGGCCAATCCCCAGGAATGGGCTGACAGGAGGCAGAGCTTACCTCATAAATGGGCATGGGCCATGCAAGCATGGCAGTTAGATGGAAGATGAAGATTTAATGCTGAGGATGCTGTCGGTGGTCCTCTGGGGTGCCCCCTAGTCTGTGTTTTTTTTTCTTGGACTGGGGCTCAGGTGCTGGAAGGATCCTGCCACAACACACAGAGAAATCCCTTTCTGGAGGCAGGGAAGCAAGAGAGAAGACAGTGTAAGTAGTTTAGCACTGGGGACTTAAAAGGGGGAGACTGCCACATGTAGCCAGTTCTCACTGAAGACAGCAGTGGGCCAAATCTTCATACTTCCCCAGGAGGTCTCCTGATTGTCAGCCAGGTGGGCTGGTGAGAGAGTCAGCTGAGTGGGCTGGTGAAGAGTCAGACTCAGACATCCCAAGCTGCAAAAAATAATTTCAGGGAGGTAGCAAACTCATTTCTGGGAGGTGACGCTCTGTGCCGGCGTCAACCCCCCAATTAAATACAGCCTTACCAGTGCCAATTAAATGCAGCCTGATCAGTGCCAATTAAATGCAGCCTCATCAGTGCCCATCAGTGCATTTTTTCAGTGAAGTCTCATCAGTGGAGCCTCATCAGTGTCCACCAGTGCAGCCTATTAGTGCAGCCTATCAGTGTCCATCAGTGCCCTCCAGGGCAGCCTATCGGCGTCCATCAGTGCAGCCTATTAGTAATTATCAGTGCAGCCCATCAGTGCCCACCAGTGCCACCTCATCAGTGTCCTTCAGTGCCACCTCATCAGTGTCCAACAGTGCGGCCTCATCAGACAATCTATAAGCAGCCAGTTTAATTGTACATGATTGCATTGGGGAGAAGGACCCACTGTACCTGCCAGCCTGCTCACATCTGATCCGCGCTCTGGGGATCTCAGCGCTGCCACTCCTACTCCAAACTCGAACCGATACTTAGCTGCACCTGCCTTCACCTAACCACCCAGACTGCATCGGGCGGCGTCTAAGGCCGCGTACACACGGAGGGACATGTCCGCTAAAACTGTCCAGCGGACATGTCTCCTCCGGATTTTCATCCGACGGCGGTGACGTTGATGCCGCCACGTCACCGCACCAGGAAGTAAAAAACTTCCACGCATGCGTCGCATCCATTCGACGCTTGTGCGGGCAGATATGTCCGCTGGTTAGTGTACTAACCAGCGGACATATCCGACGGACATGTCTCCGGCGGACAAATTTTAAAGCATGCTTTAAAATTTGTCCGCCGGTCAAACATGTCCGCTAGCCCATACACACGATCGGATTTGTCCGCTGAACTGGTCCGTCGGACCAGTTTCAGCGGACAAATTCGATCGTGTGTATGGGCTAGCGGACATATCTGACCGGCGGACAAATGTCCGATCGTGTGTACGCGGCCTTAGAGTCATTGGCGCTCCCGGCTCTGTCCGGCATGGGGTTGTCTGCAGTCTGGAGGACTTCTGTGGAGAAGTTAGCCCGGAAGGCTAGAGAAAGGGTCAGCTTCAGCCAGATGGGCTGGCAGTGCCCGAAAAAGGTGGTGCTGGGATAAGTAGCCTTAGGAGTTGAAATACAAGCTGATCGCTGTTCATTGCTACACAACAACGGCTGTGAGTTCCTGCCTGAAAAGGGCCATTACTAAATCTGTCGGATCAACTAACAGTGATTCAGCTGGGATCAGCGTGCAAGTGTGTGCAAGAGGAAAGTGAGGGAACTGTATATAGACTGTATATTGGAAGGTGTCCTGTCCCTGAAGTTGTTGTTGATGTTCTACTAAGTCAAGGGGCATCCCATAACCTCCAATCCCCATCCAAGTTATTAACCTCAATAAATAACAAAGTCACAGGCTGTTCTCTGACTCAAGAGTGTCTGTAAAAATTTGGTGGGCCTGGCAGCGCAGGGTGGGGGGGATCCCAATTCATCTGTGGGTCCTAAGGGGGTGCGCTACAGAAGCATTTTTAGTTTGTGATGCTCAAATGCAGTGTAGTTCTGCTTTAAAATACTATTGTAATTTACGATCATAAATTATTGATCATGTCCCACTTTTCACCATGTATTCTCATAATCCGATTGGTGAAAATATGATTGTATTCATGAACAAAAGTATTTCAGTGCTGCTGATCTATGGCAAATAATTAATTAATATTTTTCCGCCCTAGCCAATTGACTCTGTTTGATTGAATCCAATGTAAATTGAGTCTAAGTCAGGGGTCCTCAAACTATGGCCCTCCAGTTGTTTGGGAACTACAATTCCCATCATGCTTAGTCATGTCTGTGAATTTCAGAGTTTTACAATGCCTCATGGGATTTGTAGTTCTGCAACAGCTGGAGGTTTGACGATCCCCGGTCTAAGTCAATCGAACGGGAACTTATGGCTATTTGATTGCTGTGTATTTGAACGTTTTGATCAAATCACACATCGAACCGATAATAAAACTGAAGCCACCATTAGGTTCTTATTTATCTAATAAAAAGTGTTTTCCTGGGCTAAACCTTCCATCCAATTTCTAAATTGCTTCAATTGTAAATTCCTAAAGCCAGTATAAAGGAATAGTAGTGGTAAAAAAAAAAGCACTTGTGGGTTTACCCAATAATTTTTGTACAATTCTACTTTAAGGGGGGACGTGATTGGGGGGGGGGGGGGGGTGTCCTATGCCTACATACTTTTACTAATAGGTGTTACTCATGGCTCTCAAACACATATAAATACATATAAAATAATACCAAAAAGTAAGTAAGTAAGTCCATTTATTGGTCACGATAACATGTACTAGATCCAATCATGAATGGAAAAATAGTCCAAATAGTGCAAATAGAGAATGCAGTTAAAATAAGAGTAATATAAAATGACAGCAATATACAGCAAGCATTTGAAGTATCCAATGTCCAGGGAGCACAAAGAGTTAAGGTCTCAGGACTCAGAGAGCAGCTCCTATGTACAATTGTACACAGAGCTACACAGTACCTTAGGGCTTCTGGCTGTCAGCCATCTGGAGGGGAGAGAACTGGAACTCTCACACAAAGGCAGCGCTGGCCGGGACCACAGCGCGGTTTAGGGCATCTGTTCCCAAGTGTGTGACACAGCCTGTGATGAAGGGGAGGGTGAGGAGACCCTCAAACGTGGGCAGCACCAGCCAAGACTGTAGCATGGCTGAGATCGGGAGGAACACTCACGCGCACGCTGTCTCCGATCCTCTATGGCGGGTGACGTCACACGTCTGTGATGCTAGCTGCTGTCGGAGGATACAGGCAGCGCTGTGGGTGGACAGCCCCAAAATACCAACCAAATTGTTCTCTTCGTTCCACCCAAGACCTCCCCTCTCTAGTTCCATTGTCACCTCCTCCCATGATCACCTCCAGGACTTCTCAAAAGCTTTGTCCCATCCTATGGAACTCCCTACCTCAATGTGTCCAACTATCTCCTACACTGTCCACTTCAAGGGCGGATCCAGAGTCTAGTCTCGGTAGGGGCACTGCCAGAAAATAAGGTGTTGCTTACAGAACTCAATTAGGTGTCCGATGTGTCCGCTGCAATGTTGCAGTACTGCTAAAAAATCAATGATCCCCACCATTACTAGTAAAAAATATTTAAATATGAATGCCATAAATCTATCCCATGGTTTGTAGACGATTGTTAGGGACTGCAGACGTGGTACAAGAGATGGTCAGAGACTGCAGACATGGTACAGGAGATGGTCAGAGACTGCAGACGTGGTACAAGGAAATGGTCAGAGACTGCACTTGTAGGAGATCCCTGTAAAACCTTCTCTTTAGTAATGCCTATCCTGCCCACACCTAACAAATTATTTTCTCCATCAGGTCATCCCCCACAGGCATTACCTTTTGTATCACTTGACCCTCCCTTCTTGATTGTAAGCTCAAACAAGCAGGGCCCTCTGATTTCTCATGTTTTGAATCGTATTGTAACTGTACTGTCTGCCCTCATGATGTAAAGCGCTGCACAAACTGTTGGTGTTGCATTAATCCTGTATAATAATAATAATAATAATGGGCAAAATCAACAAAAATGTATGCAATACAGTGCCTTGCAAAAGTATTCGGCCCCCTTGAACTTTGCGACCTTTTGCCACATTTCAGGCTTCAAACATAAAGATATAAAACTGTAATTTTTTGTCAAGATTTAACAACAAGCGGGACACAATCATGAAGTGGAACAAAATTTATTGGATATTTCAAACTTTTTTAACAAATAAAAAACTGAAAAATTGGGCGTGCAAAATTATTCAGCCCCTTTACATTCAGTGCAGCAAACTCTCTCCAGTGAGGATCTCTGAATGATCCAATGTTGACCTAATTGACTAATGATAATATATAGAATCCACCTGTGTGTAATCAAGTCTCTGTATAAATGCACCTACACTGTGATAGTCTCAGAGGTCCATTTAAAGCGCAGAGAGCATCATGAAGAACAAGGAACACACCAGGCAGGTCCGAGTTACTGTTGTGGAGAAGTTTAAAGCCGGATTTGGATACAGAAAGATTTCCCAAGCTTTAACCACTTGTCCTCTGCCCACCGTCAAATGACAGCGGGCAGAGGACTCCATTATCCTGACATCACGTCATATGACGTGATGTCCCTTTAAAGCCGCGGGCGCGCGCGCGTCGACGGCGGCGCGCGCGCACCCGCCGCTCTGCGGGGATCCCGTGCGAGTGCCCAGCGGCAACGATCGCCGCCGGGCACACGCGATTGCTCAGTAACTGAGCGGGGACGTGCAGCTCTGTATGTAAACACAGAGCTGCACGTCCCTGTCAGGGAGAGAGGAGAGCGGTTGTGTCCCTTGTACATAGGGACACAATCGGTCACCTCCCCCAGTCACCCCCCCCTCCCCCCACAGTTAGAACACTCATAGGACACACATTTAACCCCTTCCCCGCCCCCTAGTGGTTAACCCCTTCACTGCCAGTCACATTTATACAGTAATCAATGCATATTTATGGCATTGTTCACTGTATAAATGTAAATGGTCTCAAAAATGTCAGAAAAGTGTCCGAAATGTCCGCCATAACGTCGCAGTCCCAATAAAAAAATCGCAGATCGCCGCCATTAATAGTAAAAAAATAAATAAAAATGCCATAAACTATCCCCTATTTTGTAAACACTATAAATTTTGCGCAAACCAATCGATAAACGCTTATTGCATTTTTTTTTTACCAAAAATATGTAGAAGAATACGTATCGGCCTAAACTGAGGAAAAAAATATTTTTTTTTTATATTTTTTGGGTTATTTATTATAGCAAAAAGGAAAAAATATTGCATTTTTTTAAAAATTGACGCTCTATTTTTGTTTATAGCGCAAAAAATAAAAACCGCAGAGGTGATCAAATACCACCAAAAGAAAGCTCTATTTGTGGGAAAAAAAGGACGCCAATTTTGTTTGGGAGCCACGTCGCACGACCGCGCAATTGTCAGTTAAAGCGACGCAGTGCCGGAAGCTTAAATTTTGTCTGGGCAGGAAGGGGGTGTAGGTGCACAGTAGGCAAGTGGTTAAACATCCCAAGGAGCACTGTGCAAGCGATAATATTGAAATGGAAGGAGTATCAGACCACTGCAAATCTACGAAGACCTGGCCTTTCCTCTAAACTTTCAGCTCATACAAGGAGAAGACTGATCAGAGATGCAGCCAAGAGGCCCATGATCACTCTGGATGAACTGCAGAGATCTACAGCTGAGGTGGGAGACTCTGTCCATATAGGACAGCAATCAGTCGTATACTGCACAAATCTGGCCTTTATGGAAGAGTGGCAAGAAGAAAGCCATTTCTTAAAGATATCCATAAAAAGTTTTGTTTAAAGTTTGCCACAAGCCACCTGGGAGACACACCAAATATGTGGAAGAAGGTTCTCTGGTCAGATGAAACCAAAATCGAACTTTTTGGCAACAATGCAAAACGTTATGTTTGGCGTAAAAGCGACACAGCTCATCACCCTGAACACACCATCCCCACTGTCAAACATGGTGGTGGCAGCATCATGGTTTGGGCCTGCTTTTCTTCAGCAGGGACAGGGAAGATGGTTAAAATTGATGTGAAGGTGGATGCAGCCAAATTCAGGACCATTCTGGAAGAAAACCTGATGGAGTCTGCAAAAGACCTGAGACTGGGACGGAGATTTGTCTTCCAACAAGACAATGATTCAAAACATAAAGCAAAATCTACAATGGAATGGTTCACAAATAAATATATCCAGGTGTTAGAATGGCCAAGTCAAAGTCCAGACCTGAATCCAATCGAGAATATGTGGAAAGAACTGAAAACTGCTGTTCACAAACGCTCTCCATCCAACCTCACTGAGCTCGAGCTGTTTTGCAAGGAGAAATTGGCAAAAATTTCAGTCTCTCGATGTGCAAAACTGATAGAGACATACCCCAAGCGACTTACAGCTGTAATCACAGCAAAAGGTGGCGCTACAAAGGGGGCTGAATAATTTTGCACGCCCAATTTTTCAGTTTTTTATTTGTTAAAAAAGTTTGAAATATCCAATAAATTTTGTTCCACTTCATGATTGTGTCCCACTTTTTGTTGATTCTTCACACAAAATGACAGTTTTATATCTTTATGTTTGAAGCCTGAAATGTGGCAAAAGGTCGCAAAGTTAAAGGGGGCCGAATACTTTCGCAAGGCACTTTATATGATCCATTTCAAAATGTAAGCTCTGCTTTCCATTTTTCTTTTTTTTTAAAAGGCTTCACATACTACACACTTGTGTATAATAACCTTATGCTTATTTTAGTGCAAAAAGGTATACTGCATGACAAGAAAATCTGAGGAATGCTTTAGATGTGCAGAAAAGAAATTAAAATGTATCTCAACACTGAGTAGGTCATTGGTACAATTGTATTTTATGTCTTTTATGTATTAAAAGCAGCAAAAATAAATAAATAAATCAGTTTACTAGCATCTTAATTTATGTATATTACTTGAAGATTCAAAACCATTTTATTTTGATATATACTGTTATAACTTGGTGACGTAGAAGAATGAGTTTATAGATATCATAGTCCTTCACTTCTCTTATACAGGAAGTTATATGTCAGCTCTTGATTTTATCTAGTTGTACAGAGCAGACACAAGAGCAGCAATTGTTGCGTTAGTTGTCGACACACTGAATATAAACATGAATAGACCCATTAGTTGTCCTTGAGTTTTATAAATGGGAAAATGTAGCGCTATCATAAAATGTCCTTGAATGGGATATTATAGCACAGTGCTTACAGTTTGAAAGTACCATACAAGAGTAAATACAATAATGTAGCCCCATTCTGTATTTACTGCTGACTTATTCACAAAATAAAATGAATGACTCCAGTCATGATAAAACTTTATTTCAGCAGAGGAACAATTAACCTGTTCGGACTCAGAAAAATAAATGAGAAAGGCTACCCTCTGTGGTGACAGTGTTGCTATAGCTATTTTAGTGATTTTTTTAATAGTAAATATATAGGGCCAGATTCAGGTAGAGTTAGGCTGGAGTATCAGTGATACTCCAGCCTAACTGTCACTTTGAGCCGGCGTTTTTGTTTTCTGTAACCAGAAAACAAGAAACGCCGGGTTGGAGTTCCTATACGAGCGGCGTAATTGTATTACGCCGTCGTATCGGAACTTCAATTTTAAAAATGGCGGGCGGGGCGTTCCCGCTGATTAACGCCGAGAATATGTTAATCAGCGGGAATCGGAAATTCACGATCATATTCGGGCGCGACGCAGTGACTTTCCGACGTTTCCGTAAGAGATACGCGGCGTTAAGATAAAGCAGCCCCCTAGTGGAGTATCCTATGTTAAGTATGGCCGTCGTCATCGCGTCGCAATAAAAAAAATTCGAGTCGTTTGCGTAAAACGTCCGTGAATGGGGATTGACGTCATTGACGTCCACTGACAGAATTTGGAGCATGCGCACTGACAGTCGACGCATGCGCAGTACGTTCGCCGCGGGATTGCGCATAGTTAACATAATACACGCCCCCTACCCGCCCAATTTGAATTCCGCCGGCTCATTTTCGTTACGCCGCCGCAACTTTAGGAGCAAGTGCTTTGTGAATAACAGTACTTGCTCCTAAAGTTACGGCAGAGTAACGTAAATGAGAAACGTTACTCCAGAATAAAGAAGCGCCCATCTACCTGAATCTGGCCCATAGAATAACATGTTTTAGTTACCATGCATTGTTTTTGGAACTGGGTTTCATCAAGTTGAAAGCTAAATAACTAGTTTGACTGGTATAAAAGATCAGTAAAACAGGAAGTGATGTTGGCAAGAAATCGATGAGGGTAAAAAAGGACTCGGACGTGTGCTGAACACAAAGAATGTTGGAAAAGCAAGCAGTCTGGAAGAAGACCTGGGGAAGCAGAGAGGACTTTATAATAGCAAAGGAAGGTCTGTGCCAGAAGGCCAAAGAATAAACTTCACTTGGGGATGACGCTAGCGCCGATTTCCTTTAATAGCTTGTAGTGTAGAGCCTAAAGTCCTGGTCACCTACGAAGATCATGAGGCCCTCTATAAACCAATCTAAGGGACCTTTAGCGCATTCATGCTCATTCACTAGGAAGGTTAGGTAGCATGTGCATGTGTTGTATGTATATCTGTAATACTTTGTAAGTCTTGTATTATTTTGCTGTAATTGTAAGTAGTTTGTATGTACAGCATTCTTGTTTAGTTAAAGGGGTTGTAAAGGATTTTTTTTTTCATAATAAGCATCCTTTACCTGCAGACATTCCTCTTTTCACTTCCTCATTGTTAGTTTTTGCTCAGAAGTTGCTCTATTTCTTCTCTGTTCTGTTCACTTCCTGCTTGTCTGATTGTTACTCACCACAGTGAAGGGAGGCTTTACTGCGGTGGTCAGTGACGTTCTCGCCCCCTCCTGGGAATTACATCTGTGCCGCAGGACGCTCTCTACGTGTTAGAGACTTCAAGGAGGTGTAAATTACTGGGCGTGCCGCAATGCGTACTGGGAAATGGTTCTTACATGAACGAGCACTGCAAACCAGGAAGTGAATAAGAGAACAGAAACTAGAATGCTGGAGGTTATATAAATGAAGGAATTTAATAGGTATTTACTAGTTTTTTAACAGAATCATTACACTATTCTCTCTGTCTACCTTGCAGACATTAATTTTAGCCAAATTTTTCTTTTTCCTTTACAACTCCTTTAAAAGCATGTAATATATTACAGAGGTTTATGCTTACTTGCTTTTACTGCAAAATGACCTTAAAACATACAAAGCAAAACACTGTGTCATCACAATACACAGATGCAGACGCATACTCCAAGACGCAGATCATGCATCCACAAAAACAATTCAGGCTGGTTCAATGACGCTCTTACATTACTGAAGCAAGAACGAGCTGAAGGAGCCTGGAGAAGAAACTTAACAAAGGAAAACCACACAAACTACAAATTACTCAACAAGAAATACCACAAAGCAATCTTAAAAGCAAAAAAATAACACTTCTCTAACACCATCTCAAAAGCCCTGAACCATCCCCGCGAACTTTTCAAACTAGTTGCTCAGACTATGAACCCTACCTGCCTAGAGCCTCCAGCAAACGAAACAAGAATTCTGCAATTAACTATCTGATTTTTTTAATGACAAAATCAAAAACATTTGTGAAATAATTCAGCAGTAAAAAACTACCGACCTCATTCGGACAAAGCAAGAAGAAAACATCAATATAAACACTCTACAATCAATGAATTTTACTCTGGTCCCAATCACCATCTACACCACCAAAAGCATCATCAGAGACAGTACATCACCAAACAACATTATTTCCACAAAACTCCTGAAAGAATGTAGCGAAATCGTGGCGCCGACCATAACACATCTCATAAATTAATCGTTCGAAGAAGATATTGTTCTGACTTCCCTCAAGCAAGGCAAAATCAAACCTCTCCTAAAGAAACCCTACCTCGACCCTAAAGACCCAAACCACCGCAGACCAGTAACAAGCTTTAGCACCTTCTCCAAGATCATTGAAAAAGCAACTCCATTTGGACACCCATAAACCCCTGGACCCACTACAATCGGGTTTCCGCCAAGGCCACGGGACAGAAACTGCACTTCTCAAAATATGGGATGATGCCCTCGAAGCGGCAGACTGCGGAGAATTGTGTCTCCTGGTGCTGCTGGAACTCAGTGCAGCTTTCAACACGGTAGACCACAAAATTCTGCTCACTCATCTTCCAGAAGTAGCTGGAGTCGCAGACTGAGATCTACCCTGGTTCACATGATTCAATCGATCCCAGACAGAGAGCCTTCGTGTTGGAAGCGTGCGCTGTCACATGCGGAGTCCCTCAAGGATCACCCCTGTCGCCCGTGCTCTTCAACATCTACCTCTGCCCACTCCTCAAAATCATCAGCAAACAGGACCTGCTCTACCACTTCTACGCTGATGACACTCAAGACCAATATCACGGACTAGAAAAATGTCTGACATTGATAGATAATTGGATGACGGAGAGCTCCCTCATACTTAATGGATCCAAAAAATAACTTCTCTTTCACCACGCAAACCGAAATACAAACTCTACAACGACTTTGACACCACCCACCATTATTGGACAAACCATCACCCCAAGCACCAAAGTCAAAAGCCTCAGAGTCATCTTTGACTCAGACATGACTATGGATGCACAAATAGGATCAGTAGTCAGCGGATCTCACTATCTTCTTCACTTGCTGCGCAGACTCATCCCATTCATCCCCGAAGGGGACACAGCAGTAGTAGTTGGAACAATCATCAATTCCCGACTCGACTACGCAAACTCCGTCTACCTAGGTCTACCCAAATACCAGATTTCTCATCTACAAGTCGTCCAGAACACAGCAACTAGACTGATAACGGGGGAAAAAACACTGGGAATCAATCACCCCGGCCCTGGGAACTCACCATTGGCTATCTGTAAAGGATCGGGTTACATTCAAGACCCTCTGCCTCACCCACAAATGCACACAAGGTAACATGCCTCAATATTTATGAGAAAAAAAAAAACAATACACCCCTAATCAGGCCCTCCGATCAACTAACCAAAATCTCCTCCACATCCCCAAGTCCCACTACAAATCTAAAGGAGAACAAAGATTCGCAGTCCAAGGACCATGGCTATGAAACGCTCTACCCACGAACATCCGCATGGAAGAAAACCATCGGGCCTTCAAGAAAAAACTTAAGACCCACCTCTTCTGAAGGATCTGGACGAAATTGGACACAAGCGCCTTGAGGCAATTTAGTTTGCATTTGTAGTGCTATACAAGCTACTCACTCAGAATCCAAATAACGGGCTGCATGCGAGCAGGTGCCCAAGTAAAGTTCTACTTTTTGCTTGTTAAATCTGTTATGCTAAATTCTGTCCGGTGCTGCAAGGGGTTAAAATGTGCTGCTTAGTAATTTCTTCCCCTTTACAAATGTCACTTCCCCTGTGTGAGGACATATAGACCAGCAAAGGCAGTTTAGAAGAAGCCCAGGCATGAGAGTGGTTGTGAAAGGACCTGTATCAAGATGTGATCTGTTCTGCATTATTGGAGAACCACCCTTCAGCAGGAGCCCAAGCTTGGGTTCCACGTATCTGAACTGACATTCGGAAAGTGACCATGGAGGTGGACTAATTAAAGGTAAATAGACTGCACTTTGCAAGGTGGTGAAGCTTCAAGAATACACATGCATACTCATCACATGCAAAGAAAAATTCAAAAAAACTCTATTTTGCTTGCGCATAATTGGGTGATGGAAGTCAACAGAGCTTCCCCTCATTCACTAAGCTCCGGAGCAACTGCACTTCCAAAGTGGACAGTCTATTTGTCTTTAGCAAATCCACTCCTTTGCTTTAAAACAAGGTATAAGCAGCACCACAAAATGAGTGCAAAGAACAGCCAATTGTTAAATAACAATTGAAGTTGATGTGTGAAAGATGTTCTGTAATGAAAGCTACCTCACATGTTAAAGCGGTTCTTCACTCTAGAAAAAAACAAAACAAGCTAACCCTGTAGCTGCTGACTTTTAATAAAATAATACTTACCTGTGCAAGGATCCAGTGGTGTCCTCAGCCTGGGTAGTTCTTCACTAGTCTCTGGGTCCCCGGCACCGACAACCTTAGTGTGGGAAGCTGACTGTGACACCTTGCAACTTCACAGCTGGCTTCCTACTGCATATATGTATGCCACGTTGCGCTTTGTGAATAGTCCCCCAGGTGAAGAGAGCGGAAGTGGGAGTGGATACTTGTGAAAACTAGTTACCGGCCTACCTCCAAAAAAAAAAAAAAAATGTCATGCCTAATGTGGTAGAGGAGGGGGGGGGGGGGGGACTTAAAGCACAACTACTTTTATGTGAAGTTCCGCTTTAAAGAGGATGTCCAGCCCCACCACGAAGAATTTAAAGTCAGTAGCTACAAATACTGCAGCTGCTGACATTTAATATATGGATACCTACCTGTCCAGGGAGCCTGCGATGTCGGCATCCCAGCTGATCTTCGATTTGACTGTTGAGTGTAGCTGCTGCTATTCCTGGTAAGGTGACCCAGCAGTAAAGCCTTTCGGCTTCACAGCTGGTTCCCCACTGCGCATTGCGCAAAGCGTGCTGTGCTTTCTAATTGACCTGGCGGCGGAGGAAGGAGGAGGGGGCTGAACTTCCGAAAGACCAGCCTGCAGCCCCGTCTCCCGGAGAACCGTACCTGTCAAACAAGTACCTGTTCGCCCCTCCCCCCCCGAAAGGTTCCAAATGTGGCACGTGAGGGGGGAAGGAGACAGATAAGCGGAAGTTCCACTTTTGAGTGGAACTCCGCTTCAAGCCATTGTAAAACAGTAAAGATAATTTTTGAGCAAAAAGATGAGTTGCCTTGTCTTAAATTCTTATGCATTGAACTAAGTGTATTATTACTGAGTGTATGCATAGTGTATTCAGAAGAACTATCCCTCTGGGTTAAGAAGAGCATTTATGCAGTAACGCGTGTCACCAAGTTAACCATTAATCATTTGTCATTAAACCATTTGGGCATGAGTAAGCATACCAAATGATTAATTGGTAAAGAACATGGTGTAGCACTACCAACAGAGGAGCTGCTGGCTGTTTTGGGTGGCACATTTACCTCGTGGCTCTTCCGAATTCCTAGAGGTGAATGGTGCATATAGCAATAGTAAAGGAATGTCCGCAACAAGTGTCTTTGCTGTGCTCTTTATTACCCAGCCGGGTAAAAACAATGAACTGGTGATGAAAGGGACAGAGTTTGCAGTAAGACAGAGAACAGCAGATTCAGGCGTAGTATTTGGAACAGTCCTGTTCCCATATGTAACAATTTACGTACCCCTCCTGCCTGAGTGGGTTTAGTGTAACCGGACAGGCCCCTCTCACTTACCTGGCAGCCGGAGTATCACTCGAACATTCGTAGGATAAAGTCTCTGCCACAGACCCTCCTAAATGGACCTCAGGTAAACGCCTCCGCCACAGGCCCTCTCTGGTTGCAGGTCACGGAGGTAATCCTCCCTAGGTGAACCACGCCCGGATCCCCCTCCCAATGTCGCCCAGGCACCGACTGACAGGTGATCAATCCTTCAGTGTCCGGCTACCTTGATCCCCGGTGGTTTGTCGAAACCCTTTTGGATCGCCAGCATCTCATTGGCACTCCTCAGATGGACTCCCCACCGAACAGCAATAACGCTTGGGATCCTCAAAGGTGGGAACCCAGTCGCTCACTGGTCCCCGTCGCTGCTCAAATGTTCCGGACCAACCAGGAACACCGCCCCAGCCAATTAGGCCATAACGCCGGGGCACCGTGATGTGGTCATCCTAAAGGTGGGTGCCACACTGGACGAAGAAGACCCAGAACCAATGGCGTCTGCCCCATAAATACCCTCCCCCAGCATGCACAGCGAGGCTACACCCTCCTAAATGGCTGCTGGGGAAGAGCACCCAAACCTTGACTCCACTGCTGCCATCTACTGCACAGGGGTGGGAAGAACACCCAAGTACAACAGAATGAGCCCACAGCACAGCCAAGCTAAGACAGAGACCCTGTTTTAAGCATAACAATTTGGATCAGAGTTTAACTACACTCTGATCTCCTTTTAAATTTAAATAGCAACGGTACTTCAAAGTAACCAGGCGTTACAATGGGGAAAACACCCCCAGAAAAAAAAAAGGTAGGTATAGAGCGACCCCAGACAATATGTGGAATCCACATACCATTTGGGGTTGCTCTATACCTACTTTTTTCTGGGGGTGCTTTCCCATTTTCTTTTTACTAACCATTGAAGGTATCGGCAACTGTGTGTGTAGTGAGAAACAGAAGTAACAGTAGTAGCCAGCTGGCAGTGGAAGCCACTGGTAAGGAGGGAACAGGTGGTACTTCACGTTCTCCACTTAGTGACTGGGTCTCCATCTTAGAGCCCATTGTGGTCCTGGGCCTGCCTAGGAACCGAGCCTGGGTTCACGTAATGCAGGAGCCTTGTCGAATAAAGTATTGTGGCTTCCCTTCTTGCAGGAGGGCAGAGTATATATTATAAAGGTGTAAAGTGAATATGTGCGACAAGCTGGTGAACTTGAGTACAGTATTACGTTCTCAAAATTCTACCGAGTCCATTGTTGGGGCACGTAGGAACAGACCTAGCCATTGACTGAAGAGACTCAGTCCATTTGTAAGTATGTATGGTGTTTTAAGTGTCAAGCGACCTTCGGCCTGAAAGTATTAATGCCAACACACAATATGTGACAAAATTGTACAATTGGATTGGGTAGCAGTTTCCCAGTATTGACACGTTATAGGAGAGCCCTGTTATCCTGGTGTGGACAGGGATGAGGGGACCAGCTTTACATGGGAAGGTTTGCTTTAAAACACAAAGCAATACCACATACACAGTACACAGCAAAATTATACATATTTTTATATGCATGAATGCAGGACCTCAGAGAATTACAATTAAATAGTGTTATCAATAATAATAAATAAAACCATAGCCTTCAAATGTCCTTCTGCAACTGGAGCGAGTTTATGTCTCAGATTTTGCAGGGCCTAAAATTGAAGTTTGGTGGCTATAGATGTCACACTGTACAAGGCTTCTAGATAAGATGATGGAATTATTCAATGCCTCGTCTCTCTACAGTTTCCTCTCTGCGATTTAACTGGAAATTAGTGACAGTGACAAGCCATGCTTGGACGGTAACGTGATGCTAACATTATCTCTTTCTGTCTGCACAGATTACAGATTATTCTGTCTATTCACTGGTCCCTCTGAAATGTTTCAGCATTCAGAATAGCAAAACTGCATTTAAAGCGGGATGTATTTGAGACAAAACATAAACAATGCAATGGGCATAACTATAGCCAAAGCAGACCATATGGCTGCTATTGAGCCTAGTACCACGGGGTGCCCTGCATTGTGTAGCTACATAATACAGAATAATTTATGCTGGAAGCAATAGTGTTTGGCAAATATATTTGAATACAAATGATGTATAATTAGTTTGGGAATCTCATATCACCAGAGTGATTGCTTTAGAGAGGGAAATTAAAAAAGGCCCCTAAATTCAGGTGTGAACAAAGTACCTTTAACCTGGAAGGACATAGAATGTGCTGTAATGATTGGTGGCCATGATGAAGGATGCCAGTGTTGGAAGATTACCTTCTTGCAGTCACTTTGATTGCAGGTCTGAACAGGGAGCACATAGCTACATAGTGCACAGCATGTGTCACTGAAGGTGGGTACCACTCTGATAGAGGTCCAGGAGGAATGGGTTTTTTCCAACAGCCCAACATGTTTTATTTATACAGGCCAAGGGGGGTTTTGCCACCTTGTCCCCATTCCTCAACTGCCTAAATGGTCTTGCAATGGAGACCCAGCTGGTATCATTAAAGCGGAGCTCCAGCCGCGAACATTTTTTTTTTTAAAGTCAGCAGCTACTAACAGTGTAGCTGCTGACTTTAAATAAGGACACTTACCTGTCCTAGGCGCCCGCGCTGATGGGCCCCCCCCCGATGCCGGTCCCACGATCGCTCCGAGTCCCGCGCCGCCATTCACACTATGGGAAACAGGCAGTGAAGCCGTACGGCTTCACTGCCCATTTCCTACTGCGCCTGCGTGAGTCTCACGATGGCTTGTGATTGGGCGCGCTGCTCTCTGAGAACACACACAGTTCCCAGAAAGCAGCGCGCCCCATTCACAAGGAGAAGAAGAAGAAATCAAACCGCGGTGCAGGTGAGGCAGATTACGGACTTCTGCATAGCAACAGCTATTTCGGGTGAGTATTTTTTTTTTTTTCAGGTTTTTTTTTTTAAACAACATGGCAAATGTTGTTTTCATGGGTGGAGCTCCGCTTTAAGGAGGAGACTGCTCTAATAGAGGTCCAGGGGGAGGGGGTTTCTACATTCAGGGCCACCAGTTTAACATGTATGACTAATACAGGCCAAATGCCACCTTGCCACCCCCCCCAGCCCTTAACCACTTATCTTGCTATGGACACTCAGCAGTTGTCACTGAAGGAGGAGACTACTTGAATAGAGGTCAAGTGGAAAGAGGGTTTCTCCACTCGGTGCCACCAACCCAACATGTATTATTTACACTGGCCAAGGAGGCATATAGCACCTTGCCCTCCAGTCATCAACTGCCTAAATGGTCTTGCTAAGGATACCCATAATGCCGCTAGAGAGTGTGGGCACTAGTTTGTCATTAAATAAGGTAGGAACCTCTCTCCATATGTACAGGCTTTCTGCCTTATTTAATACGACATGAAATGTGCAGTGTAAATGATCATATCACATCCATTTAGCAGTCATCTTTCAGCTTCAAACTGCTTTAAAACCTAATGCAATGCTGGAGCTGATGTGGCTTCACATTGGCAAATGGTTACTCATTATCTTCACAGAACAAAAATGGTAGACTCTAATCTTGACAGTCCTTTTCCCGCCTCTGCACTCTCCCTGCAGACTTCTACCTCCAGGACCCTTCACCTCTTGCGCAACACATCCCTGTCACAGCATTAGAAGTCCTGCCCCACCATTTTGAGCAGGCTAGGCCTCACTCTGAATAATTCCTAGCTGAAACTTCACTTGATGAATGATAGGCCAGGGACCTGCAGTACCCCTTCTTGATGGCCCTGAAGCATTAAGTTAATAAAGCATTCTTGAAGGTGGACTACTGATCCCAGCAAGCCTGATTTGCATATCATGAGTCCTCAGACTGCAGCGACTTGACACAAAACCCCACAGTCTCTCGTCTGGCTCTGCACCCAGCTCCCCTGGCATGCCTTTTCCAGATCTCCACTGTTCCTCACTCACCGACTACTGTCCTGAGTCTTTCTTGAAAGATTTACCCAGACTGTGTGGACCAACTGCTCCTCCAGCTCCTATACCAGGACACCTCTCCATGACCATGTAAGGAGAGGCTCCCTCCCAGCTTCTGAGCTCCTCCACACCCCCCACACACCCCCAGATGGGAGTGTCTCTCCAGCACGCAGTTTAGCACTCCATCTTTTAATTCATCCAGCCATTAACTCCCCCCAGCAGGCTGGCTGTGAGTATATGTAGGAGGCCTGCCCCCTGCCAATCCTAGCTGGGGATTGGTCAGGGCTCCTCACATGTACTCCATGCCACTCCAACTCTCAGCACTGCCCCTCTTCCAGAACATTCTTACTGAAAGCAGCGAAAGCGCCCAAGAGCTAAAGCACATGTCAGTCACACCCACTGATACACTAACCACTCCCTGCCCCCAGATAAAAAACAAACAGGCCTAGCTCACAGCATTCTGCCTGTTTACATTTACCTGCGCTGACAGATCCTCAAACACTATACATCTAGCACCTACCTATGGTAGAGGGTGCTACATTAATGAAGGTAAATGATGCCAGGGGACCTTTTTGTTCTAAACTGTTGACACTTAAAATATGTTTGATTATAAGGATTACTACTTATTGAGCAGTGTCACTGTTGATTGTACTGGTGCACTAGCTTGTAATGTAATAATTAATTCAGTTGCTCCATTGTGCACCTAAAGGACAATACTAGGGCAATACTAGTTGAGGAAAATGCAGGTATGTTATTGTGTCCCACCTAAATGTATTTTTAGTTGCGTTAAACTGTATCAGGTTGCTGTTGTTGTAGTATGCTAACATCTAGTGCTTTCGCTATCACTCCTTCCCTCCTGTTCAATGTGAGTTAGTTAATTTCCAAATGAAACCCTCCTTGTGTCTTCCGTGTTTCCTCAGTCTGTATTATTTCTTCACAGAGACAGTGATTGGGAAAGTCATTTTTTGTTTTTACACTTCATAAGCCTGAAAAAAAAACATCCTCTGTACTGCACTTACCTGAAGTAAAATCACATTGGATTCAACTGTGTGTATAGAAGAAGAGTTCCACTGCCTGTAAATTTATACCAAATCAGCAGGTGACCTTACTGTCCAGAGTCCAATATGAGTCCAATATGTCAATGCATAAAGCGTCATTTAAAACAGAACACGTGAAGTGAGTATCTTTTGAGTGCAGAGAGAGGCTATTTATTTTCTGTACAAATGGGAGAGACGACCGCTCCAGGTAATCGGTGTCCGTTTAGAACCCAGGCAGGTTCCGGCAATGCACTAGGCAATCAGAAGAAGAAGCTTGGACAGCCGACACTTAAAAGAAAGTAAAATTCAGAAAACGCCCTTTATTAGGGTAAAATAAATGCACTAAGCATTGAAGCCCAATGCGAAACGTGTCAGCTGTCTTTTGTTCCCACTGTATGCTGTTTTTGTAGTGCATTTATTTTACCCTAATAAAGGGCGTTTTCTGAATTTTACTTTCTTTTGAGTGCGGCTGTCCAAATTTATTTTCTGTAGTCATGATACATTATAATGTTGCTTACACACGATCGGATTTTTACGATGAAAAAAGTTTGATGGACTTATTTAATCGGAAATTCCTATCGTGTTTGGGCCCCATCGGACTTTTTTCCGTTGCTGTTTAGAAATAGAACATGGGAAATTCCTATCGTCTGTGTGCAACTCCGACGGAGAAAAACCCATGCATGCTCAGAATCAAGTTGACGCATGCCCGGAAGCATTGAACTTAGATTTTCTCGGCTCGTCGTAGTGTTTTACGTCACCGCGTTTTGGACGGTCGGATTCTGGTCTGGCAGTGCGTATGCAAGACAGCTTGAATGGAATTCCAAACGAAAAATTCCATCAGATTTTAGGCCATCGGAAATTCCGATCGTGTGTACGGGGCATTAGTCTATTTCTATACATTCACAGGTGAGTTAGAAGGCATTCTCTGCCCATTCCCTGCTCATAATGTTAATTTTGGTAAATGCTCTATCTAGCAAATTTTCTGAAGTACTAACATTAAAGCAGACACTGGGCAGTTGAAAAATGAACCAGAGTGACAGCTCAGTAACTTGAATTTTCAGAAGGGGGACACAAATGGCATCATGTATAATTATCTGTATATGACAAATTGGATAAAATTCCAGATCCATGAACAGAGTCCCCACTAGAAGGAAAACAACCTCTTATGCCGCGTACACACGATCATTTTTTATAATGACGTAAAAAATGCCATATTTTTAATTGGTCATTAAAAATGATCGTGTGTAGGCTCCAGAGCATTTTTCTCGACGTGAAAAATGGGCATTAAAAATTTAGAACATGCTCTAATTTTTCTCGTCGTTTTTCACGTTGTGAAAAACGGTCGCGTGAAGGCTTTAAGGACTGGAAAAAAACATGCATGCTCAGAAGCAAGTTATGAGATGGGAGCGCTCGTTCTGGTAAAACTAGCGTTCATAATGGAGATAGGACATTCATCACGCTGTAACAGACTGAAAAGCACGAAGACTGAAAAGCGCAAATCTTCTCTCACCAAACTTTTACTAACACGAAATCAGCAAAAGCTGGCCAAAGGGCGGCGCCATCTGAATGGAACTTCCCCTTTATAGTGCTGTCGTACGTGTTGTACCTCACTGCGCTTTGCTTGAGCATTTTTTTTCATGATCGAGTGTATGCAAGGCAGGCTTGACAAGAATCACGTAGAAAAAAAACGTTGTTTTTTCCATGACATTAAAAACGTGTGTACGCGGCTTTACTTGAGTGAAAACATGCTTGCTTATGCTGTTGGAATGTAAATTGCTTTTACTTCCAGAGAATCTGGCAACCGGGAAGTTGCTATGAAGAGGGGTGTAGAGTTCTGTAGAAATGCCAACGGACGCACTGCTCTGGGTAAGGGCAATCCAAAGTCACCCAGGAAGGCATTGTTGAATCTGAAACCATCAGAATGCACAAATTCACACTTTCGTCTCCTGACACATTCACAATGCCAATAAAAACTCTGGCGAAAGGAGTGGTGGTCTTTCACTTCCACAATTACACAAGATAAATATAAGATGACATGGTTCATAATCCATGAGAAAATGTCTGTGATTTTAAAGTACTCTGTACAAAAATTGGAATGGATCTCAATCCCAAAGAATGAACACTCTCTAGATATTTCGACCAGTCCTTGTTGGCCTTGTGAATAGATCATCCTCACAATTGGCCCACTCTGTGTTGACAAATACGTTCAGAAATTAAGTTATGCGTTGCAAAATGGAATGACACAGGGAAAAAGTTATGAACACATGAAGAAAGAGAGGTTCAAAAAGGCACGGAAAGCCAAGACACCATCTGAAATCTATCAGTAATTAAAAAGCAAACCCTTGTCAGTGCAAATTATTATCAGCTGATTTAGTCCCAACTGATGGCCTATAAAAAGGTGTCTCATAAGAAGCTTCTCATGATGGGTAAAAGAAAAGAGCTTTCTCAAGACCTTCACAACCTTATTGTTGCAAAACATACAGATGGCATTGGTTACGGTCGGATTTCTAAACTTCTGAATGTTCCATAATCTGTAAATGGAAAGAATATAATTTCACCATAAACCGGCTACGACCAGGTGCTCCAAGCAAGATTTCTGACAGAGGAGTGAAAAGAATTATCAGAAGAGTTGTCCAAGAGCCAAGGACCACTTGTAGAGAGCTGCAGAAGGACCTGAAATTAGTAGGTAAGAATGTTTCATTCAAAGAAAACAATAAGTAATGAACTCAACCGCCATGACCTGTATGCACACTCACCATGCAAGACTCTATTGCTGAAGAAAAAGCATGTTGAAGCTTGTTTAAAGTTTGCTGCACAACATTTAGACAAGCCTGTGAAATACTGGGAGAATATAATCTGGTCAGATGAGACCAAAATGTAACTCTTTGGATGACAAAATACAGTTAAACTTTGGTTTGAGAGTGTTTTGCAAGACAAGCAAAATGTTTTAATACATTTTTCCTTGATATACAAGCGATGTCTTGATAGTATAAGAGTTGCGTCATGTCACACCTGAGTATGAAAAAGAAGAGAGGAGCCTCTAAAGCCTTGTACACACAATCAGTCCATCCGATGAGAACGGTCTGATGGTCTGATGTCAACAAGAACCTGGGGAATGCCCAGGGAATAACCAAGCCTACTTACCGACCAGCTAGCAGAACAACCAATTAACCTGTCTAACAATGTGCGTTAAAAACAGGGGTTTTGTCCGCACCCATTTGCAAACGCATGCGTGAGCCACAGAGCCGCGCCAAGGCACCCCATAATTCTGTGGTCCTAACACTAACAGTGAGTGTCCTCACAATGGAGGCACATGCATTTTAATGGATAGATAGGGGCAGGTGGACTGAAGGGGAGCCACCCCTCCTTAAAGGTACAGAAGCACACCAAGCACCCAGCATATAGCACAATGGCTGCAAAGGTGTTGGTGCACTGCTGGACCAATATAAACACCACAGGTGAAACAAAACGTATCCACCGCCCCCATCTATGGCTGGCAATCGCAGTAAGTAGAAATGGAAGGCTAAAACAGATAACAATAAGAACCTGGGGAATGCCCAGGGAATAACCAAGCCTACTTACCGACCAACTGACCGATCGTATCAGAATGCGGTGACGTAAAACACAACGACGTGCTGAAAAAAATTAAGTTCAATGCTTCCAAGCATGCGTCGACTTGATTCTGAGCATGCATGGATTTTTAACCGATGGTCGTGCAAGTTGGCTTTTTTTTAAATCTAAGGTTAAATAACCTATGGGGCCCACACACGATCAGTTTTGACTATGGTTGTCCCGATACCACCTTTTTGAGACCGAGTACAAGTACCGATACTTTTTTTTCAAGTACGTGCCGATACCGATTACCGATACTTTTTTTTAAATGTCATGTGACATTAAAGCTGCTAGAATGGCCCAGTCAATCAAAAAAGATTAGAGTTCATAGAAGAGACCCACAGAACCTTTAAGATTTGAAGACCGTTTATGTGGAAGAATGGGCCAAAATCACACTTGAGCAATGCATACAGGAGGTGTCTTAAAGCTGTCATTACCAACAAAGGATCTTTTTTCATTTAGCGTGTTCAATACTTTTTCCCTGTGTCATTCCATTTTATTACACATAACTTTTACACTCTAAACTTATTTGTATTGGTTTCTTTGTATGTATGGATTGCATGGGTAGCTACAGATATGTTGTGAAAATTTCATGTCAATGGCACCTTTTGGAATATATTTACCTAGAAAAATTTGGACATGTTCAATACTTATTTTACTCACTGTATATGCATTATGGCTAAATGCTCCGGAGGCCCATTTTTTATTTATAGATTTTTTCTGAAGAGGCTTAATTCCACTTTAAAAAAAGGAATCATCAAGTTTTGTTTTAAAACAAATAATGCAGATTTAAAACAAATATTGAAATAAACTTTTGAAATTACATTAAAAGAGAAGTTCTTTTTTTTTTTCAAAATCATACTTACCTACGTGGTGGCAAATGCAGCTTCTGTAAGGCCTCGTACACACAACCGTTTTTCTCGACAGAATCCATCAAGAAACTTGGTGGCAGAGCTTTTTTGCAGAGGAAAACGGTTGTGTGTATGCTTTTCAACGAGAAAACTGAGGTGGAACTCGACGAGAAAAAAAAAGAACAAGTTCCCTTTTTCCTCATCGGGAGTCTCAATTTCCTCGTCGTGTTCCTCGTCGGCTGGTTTTTGACGAGAAACACGTTTGTGTGTATGCTTAGAAACCCGCACATGCTCAGAATAAAGTATGAGACGGGAGCGCACCTTCGGTAAAAGTAGCGCTTGTAATGGAGGTAGAACATTTGTCACGCTGTAACAGACTGAAAAGTCCAAATTGTCTCTTATCAAACTTTTACTTAA
Organism: Rana kukunoris; assembly: GCA_029574335.1. NCBI lineage: Eukaryota > Metazoa > Chordata > Amphibia > Anura > Ranidae > Rana > Rana kukunoris. The sequence goes on along the minus strand of CM056050.1, from coordinate 66,289,686 downwards.
CACGCAGTAACATGAGATTAGCAAAAGCAGCCCCAAGGGTTGTGCCAGTGGAACAAACTTTACCTGCCTTCGTATGTGTTGTACGCCACCGCACTTGAGAGCGAGAATATTTGGTCTTGACTGTGTGTACGCAAAGAAAGCTTGTCAAGTTTCTCGACAAGCCTAACAAGGAACTCGTCAAGGAAACAAAGTGTCTTTTACAACGAGTTCCTCGGTCGCGTGAACGAGGCCTTAGATGCTGCATTAACACTGAGAACCGAGCGATCAAACACCACTTATCGCTCGGTTCTCAGAGCTCAGTGAGAAGAGAGCTGGTGACTGTAAGTTACCACTGTCTCCTCTGCCCCCCCCCCCACCACACTCACTGAGCAGTGGAGGGGGCAGAAGCGGCAGGCTCAGGCTTTCAGTGGCTTGCTGAGAGGCTGAACCAGGTGTGGACCAAGATTGTGGGAAGATCCTGACCATATTGTCCCAATCTTTCTTCAGCCTGGACTGGCTCTCTGACGTCCGCCAACAGCGGCCTCAGTCCGCTGTCTGATGAAAACTGGTACTGGCGTGCAGAACGGACTGCACTCCTATGTTCCACAGGAGAAGTACAGCAAAATAAGCGTTTGGCTGTACTTCTCCTTTGACATGAAAAAACGTAATTTTAGAAATTGAGTTTGCAATATTTTAAATTGTTTGAAATGCTTGTTACATGCTTTTTATATAAACACATTTTCCGGCTGGAATTTATTTTATGTCCACCTTTTAAAGTGGATGTAAACCCTCCATACACCCAGTGAAGTAATCAGCCTCAGATGATACACAGAGATTAACCAAATCTCTCTACATATGTATATCTGCTGTCTTCACATTTATATACTGTTTAGAATGTTAAGATTTTGTTAGGAGATTTTTTTCTTCCTGGTTAACACAGAGTGTGATGTCTGGGCATACAGACAAGATAGCTAAAATTGCTGATTGGAGGAAAGGCACACACCACCTTTCATCATAGGCAGAGACTCTCAGAGCTGTTTTGTAATAGGAGCTGCTCTCTGCTAATCTATTTTAGCAACCTCCTTTGACAAAAGATTCAGGCTACTTTTGTCTAAAAAGTCAAAAAAGATGTCAGGAGTTCTCAGGCTGATAACAGAGGAACCGTTCAGAAGAGAGCTATACGACTTAGCTCATTTAAAAAGATAACAAAATACTGCAGATATATGTGCCCAGCTCAAATTTCATGAATCGGGTTTACATCCACTTTAACTGAGTTGCTCTTTTTTGTGGGAATGTAAACTTCTGTTTGAATGAAAAGAAAAAAGTAAAAAATAAATAAATCTATAAATAACTTGTCTTCTGTACTTTTTTATGATAAAAAAATCTAATAACTTGAAAAGGTACACAACTGTCATATAGATTTACAAAAACAGAACACAGCAAAAATTGCAGGTAAAGTGAAGTAAGATGTATCAAATGTGAGATCATAATGTTCATAAATAAAAGACAAACACTATTTTGGAAAAACATGCTCTGTACATCCAGCTCTGTCTATTCTCAGAAGGTTGTCAAAGCTTAAAAAAGGAATAACAAATGTAAAGGTAAAACAAGTGACACTAAAGTTCCTATAGAAGCCTTTTTCAACCTAAGTCCCCCCCTGAGATTGCTTGAGATTGGTTCCTTGAGCAGTAGTAGATTAAACTGCCACCTGATGGTGCCTACATAATTCTGACACCGAAGCCACTTGGCATGGGACCAGTGGAGCTCTTCATCTCTTTTGTTAGTTGAGTAACCACTGGCACCATGAACATGTTAGCTGTCTCTAAAGGACAACATTCTTCCCACTGGTCACCACTGTAAGGTGCATTCTTCCCACTAACCACTAGTGTAAGGGGCGGCCTCCCACTGACCACCAATGTAAGGGGGATTCTTTACAATGACCATCAGTGTAAGGAGCATTCTTCCTATTGACCACAAATGTAAGAGGAATTCTTCCTACTGACCACAAATGTAAGGGGCATTCTTTATAATGACCATCAGTGTAAGGAACATTCTTTCCTATGATCACCAGTGTAATGGGACCTCTTCTCTCCAATGTTGTGTGACTTGCATACCACAATTTGTATAGAAAATCATTTTTAGTAGGGGTTCCCTGAGACCTGAATATTATTGCAAGGGTTCCTCCATTATAAAAAGGTTGGGAAAGGCTGGGCTAGAGTATATTTTATTATATAATCTATCTTTTTTACCCCTTCATGACTGTGCTGTAGCTCAATGATGGCTACAGCGCGGCTTCACTTTTTCCGGAGGCAGTGTGCATTGGCAGTGATTGCTGCCTTCTTCGGAAGCAGCTGTTTACAGATCGGGGTAAAGAGCCAATCACGGTGGCTCTTTACCACATGATCAGCTGTATCCAATCACAGCTGATCATGAATGTAAACAGGATTTGCCGGTTATCGGCAATCCTTCCCTCACGCTAACATCGCGTGAGAAGAGGAGGGCCGAAAACTGGAAAGATCCACACAGGGGACATCTGTACTGACAATCAGGGCACTGATCATTAGTGTCCTGATGATCACTGTAGCCCCACCAGTGCTGTGAATCAGTGCCCACCAGTGCTGCCAATCAGCACCGACCAGTGCTGCCAATCAGTGCCCATCAATAATGCCCGTCAGTGCTGCCTATCAGTGCCACCTATCATTGCCTCCTATCAATGCTCATCAGTGCCGCCTATCAGTGAGCATCAGTGCAGCCTATTAGTTAACATCATTGTCACCTATCAGTGCCACCTATCAGTGCCCTTCAGTGCAGCTTCATCAGTGCCTCCTCCATCAGTGCAGCATATATGTGCTGCCTCATCAGCACCTATAAGGAGAAAAATTACATATTTACAAAATGTAATAACAGGAACTAAGAAAAACATGACCGCACAATTGTCATTCAAAGTGCAACAGCACTGAATATTGGCCTGGGCATGAGGGGGGTGAAAGTGCCCAGTAGGCAAGTGGTTTATTATAATATATATGCAGAAAGTAGGCATCACCTACAATACAACTGTAGCCAGGTGAAGCCACCTCTGTGCTACCCTGCTCACCCCCTCCCCGTGACACTGCGCATAGAGAGCATGAAGAAAGTACCTACCAACTCAGGACACTGTCTTCTCTGCAGTTCTAGTATTTTAGCAACTGGCTGGTCTGACTGTCAAAATTCAATACCCTCAGCAGGAAGTCTATTTGTGTATGACCAGCTTAAAGTGATATTAAGGTCTATTTTTTTTTATGTTTGATAACAAACATGTCATACTTACCTGCTATGTGCAGTGGTTTTGCACAGAGCAGCCCAGATCCTCCTCTTATCGGGCCCCTCTCTGACACTCATGTCGAGTGCCCCTACAGAAAGCAGCTGTGCTGAGCTGCTGCTCTGTGTGTCCATCCACACACTGAGCTGCAGCTCGGCCCTGCCCCCTCTTTCTCCTCATTGGCTCACTGTCTTAGATTGACTTAGATTCGGGCATATTATTTGGATATACTGTATTTATTGGCGTATAATACGCACCTTCACTTTAAGAGGGAAGTTTCAGGAAAAAAAACTTACATTTTAAATAAAGAACTGTAGCAAAATAAGGGTCAGTGCCCAGTGCCAAGAATGCAGCACCGACCATTGCCATCAGTGCAGCCTCGGAAGGGACATGGAGGGGGCAGGATGAGCGCCAAAGATTACCTACAGAAGAATCTCCTGTTTACACAGCTGCCTCTTTAATAGAAAGTCCCACCTCATTTGATGGACAGAACAGTCGTCCAATTGCAGCACCAGAGACGGGACTTCCTATTACAGAGGCTGTCGTGTAAACAGCAAATACTCCTCCTGTATGCATGGCACCCGTCCCGCCTCCTCCCTGTCCCTTTCAAGGCAGCCAACCTATATATCTTTTGTGGCCCTGGAGCTGGGAGATTGTCGGTGGACTGCAAAAGATATATATGTTTAGATAACCAGGCGGGCTCTGCTGGTGTCTCTATCCTTGGCTAGATCTCTGCTTGTGTCCGTACACTTAGCCAGGTCTCTGCTCATGTCTCTATCCTTGGCCAGGTCTCTGCTGGTGTCGCTATCCTTGATCAAATCTTTGCAATTGGCCAGTGGGCCAGACTTTAGACATGCCTGCTCTAGAGTATTGTAGAGTGGGAGAATTATTGTTTTATCTCTGGAGTTGATCCCCTTTTTAATGCGTGCCAAAATTCTGTTTGCTTTGTTAGCAGCTGCTTGGCATTGCATGCCATTGCTGAGCCTGACATCTACTAGGACCCCCTAGGTCTTTTTCAATCCTGGATTCCCCCAAAGGGTCACCCTTAGTGAGTAGATTGCATTCTTATTTTTGACACCCAAATTCATTATTTTACATTTTTCTACATTAAACCTCATTTGCCATGTAGTTGCCCACCCCATTAATTTGTTCAGATCTTCTTGCAAGATTTCCACATCCTGCAGAGAAGTTATTGCCCTGCTTTGCTTAGTATCGTCCACAAATACAGAGTTTGCACTGCTTACCCCATCCTCCAGGTCACTAATGAACAAATTGAATAGGATTGGTCCCAACACAGAACCCTGGGGGGACCCCACTTTCCACCCCTGACCATTCCAAGTACTCCCCATTTATCACCACCCTCTGAACTCGCCCTTGCAGCCAGTTTTCAATCCATGTAAGTGTAAGTGTAAATATGCGCCGTCGTATCTGTGCGTCGTGCCCACAGAACTAAGATACGCCTAAAAACTGACTTCATCCGACCGACGTAACTTGCCTACGCCGGCGTATAGTGGGCGCATAATTACGCTGGATGCATTTGGCACTCCCATTGATTTTCGATGCAAATATGAAAATGAGGGAGATACGCCGATTCACGAATGTACTTGCGCCCGGCGCATGTTTTAAGCGATTTACGTATCTTAGCCAGTTGTGTCAACGTCATTGTGAGCATGCGCACTGGGATACGTCCAAGGTACGACGCATGCGCACTTAATTTTAAGTACTTGTCCGAAGCTCAGTCCATCATTTGCATGGGGTCACGCTTCATGAAATGTATCACGCCCACTTCCACTTACGCTGCCTTATGCCTATGACTATACGCTACGCCGGCGCAATGTTGGGAGCATTTGCTTTGTGAATTCCATGCTTCCCTCTCTGTGTTGCGCCGGCGTAGCGTAAAGAAGATACACTACAGCGGCATGAAGATGCGCCGATGTATGTGATTCCGGGCCATATATTTTACAGAGTAGAAGTATGAAATAGCGGTAAGACTCGCCTATATACAGCCTTCTCTGACCTTACTAGTGGACTGTAACCATATCATATATACAATGTACAGTATAAATTAGGTAATTGTGACATCAAAGGAAATCGTTTTTATATTTTTCATTGTTACCGTATTTAACATTACACTTGAATACATCACTGACACATGATTCATATTTAAATTGTGGAAAATTGTTTTTTTTCCAGAGCTCATCAATGTTTAGAACTGTACCAACCATTCCTGTGTGTTACAATGAACTTGTACACTTGTATTCTATTGAGATGTACACCTACGTACATTACAGCTAAAGAACAAATGCCAGAGTTGCTATGCATTGTGAATATAGAATGGAAGAGAATAGCTTGCCATTTTTGGTCAAAACAGTGGAAACTATTCCATTCTTTCAAATGTAAAATAATGCATGCAGGCAATGAGACTTCCATGGCACATTATTACAGGAAAGAAAATACCGGGAAGTACGCAACATAATTTAAAAGATAGTATCTGGGCAATTATATTCTTACCTATTATGTATTCATAGGTAAGATAATTAAAGCTCAACTCTAGGAAACTTGAGCCCACACTACAAGTGTTAATTGCTCATTTATATCTAGGGATCCTACAATCCTTTGCACTGCTAGACCAGTCTTCTCCCCTATGCTTGAGCAATCTTAGGTCCTGACATCGTCAAGACAGATGCAGGGTCAGTGCACTGCCAGAGTATGGGGGGGGGGGGGGCATCTGCTGGAGGAGCTGATTAAGTAAAAGCATGTTTACTCTCCCATAGACTAAATTAGCAATCAACCCTTGCAGTGCGGGTGCGACCACTCTGCAATGCATCATTTTCACGTTTCTCAGAGTTGGGCTTTAAATGTATCCATAAAAACTGCTAGTATGAGTATCTGAATTTGTCATGATATAAGCTCCATGGTATACTGCAGCACCCCAACAGAGAGGGAGAGACATCACTAGGAGCAAGTCAGGAGTGCTCATGGGTGTTGCTAGGCTTGTGAAAGACACCCCAAAAAAGATGTTGCACACATACTGCGAATAATGAGTGTAGCCACACTGCACTCACAGTGGGAGGAACTTAAAGTGGTTGTAAATCCCATTCATGAAATTTCACCTGGGCACATATATCTTCATTGTTTATCTCTTTCCAAAGCTCTAAGTGCATTTTCTTTCAGCTGTTTCATTCCTCTGTTATCAGCAGAGTCGCTTCTGACAAGTTCTCAGACACATGAGATAACAGCAGCTGATTTTTTTTTGTCAGGGAGGGAGCTTAGCGATAGATGAGCCGAGAGCTGGTCTATTCAGAAAACAGCTCTGCATGTTCCTTAATTTTTCTGCCTTGGTGGGGGGGGGGGGGGTGTCTTTCCTCCAATCAGCCCTCACACAGTGTAAGCCCAGACTCCACACCCACTGCTGTAATAGCAGGATGGATTTCTAACATGATCTGCACTTTCCAAAGATTGTAGAAAGGGAAAGACAGCAGATATACAATTAAAACTTATATAGGAAAATTTGTTTAATCCCTGTGCATCATCTGAGACTGTTCACCAGTGCCGATCCTGACCTCCCTGGGGCCCTAAGCAGAATGACATGTTACAGCGCGCATGTGCGGGGGGGGGGAATTTCCGACAGTGACATGTCACATTAAAGAGTTAAGTGAGAAGCGGGGTGTGCTGACTTCTTACCTCTTCTCCCATGCAGCCAGTGAGTTGAGAAGCGGGGTGATGGGGCCTCTAGTAATTTGGGGGGCCCTCCGCAGCTTTGCGGGGCCCTAAGCGGCTTGCATAGTGAGCCTATAGGGCGGATCGGCCCTGCGATCCGTGCCGATCCTGACCTCCCTGGGGCCCTAAGCAAAATGAATGCCACATTAGAGTTGAGAAGCGGGGGGTGGGGCTGCCAAAAATGACATGTCACATTACAGTTTAGAAGCTGTCACATTAAATTAGAACTTTATCCTATTCACTATAACGAGAGGAAAACCGGTAGTGTGTACAAGGCATTTAACGCTTTGTAATTGAGTCCTGGATAACAGTAAAAACCCAGTAGGAGTTCTATTCTTTCCTCACTATAAACCTAAAAAAAGACTAGAAACAATATACCTTTAAAAATGGAAACTTTTAAAAGAAGCTTCTGTCCAGGGAACCATCACTGTCCTCACCCGAACTCATTCCTTACTGGTCTTTGGGTCCCTTGCGACGGCATCTGGAAAGCCATCTGTGGAGTACAGGTCGCTCTGTGCTTTGTGAATGGACCCGCAGTCTCCTGGGACCTGTGAACACAAGAGGTATTACTGTATCAGTTGTGCTCATTATTTTCTGCCGGTCCTTTAGCCGAGGATCCCCCCTGCGCATGCGCTGCTGCAATCAGCGGCGCATTGCGAGGGGAATATCTGCTAAACCGTACAGGTTTAGGAGATATTCTCTATACCTACAGGTAAGCCTTATTATAGGCTTACCTGTAGGTAAAAATGAAAAAGTGGGGTATACAACCACTTTAATGTTGCCCAGCAAAAGAGGCGCTGTTTGGTGGGTAAGGGTTAACTCCAGTTTTTCCCAGGCTTTTTTGAAGAGGACATTCATGCAAACTGTAACTTGAGCTAGAAAAGTCAAGGCTTAGCCTGCCGCCTCGCAATACCTCCTTTCTTTTCCTAAAGGATGGACTATTAGTCTAATAGTCCATCCTTTAGGAAATATTAGTGAGGTGTGGAAGACCGGAAAGGGTAGGCTCAGGAATAAAGCCATAGATATGGTTACGCTCCTCTAGGTACTTTCATTCATACCACCATTTTAGCAGTAGCAGAGGTAATAGGACTTGATGTTTAAATGCCTATGGTAAGTTGGCACTCTGGAGGTTGGGATTGGTGTCGTTAAATAAGGGCATCAGGTGGGCACCCTCCATCTTTGATGTGTAGTTGATTAGCCGGCTATGTCTCTCAGAAATAATACCCGCAATCTCAGGTACAACCCCTCAGTTATATACCCTTCTGTCTCATCTTACATTTGTCTTTTCATTTAATCCAATTGCTGCTTTCTTTTGCTTGTTGGAAGGAAGACTGATCACTCCTATCTTCTTTAGCTGGTTGTAGGTATGCAAAACTTTTGCATCCCACTTCTACAGGGAGAATTTTGATCTTCCACCTGTTCTGAGTGGCTTCAATTGGCAATTCCGGGTGGTGGGTCTTTCTAATCTTCTAAGCTTCGCGAACACCACCACCCCATGGTACTATCAATTCTACAACGTATACCAACTTGGTTGATGTGGGCCACAAGACCATGCCTGGCTGGAGTGTTGTAGCAACAAAGTCTGTTTGAAACACTAGTTTTTTTCAACATCCATTTTTAAATCGTAAGCGGGATACTTGTGTTCTTTGATCTTATTTGATGCTCCGGATGTTGGCCTGCTGGTATTAATCATCAACTTCTTTGTCTATATTTGTGGGAGAACATTTATGGGTGTTCCCCTCCGAGAGCTGTCTGAGAACCTGGTTATGCCACCAAGGGTAATACGCTTAGGTGGGTCTCGCAGAGCACCCTGTTAAAATATGCCTTATGTCGCGTACACACGATCGGAAATGCCGACAAGAAAAGTTCGATGTGAGCTTTTGGTCATAAATTCCGACCGTGTGTAGGCTCCATCTGACTTTTTCTGTCGGAATTTCCTTCAAGAAAAATTTAACAGCTGGTTCTCAAATTTTCTGACAAAATAGGTTTTGCAGGAAATTCCGATCGTCTGTATGCTATTCCGACGTACAAAAAAACATGCATGCTCGGAATCAAGTCGACACATGCTCGGAAGCATTGAACTTAATTTTTCTTGGCTCGTCGTAGTGTTGTACGTAACCGCGTTCTTGACGGTCGGAATTGTGTGTGGCCGTGTGTATGCAACACAAGTTTGAGCCAAAATTCCGTCTGAAAAAAATCCATGGCTTATCTTTACGGAACTTCTGAGTGTGTGTACGTGGCATTAGTGTTGCAGGTACTTGGCAGAGGGAGCAAGCAGAAACACGTTTCAGGTTCTGGGGGGTGGGAAGAACATCATAAGTGGCTCTAATGACAAAACCCAGATCCCTTCATCTCCGTTACCACACCGGCATGTTTTCTCTACTTCAGGATCTCACAGTTAGTCCTTAGACCCCTTAGAACCTTAGTGTGTTGCTTTTCCTCCTTCTGTATTCTCACATGCTCCACCATAAGCCATCTCTTCTGCACTGATGTTACCTTGTGCCACTGCAGAGCTTTCGAGACAAACCTGAGACTGTCTCTTTCATGATGAACTTGGCCAACTGTTTTCCTGAAGTGAAGAACAGACTCTGAATGGTTTCAGATGGAGTCCACTTCAACCCTGTTGCCCACTGTTCAAATAACAGTATCTTCAGACTTATTGGGGGTTCTAACCTATCATCCTATATCAATGGGTACCATTTTAAAGATTATATCAATTAATTTCATAGTGCTTTCCATCCTACCTTTTATTGAATGGCTAACACTTACCACAACTCATATATAAATGATCAAGGAAAATAGTTCTCAATTGTGCTTTATGCAGGAAATGCTATTTATAGCGGTTATTGAAACAAGAGTTCTCAAAGTACACTAGCCTAGCTAGCAATAATCAATATAGAGAATACCATGCAAGCTTCATTCAGTTAGGTTCCTCACTGTCCTTTCAATTTATCCTAGAGGAGATGTGCCAAATTCAATTTCAATAGGGGACCACATCAGGATTATGGTTGCTCCGAAAAGGGCTGGTTGTATCTGTAAGGCCGCGTACACACGATCAGTCAAAACCGATGAAAATGGACTGAAGGTCCGTTTCATCGGTCCAAACCGATCGTGTGTGCGCCCCATCGGTCAGTTATCCTTCGGTCAAAAAAAATAGAACTTGCTTTAAAATGTAACCGATGGACGCCTAACCGACAGGTCAAAACGATCGTTAGTACGCACGAGCATCGGTTAAAAATCCATGCATGCTCAGAATCAAGTCAACGCATGATTGGAAGCATTGAACTTCATTTTTCTCAGCACGTCGTTGTGTTTTATGTCACCGCGTTCTGACACGATCGGTTATTTAACCGATGGTGTGTAGGCACATCAGACCATCAGTCAGCTTCATCGGTTAACCAATGAAAACGGTCCTTCAGACTGTTCTCATCGGATGGACTGATTGTGCGTACGTGGCCTGAGACTATTCACATGTATCTACTCTTTATCATATTAAATAATTGTCTCTGCATTCAATTATTACTGGTTTTACTAATAGCATAAGACTTAAGTTGTGAAGGGCAGGTGCAGACCGGCACGGAGCCCACTCACACTCCTGTAGCAAATCACGCAGGTCTGGAAAGGAGGGTCGCACACCACTGGTATCATCCACACAGAACCTTTTTGGAGACTGCTTAGACTGAACATTGTTCTGTCATGGTGTTATGTTTAAGCAGTCTCCAATAAAGTTTCTTGTGGATGATACCAGTAGTGTGCAACCCTCATGTAACTGGCATAGAATTTTATTATTCTCATAATAATTTTGAGCAGATGTCCAAAGCACCCTACCCCCACCCTACATCAGGTGTCAAGAACCACCCCACCATCAGAAGTCAAAAGTCCTTTTGTTAACTTTGGCAGCTCCTGCATTCCGTCCAGATCTCCAGATCCTCCCACCTCCTGCTCTGCTCACAGGTTGACATTGGTGGTAGGGGGGGACCCGGGAGAAGACACATGGCTGAATCTGCCTCCACCCTGTCACAGGTAGGACTGTACAGGATAGGCAGACACTAGAATGAAGCAGTAAGAGAGGAAAGGTGGGGTTCCTGTCCAAAGTAAGAAAAGTTTTTTTTCCAGATGTAGCCAACCTGCCGTAAGGAAGAGTGACTCTTGAGTTTCATGTTGCTTGGCTGTAATCATTGTAAGCCAAACTGATAGTTTTTACTTGTTCTGCCATAGGACCAGTGACATTACCCCAGGGTGGATCCATGGCCACAGTGAAAATAGTCACAACAATAATGGGCACCAGCCAATTTAGCATTTTTCAGGTTTTATTGCTCTGACTCACAGGGAGAGATGCTTTTGGTATAGCTCTCCATTAGCAACGGAACTCCAGACTCTCCCATACTTGTTCTCTATCCAAGGGAGTGACACGATCCTAAAGGCAGACACAAATCACCCTCTAGCAGGACTTCCATCCACTGGCTCTTTCATCTTGAAAGTTGTACCTTCCTCATCCAGCCAGGGCAACTTGAGGCATTCTGTGCTAGGCCACAAAAGGCCTCAAGCCCACTTAGCACAAGGTCTTACATACACCTCCCCAGGCTGGGCCTGGTGAAAAGAGAGCTCACCAGGCCACTCCCCAAACATTTACAGCTTCCCCAGCATGCACTACTGCATTAACTGCCTAGTGGCAGTTCATGCAGCAATGCTCAATAGCACAAGATTGTTGCTACCTCCATAACTATTGTGTTGAGTGCCAATGACACCCAATGGTGACAGCGGGGACTGCAGGAATCCTGCAGGTGTATGTAATATTTGCATTTTGGTAGTTTGATTTCCTGTTATTTTTCAATCTGTGTTATTTATTGAATGTATTGTTTTAATAGGATGGTAAGGTTTCTTAAAGTACAGTATTATTTTAGTTTTATTTGGCATTCATTTGCTCCTATTGGTAATTTTATTGTTGTTATTGTGTCTTGTTTCTGTTCATTATTGTGATTATGTGTTGTCTTTGTTAAACGTGGCTGTATCTTAATAATCTCCCTTTGGGATTAATAAATAAATAAAGAATAGTACAAATTAATCTGAGTAAACTACTACCTAGGAAAATAATTTCCCTTGGGATTAATAAAGTATTCTGAATTGAATTCTAAAAACGAAATGTAGTAGACACCTGATGACAAGGTGGCTACAATACAATAATGCTGCGCTATAAATATTTATGTTTCCCTGGCCAACCACAAGAAAGTTTATTGCCAGTGGTACATGCTGGAGGAGGGTATATGTTCCAGAGACCTCATTAATAAAAATATATTGATGAGATAGAACAATTTCAAAGACAGGCAGCAAACATGGTGAAAGATCTGGGGGATAAAATATTTCAGGAGAAAGTTTTTTGTTTGTTTAAAAGTAACAAATGTAGCGCCCCCTTACTTTCAGTACGGGCACTACGCTAAAGTTAGCGAGTGGGAGAGTTATTTTGCTCTCATTCATAATTTGTCAAATTGCAGGCTGCTGCTATTTCAGAATTGTCCTGTAGGTCGGTCTGCGACCCAGGGGTGTGATTACACCCCTGGGCGGCAGTTGGCGCTAGAGGGGTTCTGACAGAGCCACCTTTCCCCAGCAGCCAATTAGAGGAGTTCTTCCCTTGCTGGGCATACTGGGGAGGGGTATATCTCTGGCAGCTGCCACGTGTTCTGGGTCGGCGCTTCTTCTTCTCTGCGCGGGGTCCGCGTTCCAGGTGTGGAATCCACCTTCAGGGTGCACGCATCCACGGACCCCGCTCTCATGGCCCGCCTGGCCGGAGCTGCCTGCTCCATGGAGACCCATCCAGATGTTGATAGTGACTTACTGGGCCTCCGACCTTACTGAGAAGATCCCAGGCTGTGTGCTGTTCGGTGGGGGATCGGCTTGAGGAGACCCCAGAGGCAGGTTATCCAAAAGGGCTTGAACAAACCATCAGGGATCTGGTTACCGGAATTGACAGGTACATGTCAGCTGTCAACCGGTGACCCCTTTCATTGTATTTACTGGGAGGATTCGCTCAATACAAATTGTTCTCTTGAGTACTAAAGTACTAGGCCTGTGGCAGAGGCCAGAGCCAGGTCTGTAATAGAGACCTGTTCCTCCCAGCAACCTAAAAGTGACATTCCGGCTGCCAGGCTTATAACAAGGGTCTGTCCGGGGGCACTTCACCCACTCTGGCGAGAGTGGCGACGAACTGTATCTACTACTACAGAGAGCAGGACTGCTCTACTTCTCATCCAGGCCTGATACCGCACTGTTCTCTATTGCTTCATCAACCTTTCCTATCCCTTGTTGATGTTGTCCGTTGGGCCCTGGAATAAAGCATTTGAAAATCCATTTGGCGACTGGACATTCGCTCACTGCTACTACTCACTGCTACTACCCCTAGACACACTACAAGATAACTTAATACGCCAATCACAAACAACAACCAGCGGCTCTTTCGGGGGTGAGCGCTACACAAACATGCCATATGAACCTGCTCTGTGTAGTGGTTTTGCACAGAGAACCCCTGATCCTCCTCTTCTTTTTTTTTTTTTTAAATGTGTTTATTAAATTTTTAAGGTATAAGGTTACAAACAATCTCATTGAAGCAATACATACAATTCATGCGTGTCTAAAAAACAACAAAAATACACTGTTATTTAAGTAAAGTACATAAATTCAAATAAAAAGCATTAAATATGCCACAACTTGCGTTGTAATTCTTAACAATAAACAATCATTATGAAGGGGATAGGGTAAGAAGAGGATAGGAAGGGGTATGTGATCGAATGAAACAGGCAATAACTGGCGCTCCAATCCTGGCCTGGGTTTGTGCATTCAAAGGTAAGAAACATGTATAACATTTCAACAAAATAAAAATGTTCCACACAAAAAATTCTTTCAGGAATCCAATAACATATGATACAGTATTCTGCAGATTTCGTAAAGTGTAGCCAACAAGACCACATGCTGAGGTAAACTCTAGTTGAGTCTCTTGATTGGTGTATTAATTCTTCCATGTTGGCAATGTGATTAATTCTGCGGAACCAATCTGGAATGGTCGGTGGGATTATTTGTTTCCATTTGATGGGAATACATAATCTCGCTGCATTAATTAAGTGTACAACTATGGTGCTATTATAGGTGTGGTGGGAGAGGCTAGAAAGATGCAATAAGTATTGTCCGGGAGTGAAGTCAGGTGCGAAAGTAGTCATTTGTGTAATCAGTCTATGGACTTCCTTCCAGAAAACAGCTACTGCGGGGCATTCCCACCATATATGCAACAGAGTACCTGGAGCACAGTTACATCTCCAACATAAAGGAGACGTATTTGGATCATATTTATGAATAATTGAGGGGGTTCTATACCATCTCGAGTAAATTTTGTAGCCGTTGTCTTCCGTTAATATATTTAACGAGCCTTTATGTATACGCCAGAATATGGTTGTCCATTGTTCATGTGTTATAGAAATATGGAGTTCCTTTTCCCATTTGAGATTAGTACCATCCAATAGATTAGTACCTCCTCTTCTTGGGTCTCACGCTGGTGCTTCTGGCCCCTCCCTTCTGCTGAGTGCCCCCACAGCAAGCAGCTAGCTATGGAGGCCCCCCGAGCCATTGCATTGTGTGTCCATTCAGGCCCCATCCCTCTCTCCCCTCATTGGCTCACTGACTTTAACTCCCACTGCTGTGTCTCAGCCAATCAGGAGGGAGTCACGGACAGCCGAGGCTCTAGTGCAATGTCACATAGAATGCATTAAGATGAAAAACCTTCTTCCTTTAGAACAGCCTTGAAGAAAATTAGGAAAATGAGACATACACATTATCAAAAGTATTGGTACACCTGCCTTTCTACGCAGATGAATAGCATCGCAGTCTTAGTCCGTAGGGTTCAATATTGAGTTGGCCCACCCTTCGCAGCTATAACAGGTTCAACTCTTCTGGGAAGGCTGTCCACATGGTCTAAGAGTGTGTCTATGGGAATGATTGACCATTCTTCCAAAAGCGCATTTGTGAGGTCAGGCACTGATGTTGGACGAAAAGGCCTGGCTCGCATCTTCTGCTCAAATTTATCCCAAAAGATGTTCTATCGGGTTGAGGTCGGAACTCTGTTCCTGACAGTCAAGTTCCTCCACCTCAAACTCACTCACCCATGTCTTTATGGACAGAAGAGTGCGGCTTGATTGATATTTTGAGATCAGGCTGGTGATGTAGCTGGGGGCAGAGTTGTGGATGGCATTACAAGTTATTGTTAGTACTATGAATTTTATTCCTTGGGTGAGTGGAAGCCAGTGGAGGGATTGGCAGAGAGGGGCGGAGGACACTGAACGATTGGTTAGATGGATGAGTTTTGCAGCAGCATTCATGATGGACTGAAGGGGTGATGGCCTATGTAAAGGTAATCCATGGAGAGAGTTGCAGTATTCGAGGCAAGAGATAACCAGGGAGTAAATTAGAAGCTTAGTGGTGTCATTGGTCAGAAAGGGGTGTATTCTGGAGATGTTGCGGATGTTAAGATGGCATGATTTGGGCAGGGATTGGATGTGGGCCTGAAAAGACATTTCAGAGTCCAGGGTTACCCCATCACCCTAGCATGTAGGGACGGACTGATAGTTGTGCCATTGATCTTGACGGGGGGAGGGGCATGTGGGGGAGGAATTATTATGAGCTCGGTTTTAGATAGATTGAGTTTAAGGAAGTGGTGTGACATCCAGGCAGATATGTCTATTAGTAAGCCAGTGATGTGTGAGGAGACTGATAGGGTGAGCTGAGGTGAGGGGTAGAGAGATAGATTTGTGTGTCATCAGCATAGAAATGGTAGTGGAAGACATGAGAGGCTGACCCAGAGAGGAGGTGTAGATCGAAAATAGGAGAGGTCACAGAACCTTGGGGGACCCTAATGGTAAAAGGAGTAGCAGAGGAGGAAGCATGGGCGTCCGCTCCATAGGGCAAGGGGGGGCAATTGACCCCCCCTGGAAAATCAAAACGGTGTTGAAAAGTTTTGCGGCCGCAGACTGTCTGAGCGATCCCAGGCCAGATGTCACACAGGAACAGCGAGCAGTGTGAAGCCGCTTCCCCCTCCTGCGTTTATGTGTAGGGAGGGAACCTGCTGTGCCTGTGCAACACTGATGGCTGATCTGAAGTACTGAATGGGATGGGGGAGGGGGGAGTATGTGCTGAAGGGGGGGGTTCATCTGTGCTGAAGGGGGGTCTGTGCTTAAAGGGGGTCTGTGCTGAATGGAGGGGTCTGTGCGGAACGGGGGCGTCTGTGCTGAATGGAGGGGTTTGTGCAGAAATGGGGGTCTGTGCTGAAGGGGGGTCCATCTCTGCTAAAGGGGGGTCTGTACATTCTCTAGGCTATATTTATATGGGCATACTGTAGAGTGAAGCTGAATTATCTCAAGAGCTATTTCACACTGCCAGATGGCCGTATTATCAATAAAGCGGCGCTAAAAAGCAGCGCTTTACCATTGTTTTAGCTGCACTATTCGGTCGCTAGCGTTTGAAGAAAGGGTTAAATGCGACTGTGTATCGCTGCTGCCAAAACGCCCCTCCCTGAAAAAATTTCAGCGGACGCCCATGGGAGGAAGTAAGTGACACTGAAGGTGCAGGCAGATAGGTAACATTCAAACCAACGAAGAGCGCAGCCACGGAGACCAAGCACATTAAGTTTTTTTTGAGGAGGGGGTGGTCAACTATATCAAAGGCAGCGGAGAGGTCCAAGATTAAGAGTACAGAATAGTGACCACTGGTTTTAGCTGTTACCGTGTTTCCCCGAAAATAAGACACCGTCTTATATTTTTTTTTCCTCAAGAAATCACACTATGGCTTATTTTCGGGGGGTGTCTTATTTTTATTACAGAAAATAAAGGTTGCCTACCTGAACCACACTTGCGCTTCTTAGCATTTCCTCTGTCCACCTGTAGACTGAGATTATCGTATTCTGCACGCCATTTTTGGACCATTCGGATATCCAACTTCTTCTCTTTGCAAAAAGCCGTAAGATTCTTGCCTCGGGAGTCCTCCACAATTCCTTTCTTGTACTCAACAGAATAACTCTTTCTTTTTGCACTCATCTTGTCTGGTTGTACCACTACAAGATATCACTACAAGATTCGACACTACATCTTATTTTCGGAGATTCGACACTACATCTTATTTTCGGAGATTCGACACTACATCTTATTTTCGGAGATTCGACACTACATCTTATTTTCGGAGATTCGACACTACATCTTATTTTCGGAGATTCGACACTACATCGCTACGTCTTATTTTCGGAGGGGTGTCTTATATTTCTATCTTGCGTCGAAATCCCGCTACGGCTTATTTTCGGAGTACGTCTTATTTTCGGGGAAACACGGTAGTAAGTTGTTTATGAGTTCAAGGAGAGTGTTGCAGGCGAAGGGAATTTGGAAGCAAAAGAGTTTAAGTAGTTTGGAAGCAAAACGGAGTAAGGAGATGGGTCTTAGGTTATTAAGATTGGTGTGGTCCAGTGAGGACTTTTTTGGTATGGGAGTGACTAGTGCATGTTTCAGAAGGTTGGGGAAGATGCCAGTAGATAAAGAAAACTAAATGGGTGGGACTTTAAATGAAGCGCAAGGCATAGAGCCAAGCGCTTCCACCCCCGACAATTTGAACAAGGAAGAACAAGGGTGGGACTTTAATTGAGGCATGCACCCCAGGAGATCAGCGATGACAATTGAAAATTGCAGGTAAATGATCCAGTGGAACCAAACACATAACATAAAAGCATTGCATGACAGCAATAAACAGTTAGTTATTTAACCACTTAACCCCCAGACCATATTGCTGCCCAATGACCAGAGCACTTTTTGTGATTCGGCACTGCGTCGCTTTAACTGACAATTGCGTGGTGGTGCGACCTGGCTCCCAAACAAAATTGGCGTCCTTTTTTTCCCACAAATAGAGCTTTCTTTTGGTGGTATTTGATCATCTCTGCGGTTTTTATTTTTTGCGCTATAAACAAAAATAGAGCGAAAATTTTGAAAAAAGTGCAATATTTTTTACTTTTTGCTATAATAAATATCCCCCAAAAATATATAAAAAAAACATATTTTTTCCTCAGTTTAGGCCGATACGTATTCTTCTACATATGTTTCGTAAAAAAAAAAATCATAATAAGTGTTTATTGATTGGTTTGCACAAAAGTTATAGCGTTTACAAAATAGGGGGTAGTTTTATGGCATTTTTATTAATATATTTTTTTTACTAGTAATGGAGGCGATCAGCATTTATTTTCAGTACTGTGACATTATGGTGGGCACTTCGGACACATTTTTGGGACCATTGGCATTTTTATAGCGATCAATGCTATAAAAATGCATTGGATTACTATAAAAATGCCACTGGCAGTGAAGGGGTTAACACTAGGGGGTAGGGAAGGGGTTAAGTGTGTTCCTGGGTGTGTTCTAACTGTATGGGGGGGGGGTGGCCCCACTAGGGGAAATCGCTGATCTTCTGTTCATACATTGTATGAACAGAAGATCAGCGTTTCCCCCGCTGACAGGACCGGGAGCTTTGTGCTTACACACATAGCTCCCGGTCCTTTCTCTGTAACGAGCAAACGCGCGTGCCCGGCGGCGATCGTGCCCGCCGGGCACACGCACGGGACTTGGGGGCGAGCGGGGAGCTACGGGCTCTCGCCCAGGAGAGCCGACCTGCCGCAGTAAAATGACTGCGGCAGGTCGGCAAGCAGTTAATAACATAAAAAATAAAGCAGATACAATAGTAGCATAATAAACCTGTTACAATAATCAAAGAATAGTGCATAAATTACAACAGTTCATGGTAACAATAATCAAGATAAATATAATTGGTTCATACTGGAAACAATATCAAAAAGCCAATTCATTGGAATGTGTCTCCATGGTATATGAATGTAATATTGATACGTTGGTACAGTCCAATGGTGTAAAAGGGAGATAGTTCATAATAAAATGTCATATATTAACCAAGGGGGCAACTAATGGCTCCTAGGAATATGTAGTTGGTGCATAATATAGACATTGTACAGACTCAAATTCGTTAAGATATCTCCATAATAATTGTAACCATGATTACATGATAAATTGGTATAATCGATATATAAAATAGTAGATAGTACAATAGCAACAGGTGTAAAGGGGGGCATCTAATAGCTCCTCCATAGTAGTAGTAGCCATAGTAGAAAAATTAATAAAATACAATCTATGTATAAAAATGGTAAATGGTACAGTGGCAACAAATAAGAAGGGGGGCATCTATTGGCTCAACGCGTTTCGTGGCTAGTGCCACTCTTCAGGAGCAGGGTATGAAGTAGAAGTCTGTAGATATTAAAACAATATAATTTTAGATAAGGGAATATATAGTAGATCCAGTCAAGAAGAAAGGGGTAAGAATTAAAATAGTAACTATTCCCCAGGGTACTTACGGGTATGTTAAAGACCATGGCCATAGACAAGGAGGGCAGAAAGGTGGCTGGAAAGGTAACACGGGAGCTGAGATGGGCCAAACCCACCACACTGATGGAAAAAGCTACTATCAGCTACTATCAGCTCTTACTTTCATCTTTACAGATTATTATATCTATGTGAGTTAGACCAACCTCCATGCATCCATGAGGCCGCCACCTGGGACATCTAGCTCTCCACTGGATCTTTCCATCAGTATAACATCCCACGGGAGCTGAGGTGGGCCAAACCCACCACACTAATGGAATGATCCAGTGGAGAGCTAGATGTCCCAAGTGGCGGCCTCATGGATGCATGGAGGTTGGTGTAACTCACATAGATATAATAATCTGTAAAGATGAAAGTAAGAGCTGATAGTAGCTTTTTCCATTAGTGTGGTGGGTTTGGCCCATCTCAGCTCCCGTGGGCTGTTACCTTCCCGGCCACCTTTCTGCCCTCCTAGTCTATGCCTATGGTCTTTAACATACCCGTAAGTACCCTGGGGAATAATTACTATTTTAATTCTTTCCCCTTTCTTCTTGACTGGATCTACTATATATTCCCTCATCTAAAATTATATTGTTTTAATATCTACAGACTTCTACGTCATACCCTGCTCCTGAAGAGTGGCACTAGCCACGAAACGCGTTGAGCCAATAGATGCCCCCCTTCTTATTCGTTGCCACTGTACCATTTACCATTTTTATACATAGATTGTATTTTATTCATTTTTCTACTATGGCTACTACTACTATGGAGGAGCTATTAGATGCCACCCTTTACACCTGTTGCTATTGTACTATCTACTATTTTATATATCGATTATACCAATTTATCATGTAATCATGGTTACAATTATTATGGAGATATCTTAACG
Source organism: Rana kukunoris (assembly GCA_029574335.1). NCBI lineage: Eukaryota > Metazoa > Chordata > Amphibia > Anura > Ranidae > Rana > Rana kukunoris. The sequence goes on along the minus strand of CM056050.1, from coordinate 66,269,366 downwards.
AATTTGAGTGAATGAATGAATGAAAACTTATATAGCACGGCACATGCGAACTGAATCGCCTCTGGGCGCTTGTTGTTCCTGTCTCCTTTGATATCAAAAGAGATGAGTCTTGACCTTTTTCCTGAATGCTAGGTGGTTCTCCTCCAACCGAATGCTGGTTGGTAAAGCGTTCCATAGTCTGGGACCTTGGATCGCGAATCTTCTTTCTCCTTTGGTCTTGTAGTTGGCTTTCGGAACCTGGAGCAGGTTTTGATTGGTGGATCGCAAAATGCGATTGGGATTATGAGCTTTTATTTTCTCGCATAAGTAAAGGGGGGCATTCCCATGAATACATCTATGCGTAAGACAGAGAGCTTTGAAAGCAATTCTGTCTTTAACTGGTAACCAGTGAAGGGATCTCAGTGAAGGTGAGATGGATTCCCATGTTTTTTTCCCAGTCATAAGTCTGGCGGCCGTATTCTGAACGACTTGCAGATGAGCGATTTGGTACTTGGGGAGTCCGAGGTAAAGGGCATTTGCATAATCCAGCCTGGAGTTGACAATTGCTCCAACCACGAACGCTAAATCTTCTTTGGGGATGAACGGAGTAAGTCTGCGTAGTAGGCGCAGCAGATGGTGAGATCCACTGACTACTGACCCTATTTGTGCGTCCATTGTCATAAAGGAGTCAAAAATGACCCCAAGACTTTTGACTTTGGCGATAGGGGTGATAATTTTGCCCAGAATAGGCGGGGGTGTCCATGCTGTTGAAGGTTGATTCCTGCGCTTGGCGTGAAACAGGAGGAGTTCTGTTTTCGCTCCGTTGAGTTTAAGATAACTCTTTGTCATCCAGTCCTCTATCAAAGAGAGGCATGTCTCTAGATTGAGGTGGTGATCCTTTCTGTTGCAGATGCGGAAATACAGTTGCGTGTCGTCTGCATATGAGTGATAGAGCAGTTTTTGTCTGCTGATAATCTCAAAAAGAGGACAGAGGTAGATGTTAAACAGCACCGGTGACAGAGGCGATCCTTGAGGGACTCTGCATGTTACTGTGCGTTTCTCAGATGTGAAGTGTCCTAACTTCACTGTTTGCGATCGGTTTTCCAGAAAAGAGGAGAACCAAGATAAATCGCCTTCTGCGACTCTGGCTACTTCAGCAAGCCGAGTCAGTAACAGTTTGTGGTCTACAGTGTCGAAAGCTGCGCTTAGGTCCAACAGAACCAGAAGACAAGATTCTCCTTCGTCTGTGGCCTCGAGAACATCGTCCCATATTTTGAGCAATGCGGTTTCAGTCCCGTGTCCGGGACGGAACCCTGATTGCAATGGGTCAAGTAGGTTGTGGGTATCTAGATGCTGTTGCAGCTGTTGTACCACTACTTTTTCCATTACCTTTGAGAGTACATTGAGGCTTGTTATGGGACGGTGGTGGAGTGGGTCCTTGGGGTCCAGGGAGGGTTTCTTCAGGATGGGTTGGATTATACCCTCTTTCAACTGTGAGGGTACTATGCCCTCCAAAAAAGACTGGTTGATAAGCTGCGTGATGGGAGGAGCCAGGATGTAGGCGCATTCCTTCAGCAGTTTTGTGGGGATAATGTAATTTGGCGCTGTGCTATTACGCAGAGTACAAATGACATTCTTAGTGGTCTCGATGGAGATGGGTTCCAGGGTGAACTTACCTGATATAGGAGAGTTACTATGGGTGTTGTGTGAGAGGCTGCGGGGGGGACTGAGGGGGGAATTGTTTCGCTGAATGCTTTCACGGATTGCCTCGATTTTATTAATGAAGCAATCCGATAGTTCATTGCAAAATTCTTGTGTGTCTTCATTGGGGGCATCAATACATCCTGGATTCATGGTCTGAGTGACCAGCTTAAAGAGTTCGCGGGGGCGGTTTAGGGCACCGTTGATAGCCTCAGAAAAATAATTTTTCTTGGCTTGGAAAATTTCTTTGTGGTATTTTCTTGTCGCCGCCTTGTAGATGGATAGGTTAAGCTCTGAAGAACTTCTTTTCCAGGCAGATTCGGCCCTTCTGCGTTCTTGCTTCAGTAACGACAGCTGGTTGTTAAACCAGCTGCGGTTGTTTTTCCGGATGTGAGTTTTACGTTTCGGCGCTACCAAGTCGGCTGACTGTAGCATGGCCGAATTTATGGCATCCAGTATTTCAGCCGCCGTTAGATGCGGCTGAGTTGTTACTATTTTTTTCCTTAAAGTGGTTTTGAAGATTTCCGAGTGGAGCTTCTTCTGACATCTAGTCCAGTGTGTTGTCACTGGATTTGATGTTTTTGTTGCGGGGGGGATTGTGGAAATAATGAATTTAATTGCATGGTGGTCTGTCCATGGCAACTTTTCATTTTCCAAATTTTTTATTTCCAGCTCTTGTCTGAAGATAAGATCAAGTGTGTGACCTGAAGCATGTGTGGGCCCACATACTAGTTGCTGTAACCCTAAATCTTCCAGGTGGTCAATACAGGCATCGGCAACGGTGTTTGTGGGGAATTGGCCCAGAGGTTGAAATCCCTTGCAGCAAAAGGTGTTTGCTGTTGAGGGTGTAAGTGGAGAAGAAATCCGTCCATGATGATAGCAGCTGCGATTTTGGGCCCGGTGGCCTATAGCAGAGCAGAATGTGGACGGTCTCCTTTGAATTTGTCTGTAGTTGCAGAGTAAGGGTTTCCATGAATGGAAGAGGGTTTTGAAGGACTGGTTTAGTGATCTCAAGGTGAGTCTTGTGGATCACTGCCAGGCCTCCTCCTCTTTGCCCTATTCTGTTTTCCGTTATAATACGGTAGTTTTCTGGCACCAGTTCTCCTAGAATGGTGTTACAGTCGGCTGTGAGTCAGCTCTCTGTAATGAAGAGGCAATCTAGATCGTGTTGTAGAATGAAATCATGGATTTCAAGTCAGTGTTTTACTGCCGATCTTGTGTTGATCAAAGCACATGAAATGTGCTTAAGCTGGGGTAATTGGCTAAAAACTTTGACAGTCGATCGTCGATCGATCTTCAAAAGTTGCTCCATTCTTAGGGTCTTTTTGGTGATGGCTGGCAGTATTGCGGCGCAACTCCTCAGATCCCAAATGGTTTCTGCAGAGTACCGCAGATTAGCCATGGTCGCCATTCACCGGGGGCAAAGTAGTTTTTTTTTGGTGGCGAAGGAAAGAGGATTCGGTGAATCCTCCCGGCTTGATCCAGAGGAAGGCAAAAAACCCCTAGCCGTGCTATGCCAATTTGCTTTGGTAGGGGAAAAAATTTCTTCCTGATCCCTGAATGGCGATCGGGCGAAACCCCTGGATCAAGTGCTGTTAAGTTGTGAAAAAGGGGGGTGAGAGCTGTCACTGCTGCTGGGGTATACCAAGATGGCCGCCGACCAGGAGCAGGACATGGGACCCAGGCTGGTGTGTAGCCAGCTTGGTGGATTGGTGAGCAGGTCATGGGGGGGGGGCTGGTTGTTGAAGCCAAGGGTGGATGAGTCCTGCAGGGGCTGGGGGTGAACTCCTGGGAAGTTTCTGGTGACTTGGAGGGGATTCTGGGTGTGAGAGGCGGCGCGGCGTTAGGCCGCAGGTGAAGCCGCGGTCTTTCCTGGATCGCGGCCCCGCGTTTGAGAGAGGTCTGGCGCGGATGTCCAGAAAAGTCCTGGGATGGCGGAATTGCCGCGGAGAGGTGGCAGGAGGGTGCCTCTGATGACGATGGCTGTGTGGGGGGCGTATGGGACAGAGGAAAGGAGCAGGGGAGCCTTCCAATTCCGGCTGGTTGTTGGGGGGGCCGGAGCTGGAGGAAGCGGATTCGATGGAGGAGATTAGGCTGCCGCCGTGGCTGTCCTAACAAGGACGGCCACCTACGGGTCCTGGGGAGGTGTAGAACGCCCTGAGTAGCAGGGGCTTACCTGGAGAGGTCCTTAGGAGAGTGAGAAGCGGCCAGGGAAGGCAGATGAATAGGCCTACTGAGGCGGGCCCCGGGGGGGTGGGAAACCCTGCCTGTCTGGAGCCCAGGAGCCACACGTCCTACAGGTAGGTACGTGCGCCGATTACTACTGGGACAGTTCTCGTCCTGGGGGAGGGTCACTCTTTCAGACCCAACAGGAAAAGCTCCTGCAATAGCTTGGAATAGCTATTGACCTTCTTTTCGATAAAGTCTGTACAATGTCTATATTATGCATCAACTACATATTCCTAGGAGCCATTAGTTGCCCCCTTGGTTAATATATGACATTTTATTATGAACTTTCTCCCTTTTACACCATTGGACTGTACCAACGTATCAATATTACATTCATATACCATGGAGACACGTTCCAATGAATTGGCTTTTTGATATTGTTTCCAGTATGAACCAATTATATTTATCTTGATTATTGTTACCATGAACTGTTGAAATGTATGCACTATTCTTTGATTATTGTAACAGGTTTATTATGCTACTATTGTATCTGCTTTATTTTTTATGCTATTAAAGCGGATCTCCACCCTAAAGTGAAGATCCGCTGATCGGAACCCTCCCCCCCTCCGGTGTCACATTTGACACCTTGCAGGGGGGAGGGGGGTGCAGATACCTGTCTAAAGACAGGTATCCGCACCCACTTCCGGCCCGCAGTCTCGGGCAAAAGACGGGCTTTTCCCGTTGCGTGCTGGGAACTCTCAGCTCCCAGCACACAGCGGGAGCCAATCGCGGGCGCAGCGCGACTCGCGCATGCGCCGTAGGGAACCGGGCAGTGAAGCCGGAGCGCTTCACTTCCTGGTTCCCTCGCCGTGGATGGAGGGGGGAGCAGCAGGGTGACGAGCGATCGCTCATCCTCTGCTGCGGACGCCGCTGGACTCCAGGACAGGTAAGTGTCCTAATATTAAAAGTCAGCAGCTGCAGTATTTGTTGCTGCTGGCTTTTAATATTTGCTTTTTGGTGAACCATCCGCTTTAAATAACTGACTGTTTATTGCTGTCATGCAATGCTTTTATGTTATGTGTTTGGTGCTACTGGATCATTTACCTGCCATTTTCAATTGTCATCGCTGATCTCCTGGGGTCCATGCCTCAATTAAAGTCCCACCCTTGTTCTTCCTTGTTCAAGATGCAAGTAGAGAGTAAGAGGTTGAAGATATGAGTTAAAGAGTGTAAGATAGAGCCAAAGGGTTACCATAGTATATGAGAAGGAACAGGGTCACAGGGGGCAGAAGGTTAGGTGGGCATTAGAAAAAAGTTTAGTGACTTCCTCTATTGTAGCTGGGTTAAACGAGGGAGGTATTGATTGTGCAGGAGGACAAGGAGTGAAAGGTAATATTGATTGGTTTGCACAAAAGTTCTAGGGCCAGATTCAGAAAGCATTTACGCCCACGTATCTATAGATACGCTGCGTAAATACGAAGAATAGCCGGCGTATCTTTTTTTGCTATTCAGAAAAGAAGATACGCCGGCTTTCTTCTAAGATACGAGCGGCGTAATTAGCTTACATCGTCGCATCTTAAGTTGCATATTTACGCTGGCCACTAGGTGGCGCTTCGCGTAAATTATGCAAATTAGCTATTTACGCAGATTCACGAGCATACTTGCGACGGCGCGTCGTATTTTACGTCGTTTGCGTAAGCATGAGACCGGCGTAAGGTTACCCCTGAAAGGAAGGTATGGATCCTCACGGGATCCGTACGTCTGAAAGCGGCCTTAACTTAAGGTGACCAGATTTTTAAAATGAAATCCGGGGACATATTTTTTCTTTACTAGTAATGGCAACAATCAGCGACTCTCTGCCCATCGTCGCCCGCCTCACAGCCTCTCAAGTCTCACTCTTTGGGCCCCGGCTACTGCTGGATGGGGAGTGGAGGAAGATCACTCCGCCAGGGGAAGACAAGGAGATAGGCAGGTGGCTGGCCAGGATTTGTGCCAAGGCATGCGCCCAAAACTGAAGACATATTCCCTCTGCTCCGACCAGGACATGATCATCAGAAAGGGGCACAGATAATGGGAAAAATACAACCCCCCTATGCTAGTAGGCACGGCGGAGTGGGGGGGGGGGTGTAATTCTAATTTTTTTATTTTAATTCTGCACTGACTTTCTTTGAAATTGCCCCTGCCCCTTATTAAATCCAATCTGGGGACAGAACCAGGGACAGACTTGGTCCGGGGACAGTGTCGTCAATCAGGGGACTGTCCCCTGAAACTGGGGATGTCTGGTCACCCTACCTTAACTCTCTCTCCCTGAAGTTGATGATAATAAAAATATTTCGACCAAAGAATGTCACAGTGGATGTTGGTTAATTGATCACCACTGGTGAGTCGGTGAGTGCTTTGGGGTACCTCTAAAGAGGCTGAGAGGGCCCTTTAAATTTAGAGACTCCTTAGGGGGTAAGTGCTACACATGAAAGTGTAAAACTGCTTTAATTTTCCTAAGTAGTCTAATATGGTTATTGCTACCAATGTCTGTGCGTATCAGAAGTATATGTCTATATAAAGCTATAATTAATCAATAGCTCAGTAAATGATTACTACTCAGTTCCTACCATACTGTTTAGCTCAGGATGGCGTTCTCAGCACTACTGTCATTTGAAACCTTTTCAACCTTGATATTTATATTGATTGAGGCCTTTTCAATTTCCTCCTGATCAATCAAATTATATACAAACCGTTTTTTAAACCATCTTCTTTAAAGGGTTCACACAGCGCAGAATTGCAGTCCTCCTTCCTACCCAAATAACACAAGCAATAAACATCATGCAAAGCTTAATAAATTGACAAACAAGCCTTGCCTTTGTAGCTGCTGGGCCATGGGGCTCTTATTACATCTGCCTCATCCTAATGGAAGACTCATTGACTTTCTGCCCCAGGAGACCAATTCTACAAACTGAGTATTGAATCAGTTCTGTTATGCAGCTCTGCTAGAAAGAGTCATCTTAACCCCTTGAATGCAAAGGTCGACAGGACTGGCAGCAGTGGGTCAGCAATGTCGTGTTTTAGTTTTCTTAGATCATTATTGCATGGGCCGAAAAACATGGGTGGACCATACTCAGAGGGCAGCTTTGCAAAAATCCAGTAATGTGTTGATAGGGTTTGGATCACTAAGTCAGGAAAAAAATACTTCTGTTTTGAATGGTGAAAACTAGGCGTAGCTCTATTTTGATATTGGAACTTGTATTTCCGACTTCAAATTAAATCACTAACTTATTTGGAGGGAGGGCGAAGCTCAAATTGGGAATAGACTGTAAATCTGGTGGCAAGGCTTTGGTAGGCCCATGGACAGCCAAGAACCCAATCTCTTCATACCCTCGCCGAAATATGTATTTCTCATTCTTTTTTTCCTTTTTCTCATTCCTTCCCCTCCCCCTCCACTCTACATCCCCCCTACCCTCACATTTAGGACTTTGTTCCCATGCAAGTCAACACAAATTCAAAAGAACGTCAAGAGATCAACCGGAGGTCAAATGCACCTGTCAATGAACTGTGAATGATCCCAGAAGCAAACCTTCCCCAATGCAAGCTGAAGGCACAGTGCATTTGCCCATTGACACAAGCCCATTGACATTGTCCATAATTTATCATTCACTGCTTCCCTTGTCCATAACTTATCATATGCCCCTTCCCTCCTCACAAAGTTTGAGTTTTAAATGGTTAATCTCAATAGAGTATGCTTTCCAGTAGGGTTGTCCCGATACCACTTTTTTAGGACCGAGTACAAGTACCGATACTTTTTTTTCATGTACTTGCCGATACCAAATACCGATACTTTTTTAAAATGTCATGTGACAGTTTTCAAACCACAATACAGACTAAGGATATTTTCTTTAGAATTATGAAGAACTCTAACTCAAGACATTATAAAAGAATAAAAATGAGTAAAAATGAATAAAAAAAAAAAAATGATTTGCTTGTCACGCAGTAGTAAACAACTCAAAGAATTTTCACAGAACATGTTGATAAATACAAAAAAAGTATCGGCAGAAGCATCGGGAGCATTTGCGCGAGTACAAGTACTCTTGCAAATACTCGTATCGGTCCCGATACCGATACTAGGCACCAGTCCTCAGGAAGGATGTACTGGAAATGGAGAGAGTACAAAGAAGGGCAACAAAGCTAATAAAGGGACTGGAGGATATTAGTTACGACGAAAGGTTGCAAGCACTGAACTTATTCTCTCTGGAGAAGTGACGCTTGAGAGGGGATATGATTTCAATTTACAAATACCCCACAATAGGGATAAAACTTTTTTGTGGAAGGGAGTTTAACACGACACGTGGCCACTCATTAAAATTAGAAGAAAAAAGGTTTAACCTTAAACTACGTAGAGGGTTCTATACTGTAAGAGCGGCAAGGATGTGGAATTTCCTTCCACAGGCGGTGGTCTCAGTAGGGAGTATCAATAGTTTAAAAAAAAATAACTATTAGATAAGCACCTGAACAACCGCAACATACAGGGATATACAATGTAATACTGACATATAATCACACACATAGGTTGGACTTGGTGGACTTGTGTTTTTTTTAAACCTCACCTACTATGTAATTATGTAATATATATATATAATGAAGTTTGGCTGTCATGTACCATTCTTGTATATTTTGTATAATGCTGTTACTTTATAACTACATGGACCAGCTTTTATTATTTTAAAGAACTTTTATATATGTGTTTTATTCTTACTTTATTATGGTACCAAAAAGCTTATACTTAAAGCGGCGGTTCTGCGGGAAAAACTTTTTTTCTTTTTCTGTCATTCGTTTGCTGTTTATATATGTAAGCTTACACTTACCTGTCCCGTTCTTGCAGCCACATTTGTCCCGATTTTAATCCAAACGATGTTTTATAAAACACAGCAATGGATGTTTCCATCTTTAGTGTGGGCACTCCATAAGCCCACCTGTCTGTACATCCGGGATGCGGTGAATGCTGTCCCAGCATTCACCGCTCGATCCCGCGCATGTCAGGTGTTGACGCGAGCCGCGAGCCGAGCCGGCGAAATCTCGCGGGATTTGAGCAGAGAGCGTCTCCTGGGGACTTTAGGACTGAGTCCCAGGAGACATAGTGCCGTCGGGGGAAAATCGATACACGCCCATTCCCCCGCGGTGGAATCTGATTGACAGGGCGGAATGCAAGGAAGAAAAGGGGTAAGGCTTAAGCAAAAAAAACAAAAACAACGGATTTGTTATTTTAAATGCAACGCTGTTTTATTGCCAGTAAGTCAAAAATTAGGGTGAACCTCCGCTTTAAAATGGAAAATCTGGTTGCAGGAATAGTTGTGGTCTGTGAATGAAGATAACTACACTATATTGTCAAAAGTATTGGGACACCTGCTTTTACACATACATTAATTTTAACCGCTTGCCGACCAGCCGCCATCATAATACTGCAGCAGGTAAACTCGATCCCGCGAATCATTATAGCTGTACATCGGTTCCTTTAACAGCTATAGCAGGCATGTGTGGTGGGGGAGCTGATGGGCGTGGCCAGCAGCCGCGATATCCACTGGCCATCCATGATCATTCCACAGAACTGGGATCTGTCAATGTTAACAAACAGATCCCTGTTCTAACAGGGAAGTACAGAGTGATCGTCTGTTCCTAGTGACTAGGAACAGCAGTCTCTCTCTTCTCCCTGTCAATCCCCTCCCCCACAGCTAGAAACACCTCCCAGGGAACACATTTAACCCCTTGACCGCCCCCTAAGGTTAACCCCTTCTCTGCTAGTGTCATTTATACAGCGATCAGTGCTTTTTTTTAGCACTGCTCGCTGTATAAATGTCACTGGTCCCAAAAAAAGTGTCAAAAGTGTCCAATCTGTCCGCCGCGATGTCACAAGTCCAGCTAAAAATCACTGATCACTGCCATTACTAGTAAAAAGAGGTAATTTAAAATAAAAATGTCATAAATCTATCCCCTATTTTATAAATGCTATAACCTTTGGCCAAACCAATCAATATATGCTTATTGCGATTTTTTTATACCAAAAATATGAAGAAGAATACATATTGGCCTAAACTGATGAAGACATTTTGTTACATTTTTTTTGTTTGTTTTATTCAAAATAGTTTTTTTTTTTTTTATAGTGCAAAAAAACAAAAACGTAGAGGTGATCAAATACCACCAAAAGAAAGCTCTGTTTGTGGGGAAAAAAAAGACGTAAATTTTGTTTGGGTGAAGCGTCGCAGTGGAAAATACATTTAATAATGTATTAAAAGAACCCTGTTATTACAGGCTTCAAACTAAACTAAGAACATGTTGTAGAATATGCTGTATACCTTCCCTTTTTTACCTGGATCATCCATCACACTCCGCTGACTCAAATGACCAAATGCTGCAGATATTAAACACTTGAATACAGAGTTGCAATACTTTTTTTCTTTAATATATGTCTGGAGTTTACTTTTTTATTTACTTAGCTATGGTAGATGAATTAAGATAGGAAATCCTGAGAAGAGATCTCACCACCTTTGTACTTAAGAGCTCTAAGAAGTCAGAAAGTAATTTAACCAATATCTACCAAAAGCTGAAATATCAGTGCTTGCTGGAGTTATTTAATGGGAATGGCTGGCTAATCCAACATTGCTTTCATGCCGGGTCACTTTTATCAATCGTAGATTGAAAACAGGTTTTCAAGATTTGTTCATCTCTGCTTATATTTGTAGTGGGGTAAAGGTGAGGGAACCAATATAAGAAACCAGAGATAGCACTTTTTCTACCTTCTATGCCAATTGGTCCTGCTTCTTCTACCTTTTGTTCATGCCCTTTATGCCAGGCAAGTCTAGGAAAGGGATTTTGTTCATGACATGCTCCTATCCTGGCATCACAAGTGAGATTTATAATAATTCACTGCATACATATTGGTTTAGGCATTTTTGAATGTACGGAGGAGACCAAAGACAGAGATTGCAGATTTTAGAGAAAACCTTTGCGAATAAGAGATGCCACAAACATAACAAGGAGGTAAAACATTGTTAAAATTATGTATTACTTCATGAATGGCTCCCAACAGGTCATGTTTTAGAAGGATCCCCAATCTTCTTACCCCACAAATAGTGGGGGAATATTATTATTATACAGGATTTATATAGGTTGTAGAGAATCTTGTGATGTCACCAGGGGCGGACTGACCATTCGGTTACTGCCCGAGGGCCCCATGCCACTAGGGGGACCCATCAGGGTTGCCAGCCTCAGTAAAACTATGGACAGTATGTAAAAATCTGTGTTTTGTTTTTTACATCTGTCACTGAAATGTCCCTTAACGACATCTTTTTGGTTTTATAATCCCAAGATCATAGCTGTCCCGCCTCTCCAGCGTGTGTATGTGTATCCTGTGTGTATGTATATTTTGTGTGTGTGTACTGTGTATGCATACTGTATGTGTGTGTGTGTATACTGTGTGGCCCCATAATCTATTGCCCGGGGGTCCCATAATCTCCTATTGCCCGGGGGTCCCATAATCTCCTATTGCCCGGGGGTCCCATAATCTCCTATTGCCCGGGGGTCCCATAATCTCCTATTGCCTGGGGGTCCCATAATCTCCTATTGCCTGGGGGTCCCATAATCTCCTATTGCCTGGGGGGCCCATAATCTCCTATTGCCTGAGGGCCCCATGAGTTTTCAGTCCGCCCCTGGACGTCACCATGCACCGGCAGGCAGCCTGATAGCTTATAGCTGTGTGCTGTTTGTTTTTTCTTCGTTGTGCATGAGAAGGAGTTTGGAATAAAACTATCAACACTTATCAAAATTTTCTCTTCTTTGTTTATTTATTAAAAAAAATCCTTTAACCCTGCTGGAGGAGTATTGACCGGAGTATATGGGAAAGTGAGTAAACCTATCTGGCTATCCTTGACGGAGGAAAGTGGATATTCTATCTCTGGAGCTGATCGGGTGGAAGTTCACAGCTGAGTATTGCTGATACCAGGCTAGTTTGACCCCTATAATTTGGGGTCCATCAAATTCAGTAAGAGACCATCTGGCTGTCTTTGCTTACTTCTCCATCTGGATTTTTAGAGCATCTGATTCGTCATCAGTGCAGATAGTGAAAGACAGCATTAGAAGTGTTTTCCAGCATCACCTGGTTTAAATGCATTTTTTGTTCCTGTTGGGACTTTTCCAATAATATACCCCTTATGGATTTTTTTATCCTAGAAATATTTGCTCCTTTTAGGCTTTTGGGACTCGCCCTTGAGGGGGGAGAGTTCGAACAGGAGAGTCAGGACGCTCTCTAAGTTGCAGATAGAGAAAGGAGCTGTGTGTTAGTGGGCATCCTGACTCTCCTGTTCTTCCCCTCCCCCCTCAAGGGAGGGGGCAAGCACGACACTATGACACTCCACACCAGGGAGAAAGCCTCACATTACTGTGTGGAGTTAGACAGAAGAACAGGAAGTGAGGATTTCTCAGACGAAATAAGGACATTTAAAAGAAAAATCGAAGGATGAGGTAAGTGAAGGACGACTGCACTAAGGTAAAAAAAGCTATTTAGGATTTTTTTATTTTTTTTTACCTTTACAATCCCTTTAAATTCTGACCTATTGGCTATCTTTGCCCCTCCTTTTTCTTTATACTAAATCTCTATACGGATGTGGCCATAGGAGTGCTTTTTTCAATTGTTTTTGTTTATGTTGTGTACTAACATGCGATGTGATCACCACAAAGCATGGTATATGTATGATGTCATTCATTCTGAGTGCACCCCAAATGCACAGGTAAATTTGTAAACAATCATTGTTGATTAACATAATGATTTTGATTATTTAAAGCGGGATTAATGGATATTTTTCAGTGGATTAAAGCCCAACTTCAGCTTGAAAGGAATCCCCCCATCTATGAAGGGCAGCAAGGCTTTTTTTTTGCCACCGTTTGACATTTGAAGTACTCTATGCAGAATATTGACTATTTGTTGAACATCCCACTCATACGCAGGAGTTTGTGTTCTTTTTTTACCCAACTTCAGCTCCTAAAGATAATTTTTTTATTATTACTTAACACCCAGCAAAAAAGAATTAAACATGAGATTCACTGTAATACTCATCTTCTCCCCAGTGCAAAAGTTTCAAGAGCTGCTACCCCATTTCCAGATTAGATGGCGCCCAGCAGACGCACAACTCATATCTCCACATTTTTTTTTACCTTTTAGGAAAAACAAACAAAACTCCAACACTTTTTCAATATTAATATTGCTCTTTATATCATTTCTGAGGAGTATACATTACTTCGCCATTTTGTGCTCTGTATGTAATGTACATATACCTGTGTAGTTATAATACTCTTCACAGGAAAACACGGAACAGCGCCCTTAAACCCATCCCGAGATTATATACACTGAATTTTATACATATATATACATATACACTGATTTTATCTATTCATATATTTATAGGTGATGGAAAAATATAAAAAAAGAATTATAAAATAATAAACTAAAAACAGACTCCTCTTTAAATTACCCCAAGTAGCACACTCTCACATGCATATACACATACATATTCACATATACACAGTATTTCCAGAAAATGTTTTTGATAGGCCACATGAAAAATTGAATATTTCTGTGTGATTACATTGGATGATACACATGTATATATCTGGGGTGTCCATTCCTAGGTGATTCACTGCCTATTGTCTGGGTAGTGTTGTTCTACTGTATAATGTGATATTCGAGTTCAGTGTCCAGATATTATTATCCTCCTTCTTGTACCAGGATCTGGAGAGGTAGAGAAAACAAGCTTACCTTTACCGATTTTCTGTCCTTAAAGCGGAGCTCCAGCCGCAATTTATATTTTTTTTTTAAAGTCGGCAGCTACTAACAGTGTAGCTGCTGACTTTAAATAAGGACACTTACCTTGTCCTACTTGCCCGCGCTGATGGGCCCCCCGATGCCGGTCCCACGATCGTTCCGGGTCCCGCGCAGCCATCCACACTATGGGAAACAGGCAGTGAAGCCGTACGGCTTCACTGCCCATTTCCTACTGCGCCTGCGTGAGTCTCACGCTGGCTTGTGAATGGGCGCGCTGCTCTCTGAGAACACACACAGTTCCCAGAAAGCAGCGCGCCCCATTCACAAGGAGAAGGAGAAGAAGAAATCGGACCGCAGTGCAGGTGAGGCAGATTACGGACTTCCGCATAGCAACAGGTATTTCGGGTGGGTATTTTTTTTTCCTGGGTGGAACTCCGCTTTAATCACTAACAGCCAATGAAATTGTATCTTTCAGTGATCTGACTTCAATGGGTTTGATATAGACTTATTCAAATCAGCCTATGAAGGGATCAATAGGCGTTGGGACAGTTTAAAGCCAATCCTATTTTATGTCTTATGAAAGTACAAATTTTAAAAAAGATGGTAAAATGTAAAATGTTGGCTGTGTGTTATGAATAATTAACACTTCTGAAAAATATACTTCTTTAGAAATATAATCCTGATTTAACAGAAATTGACCAGTTCACGGCCTGAATTTGTTTTGAAAATGTCACCTTTTTCCAGGAGGTTTCTTACCATAACATACACTATGGGGGTTATTTACGAAAGGCAATTCCACTTTGCACTACAAGTGCAAACTACACATGCAAATTGCACTTGTAAGTGCAGTCGCTGTAGATCCGAGGGGGAAATGCAAGGAAAATAAAAAACAGCATTTTTGCTTGCACATGATTGGATGATAAAATAAGCAGAGCTTCCCCTCATTTCAGACCTACCCCTCAGATTTACAGCGACTACACTTCCAAGTGCACTTTCAGTGCAATTTCAAGTGCACTTTGCACTTGTAGTTTGCACTTGTAGTGCAAAGTGGATTTGCCTCTCATAAATAACCCCCTATATTACCAAAAGTATTGAGACACCTGCCTTTACACTTACATGAGATTTAATGGAGTCCCAGTCTTCGTTCTTTGGGTTCAATATTGAGTTGGCCCACCCTTTGCAGCTATAAGAGCTTCAACTCTTCTGGGAAGGCTGTCCACAAGGATTAGGAGTGTGTCTATGGGAATGTTTGACTATTCTTCTAGAAGTGCATTTGTGAGGCACTGATGTTAGACAAGAAGGCCCTGTTAGCAGTCTCCACTCCTATTCATTCAAAGGTGTTCTGTTTTGTTTAGGTAAGTCAAGTTCCTCCACCCCAAACTTGCTTATCCATGTCTTTATGGACCTTGCTTGGTGCACTGGTGTGCAGTCATGTTGGAACAGGAAGGGGCCATCCCCAAACTTTTCCCACAAATTTGGGAGCATGAAATGGTCCAAAATGCCTTGGTATGCTGACGCCCTAAGAGTTCCCTTCACTGGAACTAAGAGGCCAAGCCCAACTCCTGAAAAACAACCTCACACCATAATCCCTTCTCCACCAAATGATTTGGACCAGTGCACAAAGCAAACTCCATAAAGACATGGATGAGTGGGTTTGGGGTGGAGGAACTTGAATGGCATAATCTCAACTCGATAGAAAGCCTTTGGAATGAATTTGAGTGGAGACCGCGAGCCAGGTCTTCAGTGCCTGACCTCACAAACACCCTTCTGGAAGAATGGTCAAACATTCCCATAGACACACTCCTAAACCTTGTGGACAGCCATCCCAGAATAGTTGAAGCTGTTATAGTTGCAAAGGGAGGGCCAACTCAATATTGAACCCTACAAACTAAGACTGGGTGGCCTTTAAAGTTCATCTGAATGTAAAAGGCATGCTTCACAATAATTTTGACAATATAGTGTAGGTGAGACTCTTACCCGAAAATATACACTGCTCCAGGCCAATCCTCTTACCCTGTCTATAAAATGGGTACTGGTCCAGCTTGTCACTGAGGCGTCAAAAGAACATTGTATAGATGAACTCCAAAAAAAAATACTCCTATTTTGCAATAAATTCATAAAAGAAAGAAGAATACAGCACGGAAAGAGAGATGAGACAAGCAACCTATGCTTTGGCACGTTGTAGTGTGAAACACGTAACAAAATCTCATCTCGTGTTGTATTGTACCATGGATTTATTAGAATAAAGGAGTGATTTTACGGGAGTATGGTAATCCACCTATAGGCAAGACTCCTGCTTTAAGGGTAAGCTAGGCCTAGCACTAGAGAGGTAGTATACATTGAAATCAATCATTCAGGGTTGAGTTAAAGGGGTTGTAAAGGTTAATTAAAAAATAACAAACATGTCATACTTGCCACCACTGTGCAGATCGTTTCGCACAGAGTGGCCCGAACCTCCTCTTCTGGGGTCCCTCAGCGGCTGTAATGACTCCTCCCCACAAGAGCTAACCCCCCTCTAGGAAGCGCTCTCCCAAGGGGGTTAGCTTGCGGACACGCTCCCATAAAACAGTCGGCGGCCTTAGCCGCCGACTGTATCACTCGTCCCTGCCCCCGGAGCGCTGCATCATTAATTTGATTGACAGCAGCGGGAGCCAATGGCTGCGCTGCTATGAATCATCCAATAAAGAGCCAAGAGGCCAGCGTGTTCATGAAGCGGGACTTTCGAGGGCCTAGGTAAGTAAATTGGGGGCTGGGGGGCCTGTAAGTATCAAATGTTTTTTCACCTTTTTACCTTAAAGGAGTTGTAAAGGAATTTTTTTTTTTTTTTTTGCTGAAATGACTGTTTACAGGGTATAGAGACATAATAGTTAACTGATTTCTTTTAAGAACAATTAAAAATAGATTAAAATCAATCATATATTGTACCTGCAGTTTTAGTTTCGTTTTTGCATGCTGTTTCCTGCCTCTCTGCTGTACAGAGCCACAGAGCCAATACAGGGCAGTGATGGTTTGGAAAATGAAACTGATTGGTGCTGAGGGGGTTTAGACACACAGTAATCACACCTCCTTGATTAGTGACCACAGAGAGAAAGCTCCCAGTACTGTGGTTATAAGGAAACAGACAACCAGGATGTGTGGAGATCAGAGAAGGATTACAGCAACTTGAGAGCAAAAACAAACAATGAGGACATGAAAACAGCACTGCATTAAGGTAAAGGAAGCTATTAAGATAAAAAAAATCCTTTACAAACCCTTTAATGCATTAAGGTAAAAAAATGCAAAGCTTTACAACCCCTTGATTGTAATTACTGTCTATTAGTTATATAATAAAATGTCATTGGTTGATATCTGCACTGAACTGTTTTTGCACTGCCACACTGAAAAAGCTTGTAAGTGTGCTACACCATAGTAATAACATGGAGTCCCATTGTAGTGGACTGTAGACTAGTGAATTCAAGAAAAGGCCACAGATGACACAGATTTAATTAGGTGATCCAGATATCACGCTCTATCACTCTTCTCATTTTAGTTTTCCACTGTTGAACAAATGTAGAATGTACCATGACATAGGGGAGGGGGTCTGTGAATACAGACATAAAAAAAAGCAATCCCAGTGGGTGGCTCTTGACTTTAACAATTCATATTTTAAAAGAACATGCTAATGTATATAGATTGCTTTTCTGAGTATTTGTGAGGACTGGATTTTACTGATGTCCCATTTACTGTGTAATGCCGCCTACACACGATCATTTTTCGGGTTCTAAAAAACGACCGTGTGTGGGCTTCAGAGCATTTTTCGGGTTCTAAAAAACAAGCAAAAAAAATTCGAACATGCTCTATTTTTTAACTATGTTTTTTGGGTTGTAAAAAATTATGGTGTGTGGACTTTAACGACGTGAAAAATCCGAGCATGTTCAGAAGCAAGTTATGAGATGGGATCGCTCGTTCTGGTAAAACTACCGTTCATAATGGAGTAAGCACATTCATCACGCTATAACAGACAGAAAAGCGCTAATCGTCTTTTACTAACACAAAATCAGCTAAAACAGCCCCAAGGGTGGCGCTATCCGCATGGAACTTTCCCTTTATAGTGCCATCGTACGTGTCATACGTCACCACGCTATGCTAGAGCATTTTTTTTCACGATCATGTGTAGAGAAGGGCATTTTAATGATCACGTTGAAAAAAACGTTGTTTGTTCAAGAGCCTGAAAAACGTAATTTTTTAGAACCCAAAAAATGATCGCGTGTACGCGGCGTTAGACCAGCCATAGACAGAGCAAATTACTTTCTTGCAAACACGGCCGTCCCCGCTGCTAAAACACAGTGATTATTGCTAGCAGCTGCTATAGATATTCGCATGTAAAATTCGTCAGGTTGGTTGTACCCAAGTTGATCAATCACCTTGGGTACATTTAGCTTGCCCATACATGGTTCGAAACTCAAAGTTGCTTTAAGGCTCCATTGACACTTTTGCAACTTGTTATGCAACTATAGACATGAAAGTCATATGACAAGTCGTTCCCTATATTTTCCAATGAAAACCATTCATATATGTATGACTTAACGTCGCAGCAACTTCAAAGTAGTTCATGCACTACTTTGGTCTGACTTTCATGCAACTTGAGGGCCATAGACTTCAATGTGGAAACTTTGCAAAAGATCTGAACAAATTAATGGGGTGGACAACTACATGGCAAATGAGGTTCAATGTAGAAAAATGTAAAATAATGCATTTGGGTGTCAAAAATACGAATGCAATTTATACACTGGGGGGAGAATCTCTGTGTGAATCTATGATGGAAAAGGACCTGGGGGTCCTAGTAGATTATAGGTTCAGCAATTGCATGCAATGCCACGTTGCTGCTAACAAAGCAAACAGAATATTGGAATGCATTAAAAAGGAAATTTAACAGAGATAAAACAATAATTCTCCCGCTCTACAAGACTCTGGTCCGGCTGCACCTGGAGTATGCTGTCCAGTTCTGGGAACCAGTCCTCAGGAAGGATGTACTGGAAATGGAGCGAGTACAAAGATGAGCAATAAAGCTAATAAAGGGTCTGGAGGATATTAGTTATGAATAAAGTCTGCGAGCACTGAGCACTGAACTTATCCACAATAGGAATAAAACTTTTTCGCGGAAGGGAGTTTAACAAGACACGTCGCCACTCAATAAAATTAGAAGAAAATAGGTTTAACCTTAAACTGCGTAGAGGGTTCTTTACTGTAGGAGCGGCAAGGATGTGGAATTCCCTTACACAGATGGTAGTCTTAGCGGGGGGCATCAATGGTTTCAAGAAACTATTAGATAAGCACCTGAACGACCACAATATACAGGGATATACAAGGTAATGCTGACATAAAATCACACACATAGGTTGGACTTGATGGACTTGTGTGTTTTTTCAACCTCACCTACTATGTAACCAGAGCTTTTTTTCTCAGAAAATAGGTGCAGGAACTCAACCACGACCCGTTCAGATTTCACAAACAGTAGAAGGGTCTCAAAGGGGCATTAAATACCAGAATTGCATTACATACAGTGTGCAGAGTTCAGGGGGTTACAAAGCAGTCACTTGTAAACACAGAAACCAGACTTCTGTGTTCACAAGTGATTGTGGTGAGCAGGCACCAAAGGGTCTGAGCCAAAGGTGGTGGAACTGAGTTCCACCAAGTTCCCCCAGAAAAAAAGCCCTGTATGTAACTATGTAACTATGTAATGTAACCCTCAGAACTTGCATGAAAGTTATATCTGAATGTTATAGAGTGCAACAATTGTAAAACAGTTGGCCATTATCATTGATCAAAGTCAAAGTTGCACCCATCAAAGTTGCGTTAAGGTTGCACCAAAGTAGTGAAACTTTGGAGTCATACAAGTGTTAATGGAGCCTATGGAAAAGTATATTCTAATCCCCATTGTTACGTTCTCTATGGGGGAGATTTACTAAAATGGGTGCACACAGAATCTGGTGCAGCTGTGCATAGTATCCAATCGGCTTTTAGGTTTTATTGTCAAAGCTTAAGGCTCCTTTCACACGGAGCGGACTGTTTTTCGGTCCGCTCCGTGTGTCCGTCAGCTCAGCGGGGGGTCTCCGCTGAGCTGTCGGGCGAACGGGGCGGTCCCCGCACACTGTGCAGGGACCGCCCTGTCTCTCCTCCGCTCTCCCCTATGGGGAGTCGGATGGAAACGGACCGTCTGTCCGTTTCCATCCGATCCGTTTGGCCGGACGGAAGAAAAATAGGACATTCTTCCATCCGCAAAAACGGATGCGGATCGAGCGGACGTTAGCGGATGCATCATCCGCTAACGGATCCGCTCCCATAGGGACCCATTACAAGTCCGTAAACGGACTTGTAATGAGCGGACCGTTCGTCCGCTCGTGTGAAAGGGCCCTAACTGAACAAGCTGAAATTAGAAGCCGATTAGTTACTATGTACAGCTGCACCAGATTCTGTGTGCACCTGTATTAGTAAATCTCCCCCTAAATAATTAACAAATACACTTGAGAATAAGTAATATTAGAATGTAATTTTGTTAATATTGTGTGGTATACCGTAGCTGTATGTGGATAAGAAAAATGCACTGAACATCTACTACATGTTAACCTATCATGCCTGGAGCTCCCTTACTTAACCCGTCTCACCCAGTCTGAGATATTCTAAAACCATTAGGTGGCATCTATTTTCAGGATATGACACTCAAAGGCATGAAATAGTTTAACTACTTGAGTCCCCGCATATAGTCAAATGACGGCGGCAAAGGGGATCTGAATATCCCAGCCACCGTCATTTGACGGCATCGTGTTCTCCGGCCACTGGGGGGTGTCCGTCAGGTACCCGCCGATCGGCAGTTTTAGAGCAGTGACGTAGGAGCTCTGTGTGTAAACACAGAGCTCCACGTCCGGTCAGGGAGAGGAGACTGATGCTGTGTCCTTTGTACATAGGGACACAGCATTGGTCACCTCCCCAGTCAGTCCCCTCCCCCCACACAGTTAGAACACACCCAGGATACACATTTAACCCCTTCTTCACCCCCTAGTGTTAACCCCTTCCCTGCCAGTCACATTTATACAGTAATTAGTGCATTTTTATAGCACTGATCGCTGTATAAATGTGAATGGTCCCAAAAATTTGTCAAAAGTGTCCGATGTGTGTGTCGCAATATCGCAGTCCTGACAAAATTCGCAGATCGCCGTATTACTAGTAAAAAAATAAAAATAAAAAAATTGTCAGAATTCTATCCCTTATTTTGTAGCCACTTTAACCTTTGCGCAAACCAATTACTATACGCTTATTGCGATTTTTTTTTTTACCAAAAATATGTAGAATACATATTGGCCTAAACTGACAATTTTTTTTTTTTAATGAGATTTTTATTATAGCAAAAAGTAAAAAATATTGTGTTTTTTTTCAAAATTGTCGCTCTTTTTTTTGTTTATAGCGCAAAAAATAAAAGGTGATCAAATACCACCAAAAGAAAGCTCTATTTGTGGGAAAAAAAGGACGACAATCACAGGCATTACTCTTAGGCCTCGTACACACGAGGCAATGTATCTGTTCAAATCGGTCGGACCGACCGATTTGAACAGATCTGTCTGTTTGGATTTTTGTTAGCTCGCGTGTACACACGAGCAAACCAAAATCCCCGCCAGCAGACGGCGCGCTGATGTGTCGGTGACGTGGCGGCGACGTTGACGCCGCCACGTCACCACACCAGGAAGTAAAACACTTCCGCGCATGCGTCAAAATCATTTGGCGTGTGTGCGAGAAGACATGTCTGCTGGTTTAGCGTACTAACCAGCAGACATGTCGGGCGGACGGGTTCCCAGCCGACGGATTGGTAAGCATGCTTTCCAATCTGTCGGCTGGCCAAATCCGTCTGTTAGCCCGTACACACGATCGAATCTGTCTGCTGAAACGGTCTAGCAGACCGTTTCCAGCAGACAGATTTGATCGTGTGTACGAGGCCTTAGAGGCAGAGGCATTATGGGATTTGTAGAGAAAGGGAATCACCGATCAAGGCAAAAAATGGTGAACCTCCTCACCGAATCTAAAGCCACGGGTGCTGGCAATGCATATAGTAATGCAAAAATGAAGGGGGATGTCTGGACAGCCGCACTCCAAAAATATATTGCTTTAATGTAAAAGTAAAATCACAGGATACATGCCACAGCAAACAGGATACAAGCTAATGCGTTTCACACTAAAACTTAGTGCTTAATCATGGCTGATGATTAAGCACTAAGGTTTAGTGTGAAACGCGTCAGTGGTATCCTGTTTGTGGTAGCATGTATCCTGTGATTTTACTTTTACAATAAAGCAATATATTTTTTGGAGTGTGGCTGTCCAGACATCCCCCTTAATTTTTGCATGATGGGAATTGTAGTTTCACCACAGCTGGAGTGCCAAGGTTGCCTACCCCTGAACTAGACAGACATTGAATTGCAGACATTGCACCATACCAAGCAGAATAAATCTGTGGCTCCCTAGCTGTTGATCCTTGACAAGACTGTCGATTCCACAACAAGCCACAAATTAGAGTGGTGTTTTTCCCACCCACAGACATTTGATTATGGGAATACTAATTAGATATATGAATAATATGCACATATGTGTATCTATGAGGATTGTTTAGTTTCTTATTTTCTATGGGGTGAGGAGGTACCAATGATGACAATGGTAGAAAGAAAGGCAAACTGAAGGTTCCTGGTCACAAGAGAAGTCCCAGGGTTCTGGATAATCATTTCTGAGTCCACTGAACTCCAGTAGTCAAAGATTTCAGCAGCTGGCCCGCTTTTTATATCTCTAGCGTGGTCAGTGCCTCTTCACATTATGGTCACAGTGATCAGTCCTTCAAAGGTTATAGTTCATCTTTCTGGGTTCCAAAATGTCTGGACTCCCACATGGATACACACTGACTTCTCATAGTACAATCAATGTGACCATGGATAGTAAACATATAGAAGGTTATGTAGGCTCCCATCTTTAAGAGTCTTTTTAAGTACTGAAGTAATACTTCTTTGTAGCACCCCGAGGTCAGGCTCAAATGCCACCATGCACAGCAGTCCTTTAACGTAGAACTGGAATGATTTCTCAGGAACTTAACACTACTCCTTAACTCCAGTCATTTAACCTGTGATGTGGTATAACCTAGAAACTCCCGGAACTGACAGCTCACACCTACAGAGAACTGACTCTGATCACCAAGTTCTGTGAAGGGTGAGCGTCTCAGATCGGGGGCGTTATAGAAAAATATATATTTTACAACTTTAGGAAATCGAGAGCAAGCTAAGAGAGTGCGAAAATCCCATACAGCCTGGACAATCACAGAAAATGTAAATTTCTAGTGTAAAGAGGCATTGACATGAGCCCATAGGCTAGCATAATAGTGATATTAAATTCAGAAAATCACATTGTTCTTACATTACCTGGGGAACATAAACCTTATGTTGGATAGAACATATCCTCCACATATAGTGCAGCCACATACAACAAAAGGCATAGGCATTTGCTCATCATACAAAGAGCAAATAATAAGAACTAAAAAGATAACTTATCTCTGTTATCTCTTTATATCAGAAAGCAATACATTCCCACGCTTTATGCTTGGCAAGCAAACCTTGTGAACTGCTAATATTAGAAAATTGTATGCCACAAAGGGAGTAACGGGAAAATATTCCCGAAATGTATAAGTATTTCCCTTCTTCTTTAATAGGAATTGGCTGATGGAATTAAAGAGGTCAAACGGTAGACATCTTCACTTAGCATCAACAGAAGATGACAGAGGTCATATACATATCAAATGCACTGACAGGAACAATACATTAATATCAATAAGCGGAAGAGAGGTGCCGGGTTATATATACATTTCATTAATGCAAGTGCACCATCTGGGGATGAAGGATTATTTTATCATAAAATAACCCAGAGCTCATCAATTGTTGATTTCTTACATCAATAGAGCTGAATTTCCTCTCTTTCCTGTATATGTATATATAATATGCATTTCTTCCCTTTCATATTTACACTATATTGTGAAAAGTAGTGTTACTGCCTGAACTTGAACTTTGATGGCATCCCAGTCTTAGTCCATAGGGTTCAACTCTTTTGGGAAGGCTGTCAACAAGGTTTAGGAGTGTGTCTGTGGGAGTGTTTGACCATTCTTCCAGAAATGCATTTTTTGAGGTCAGGCACTGATGTGGACGAGAGGGTCTGGCTTGCAGTCTCCACTCTAATGCATCCCCAAGGTGTTCTATTGGGTCAGGACTCTGTGAGGACCTGTCAAGTTCCTCCACCCAAAACTTGTTCATCCATGTCTTTACGGACTTTGCTTTGTGCGGTGGTCCGAATCGTGTGGTGGAGGGGGAGGGGGGATTATGGCGCGGGGTGTTTTTCAGTGCGGGGCGTTTTTCAGTGCGGGGCTTGGTCCCTTAGTCCCAGCCAATGGAACTCTTAAGGCGTACCAACTTTGTAGGAGCAGTTTGGGGATGGTGCCTTCCTGTTCCAACATGACTGCACACCAGTGCCCAAAGCAAGGTCCATAAAGACATCGATGTGTGAGTTTGGGATGGAGGAACTTGACTGGCCTACACAGAGTCCTCACCTCAACCCGAATTAGAATTAATTAACTAGATAAATCAGAGCAGTGACTAAGAGCCAGACCATCTTGTCCACATCAGTGCCTTACCTCACAAATGCGCTTTTGGAAGAATGGTCAATCATTCCCATAGACACACTCCTAAACCTTGTGGATAGCCTTCCCAGAAGAGTTGAAGCTGTTATAGCTGCAAAGGGTGGGCCAACTCAATATTGAACCCTACGGACTAAGACTGGGATGCCAATAAAGTTCATGTGTGTGTAAAGGCAGGTGTCCAGATACTTTTGACTATATAGTGTGTGTGTGTATATATATATATATATATATATATTGCATTAGTGGCACTAAGGGATTTCTTTTCTTACATACTTTTTTCTGTTATGAACTTACATGTTATTACTGCACTGTCAAAAATCGTCACCTTGGGGCTATTTATATTTCACTGCAATTATCAGATAATGAAAGAAACTTGTAACTATGTGTTTTGATTTCTTTCTTCCGCTTTTCAGATTAACTAGGGATGTCACTTGTCTCAAAACACAGTAATCATTGTAATAATGTTGGGTGAGATTAAAAAAGGGAATGTTTTCCTTACTTAATTTTCAAAAACTAATTTAACTCGTACAGCTTTGAGAACCCTATTGAGGAAGAATAAAAACTGTAGACTGATATAGTTTAACTATATTTGTTTTAGTTGACCCAGGAGTAGAATGTTCTCCTTATTCCCGCACCCGGTGCATCAGTTCGCGGTTTGTAGTGATAGTTTTGCCCGGCACTTTTAAATGCATCTTCATGTTGAGTTCAGACTCCGCTTACAAGGCTCTTATTATAACAGTATTTGATTTTTGAGTGAATAAATTTGTTTTTGTGAAACTCCATTTTTTTCTTTTTTTATACAGAAGAATTATGACTCTTTTGGGTAACTTTAAATCACTTTAAATCATTGTTCTTGGACTACAGTATCCCGTTATGTCACCCTAACAAGTGTCTGATTTAGGGATTAGTGTATTCAAGAACTTGTTTATAGGTATGACAATCCTGACAAATAGTACAAGGCTTGAGTACTACTTAATGTGTCTATTCTTCGAGTCATAAAGATACTTAATGTGTCCCTTCTTCGAGTCATGAATAAACTTAGTGCGTCCATTCCAGTCATGAAAGTGATTTCTGTACTTCAGGCCAATAAGGAGCAAGGTTGACCTCTTTGTGTCAAGCTATACTCTGCCCTTCATACTCTTGGGGCAGACTTAAGTTCTCTTTACAGTATTTTTGTCTTTGAATTGGGATGATGCCAGTTTTTGGTTATGTAGATTTTCGCCCAGGCTCTTGTGCTCTCATCTCCGTATCTCATTCAGTCTCGTTTCCTCCCGAAGATGATTTTGCTCTCTCGGCTGTTTCAGTATGTGGTCTCAGCATGTGAAGTCTTCAAATGCACCACGTACTGCGTGGTGGGGGAGAATGTTCGCTGTGTAACTCATGCCTGCTGGGTGCCCTCTCACGCCCTCACACGGAGCCTGTAATGAGAACAGCGTATTCATTATAAGTGGCAACAGCTGAGGAAGCATGTACAACACTTCTAGATAAATTGGAAAATCAGTATCACATACAAGCCAAAATAACTATATATTTTATAATAACTTTATTTGAATTACAGTTTTGTATTTCTAAAAGGAACTTTTAGTGACAGGAATGAATACATTAGTTGCTTGGCTGCCTCTGGCTTCAATATTTTCTGAGATCTGGACTTGGAACAAGCCTGCAGACCAGGGAGATCAGTGATGTTTAAACTCCCAAAGCTGGCCATACCCTTGTGGGAATTTGTTTGATGTTGTAACCCAGTAATCTCCAAACTGCAGCACTGGGGACCTACTGGTGTGTGGCCTTTTGCTTGCCTTTATCTGGTCCTTGAGGGATCATTCCGGCCACTGACACCAACAATGGTACATCATTCCTGCCCCTGACATCAACAATGGGTCACTAATCCTTCCACTGACACCAACAATGGTACATCATTCCTGCCCCTGACATCAACAATGGGTCACAAATCCTTCTACGGACACCAACGATGGTACATCATTCCTGCCCCTGACACCAACAATGGGTCACTATTCCTTCCACTGATACCAACGATGGGGCATAATTCCTTCCACTCACAACAAAAATAGGGCATTATTCCTCCCACTGACACCAACTAGTTCTCCCTCTAATACCAAAGATCAGGCATTGTTTACTCCCACTGGGCACAATCCGGCCCCCCTAAAGTCTGAATAACAGTATACCAAACCTTTCTATAGAAAGTTTGGAGATCCCCGTTCTAATCATTGGTGGGGTCAAATTGTTGTTGTTTTTTTGGACTGGGGCAAGAAGAAAATTCTAAGAAACAGGATGGAAATTTTTTCCCAAACGAAAACATTTCTAACACTAAGGCCGGAATCACACTTGTACGGTGCAAATTTCAGCTCTCTTATCTTTGCAGGGAGATAAGAGAAGTGTTTAGCAGATTAGCAAATTTTTAGCTGCGAATTTGGAGACCTGGGAGAAGTTACAGGGGAGAGGAGAGTGGGGGAGAAGTGTATTGAGCTGAATGAGAGAAATTCCTGAAGAGAACTGAACACATCTGCGAATCAGCTGCGAAACACATATTTTCAGCGGGGAAACACTGATTTTCTGTTCATACAATGTATGAACAGAAGATTAATGATTTCCCCTAGTGAGGCCATCCCCCCCATACAGTTAGAACACAAATAGGAACACACTTAACCCCTTCCCTGCCCCCTAGTGTTAACCCCTTCACTGCCAATGGCATTTTTATAGTAATCCAATGCATTTTTATAGCATTGATCGCTATAAAAATGCCAATGGTCCCAAAAATGTGTCAAAAGTGTCCAATGTGTGCGCCATAATATCGCAGTACCGAAAAAAAACGCTGATCGCCACCATTACTAGTAAAAAAAAAATATTAATAAAAATGCCATAAAACTACCCCCTTTTTTGTAAACGCTATACATTTTGCGCTAACCAATCAATAAATGCTAATTGCGATTTTTTTTTTACAAAAAATATGTAGAAGAATACGTATCGGCCTAAACTGAGGAAAAAAAATGTTTTTTTATATCTTTTTTGGGGATATTTATTATAGCAAAATGTAAAAAATATTGATTTTTTTTCAAAATAGTCGCTCTATTTTTGTTTATAGCGCAAAAAATAAAAACCGCCGAGATGATCAAATACCACCAAAAGAAAGCTCTATTTGTGAGAAAAAAAGGACGCCAATTTTGTTTGGTAGCCACGTCGCATGACCACGCAATTGTCAGTTAAAGCGATGCAGTGCCGAATCACAAAAAGTGCTCTGGTCTTTGGACAGCAATATGGTCCGGGGCTAAAGTGGTTAATATGCATACTTGTTTGTAGACCCTCACTGTACCACCGGAGGGCATTTGCTTGGCAATGCTACATTTATAGAATGCTTTGCATTTTTTCAATGAACACAAGGCATTGCCTGATTGGGCAGGCTGGAGAGGAGGGGCAGTGACGTCACAATCTCTATTTTGTCCAGTCAGAGATTGCTTTGTATTTATTGAAAAAATACAAGGCATTCTATAAATGTAGCATTGCCGAACATGTGTCCTCCTGCGGTCAGTGTGCACAGGGGAGGCTGCTCGCACAAAACTCAAGCAGGACCCAGAAGATCTTGGCTGTTGTTGTAGAAGCATGGCTACTGCAGAGATCTTCAGCTTCTCCAGTGGCCCATCAAGTATATATCTGTCCATACATCAATATTTGGCTGACCCCAAGCCAAATCTCAATCACTGTGTTGGCTCCCTGCTCAACAGAAGTCAATTATTTAATTGACTTCTGTTGAAGGGTCATGGTGGAAAATTTGACGACCAGTTGCTGCAGCCAATCAGCTGCAGTTGCTGATCAATGTATTCTGACAGTGGTGAGGAAGTGGGGGGGTTGTTGTTGCTGCCAGAATGCAAAAACCTGCTAGGGGGGGATGGGGGGGGGGGTGTATTTCTTTGTTGTTTTTTGTTCAGCCTACTGGAGGTGGAGAGGGAAACAAAGACAGAGAGAGCAATTTACACAACACAGACTGAAGTCTGAGGTACAATTCTTCCACTTCTTCTGTAGAGCCTGTGAGGCATTCTGTGAAATCTGGGTGCAGTAGAATAAAGAACAGGCAGGTTAGCCACTTCAGCCCCGGGAGGTTTTACCCTCTTCCTGACCAGGCAATTTTTTTGCGATACGGCACTGCGCAATTTAACTGACAATTACGCAGTCATGTGACGTTGTACCCAAACAAAATTGGTGTCCTTTTTCCCCACAAATAGAGCTTTCTTTTGGTGGTATTTGATCACTTCTGCGGTTTTTATTTTTTTGCAGTAAAGAATATAGTCATTAATCTACTCGGAATACAGCTCCTTTGGACCTGTTTGTTCCTTGAGGGTGCAAGATACTACCATCAAGGCCAAATAATAAAATGATGTGGAAAGTACATCTCACACAGCAACTGGTTTATAGCCTTTATGCCAACATTCTGTCAGAAAGGCTATCATTTAGTTTGGGTTGTACGTGCCTAGGTCACCTTTATTTAAATTTATACTTATCTTCTGAGAATTGCTTCAAAGATTTCTATGGGTGGATTTCTTACCAAGAACAATGGATGGTGAGAGATATGCCTATCTTGGTGTCAATCATACACGTTGATGAAATGTTTATCCCTGACATAACTGTCCCTTTTCCTAGCAAAACCCTCCGCCGCCCAAAAACAAAATAACAGCCTCATCATATTGTAACATGGGGGGCCTTTAGCTCTAGTGGTAGATGCGTTTTAAGGCGATTTGCAGCAGTCAGCAACTATGTTAGAGGACATGGCAGCCCATGTTTATTGAAAATGGCAAATCTCATACAGTCACAAGATGAATGCAACCTTTAAGGAAAACAAACCTCCAAGCGTCCGATGATGTTCATGTATCAGCAGGAAAATGCATTAGCACCATTTCATTGTTTATTTGTTGCTGTTGTTTTTACCTATTGTCTAACTGCAAGTTCTTGTACCTAAATAAAACTGGATTTGTTTATACATGTAGCGCCCCCTTACTTTCAGTATGGGTACTACGCTAAAGTTAGTTGGAATGGGAGAGTTATATTGCTCCCAGTCATGATTTACCTAAATTGTGACCTCTGTCATTCCAGAAAGGTCCACTGGGTCAGTCTGCATTCTAGGGATGTGGTATCATCTCTGGTCGGCAGTTGGTGCCAAAGGGGTTTCTGGCAGACCAAGTCTTCCCCAGCAGCCAATTGGAGGAGTTCTTCCCTCTTCCTGGTGAGGGGTATATCTGTGAGAGGGGTCATGTGTTCTAAATCTTTGCGGGGTCCCGGTTCCAGGTGCGGCATCCACCTTTAGGGTGCGCGCATCCATGGACCCCGCCGGCGTGGCCCACCTGGCCAAGCTTACAGGCTTCACCGAGCCTCAACCGGAGGCGAAAGGGGACCCCAGTGACTTACTGGGTTCCCAGTCCTATTGAATGGATCCCAGGCTGGGTGCCGTGCGATTGGGGGATCGGCTTGAGGGAAACCCAGAGGCAGGTTGTCCAACAGGGCTTGAACGAACCAATCAGGGATCTGGTGACCGGGATGCTGACAGGTACGCTTTACTGTCTCCCGGTGACCTGTGCTAGAGTCTACTGGGAGGATTCGCTCTGTTCATCCACCTAATCTCATCTAAAGTAATTGGCCTGTGGCAGAGGCTCTAGAGCGAGGTCTGTGTGTGAGAGATCTGTTCCTCCCCAGAAATCCAAAGTGACACCTCGGCTGCCAGGCTCGTGCGAGAAACCTGTCCGTGGGCACTTCACCCACTCAGGCAGGAGTGGCGATGAGTTTACAAATTGGTACAACTGAGGGCAGGCTTGCCCGTTCATATCCAGGCCTGACACCGCAAGTTCTCCTCTTCTTTCATCAACCTTTTTTTTCCTTCCTAACTTAAGTTGATGTTGGCTGTGTTGGCCTGGAAATAAAGCATTGGAAAACCTTTATTGACTGTCTGGACCTCCGTTCACTACTTTGTTCCTGCATCACACGCCTAGACAACGCTAGGGTAACTTAATGTGCCGATCCCAACAATCAATCAGCGGCACCTTGGGAGGTAGCGCTACATAAAGTAAGCAAAATTTCCCATGTTCTCAAATAAGGTCTTGTACTGTCAACTGCACCTCAGCAGGCCCAGGACAAGGGGTGGGCCAGGAGGTGCAGCTGCCCCAGGTGAAGCACTATGATCCGGGGATAGGGGTGCCATACTTTAACCAGCGCTCCCCTCAATGCACGCAGACAGTTGCCCCTGGATCAGTTGCTAGCAACCAGCGGACTGTGGAATCATGCAACTCCATGCCAACCTAACTGTGGAGGTGGGGCACAGTTCTACATCCTCACCCAGGGCGCTGGATGACCCCATCATGGTGCTGCACTTCAGTGCCAATATATAATAATCCCTGCATTGGCAAGAGCTCCTTATATATAATAGCTGGACTCCAGGCAGATGTAAAATACACAAGTTATTGCAGCTCTGTAATCATTAAGATTCCTTTTTACACTGAAGCGTTTTTACAGCGTTTTAGCGTTA
This sequence comes from Rana kukunoris, assembly GCA_029574335.1. Classification (NCBI taxonomy): domain Eukaryota; kingdom Metazoa; phylum Chordata; class Amphibia; order Anura; family Ranidae; genus Rana; species Rana kukunoris. Next base: position 66,238,503 of record CM056050.1, on the reverse strand, counting down.
AAAATATCACTATTAAAACGCTCATAAAACGCTCTCCATGCATCTCAATTGACCCTTTCACACTGAGTCCTGCAAGCAGCATTTTTGGAGCAGCCTTTGGGCGCTGAAAAAAACACTCCAAAAACGCCCCTCTCCATTGAAATGAATTGAAAGCGCTGTAAAAACGCCTTACCCTTTCACACTGAGGCACTGCAAAAATGCCCTAAAACGTTAGGGTCTTAGCGGTGCTTTACCAGCACATTGGGATTGCAGATGAGGCTTCGCTCGAACAAGGCTCGATTAACGCCCCAGTGTGAAAGGGGCCTAAGAGCTGCACGGTTCTGGCCAAAATGAGAATCACAATTTGTTTTGCTTAGAATAAGGCCCCTTTCACACTGGGGCAGGAGGCGCTATACCGTCGGAAATTGCCGCGGGATTCGGCCGCTAGCGGTGCGGTATTAACCTCGGCCGATAAAGGGTGCATTGCGGGCGGTATTACCGTGGTTTCCCATTGTTTTAAATGGGAAGGAGCGATATACATGCCGCTCCTCTCACCGCAAGATGCTGCTTGCAGGAGATTTTTTTCTCTCCTGCCAGCGCATCGCCTCAGTGTGGAAGCCCCCCGGCTTTCACATTGAGAAGGCTGGGCAGGAGTTTTTCAGGCGGTATTTAAACACCCCGCTCCTATACCGCTCCAAAGATGTGGCTAGCAGGACTTCGGGCTTTTACACTGAAGACTACAGGGCACGATTTTTTCATGCGGTACAGCCGCACTATTTTTAGCCCTAAACCGCCTGAAAGAACTGTGAGTGTAAAAGGGGCCTAAAGGACAACTTGTTACAATGTTTAGACTTAGTTCCACTGCTAAAGAATTTTGTGATACTTGCCAGACTGATATTTTTTTCCCCCTTTCTTTTGATGGCTGTGACTTCAGGAGAGCAGAGAGAATTCTCTGCATAGAAAGAATCTGGAAATACTTTGTCAAGATCGCAACGGGAAAAAAATCGTGATAACGATTCTTAATGATTAATCATGCAGCTCTACTTAGCCCTGGTTCACACTGAATGTGGCTTTGAAACCGTGTAACGTCAATTGAAATCGCATGGTTTCAATGCCACATGTCAGTGCGACTTTAGGTGCGACTTGGTTGACATCTGTGCGACTTCATGCACAAATGTGTATGCAGGTCGCACCTGAAATCACCAAAAGTAGTGCAGGAACTACTTTTTCAAAGCACTGCAAAGATTTCATCATCGACAATGGGGTGCGACTTGTCATACGATTTGACCTGTCAAATACCAGGTCGCACCGGTGTGAACGAGGACTTACAGTGAAACTAAAGTCCTGCTGTTATAACCTACTTGCTTGCTCGCAGTCTTCTTAGGAATGTACTGTATACTGAGCTTGTGCAAGAGCAGCTCAGTTTATATTCCATCATAGCGCCTGTGTGTTGGTGTATGGTGGTATATTTTTTTGGTTGCCATGTCACCCGCATCTCCCGAATATTCATTTGCTATTGTCACACAAGTGGGTGTGCTCGGGACGCAGTGCTCTATGCCCCGAGCCCACCTTCTTTTGAAGCCTATTAGAGCCTCCAGCTGTAATCATGTGCTTCAAAGAAAAGAAAAAAAATGCGTCTGGCGCCATGCATGTAGATTAGGGGGCCGGACGCATGGATAGGGGATGTGGTGCCCCTGCAACCCTTATGGATGGGCTGCCACTGAGTGTAAGTGCCTGGCTTTGATTTGCTATCAACCTTTTGCTTTCCCTGTACAGGGAAGCTCAGACAGGCGGATGGAAAAGCAGCAAAAGGAACCAATAAGGTGTGTTGCAGTGCAATATGCATGCTAAAAAGTGAAGAGAGCAGAGAGATGAGTTAATCAAAGTGTTGCTCAAAGTGCTGCTTCTCCTTGCACTGTTCAGTCATAGGGGGCAGGTGCCCTGTAAGTGAAAGTGAAACTGCAACAGAGAATGATCGGGTCTCCTTACACTGCCTGGCATTATTGTGCTGTATGACAATGCTCATTCACATACAGGCCTGTGCACCACCAAGACAATAGCATTTCTGTGATGGGTGAAAGTAGATGTTTAGCTGCAGCCGCTCAGCCTGCACAAAAAATTGTGGTAGTAGTGCAGTAGTTGCAGCAGGGGCGGCCTGTCCATTTAGGGTGCATGGGCGCCGCCCTCCCCTTGTCTATCACCGGCTCCCCTATCCATGCATCCGGCCCCTTTCAGGACACCAGCAAATGGATTCCAATGCGGGGGGGGGGGTGTTTATTTTGAAGCACCAATTAGAGCCAGAGCTCTAATCTGGGCTTCAATATAGGGTAGATTACAGTCGCAGAGAGTGGGACCTGAGCTCACCCAGGTCTGTTACAACAGTGAATCAAATAGAGTTTTCACACCGGTCACCCGATTGGCTTAAAGGACAGGCGATCCTATTGGACTCCTAGGAGGAGCATAGGAGGAGCTGAAAGCTGCCATGGAGGAGAGGACTTGGAGCCAAGCCGGTGCACCATGCTGCATGACATCCACCACGATTGGTTAAGTGTCGGACCGACCGACAAACAGCAGGAGGGGGGGGGGGTGGGGGCTGATGGGTGGTCGTCTGCTGCCCCCCCCCCCAAAAAAAAAAAAACACCAGCCGCCACTAGGTTGCAGCTATTTCCATGTTATTACATACAGTACAATTACATGCAGATAGGGACAGGTGATCGGTTCCGAACGCAAACCGTCTGCATTCAGGGCTGCTCATCTGTCTCTAAGGCCCCGTACACACGGCCGAGGTTCTCGGCAGAAACCAGAGAGAAGCTTGCTGGGATCCTCATTCTGCCGTGTGTACACTCTCGGCGAGCATCCCGTCGGGAATGCCGCCGAGAGAAAATAGAGAGCAGGTTCTCTATTTTCTCGGCGGCCCGTCGGGATTAATAGCTGGTCGCCTTTCCCGGCGGGATGGTCGCCGATTCTGATGGCCGGCCGAGAACCTCGACGGGCGGAACGATGTGTTCCACCCGTCGAGGTTCTCGTACGTGTGTTCGCCGCCTAACAGAATGCGTAATTACATTTAGATTACATTTGTACAGGCGGAGAGGTCAAAGCTAAGCATAAGAAACAATGTGCGGCACATGAGCCCTTAAAGCTTTTTGTTACATTTTCGTCTCAGTTTTGATATCATGATTTCATGATCCTCATATACGACTTATTTAGCATTTTCCAATTTCATCAACTTATGAATAACTACTTACGTGGCGTTTTACGTCATCCATACTTAACGCTACTCCTTTGTCATTGTTGTTGCGTTTTGAGTCTTTGCCACATTTCGCACCCCCGCACAGTTTGTATCTTAACACCTAGAGAAAAAAACATTGGCGTAAATACTTGTATTGCCATAGGAACAATGTGCAAGGCTGAATTTGAAGGACTGTGAGTGAGAGGTTCAGAGAGGCCGGCTGTCTTACCTCATAGGCATAGTCAAAGAGCTCGAGAACTGTTAGGATGCTCGCTCCAATAAACAGGCCCATCTGTCCCCCGATGTCCCCTATAGGAAGAAATCAAAGCACTGATAAGACGGGAGAACAGGATGGCTGCTTCAGGGAGATAATAATGCAATCCTGTCACAAACATCACTGAGCAAAAAAAAAAAAAAAGAAAAAATCTGCAGCTATAGGGGTGAGGAGAATATTAAAGCACGAGGCTGGGAACACAATGGAAAAAATAAAAATCGAACTGTCAGAAATTGAAATGAGTGTCCAGTGCTGGGGCGAGAGCAATTAACATTTCAGTGAGGATCCCCGGGGGATGCGGAATAGTGAGTACAGTAGACAGAACCCAGCACAGCATGCAGGTACAATATATTTCCAAGGAAACATTACAGGACTAATGAAACCAGCCTGAAGCTGTACAGGTATTACCAACTCCCAGAATGCTTTTTATTCAGTAGCAGTTTAAAAACTACAATACAACCTTGGATTGCGAGCAGAATTCGTTCCAGAAACATGATTGTATTACAAAGAACTTGTATATCAAAGCGAATTTCCCCATAAGAAATAATGGAAACTCAGATGATTCGTTCCACAACCATTTATAGGTCTTTCAGTTTATAGTCCATATAAAAAGATTATAGCAATGTGATAGGTTGTGTAACCATAAAATGTCCACCCACAAATGGCAGCCTCCCCAAGGGGATTAGAAGCAAAATCCAGCAGGAGCTCCAGAGTATAAAAGAAGAGAGGCGCCTCTAAGGCCTCATACACACGGCAAGAATCTCGTCAGGAAAAAAAACGTTGTTTTTCCCGACGAGATTCTTGGCAAGAATATCTTGCCGCCCGAGTGTACACACAGAACTTTCAAAAGAACCGCGGGTTCTCTTGAAAGGCAAGAACGCGGTGACTTCTTCGCGTATGACGAGCGTGCGCTCGTCACATTCAATGCCGTCTACGCCATCTTGCTTCACCCTACCTATGTCGTGGAAGCTACCGCACATGCGTCAGTCATTTCAAGCATGCGCGGGTTTTCTGTTAGCATACAAGGTTTGTATTATATGAGCAACAACTACTAAATGTCATTGCTGTGTGCCTATTACATTATATGATCACTAGATGGCAGTGTTACGTTTGCTAGTTCATGTTTTGTCTATGTACAAGAAGTAATAATAAAGTTCAGTTCCTGTTTCCACGACCTACAGACTGTCTGCCTGTAATTTGTTTAGCTCCAAAAGCTTATGTCTAACAGGTTATGGGCCCAGAGCATGTTACAGAAGCCCAGGATATAATACAGATCACCCCTGGATATAGCCAGATACAGTGAGCTAGAGCAATTCAGTGCAGAAGACAGCAACAGAAAGACAAACAGCAGTAATGGCGGCTGCCATCCCCTCAGCAAAGTTTTCCATTGCAAATCTGACAAATCAGAACTACCAATCTTGGAAATTCAAGATGAAAATGCTGCTTATAAGAGAAGGTAGGTGGAAATGCATAAATGAACAAAGACCTGCACAGCCCACAGAGGAGTGGTTAGACAGAGATCAGAAGGCGCAAAGCACAATCTCCCTGTGCATAGATGATGATCAAATCATACATATATGTAACTGTCAAACTGCTAAAGACATGTGGGAAGAGTTACAGAAAGCACATGAAAGATTTAATCTCAGCAATAAACTGTATTTAATCAGAAAGCTCTATCAGACTAAGCTACAGAAAGACCAGGACATGCAGGACTATATAAGACAGACCTTAGAGATGGTGGAGAGACTGCGAGGGATTGGAGAAGAGATGAAAGATTTCCATGTTGCAGCGCTATTATTAAGTGGACTTCCTGAAAGTTATGAGACACTTGTCACAGCACTAGATGCACGTCCAGATGATGATCTGACACTGGAATATGTTAAAGGCAAGCTTGTGGATGAATACAAGCGCAAAACTGAAAGCATGAGTACTGTGAGTGTGTGTTCAGAGACGGCTTTAAAGACAAGATACAAAAATAAACACAGTAACGTGCAGCTAGAAAAGCGGGAATGCTTTGTGTGCAAGAAACCAGGACATCTAAAAGCAGATTGTAGAATCTGGAAAGCTAGAATGCAAAAACAAAGTGCATTCCAACAAGCTAAGAATGTCATAGAAACAAAGGAGTATGCATTTGGATCCAAAAATTGTGTCACCTCTGTCCAAGCATGGTGTGTGGACTCAGGCGCTACAAGTCACATGACAATTGACCAAAGTTTCTTCGCTCAGCTTGATAAAAGCAAAACAGAAGGGATAACTACAGCTAATGGACAACTCATGAAATCAGTGGGAATAGGAGATGGCTTTCTATACTGTCCTATCTCTCCAGATATCACTAAAAAGATCCATATGAGGAATGTTCTGTATGTGCCAGATCTTGAAAGCAACCTTTTGTCAGTAAAGAAACTCACTAACCAAGGCAATGTAGTCACATTTCAGGGTGACAGTTGTATCATAACAAAAGGGCATTGCTTGCTTGCAAAGGCTAAAATCATAGATGAACTATATCAGTTGAACTGCAGTGAAATGGTTAAAATAGCCAAAGAGGATAAACATTCAAACTGCATCCACACTTGGCACAGACGATTGGGACACAGAAATTCTGATACAATAAAGAAAATAGTTGAGAATAACTATGCAAGTGGTATTAAGATTAATCCATGTGATCACACAATGATTTGTACCAGCTGTATTAAAGGAAAAATGGCAAGGACACCTTTTCCCAAGCAGACAAACAGCAAAGTTCAAAAACCTCTGGACTTAATACATTCAGATCTTTGTGGTCCAATGAAAACTATGACTCCAGGAAAGAAAAAGTACTTCCTGACCTTCATTGATGAATACTCCAGATATACCACAGTATTTCTACTTCACAATAAGGATGAAGTGCCAGAAAATTAGAACAGTATCTCGCTCAAGTAAATAATATTTTCGGCAGAATGCCCAGAGTACTACGAACAGACAATGGCTCAGAATATACAAGTGGTAAAACACAAGCCATTCTCAGGAAGCATGGAATTATGTTCCAGACAACAGTTCCATATAACCTGGAGCAAAATGGAGTTGCAGAGAGAATGAACCGCACACTGTGTGAAAGTGGGAGGAGCATGCTATTTGATGCTGATATGCCAACTACATTCTGGGGAGAAGCTATCACAACTGCATGTTATCTTCAAAATCGTTTGCCGGGAAAAGCAACAACAAAAACTCCATATGAACTATGGAACAAAAGGAAACCAGATTTAAGACACATCAGAATTTTTGGAAGTAAATCCTATGTACACATTCCAAAAGAAAAACGTACAAAATGGGATGCATGTGCAAAAGAAGGTGTACTTGTGGGGTACAGTGAATCTCAAAAAGGATACAGGATTTTACATCAAGACACGAACAAGGTAACAGTCAGCAGAAGTGTGATTATTGATGAAACTTCTATGTGCTCAAAGTTTGAACAACAGACACAAACTATTCAAACTGAGAAAGAATCAACATCAGTCACTCAAGAAAATAAGGAAAGTGATACAGAAATAGAAATTACTGCAGAAGAATCAAAACCTGAATCTGAACCAGAAATACCTTCAGTCAGAAAATCAACCAGAATCAATAAAGGTGTTCCAGCTGAACGTTTATCTTCACCGCTGATGAAGAAATGACATCACTCGAAGATCTCCAGACATGGACACTTTCAGAGCTACCTCAAGGTAAACATGCCATAGGATGTAAATGGGTTTTTAAAACCAAATGTAACTCTGAAGGGAAAGTCTGTCGGTACAAGGCAAGGCTGGTTGCTAAAGGTTACTCACAGAAGTTCGGTGAGGACTATGATGCTACTTTTGCTCCAGTTGCTAAACAAAGTACTTTCAGAACACTAATGACAGTGGCTGCCATGCATACAATGATTGTGAAACATCACGATATTAAGACAGCTTTTCTTAATGGTGATATTGAAGAAGAAATTTACATGTCACAGCCAGAAGGATGTTTGAAAAAGGGACAAGAGCATCTTGTCTGCAAGTTGAATAAATCTCTTTATGGCCTTAAACAATCAGCTCGAGCATGGAACCTGAAGATTAATCAAGATCTACTAAATGAAGGATTTACAAGAAGCAAAGCTGATCCGTGCTTATACGCTAAACAAGTAGACACTGAGTGGATGTATCTGCTAATTTATGTAGATGACCTGATCATTGCTCACAAAAATAACAATGAAATTGCAAAATTAACAGGAGTACTCAACAAGCACTTTGAAACTAAAGACCTAGGTAAAGTGACATATTATCTTGGAATTGACATCCAGCGTGAAAAAGATGGAAGTTTCCTGTTGAATCAGAGCGCAAAAATTGAATCTATTCTTCAGCAATTCAACATGACAGAGGCGAAAGGAGCAAGCACACCTATGGACACAGCCTATCCAAAGTTAGAAGGAGAAGATAATCTTCTCACATCCAATGAACAATACAGACAAGCAGTGGGGGCACTTCTCTACATTGCAACCACTACACGTCCAGACATTGCAGCCAGCATGTCTCTTCTTTGCAGGCGAGTTGATAAACCACGTCTAAGAGATTGGAATGCGATCAAAAGAGATATGAGATATCTGAAACAGACAAAAGACTTAAATTTGAAACTGTCAGCAAGTGGTGATTTAAACCTCGTGGGATATGTGGACTCCGATTGGGCAGGTGATCACAGCACACGCAAATATACAAGTGGTTACTTATTAAAATTGGGAGACAGTCCTATATCATGGTCCAGCAAGAAACAGATGTCAGTGGCATTGTCCTCTACAGAAGCTGAATACATATCTGCAGCTTATGCCAGTCAAGAAGTTGTGTGGTTACAACAATTACTCAAGGATCTTGGAGAAGCAACATCAGAACCTACCGTCTTATTTGAGGATAATCAGGGTTGCATTAAGCTTGCAACAAGTGAGAAGATTAATGGAAGAACCAAGCACATCGATGTCAGACATCATTACATTCATGACTTAGTTGATCAGAAAGTGATTGAACTTGTGTATTGTGAAACGGAAAAAATGATTGCTGATGTTTTGACAAAACCACTAGCTAGAAACAGATTTGTTGATCTTGGATCAGAAATGGGATTGACATAGATAGTAGTTGTTGAGTGGGGGTGTTAGCATACAAGGTTTGTATTATATGAGCAACATCTACTAAATGTCATTGCTGTGTGCCTATTACATTATATGATCACTAGATGGCAGTGTTACGTTTGCTAGTTCATGTTTTGTCTATGTACAAGAAGTAATAATAAAGTTCAGTTCCTGTTTCCACGACCTACAGACTGTCTTCCTGTAATTTGTTTAGCTCCAAAAGCTTATGTCTAACATTTTCAAGGTGACAGGTAAGTATACACACTCTCGGGTTTCGCGTCGGGAAACAGGCCGACAAGAATCTTGACGAGAAAATAGAGAGCAGGATCTCTATTTTTCTCGTCGAGATTCTGGCCAGATTTCCAGACGAGAAAAGCCTCGTACACACGCTCGGTTTAAGAAAACTGTGCGTGTGTACGAGGCTTAAGTGTAGCAATATGGTTACATTTAATGAAGGTGCAACATTTCGCAACTCATATTATTAATGATTAACCAATTTCCGCCCGGCCTATATCAAAATGATGGCTTGGAAGTGGTTTAGTTATCCTAACTGGGCATCATATGACTTCCAGCATCGATCGCGTGCCCACGGGGGCGAGCAGCGCGTTGATCCGTGGTGTGGTGTGTCCCCCTGACACACCGCATCTCCGATCGTGGTAAAGAGCCTCTGACGGATGCTCTTTACCACTTGATCAGCTGTGACCAATCACAGCTGATCACAGCGTGAACCAGGAAGTGCTGGTAATCGGCTTTCCTCGGTTCACACTGACAGGGAGAGACGATCAGCGGCTCTTTTGCCAGAGGGGGATGTGAACTGATAATCAGCACATAATTGGCCCAGGAATCATCATTCGACCCCTGAGGGGGTCCCAAACCCCCGGCTTTATAGCATGATAGACAGCAAAGTGCTTGTTTTGTAAAAAGATTATCTAATGTGCAGTGTGTCTCCTTTTGTAACTTTATTGTGGAAAATACCTTATTTACAGCACTCACATGACCCGCTGGAGCTCTTCTCCACTCCGAGGACTGCAGAGGGAGGGGCCGCTGACATCAGCCAGGAGGAGAGAAGAAGCTCTCCGGTGGGTCACGTGGGCTCTGTAAATAAGGCATTTTCTACAATAAAGTTACACAAGGAGACACACTGCACATTATATAATCCATTTACAAAACAGATTACATGTTTTTAGGACGACTTTAACTAGGGCTTATTTTTTGGAGTAGGGCTTACATTGCAGCCATCCCCTGAAATAATGCTAGGTCTTATTTTTGGGGAAACAGGGTAGGCATTAAACATGTTGTCAGGAAAAGGTCCATCCGCTGGTGCTATTGATATTTTGTCTTGCAGTGCTGCGTCCCACCAGCAGGGGTCTCCTGGCAGTTCGGAGCTGTCAGGGGAACTTCCCCCTGCTGGTATATCACCTTTGGGATGCAGTACTGACCTCCACCAGCGGATGGACCCTGGCAGTGTGGAACACCTGGCCTTTGCTCCGTTCAGGTGTGACCTGAACCCAATCAGTACACACACTATCAATACCCGGCGAGTTCAAACAGAACTCGCCCTGGTATCTGTTTACTAACCGGACCCTGAACCTGCTCTGGACCTCTGACCTGATCTGTCCTGTCCTGACCTGATCCCGATCCCTCTCCTGGACATTTCCTTCCTGCCCCTTTCCAGTCTGCTGCCCCGGTTGATGACTTCAAGTCTGCTGCCCCGGTTGATGACTTCCAGTCTGCTGCCCCGGTTGATGACTTCCAGTCTGCTGCCCCGGTTGATGACTTCCAGTCTGCTGCCCCGGTTGATGACTTCCAGTCTTCTGCCCCGGTTGATGACTTCCAGTCTGCTGCCCCGGTTGATGACGTCCAGTCTGCTGCCCCGGTTGATGACGTCCAGTCTGCTGCCCCGGTTGATGACTTCCAGCCTGCTGCCCCGGTTGATGACTTCCAGCCTGCTGCCCCGGTTGATGACTTCCAGCCTGCTGCCCCGGTTGATGACTTCCAGCCTGCTGCCCCGGTTGATGACTTCCAGCCTGCTGCCCCGGTTAATGACTTCCAGCCTGCTGCCCCGGTTGATGACTTCCAGTCTGCTGCCCCGGTTGATGACTTCCAGTCTGCTGCCCCGGTTGATGACTTCCAGTCTGCTGCCCCGGTTGATGACTTCCAGTCTGCTGCCCCGGTTGATGACTTCCAGTCTGCTGCCCCGGTTGATGACGTCCAGTCTGCTGCCCCGGTTGATGACGTCCAGTCTGCTGCCCCGGTTGATGACTTCCAGCCTGCTGCCCCAGTTGATGACTTCCAGCCTGCTGCCCCGGTTGATGACTTCCAGCCTGCTGCCCCGGTTGATGACTTCCAGCCTGCTGCCCCGGTTGATGACTTCCAGCCTGCTGCCCCGGTTAATGACTTCCAGCCTGCTGCCCCGGTTGATGACTTCCAGTCTGCTGCCCCGGTTGATGACTTCCAGTCTGCTGCCCCGGTTGATGACTTCCAGTCTGCTGCCCCGGTTGATGACTTCCAGTCTGCTGCCCCGGTTGATGACTTCCAGTCTGCTGCCCCGGTTGATGACTTCCAGTCTGCTGCCCCGGTTGATGACTTCCAGTCTGCTGCCCCGGTTGATGACTTCCAGTCTGCTGCCCCGGTTGATGACTTCCAGTCTGCTGCCCCGGTTGATGACTTCCAGTCTGCTGCCCCAGTTGATGACTTCCAGTCTGCTGCCCCGGTTGATGACTTCCAGTCTGCTGCCCCGGTTGATGACTTCCAGTCTGCTGCCCCGGTTGATGACCTCCAGTCCGCTGCCCAGCCTGCTGTTCCTGTGCCAGTCTGCCAGCCTGCTGCCCAGCTCGATGACCCGGAGCCTGCTGCCCAGCTCGATGACCCGGAGCCTGCTGCCCAGCTCGATGACCCGGAGCCTGCTGCCCAGCTCGATGACCCGAAGCCTGCTGCCCAGCTCGATGACCCGGAGCCTGCTGCCCAGTTCGATGACCCGGAGCCTGCTGCCCAGTTCGATGACCCGGAGCCTGCTGCCCAGTTCGCTGACCCGGAGCCTGCTGCCCAGTTCGCTGACCCGGAGCCTGCTGCCCAGTTCGCTGACCCGGAGCCTGCTGCCCAGCTCGACGACCCGGATGTACCCACCTCTCGGCTCAAGCCTCCCATTGCCCAGTTGGTCACTCTGGACTTTCCCCGGCAACGGATAGTTGGAGCGTCCAGAGGCCGCTCCTTTGAGGGGGGGTACTGTCAGGAAAAGGTCCATCCGCTGGTGCTATTGATATTTTGTCTTGCAGTGCTGCGTCCCACCAGCAGGGGTCTCCTGGCAGTTCGGAGCTGTCAGGGGAACTTCCCCCTGCTGGTATATCACCTTTGGGATGCAGTACTGACCTCCACCAGCGGATGGACCCTGGCAGTGTGGAACACCTGGCCTTTGCTCCGTTCAGGTGTGACCTGAACCCAATCAGTACACACACTATAAATACCCGGCGAGTTCAAACAGAACTCGCCCTGGTATCTGTTTACTAACCGGACCCTGAACCTGCTCTGGACCTCTGACCTGATCTGTCCTGTCCTGACCTGATCCCGATCCCTCTCCTGGACATTTCCTTCCTGCCCCTTCCCTGTCTGCAGCCTCTTTTGATGATTTCTGGTATTTGACCCCGGCTTGGCTCTGGCTTATGATTATTGCATTTCCCCTAAACCTGTATATAGCCTTGTGTTATTCGTGCACTGTTTTCACTTGTTTTCTCACCTTTGTAAATAAACACCTTTTTTCCTACTATATACAGTGTTGGTCTCCTCTGTGTAGGCACACAGTCCTGGTCCATCTAGAATCTCTGACACATGTTATTGGATGCACACACATTATCCATATAAAAATAAAATTAAAATGTTTTCTCATGTGCTCAAAGTTTTCCTAATGTACTTTTAAACATTGTCACAATTATCAAAACTAGGTAAGGTCAAATACAAGCTCTTTCCACCCACATCATTTTTTTTCCATCTATAAAAAAAAATAAAAATAAAATTACAGTATATATACATACATATATAAAATAATTATATTTCAGTTAAACTCATATCTCACCAAGAAGTCCCGCCACCTCGTATGCTGCCTTCTGTTCAATAGTTTCATAGTTTAGAGCTTCAAAGAAAATATCCAGGACCAAAATATTGTCCCTATTAGAGAGAGAGGAAAGGTGCTAAGACAGTGCGTGGACACAATGACTAGAACAGGTCATATTTACTAAAACTTGCCAAAATAACTTTATTACAATATGGCCATGTTTGCCTGAACGGGGATGCACAGGCGTTCAATGCATCCCCATGCAGGAAGTTCCATTGATGTCAATTGCTACTCCCAATCTGACATCCGTGCAAGTACCCCCAACAGGCCATGTTTGCAGGTTTTCCTTTATCTTGTGTAGCACTACCCTAATTATTTGCTGCGTATTTTGGGCGGCATTTAACCTCTATTTTCTCACCGTCCAGGATGTTAGAAGAGAGTTGAAAAAGTTCAATGTCCACACTTTAAAGAAGAAATTGTTGGAGAGGTGGAAGGGTAAATAGGTGGATAGGTTCAGGTGTACAGTATAATCTTAATTAGGAAACTCTCCTGCTTCCAGCAAACAGTTCTCGTCGCCACTCTAGCCAGAGTGGGTATTGCTCACCCGCAGGGCCGGAGTGGGACTCATTTTCAGCCCTGGAGTTTCATGCCTTAGACCAGCCCACTTTAGTTCACGACTATTAAAATTATTTAATTAAAACCACAAAATATAAGTTTGCAATGGCGCACTGTTCTCTACAGCCTGTAATTCATAGAATTGGTCAAAAAATATTTCCAATTCAGTGCAAATACAGTAAACTAAGTTTTGCTTCACAGTGAAGATTTATTAGAACACACCCATAGTATTCCACCACCAGACATATCACCCTCTGCCACCACCACCACCACCACCACCAGACATATCACCCTCTGCCACCACCACCACCACCAGACATATCACCCTCTGCCACCACCACCAGACATATCACCCTCTGCCACCACCACCACCACCACCACCAGACATATCACCCTCTGCCACCACCACCACTACCACCAGACATATAACCCTCTGCCACCACCACCACCAGACATATCACCCTCTGCCACCACCACCACCAGACATATCACCCTCTGCCACCACCACCACCAGACATATCACCCTCTGCCACCACCACCACCAGACATATCACCCTCTGCCACCACCACCACCACCACCAGACATATCACCCTCTGCCACCACCACCACCACCACCACCAGACATATCACCCTCTGCCACCACCACCACCACCAGACATATCACCCTCTGCACCACCACCAGACATATCACCCTCTGCCACCACCACCAGACATATCACCCTCTGCCACCACCACCACCACCAGACATATCACCCTCTGCCACCACCACCAAACATATCACCCTCTGCCACCACCACCACCACCAGACATATCACCCTCTTCCACCACCACCACCACCACCACCAGACATATCACCCTCTTCCACCACCACCACCACCACCACCACCAGACATATCACCCTCTTCCACCACCACCAGACATATCACCCTCTTCCACCACCACCACCACCACCAGACATATCACCCTCTTCCACCACCACCACCACCACCACCACCAGACATATCACCCTCTTCCACCACCACCACCACCACCAGACATATCACCCTCTTCCACCACCACCACCACCACCATCAGACATATCACCCTCTGCCACCACCACCACCACCAGACATATCACCCTCTGCCACCACCACCACCAGACATATCACCCTCTGCCACCACCACCACCACCAGACATATCACCCTCTGCCACCACCACCACCACCAGACATATCACCCTCTGCCACCACCACCACCGCCAGACATATCACCCTCTGCCACCACCGCCAGACATATCACCCTCTGCCACCACCACCACCAGACATATCACCCTCTGCCACCACCACCACCAGACATATCACCCTCTGCCACCACCACCACCAGACATATCACCCTCTGCCACCACCACCACCAGACATATCACCCTCTGCCACCACCACCACCAGACATATCACCCTCTGCCACCACCACCACCAGACATATCACCCACTACCACCACCAGACATATCACCCTCTGCCACCACCACCACCAGACATATCACCCTCTGCCAACACCACCACCAGACATATCACCCTCTGCCAACACCACCACAAGGCATATCACCCTCTGCCACCACCACCACCACCACCACCAGACATATCACCCTCTTCCACCACCACCACCACCACCACCACCACCAGACATATCACCCTCTGCCACCACCACCACCACCAGACATATCACCCTCTGCCACCACCACCACCAGACATATCACCCTCTGCCACCACCACCACCAGACATATCACCCTCCGCCACCACCACCACCACCACCAGACATATCACCCTCTGCCACCACCACCACCACCAGACATATCACCCTCTGCCACCACCACCAGACATATCACCCTCTGCCACCACCACCACCACCACCACCACTAGACATATCACCCTCTGCCACCACCACCACCACCAGACATATCACCCTCTGCCACCACCACCAGACATATCACCCTCTGCCACCACCACCACCACCAGGCATATCACCCTCTGCCACCACCACCACCACCAGACATATCACCCTCTGCCACCACCACCACCACAAGACGTATCACCCCCTGCCACCACCACCACCAGACATATCACCCCATGCCACCACCACCACCACCTGACATATCACCCCCTGCCACCACCACCACCACCACCAGACATATCACCCCCTGCCACCACCAGACTTATCACCCCCTGCCACCACCAGACATATCACCCCCTGCCACCACCAGACATATCACCCCCTGCCACCACCAGACATATTACCCCCTGCCACCACCAGACATATCAACCCCTGCCACCACCAGACATATCAACCCCTGCCACCACCAGACATATCACCCCCTGCCACCACCACCACCACCACCACCAGACATATTACCCCCTGCCGCCACCATCACTACTGGCCTGCTGTCCATCCACCTCCCCCCATCACTACACTACTCCGTCTTTCCATTTTAAACAGATACAAATACTCCAGTGTGCTTCCACACCAAATTTTCTCACTACTTACAAAAAAATAATAATAAACATCTCAAGCCCATCAAGCACGATAAATGGTCAAATATATAATGATGATATATTTTATAAACACACACTATACAACATCAGCCTGATCTGTGATATTGCTGCTGCCTCCCCTCTCATGGCATGCTGGGATTTGCAGTGCCACACACCTTGAAACATGAGGTGGTCATGCAGGAAAGGAGACTGTGCTTGGTGAACAGGTAATGGGTAGGGACAGGGAGGTGTATTAGAGATTGGGGGGGGATCTCAGAAAACATGCTCCCTATAAAACCAGAGCAGTACACAGCCACACACAAAAACGATCTTTACAAGAGCCTGTACAATACACAGAGCCCATCCTCTCCCCCTCCTCCCCACTATGGTAAGCCACCGACAGGACTGCATGTTGCTTACCTTAGGCCAGTGTTTATCAATTCCAGTCCTCACGCCCCCCCAACAGGTCATGTTTTCAGGATTTCCCTCAGATGAAAAGGCTGTGGTGATTACTAAGGCAGTGAAACTGATCAAATCACCTGTGCAAAATAATGGAAATCCTGAAAACCTGACCTGTTGGGGGGGCCTGAGGACTGGAATTGAGAAACACTGCCTTAGGCTAATGGCCCATACACACGATCCGAATATCGGACGAAAACGATCGTCCGATGATGGATCGTACGATTTTCGGATCGTGTGTACACTACTTTCGACAGCCGATCACGACCGTTCATCCGATTAAATTCGATCGGACAAGCGCTAAAATTTTTCTCGTCCGATGTCCGATCATCCGATTTTCGTTTAGTCAGTACAGCCGTCGTCCGACAATACAATACAAATACATTACAACACGTGACATCACTTCCGATCGTTTTTTTCTATCGTACGAGAATTTTCGTGAGTTTAAAAACCTATTTTATTTTACTCGCGATTATTAAGCGAAAAAAGTCGTACGATCCATCGGCCGATATTCGGATCGTGTGTATGGGCCATTAGCTGAACTCCGTCCTCCTCTGCAGGCTGTCTCCACTCCTCCCCCTCCCAGCATCTCCTGTATAGAACTCAAATAAGGCACGCTGAGAGAAAGGGGGAGGGTACATGTAACGTCAGTGAGTTAGATCATTGGAGACTCACGGCTACGGCCGGAAACTGCACATGTGCAGTCGAGCCGAGAGTGGATGTTTTCACCGGCAGGCATTTCACTTAAAAAAACTAATCCGTACTGACGGATTGTGCAGAAACCAGCAGCCAATCCGATCCCGCAGCGCAGAGTGATGTCATCGGTCCGCGCCTGGAATGCAGGAGGCGTATTTCACCGGCCCATAACCCGACCAGCCCACCGGGAATTGTCCCGGTTCTCCCGATTGGCCACTCCGGGCCTGCTCACCCGGATAGGTCCCTCTCGCTGGCCTAGCAGGCGAAATGGCACACGGAATTAAGTACAGTCTCTGCCACAGACCTTCCTTTATAAGGAGACACTTTTGGTCAAGAATCCCCTGCCATAGGATTCAGCACTTGTATCTCTCCAGATTAACTTTTGTAGAACTTAGATCTGACAGGTGATAAGTGGCGGCTGGTGCTCAAAATTTTTGGGGGTGCGCAAACAAATTGTCACCACTGTGCTATGCCATCAAACGCAGCCACTGTGCCCATCAATTGTCGCCACTGTGACAATTGTTGCCACTGTGCCCTTTAATTGTCACCACTGTGCCCTTTAATTGTCGCCACTGTGCCCATTGTCGCCACTGTACCCATTGTCGCCGCTGTGCCCTGTAAAATGCCCATCCCCCCACCCGGCACTTACCTTTCTGGGGGTCAGCCATCCTCCTTCCACGTCCCTCGATGTCTTCTCCCTCGATGACGCTTCAGCCAATCAGGTTACCGGTGAACCTGATTGGCTGAGACGCCTATCAGTCTTATCCTAGGAACGCACCCCCCGTACGTCTCTTGGATAAGCATTCGGAAGCTGACTACAGCCTAAGGGCTGTACTCGGAAAGCTGGCTCTGATAGGCACTTCCACACAGCCAACCAGCTGCCATTATTCAGATGGCCGTCGCTCGCCATCCGGCCATCTGAATAGTCGGCGGTAGCGGCAAAAATACATAGATTCATGCAATGCATGAATCTATGTATTTCAGTGGCGGTGCAAGACCTAGAGGCGGCAGCGCCCCGGCCCCCTTTATGGACGAACCGCCACTGCAGGCGATCACCATCAAGCCTCTCAGTGTATGGTGCATCCTCCGATGAAGTTTCCAGGCCTCTCCCGAGATACCAGCCTCTTGCATGGTCCTCTCCAGGATAGGCCCTCTCCTGGCTTCCTTCATCAAGTGGCTTCCTCCCGCAGGACAGACAGCACAGGATCACCTTGAAAGCGCAGACCCAGTCTGACTACTGGGCCTACTTAGCTAAACCACAACCCCGGACCAACGGGGTCCCAAAGCCAGGATTCAAGAGCACGCACCCCTGACCAGGAGGGCCACGAGTTACGTGGGACGACAGACTGGCGACCCCGGTCCAATGGCATGTGTCCCTTAAGTACCCCTTCCCAGCATGCACAGCGAAACGATAGCTCCCCTGATTCGCTGCCGAGGGAGACACCCAATACACCATGACTCTGCTGCTGCCACCCTTGGCCTGGGATGGTAATAATATCCCTGGGCGAACAATGGTGGTTACTCCCAGCACAGCCACGGCTGGAACAGAGGCTAAATTGCCCATAATTACATCTGCCTGAGTCAATTAACAACTAAGACCCCCTCTAAATTTAAAGCAGTGCCTGTTCAACAGGAGCAGGCCGCTACACTTGCATAAGTGCTTTAAATAAGAGTCAACGGCTTGGTATTTTGGACAGCTATTTTATCTAAGAGAAATTCCCAAAACATGGCCTGTTGGGGGTACTTGAGGACTGGGTTGAGATTGGTGTACAGGGCCGTGCACCCACACCCGACTGGTTATCAGATTGGGAACAACTCAGAAATCCATGCTCTGCATGCAGGTGTTGACATCAATAGGACTGCCTGCATGAGGATGCATGGAACACCTGCATGCAGAGCATGGATTTCTACGCCCCGTGTGAACAAGACTTCAAATGTATCTAAACCCACAAATAAAAATTGAATGTATTGCAGTTTTCTATTCCTTAGATGTGGTGACTGCATTTGTTTTCCTTTATTTATCACCCTGCGATCTGCCAGTAAGACACTACCTGTCCACAGGTCACTCACTGCATTGTCTCTATGAGCCACATTCATATTTAAATCATGCATTAATGTGTGTTGAATTGTATTTCATTTCATTTAGTTGACTTCAAGGGTAAAAAGCAGGTTAACAAAATGAACCGTGTTCTATCGAGAAATGCCTCCCATCGAAAAAGGCCCCCGATGGGTTTGCACATGTGCAGTACCAAACGTCACTCTAACTAATATGTTGATCAGTTGGCGTGATGTAAACTCTGCATGCGCAGATTGTCTGGAGGATTTTCTGATGCTATGCAAACAGCGGGGGAAGGCAGTTGTCAGATTGAGCCTCGCTGTTCTGGGGTGGGTTGTGGGTGTGTTGAAGGGTGGGTTTTGTGTGTGTTGCAACCCGCCCCTACACACAGGCAAAACCCGCTGTTTAACACACCAAACCCGTCCTGCAACACAGACAAAGCCTGCCCTTCAGGTGCCAATCAATTACTGTCTCCCTTAGAAAAATGTCTCAGACAATCTGCACATTCGCTGTGTTTACGTCACGTCAGCTGATCAACATATCAGCTGGAGTGATGTTTGGCACTTTTGCAAGATAAATAGTGCATTTTATAGATCAGACCAAATTAAGGAGGCAAGAGGGACAGGGGGACGTTGTTCCAAATCAGGGACAGTCCCTCAAAATCTGGAACAGATGGAAGCTATGTAATACCTGGAGTTCAGCTTTATTTATGCCTTTTGTGAATGGCTATGCATTTAGCAGTGGTATCGCTATGGGGGGTTGGGGGGACTGCAGCTGGGGGACACCCGCCAGAGGGGTGACACCGTCAGGGCCGGGGCCAGCATAAGCTGTGCGGATGCCATCGCTGCCAGTGCTATGCAAACATGGCATCCCTGGCATCGCAGGCATGTCTGGAGGAATGCTGGGAAAGCTGTGTTTGGCATAACACTGGCGGCACCTACAGGGACTCCTACAAGTATGTGCCACTTGCTGGGACGCAATGCTCAGTAGGGGGAGAATGGCTTAGCAGAGGCAGGGACTGCAATGAATTAGAGTGCTGGCTTGCTGGTGCCCAGGGCTTTGGATGGAGGGGGTGGGGGGTGGAGTAGGCTCAGGCACCAGCTGTTTGTAATTGAACCATGGTACCCCAAACTTTTCCTATGACTTGCAAGACCCAGCTCCTCACTGCACCCCTGCCGTCTCCCCGGTCCCTCGGCACCTGGTGACACTGCTCCATAGGGTTCAACGTTTGGGGGTAACTACCCACCTCCAAAATTACCTGCACTGTCCATCCCCACCTCACCTTTGCTTTTTAACAGTGTGTCTGCTGAAATGGCTTCATTACCATGACCCCCACACTTGGGGGTTCTTAGAGGGTTCTGTCCTTTTAGGGTGTCACCCTTCCATTAAAATCAGTGTCCCCCCTCCCCTCCCTTACCCTTCCAGTGGCCTCCATTCCTAGAAAGGGTGATCATGGTGAAAGCTCTGACATACACCTGTCAGTGGCAGCCAGTGTTGTTCATCTTCCTTTAAAAAAGTAACTAGTTACAATTACAAGTTACTTGCCCAAAAAAGTAAGTGAGTTAGTGACTCAGTTACTTTATTGGCAAAGTAACTAGTTACTCGGAAAAGTAACTGATATTTTTTTTTTATATTCTACAATGCAATTACGTTCTATAACATCTTTAATATCAAAGATGTTTATATTAACTGATTGAAGAATAAAAACACTATATACAGTATTTTAGAACATTTCATACTGTGTACAATTATTAATATCATCATCACACTTCACCTGCCCTGCAATATTGTACAATATAGATTCAGTGTGCAGTGTGAGTGACACTGCTGCAGTGCACACTGAATCTATATTGTACAGTATTGCTGCCTGGGCAGGTGGAGTGTGATGATGATATTAATAATTGTACACAGTATTGCATTTGCTGGGCCTGCCATATACTGTACTGTACTATACTGTATATCTGCACTACAAAATTCCTTTACAAATAATGCATATTTTAAAATGTTATTAGTAATAACTTATTACTACAGTATAGTACAGTACAGTATATGGCAGGCCCAGCAAATGCAATACTGTGTACAATTATTATTATTAATATCATCATCATCACACTCCACCTGCCCTGCAATACTGTACAATATAGATTCAGTGTGCACTGCAGCAGTGTCACTCACACTGCACACTGAATCTATATTGTACAATATTGCAGGGCAGGTGAAGTGTGATGATGCTGGGCCTGCCTGGGCATGTGGAGCGGTCGGGTGGAGTGTCCCGTGTACTGTGCGGGTGTACCTGTGTGCCTCTCCATCCCCGACTGTCATGTTGATGATCTCCTCGGCGGGCTCCAACGCCGCTGTTCCATTCGTTCACATCCGTGCGGTCCCACTCTCATCTCACTGCTGTCCCCATTCGCCGGGCAGTCCGGGCAGACTCTGCCTCCTCCTGTGACGCTGCTCCCACCCCGAGTGTCACGTCTGCGGCCACGGGCGGGAGACTCCAGGGGCGCGTGCATGCGCTGCTCCAGTGCCACCCACGAGTCAGTCCGACACTGAGAGACAGTCACATGCCTGCCGGCGGCCAATCATTAACTTTGGCATCATGTGATGATGACACACATTCACCCACCCAAGTACAATGCAACAATCGGGCTCCATCCCGCCGGCCCTGAGGTGAGGGGAACTAAGTTAGAACAGACTGAGGCATTAACCCCGGAGTCTGGTCTGCCCCCACCCGCGCCGCGCGCTCAATGTAACGTGGTAACACCACCAATGTAATTGCAACGGCGTTCCCGCTGGGGTAAAAGTAATCAGGTAGATTACTAGTTACCTCTTGGCAGGCAATCGTTACGTAACGGCGTTTATTTAAACGCCGTTACTTACAACACTGGTGGCAGCTATGTGCTTAGCCAGAATTTATCGCACCAGGTGACACCAACCCTAGTGACGCCACCGGCATTTAGTATGAACCGATCCTAAAGTTTCTGCATGACAGCAATAAATGTAAAACCTATAACTTATATATATGTCTGAAACAACATGAATAATGGGTTCTAAGTGGGGCACAGTATACAGCCTTAGGCCTCCATCAGGGGAATAGATTCAAATCTGGATAGGAGTGTCTGTTTGGCATATGCATAATTATAGGAAGTATCCTAACATTTACCTGGCCCCAGGAAAATGTGAAATAGTTGCTTTGGGGGTGATTTACTAAAACTAGAGCACACAGAATCTGGTGCAGCTGTGCATAGTAGCCAAACAGCTACTAACTTTAGCTTGTTGAATTAAAGTGGTTGTAAACCCTACTAAACCACTTTCACCTACAGGTAAGCCTAGATTAAGGCTTACATGTATGTGTTTGCAATATCTCCTAAACCTACACGGTTTAGGAGATATATGCAGAAAGGAATGCACTGTTGTCTATGGCACACGCGTGCCGTTGAAAACGGCGCAGGCGCACTGACCGTACAGTTTTTGTGAATTGTATATCCCGGGATAATGCACCACATAATGAGCTAGTATGCAGTGCATACTAGCTCATTATGCCTTTCTCTTGCAGGGTTTTTTTTTTTTTGTGAGGGTTTACTACCTCTTTAAGCTTTGACAATAAAACCTGGAAGCTGGTTACTCTGCACAACTACACCAAATTCTGCGAATACCAGTTTTAGTAAATCTCCCCCTTTGAGTCATTGGTCTAAAACACATCATGTTTTTGGGCTTACTGTTTGTAACGGTCAGGGGTTAACACCGTTTACGATATTCCATTCCACCAACCCACAACAGCTTAGCGACACTCTACAATCCGGCAGACGGACACGACTCATAGGATTCCCCAGAAACGAGACACACAGCTCTGTCTCTGGTTCCAAATGAATAGACTTTTAACCACTTCAGGTCCGCGCTATTGACAAAATACGTGAACAGCGCGGACCTGAAGCGCCGGGGTCACGTCTTTGGACGTGATTTGCTTGTAATTCCCCGGCGGGGAAAAACAGTTCCGACGCATCACCGAGGATCCGATGCGTGTACCCGGCGGCCGCGATGTCCGTCAGGTACACGCGATCGTCGGTGAGAGAGCAGGGACGTGGAGCTCTGAGTGTAAACACAGAGCTTCACAACCTGTCAGTGAGAGGAGACAGATGCTGTTTCTCTTGTACATAGGGACACAGCATCGGTCACCTCCCCCAGTCACCCCCCTCCCCCCACACAGTCAGAACACACCCAGGCAATACATTTAACCCCTTCCTCACCCCCTAGTGTTAACCCCTTAAATGCCAGTCACATTTATACAGTAATTAGTGCATTTTTATAGCACTGGTCGCTGTATAAATGTGAATGGCGCCAAAAATGTGTCAAAAGTGTCTGATGTGTCCGTCGCAATATCGCAGTCCCAATAAAAATCGCAGATCGCCGCCATTACTAGTAAAAAAAAAAATATAAAAAAAAAAATCATAATTATGTCCCCTATTTTGTAGGTGCTATAACTTTTGCGCAAAGCAGTCACTTATTGTGATTTTTTTTTTTTTTTTTACAAAAATACGTAGAAGAATACGTATCGGCCTTAACTGAGGAAAAAAAAAAAAATGGGATATTTATTATAGCAACAAGTAAAAAATATATATATATTTTTAAATTGTCGCTCTTTTTTTCATTATAACGCAAAAAATAAAAACCGCACGGGCGATCAAATACCACCAAAAGAAAGCTCTATTTGTGGGGGGGGAAAAAAGGACGCCAATTTTGTTTGGGAGCCACGTCGCACGACCGCGCAATTGTCAGTTAAAGCGACGCAGTGCCGGAAGCTGAAATTTCGCCTGGGCACGAAGGGGGTTTATGTGCCCAGCAAGCAAGTGGTTAATGGAAAAATCAGGCTTCTTATATACACCAAAAAGGATACTTGCAGTAATCAAATGGGCAATGACACACGCCACCCACAACATAATACAATAGTTTCTAACGAGCCCCCCTCAATACACATCCTTTAAGATAGACACCTGCTTATACAATACACATTCCTTTAGTCAGACATTCTGACCCCAATTCTAATTAACTACAGCTGGCAAGTCAGACATCTCACAATCCACATATATCATCAATAGAAGTTTACACAATGAAAGGTTCTTGAGAAGCCAGACTAAGGCCTCGTACACACGAGGGGATATGTCCGCTGAAAACGGTCCGATGGACCGTTTCAGCAGACATCTCCGCTCGTGTGTATGGGCTAGCGGACAGATTTCTCCACCCGACAGATTTCAAAGCATGCTTTGAAATCTATCCGGTGGGAATCTGTCCGCCCGACATGTCTGCTGGTTAGTACACTTACCAGCAGACATGTCGTCCCCCACCGCCGCCGCGCCGCCGCCGAATGGATTCGGCGCATGCGCGGAAGTGTTTAACTTCCTGGTGCGGTGACGTGGCGTTGACGTGACGTGTACACGCCATCGGATCAAACTCCCGATCGGACATATCCGATGGAAATGGTCCGCGGACCGTTTTCATCGGATATGTCCGATCGTGTGTACGAGGCCTAAGGTTAGTTTACATGACAGTAGCATACTTATTTCCCCCTTAACAGTCTGTGTTCCCACATGAATGAATCACTCTATTGACCTCTTGGGCTCAGAATCAACAACCTGTAATTAGTTCTTGCAGACATTCTTGAATATATTGTGGATTACAGACCCATGTTAAAACAATGCAAGATATGTCCATTATTTCCTGGCTGAATCTGTGCCCAAAAGTGACTCCCGTTACACTGTTCTTGGTAAATATTGCCCAGTTCATGCCAGCAGGCTTTGTGAGGAAATTCAAAGGGAAAGGAAACTTAACAGTGACAATAAGTTATCTGATACACGTAGAATTGTCTGAATCTATGAACAAAACTTTGTTCTATTAATAAAGAAAAAAAAAGGAAACTTTTTTAAAACCAAGAACAATAGGAAAAAAAAAAAACTTGGTACAAAATAATCATTTTTTTAGTGCCAATATTTTACAGTAGCAATATTTTATTCAGACAGCACACTACTACGTATCTTTATTTCCTTATAGATATATTGATGACTTGTATTAGCATTTGTCTTCACAAGGCTTGGCAAAATTTATTTTTCCAGCTCTGTATCACAGCAACAAGGGTTAGTTAACCAGTACTATTTTTTTTCTTCAATTTTCCAAAGTAAATTGAATCCTGCATTTGTCTCAGGTTATCTGATGCACTACAATTGCTGGTGAACACACCAATCAAACGGAATGTCAAAGTACAGTAAAATTAATGCAGCAGACCCCTAGCTTCCTCTGTGACTGTGGGATGTCATAGTAATGAAGAGAAGCCCAGTGAAAAGCAAAATCCTCAAAAGGCTCCTGAGTAGGGTTGCCACCTGTGCAGAATTCACCCGGACAGTCAAGGTTTGAAACTATGTGTCCGGGTTTCAGTCTCCCCAAGTACTGAGTCACACAAAAATCTGTTGCCATCCAGGAGCTGCGGGCTGCTGTCTGGGGGCAGGTTTGGCATCAATGGGGCACTGGGGGGGAATGATGTCAGCAAGAGCAGTTTGACCACATCCACTGTTTGCCACAGTGCGATGAATTACCACTCTCTTTAGGGCACCCAAAAGATGCCCCAGGTCTTTTATAATCCTATAGTTATGGAATTTGCCTTTCTTTCCAGATACCTGGGTCTATGAGAGCATGTGTGTGTTTGGATGCTGTTATTACGGATAGGGGAGAGTTTTGCATTTGGTCAGGGAAGATAATATGGCCTAGTATTCCAATGCCAGCGATGGGAGGTTGAAACTTACTATAGTAACTGGTTCAAAATGACTTGGAGATATTGGAGCCATGGTAATAGTATTACTTTTCCATAGCATCTTAAACAAAAGGCCTGGCGACATTACTTGTATGCTAGCAAACCATTCACATTTCAGGTTGGTGACATATTCTCCGTCAGATATGGTTAATTACCTTTAGCTGTGAAGGTTAATGGGGATGATGGGAAAATAGAGCTTAGCATATTAGTAACAGCAACCACAGCTGTGACTTAATACACAGACGCCAGCCTCTCTAACTGTCTACAAATGAGCCCATAATGATGACCTATAACTACATAGGGGCCAGGCCACTCACAGTACACAACAGAAACCAAGCTGCCCCCGGCAAGTGTCACACTAAGCTAATGTTTTCTTCATTAAATCAGAATGCGCCCAACATATATGTCACTAGTTCCTATCCTTTCCTTTATCGCGAATAGCCGTATTAAATGCACAACGGTTACTTGAGTGTGTGTGAACCATTAAACTAATTAAATGGAAAACAGACTTTGTGATATAGGTTTCCACATCTTCGGAATTGATGATGAAATCCTGCAGTAAGTCAGAAGGGCATATTTATAAATCTCTAATGACCCTGCACATTCAATGTGCTTGATAGGTTGACATTAATTGTGCATTCATTGGCCACATTCATTTATATTGTGGTAAATGTGATGCTATAGAATAGACATACCAGTGAAGGTACTGTGAACGTTGGCTTCCTTTTTTTTTTTTTTAAACACTGAACTGGAACAAGCATGCAGATCAGAAAAGTCAAAGTGAAACCAGATCTCGGGTTCCCCATACTTAATACAAGAAAGTAAAGTCACAAAGCATTGAAGCTATTGAAGTTGATTTACTTAAGGCAAATAGACTTCACTTTGCAAAAGAATATGCACTTGGCAAGGGAATTTCCCCAAGAGCTTACTGTGCCGGGTTCAGCTCTGCTGACTTCCATTATCCAATCCACGATCCAAGATATATATATATATATATATATATATATATATATATATATATATCAGGGGTCTCAAACTGGTGGCCCTCGAGCTGTTTGCAAAACTACAAGTTCCATGAGGCATTGCAAGGCTGACAGTTACAAGCATCACTCCAACAGGCAGAGGCATGATGGGGTAGTTTTGCAGCAGCTGGAGGCCCACCAGTTTGAGACCCCTGATATATATATATATATATATAGTATAGATATACATTTTATTTTCCTTGCATGTGATTAGGTATTCTTTGCAAGTGAAGCTTTACCTCATTTACTAAGCTCTGGAGCAAATACACTTGCAAAATGCTTATTTCCCTTTATGCCTGGTACACACTACAAGTTTCCCCCCCCCCCCAAAAAACAACAACTGGCAGCTCTGATCGCAGCCTCTGTACTAACCATCTGAAGTATGAACATCGATTTCACCCACTGAGCTGTGGTGTAATGACAGGGGGGACGCACCCCCCGATGTCAACCCCCCCCCAACAGAACACTCTGTTCAACACTCTCTGCCATTGATTGAGATCGGTGATCGGGAATTGGTCGACTGCTGGTTTTCCAGCATACAAGGTTGGCTTGGGATCCGGTCGGACGGTCAATCACTGATCGGGAGTCGGTCAGCTGCTGGTTTTCCAGCATGCTCGGCCGGCTTCTGTTGGACAGACTGACATAGGCCTTGGACACACGACCGAGGAATTCGTCGTAAATGAAACATCGTTTTCCTCGACGAGTTCCTTGTTAGGCTTGTCGAGAATCTTGACAAGCTTTTTTTGCGTACACACTGTCAAGACAAAATCTTATCGTTCTCAAACACGGTGACCTACAACACGTACAACGGCACTATAAAGGGAAAGTTCGATTCCACTGGCACAACCCTTGGGGCTGCTTTTGCTAATCTCATGTTATTGCGTGTTAAGTAAAAGTTTGGTAAGAGACGATTCACGCTTTTCAGTCTGTTAAAGCGTGACAAATGTGCTATCTCCATTACGAACGCTATTTTTACCGAAGGTGCGCTCCCGTCTCATAATTTATTCTGAGCATGCGCGGGTTTCTAAGCAAACACACGAACATGTTTCTCGTCGAAAACCAGCCCGAGGAGGAACGCGACGAGGAAATCGAGACTCCCGATGAGGAAAAAACTTGTTCTCTTTTTTTCTCGTCAAGTTCCACAACAGTTTTTTCGACGAAAAACATACACACAACGGTTTTCCTCGGCAAAAAAGCTCTACCACCAAGCTTCTTGATGGATTCTGTAGAGAAAAACGGTCGTGTGTACGAGGCCATACACATGGGCTGAATGTTGGAATTTTTTTTTGAACCAGTCGATACCCCATTGTGTTTAGCTTTTAGCTAAAACTGGTGCACATAAAATCTGCTGCAGCTGACCATAGCAACCAATCAGCTTCCAGTTTTTATTGTCAAAACTTGAACAAGCTGAAGTTAGAAGCTGATTTGTTACCATGAACCACTGCACCAGATTCTGTGCGCACCAGTATTAGTAAATCTCCCCCTTTGGGTTTGAATTATTGATGTCTAGTAAAGTTATTGAGTATTGTGGTGTGTCCAGTGTCCTGCATGCAGTTTTATATTATAAATACTGTTTTTTCTGCCTGGAAACTGGAGATTGTCCATAGCTACCAAAAAGTGTCCCTTTACGTCAAAAGTGGTTTTAGACCAGCTAGAAAACAACGATAATAAATTAGAATCACTTGCAGAATTGAACGATTTGTGGGGAAATTCGTCATCAAATACTGAA
This sequence comes from Rana kukunoris, assembly GCA_029574335.1. Classification (NCBI taxonomy): domain Eukaryota; kingdom Metazoa; phylum Chordata; class Amphibia; order Anura; family Ranidae; genus Rana; species Rana kukunoris. The sequence goes on along the minus strand of CM056050.1, from coordinate 66,209,980 downwards.
AGTAATGACAGCCACAATTCTGCAACTGAGCAAATTTCAGTGTTTTTGATTTGATTACATTAATGAATAATTATTATTTGTTATAATTATTTATAGTTATTTATTATATTATAATTTATGATTTTGTATTTCAAACTTTATCATAAACGGGATGTCTACCAGACTCTTGTTTGGACAGATTTAAGTGAGTTATTTCTAAGGCCGCGTACACACAATCAAATTTATCTGCTGAAACTGGTCCGACGGACCGTTTCAGCAGACATCTCTGATCATTTGTACGGGCTATCGGACATGTTTTCCCTGCGGACAAATTTCAAAGCATGCTTTGAAATTTGTCCGCCGGAGACATGTTCGTCGCATATGTCCGCTGGTTAGTACACTAACCAGCGGACAGAAATCTCTGTGCATGCGTCGAATGGATTCGACGCATGCATGGAAGTATTTTACTTCCTGGAGTGGTGACGTGGTGGCGTCAACGTCGCCGCCACATCACCGCGTCCTCAGCCCGATGAGACATGTCCGCTGCAAACGGTTCGTCGGACATATTTGAGCGGACATGTCTCATTGTGTGTACGCGGCCTTAGAATTGCAGGCCTACAATATAAAACGCCAAATTTCCATGCTAAACAATGGTACCGTATTGAGCATCGAAAATCTGACATAATCTTACACCGCCAGGGAGGTTAAAGTGTAACTGTGGACAAAGTAAAAATGACATTCTATGGAGTCTGTTATCGCAGCCATTTTCATTTTTTCTGAACCGTAATTTTATTACCTGTTGATCCTGCAAGAAGATACGTTATTTTTTTTCTCTGCCTTTATTAGGCCAAGCAGTCCAACAAAAGAGGCATCTACAGGGGCTGGAACAAACTAAATACCACTGATGGTGTGTTTTCAACAGCCAGTCCCCATTCACATGTCATGCAAGGCATAGAGCAGCACATAGACACGTTTTTGCATGCTACGCATAGGGTAGTCAATTCATTTCTGCAGGGGGCCTTTCACTTGGCAAATAAGCTCCTGCAACTATTTGAGCGGCAAGCATTTTGCCATAAGCTTTTGTGCAAAAACACACATCATGTTTACTATGTTTGGGGTGCTATTAGCAATTAACAATGACACAGATAGCGCAACAAGCATTTTTTTCCATGTTTAGGCACTACACTAGTGTGAATACAGTCTTATTTATATTAGTAAAACTTTTTTGTCACTGTAACTGCTTAAAACATGTTAGCTGCAGTTAGGCTTTAATTTGTCTCTTATTTAAAGTCTGTTTTAAAACTACACGTCCATGTAAAACTACTCCACAGCATGACAATACTATTCTTCAATCTCACTACAGAAGGAGCAACATTGTCACTCTATTACTTGCAGTGAAAAAGTAATTGATGTACCAGCAGGATCAACAGATAATAAAAATACAAACTGCTGTGTTAATGCTATTGACAGACAGACTGCATCCTCTATATAAGTGTTGATTTTGCTCACAGTTTTACATTAACAGTCATTGTTAAATATTAATTTATAGTGCCAAAAATAGCAAAAAATGACAGGTTCTCTTAACATTAATGACTAGATTAACTGTAACCCAAATTAAATATTTATAGTGATTAAAAAAGAATGCTCTGGAAAACAAAGCATTTTTCCAGCACGTCCTATGGGAAAATTACCTCTGTTGATGCCCTACTTTGCGGAAATCGATATGATTGCGGAGAACAAATTCCAGAACAGAAAAGTCTCCATGAAAATATTCAGAGATAAAAAAAAAAGTTTACTTTTTAAGACTCTTTGGAATTGCTACATTCAACTATTTCATAAATGTTATACTGTATTAGCATTAAAGTAAACGAACAGTACTGCAATATGTACAGTATATGAGAACATTTGCAACATTATATTTATGATATAAATAAAATAATAATTACACTTGTCTTTATTGTTCCGGTATTTGCTTTTTAATGTTGAAAGTAACATTTTACAGGAAAATATGCACCACTATAAAAACTTTATCTAAGTGGTTAGCACTTATGCCTGACAGCCAGAGGCGGACTGACCATTTTGGCACTGCCCAAGGGCCCCATGCCACCAGGGGGCCCCATCACGGTTGCCAGCCTCAGTAAAACCAGGGACAGTATCCAAAAATCTGTGTTTTTTTTTAAAATCCCAGGATTATAGCTGCCCCCGCCTCTCCAGTACCTTTTCAGTGTGTGTATGTATACTGTATGTGTGTGTATTCTGTGTGGCCCCATAATCTATTGCCCGAGGGCCCCATAATCTCCTATTGCCCAGGGGCCCCATAATCTCTTATTGCCCGGGGGGCCCCATGAGTTGTCAGTCTGCCCCTGCTGGCAGCCCGACAGTTGTGGGTTTAAATCCCAAACGACCTACACTACCTGCAGGGTGTTTGCATGTTCTCACTGTGCCTGTGTGGGTTTCCTCCCACACTCCAAAGACATGCTGGTAGGTTTATTTACTCCTGTCTAAATTGGCCCTAGTATGTGTATGTATGAATGTGAGTTAGGGAACTTAGGCCGGCTATACATCGTGAAAATTTCTCTCCTGCAACCACGAGTTGCAGAAAATTATTTTTGCATGATTGCATGATCCCCCCATCAACACAGACAGAGCTAACAGGGGAATCAGAAATTGTCTTGTCCTGGAAGAGCAAGCTGTCCCTGCCAGGAGAAGACAGTGATTATCGCTGCTATAGCCGCTAGCGATAATCGCAAGAGAATCTGACAGGCTGGTTCTACCCAAGTTGATCGACCAGGTACATTAAGCCTGGCCATTTACGGTTAGAATCTTAACCGTAGATATGTAAATGACTGCGTAAATTGTTGCCACTGTAAAAATACTTGAGTCCAACTCTATGCACCATCCCTCAAATAAGTTGGACTTTGCCTGAGTTATCTGTAGACCTCTGAGGGTATCACAATTATAATAGAATTGCAGACAGACGAGACTTGGTAAGGGTCAGTGAGGGACTGTAAACATGTATACTGGTGCCAATAGTCAATGTATATACAGAGTATACCTCATTCCATGTGCCTTAGTGTATCTTCATCTAAGATGGAACCCAAGAAAAATAGCTAGATCCACAGTTTACAAAATATACATACAGAACTGACGTTACACAAATCTAGAATGTATTAGCTAGAAAAATAGCTAGATCCACAGTTTACAAAACATACATACAGAACTGAGGTTAGACAAATGCCAAAACTTAGATTGAATCAAATTATTATTAGGCATATTCAGGATGCCAGAGTGTATACATTGAATAGTAAACCACACTTATTATTATTGTAGTCGGCAGCCAATCAGGAGGGTTGATCGCCTCGCTGTGCATGCTGGGAGGGGTATTTCATCGGCAGACGCCATTGGTTCAGGGACGTTGCCTCACGCCTTCCACCTGGGCAGTCATCCCACCACCCCCCTATGTTGCCCTCCTGGCCAGGGTGCGTGTAAACGTTACTGTGTTCCTGGCACAGGGAGCACGTTGGTCTGGAGCGCCAATCTACCTTTTAGGCTCAGTAAGCAGACTGGGTGTACAGAATTACAAGTGGTCCTGTGCTTTCAGTCCAAAGTGGAGGAAAGCGGTCGATGGATAACCTGTCTGAGGGACACCGAGCATGAGGCTGGTGTCGCAGGAGAGGCCTATCTGCTCATCAAAGGACACTTCATACCTGAGAGGCTGGACGATGGTCGTCTGTCAGTTATTGATGCAATTGAAGCTGTTTTGAAGGAGATCCGGGTGCTGAATGCAGTTGAGAAGGATTTTGGACCGAGATTGTCTCCACCTTCAGGAGGTTCTGTGGCAGAGACTATAACGTAAAGTTCCGAGTGACACTGTGGCTGCTAGGCTGGTGAGAGAGGCCTATCCAGGTGCGCTGTACCCACTCTGGCTAGAGTGGCAAAGAAGTTTTCTCATTGGAAGCAGGACTGTTTCCACATCAGTTAACCCTGAATGCGCCATTTTCATCTCTTCTATCCCTTCACCTAATTCTACTTTTATAATTTTTACCCGGCTGAGTAATAAAAGCACAGAAAAGACATTAACTTTATTACAGCTCTCATCCAGTACCCTAGACGGTGAGAAGGTAAGAGGTAGCATGCCACCCAAATCAAACCAGCAGCTCTTTCAGGGGTAGTGCTACACGTGGGGGCTCGTCCGGGATTGGCTGTTACCTCTGGCAACTGAACTGAGTGATTTCTGTGTTTCTTTCCACCATTGAGAGCCTGAAAAATTGTCGTGGTGTTGGACTGTGCAAGGTGAAGAAGGGGTTAACACCGCAAATTGTAAAGGTTAACATTTTTTATTAGAAAAATAACAAACATGTCCATACTTACGTGCTCTATGCAATGGAATTGCAGAGTGGCCACGAACCTCCTCTTCTCGGGTTGCTAGCAGTCTTGGCCCTTCCTTTCTGTCCAGTGCCCCTATGGGAAGCGTCTTGCTCCTGACCCCTACTGCTGAGTCCATTGACACAGACAGCAGGATGGCTCCCTGTGCCCCAGCAAAGCCAGCGAGACCCTGAAGTGAAGAGAGAAGAGCTGCAGACGTGCACAGCGATGGATCAAATGACGGTTCAGGTAAGTAAAAGGGGGGGGGGGTGAGGTGGATGCTGATGTCTAAACATTTTTTGGCTTTAGAGACACTTTATGTTGGGAAATAGTGCATGTAAAGTACTTCAGCAACGCAAGATTACCTCTTCAAAAACAGCAGAGCATAAAAAAGCAGCATAAACAACTGTATTGAGCACAATACAGTGTAGTATTTCAAAAGTAGCCATCTTGCCAAATGATCAAACACAATGGGACATTTTTCCTACTCAGGGTGGTTGCCTTGAGTTTGAGGTCAAGCAGTTAAGTGCACTTACTGTCAGACTTCATAAAATAAAAAAGTATGTAAAGTTTGCTAATGGGGTCACATCACCAGCGTGGCTTGCAGGCTCCATGCAGCTGATATATTCCCAATCATGGCATTTTCTGCACCCTTTCTCTGTGTGGAGGCAGCCATTTGGGTAGAGGGCTTTTCTTCCTCATGTCAGAGATGTCCTAATGACTGGTAGAGTAATATTCAACAAGCAGCAGGAAAGGACAAAGCACAACACACCAGAATGAGTAAAACAAAAGCAGGTAGTTCCTTGCACTCCAGGTTCTCAGGTACAGCTTTCTCTCCAGCCAGGAGAAGAATGAGCAACAGAGTCGTGAGTAGCACAGTAGTGACATCACCAAATCTGACTCCAAGGGAGAGGACTAGCATTCAGAAGCAGTGATGCCTTAGAACAGGGGTGTCAAACTTAATTTCTTCTGCAGGGCCACATAAGCAGTATGGTCGCTCTCAAAGGGCCTTTTGTATCTGTGGTGCGCTACATAGAGTGCAGGGTACAGGAATGCCTTAAAAACGATGTGTAGATTTCAGTAGTGCATTATGCACAGAGTGCAGTGTTCAGGGGTGCGCTATGTACAGAGTGCAGTTCCAGGGGTACCATATTTACAGAGTGTAGAGCTCAGGGGTGCACTATGTACAGAGTGCAGAGTTCAGGGCTTTAGAGGGGCGGCTATGCACAGTGTGGAACCTCTCTCTCTATCTCTCTCTCTCTCTCTCAGAAAACTTTCTTTTTGAGTTCAAGTCTACTTTAAGACAGAATATTCAAATTCTTGTGTCTATCCAATTGTGACTGTTTCCTTTGAACTGGGGTTATCCTTCCAGGCAACCAATGTGCGACATCTTCATCTAATATTCTCCATAAGTTGTAGTCACTTTTCTCCAAAATATACAATTTAGCTCATTTTGAAACCTCTAAGAACATTCAGATGAAATTCCCTGCCTACAGAGTATTGAGTCATACAAGTTCCAGGTAATAAATAATTCCAAACTATTTGCAGCTAATATTTACCCTTACAGTCTGATTTCTTTGCCTCTCTGTTTCAATAACCACTGAAGTGTGTGCTGAGATTGAATACATGGAAAAGTGCTTTACGCATAAATAAATAGCTGACCTTTTTCTTCAGTCTGTGTGATTACATTATAGCGGAACCTATCTCAACAGGGAAGACGATTTAACATTTTACATCTAGATCTAAGAGAGACAAGTTGTATTTATGTTTTTTTGTAGAATAAATTACATGTGGATTTTTTATTGTCATAATGCAATCTAGAATGTATTAGCTAGCTTTGTACCCAGTGGTAGGGCGGATGTTGTTCCCCTTATAAAAGACTGGTGCTTGCTTGCAATGCTTTTCGACTGCTATGGTTTATGTAAAGCAGTTGAGTAGAAACAAGGAAGACAGAAATCACGCCCATTATCAGGATAATCGGGCTCATGTCTCTAGTATGCCATTGCTGTTAATATTTTTTTAGTTAAACTTCAAGCTAAACTCAAGGGGTGATATATTTTGCATGCTCATATTGCGTCAACTTGGCGACTATTTGTGAATGAAAAACAACCCCCAGCATTAGTGTCAGTGATTGCAAAACAACCCCCAGCATTAGTGTCAGTGATTGCAAAACAACCCCTAGCATAAGACCCGGTTCAAAATGGGGCGACTCGTCAGGCGGCTCAGCCGCCTGACGAGTCGCCTCCCATTGAATGCAATGGGAGCGTTCTAATGGGAGCGATGCAAGTCGCTCCGACTTAGAAAATGCTCCCTGTACGACTTTCGGGGGCGACTCGGGGTGACCTCCATTGACTTCTATACAGAAGTCGTTTGGCAGGTCGCCTCTGAAGTCGTCCTCAGGACGACTTGCAGAGCCGCCCCCGGAGTTGGATCGCCCCAGTGTGAACCGACTGTTAGTGTCAGTGATTGCAAAACAACCCCCAGCATTGGTGTCAGTAATTGCAAAACAACCCCTCAGTGAGTGCAAAACAACTCGTAGCATTGGTCTCATTGGTTGCAAAACAATTCCCAGCATTAGTGTCAGTGATTGCAAAACAACCCAAAGCATTGTGTCAATGACTGCAAATAAAACCCCCAGCACTGGTGTCAGTGACTGCAAATAAACACCCCAGCACTGGTGTCAGTGTCTGCAAATAAACCCCCCAGCACTGGTGTCAGTGTCTGCAAATAAACCCCCCAGCACTGGTGTCAGTGTCTGCAAAACAACCCCCAGCACTGGTGTCAGTGACTGCAAATAAACACCCCAGCACTGGTGTCAGTGACTGCAAATAAAACCCCCAGCACTGGTGTCAGTGTCTGCAAATAAAACCCCCAGCACTGGTGTCAGTGTCTGCAAATAAACCCCCCAGCACTGGTGTCAGTAACTGCAAATAAAACCCCCAGCACTGGTGTCAGTGTCTGCAAATAAACCCCCCAGCACTGGTGTCAGTGTCTGCAAAACAACCCCCAGTACTAGTGTCAGTAACTGCAAATAAAACCCCCAGCACTGGTGTCAGTGTCTGCAAATAAACCCCCCAGCACTGGTGTCAGTGTTTGCAAATACAACCCCCAGCACTGGTGTCAGTGTCTGCAAAACAACCCCCAGCACTGGTGTCAGTGACTGCAAATAAACACCCCAGCACTGGTGTCAGTGACTGCAAATAAAACCCCCAGCACTGGTGTCAGTGTCTGCAAATAAACCCCCCAGCACTGGTGTCAGTAACTGCAAATAAAACCCCCAGCACTGGTGTCAGTGTCTGCAAATAAACCCCCCAGCACTGGTGTCAGTGTCTGCAAAACAACCCCCAGTACTAGTGTCAGTAACTGCAAATAAAACCCCCAGCACTGGTGTCAGTGTCTGCAAATAAACCCCCCAGCACTGGTGTCAGTGTTTGCAAATACAACCCCCAGCACTGGTGTCAGTGTCTGCAAAACAACCCCCAGTACTGGTGTCAGTAACTGCAAATAAATTCCCAGCACTGGTGTCAGTAACTGCAAAAAAAAAAAACAGAACTGGTTTTAGTGACTGCAAAACAGCCCCCCCAGCATTGGTGTCCATGACTGCAAACAACTCCCAGCATTGGTATCATTGATTGCAAAACAACCCCCGACACTAATGTCAGTGACTGTAAAACAACCCCCAGCATTGGTATCAGTATCAGTAACTGCAATAAAACCCCTCAGTACCGGTGTAAGTTTTCCTAATAATAACCCCAAAACCAATCGTTAGTATGCAAAACCATCGGTTAAAAATCCACGCATGCTCAGAATCAAGTCGACGCATTCTTGGAAGCATTGAACTTTATTTTTTTCAGCACGTCCTGTTTTACGTCACTGCATTTTGACACGGTCGTTTTTTTTTAAAGATGGTGTGTAGGCACATCAGACCATCAGTCAGCTTCATCGTTTAACCTAAGACAACTGTCCTTCAGACCGTTCTCATCGGTTTGATCGATCGTGTGTACGCGGCTTCAAAGCTAAACTCCAGGGATGATACATTTTACATACTTAAATTGGGCCAGCTTGGTGATTCACTGCACTGGTGTCAGTGACTGCAAAACAACCCCTAGCATGGGTGCAAGTGACTACTGGAAATAACCCCCAGGATTAGTCCAGTGACTGCAATAATAACCCCCAGTATTGGTCTCAATGACCAGAATAATAACCCCCATCATTGGTGTCAGTAACTGTAGTAAAATTCACCACATTGGTGGTCAGTGGCAGTGCTTGTAACCCCGCACCCTCCCCGCAATGGTAAATGTCAGTCTGTTAAACCTCACCCTGCACTGATGGTCAGTGGAAGTGCTAATAACCCCCCCCACCCCACAATAGTAAAAGGTGGTCTGTTAACCACTTCCCTACCAGCCCATAGGGGAATCACGTCATGGTGATCCCCTCGCCGATGAGACAGGACGTTGCACAACGTCCTGTCTTCACGGCGTTCTAGGGCGCGCGCGCGCGCCCGCGGCACCACCCGCGATCCCACGCGCGTGCCCGACGGCCGTGATTGCCGCCGGGCACCCGCGATTTCCGGAAATCACGGCAGGAGTGTGGATCTGTGTGTGTAAACACACAGATCCACCTCCTGTCAGCGGTGAGGAGACTGATGTGTGTTCCCAGTACAGAGGAACACACATCGATCTCCTCCCCCTGTGAGTCCCCCTCCCCCTACAGTTAGAACATACTTTAGGACACATTTTAACCCCTTCAGCGCCCCCTAGTGTTAACCCCTTCCCTGCCAGTCACATTTACACAGTAATTAGTGCAGTTTTATAGCACTAATCGCTGTGTAAATGTGAACGGTCCCAAAAACGTGTCAAAAGTGTCCGATATGTCCGCCGCAACGTCACAGTCACAAAAAAAAAAAAACGCAGATCCCCGCCATTATTAGTAAAAAAAATTTAATAAAAATGCCATAAATATATCACCTATTTTGTAGACGCTATAACTTTTGCACAAACCAATCAATATACGATTATTGCGTTTTTTTTTTTTTACCAAAAATACGTAAAATACGTATCGGTCTAAACTGAGGGGAAAAAAGTTTTTTTTAAAAAAAATATTGTGAGATGTATTAAATAAAAAGGAAAAAATATTGTGTTTTTTTTAAAATTGTCGCTCTTCTTTTGTTTATAGCGCAAAAAATAAAAACCGCAGAGATGATCAAATACCACTAAAAGAAATCTCTATTTGTGTGGGGAAAAAAACATAATGATTTATTTGGGTACAGTGTTGCCTGACCGCGCAATTGTCATTCAAAGTGCAACAGCGCTGAAAACTAAAAATTGGTCTGGGCAGGAAGGGGGTGAAAATGCCCTGTATGGAAGGGGTTAAACCTCACCCTGCATTGATGGTCAGTGGCAGTCTGTTAACCTCCCTTCTGCATTGGTGATTATTGGCAATACTTTTAACCCCCTTTTGCAATAATGGGCAGCATAGGTGTGCACAGCCTATTGTATTAAAGTTTGCACATCAAAGCTCCAACACATATGCCTTTGTGACATACTAACTGGCCTCTTCCCCACTCGTCATCCTAAACTGGGGGGGGGGGGGAGCATGTAAGCACACAGGGGGACTTGGGCAGCAGAAAGAAAAGGAACTAAGAGAAGAGGGGTACCAATCCCCTGTATTTTTCTTCTGTGGCAGCTGAATATCGGCGAAAGGAAGAGGAGGAGAAGCCTACTTTTAGCTGCTGAAGAAGAAAATACAGATTGGTCCATTAATTTCCACTCCAGCCACCTATCCTGTCCAGGTTCTGGGGGTTGGCAATTAAGGGTCGTGACTTACCTGTCACCTGCCCACATTTGATGGGTTAGATAGGATAGGATTAGAGTATGCCCAGGCATACCTGGCACACCTCTTGCGCACGCCCATGATGGGCAGTGGCTATGCTTTTTACCTAGTCCTCCTACCCCCCCCCCCCCCCTCAGTGATTACTTATGCTTGTACTCTTCTGTCTCTGATAACATCAGGCTGGAACTATACTTCCAATGGTAGGCTGAGATCATGCCTGATGGTAGTGAATTAATTTAAGTGCCGGGTTTGGGAAAGCAGGAACCATCCCAACACCTGGCATCCTTCTGCTACCATGCAAAGTGGCCAGCACATGGTGAGCTGCACAGAGAGAACCGGAGGGCTGTGTGTTTGGCACCGGAGCTTTGGGTTGATTCAGTGTGCTTCATAAATGAACAGATCAGCTATATTTAAGTTAAATTAGAAATGCCAGCAAATGTGTCACAGATGTGATAAAAGCAAGCTTGAGATTTAATGAATTTCATTTAATCAATATTACATTTATGAGCTGTATGTACTAATTGATGAAAGGTCCATTTCATTTCTTTGTTTTCTATTTCCATCAAAATGTTGGTTGCTAATGGCAGTACATGTAGGTGTCACAAGCAGGGCCAATCCTAGGGTCACAGGCGCCTGGGTGCAGAAATATTTCTGGCGCCCCCACAAAGGGGGCGTGGTCATCTTTACCGACTCCTCCCCTTTACAAATGTTTGTATGGCAATGACTCAAACACAGAGATGCTCCTCTAAGAAGTATTTGTTGCCCTGGGATCCTCCCATGATCTTTTAACAATAAAGAAAATACTGGAAGAGCATACACTAATGAGACCTGGAGGGGAACCTCTCTGATACTGTTAGAAAGTGGCCCAAAACATAGTACAGGAGATGGTCAGAGACTGTAGACATGATACATGAGATGGTCAGAGACTGCAATTATAGTACAGGAGAGGATCAGAGAGTGTAGACATATTACAGGAGACAGTCAGTGACTGGAGATATAATACAGGAGATGGTCAGAGACTGCAGTTCCTATTGGCATAAGTAGATAATGGCCGATCGGCTCTCACCTGACCCAGCGATACAGCTACAACGGTTCCTCTGATCAGGAGTCAGCTCACTCTGAATTGCCCATGGATACTCCACTGGGTAGAGCCCAGATCTGTATTCTGGCAATGACTCCAATCCTTTCTCCGCCAGGGATGGCACTAGGCTGTGTGGCTTTCCCTCTGGTGGCGCACAGCAGCGGGGTTCTCTCTCTGATGGTGTTCTCTCAGCACTGTCCTCTCCCTCTGGAGTCCTGGGTGCACTTCCCTGAAAGCTTTCCTGGGGTCCTGGCTCTCTCTCTCTCTCCCATTCAGCTGAACATGCCGTGTGGGCTGCAGCTTCTTTGTTACAGTGGGGCTGCCAGTCCTCAAACTACAAGTCCCACAATCCTCTTCTCTGCTCCTTTTTCTATTCTATTCCTTCCCTGGCCAATATAAAGGCGGGAAAAAACATAAAGGGTGGTTGCGCTGGCAAGAGCTGCGCACTAGTACAGCATTGCGCGCAAAGAGAAGAAGAAGGAGGAGAGGGAGTGGAAGGAGGAATAAGGAGCCCGTAGCTGCAGTGGCGTCACTAGGCTTGTTGTCACCCGTTGAGATAAAACATGGTGTCACCCCCTTCCTCCACCTATAGTTGCCCCTCAGTACAGACCCCCTCCACTAAGTATAGACCCCCTCCGTCCGTGCAGACTCCTAACTAAGTATAAACCCCCTCCCTCAGTACAGACCCCCAGGACAAACCACCCCCCCCCCATTAGTACAGACCCCCCAGGACAAACCACCCCCCATTAGTACAGACCCCCCAGGACAAACTATCCCCCTCAATTAGTACAGACCCCCTCCATTAGTACAGACCCCCCTCAATTAGTACAGACCCTCCTCTATTAGTACAGACCCCCCTAGGACAAACCACCCCCTCCATTAGTACAGACCCCCAGGACAAAACACCCTCCCATTAGTACAGACCCACTTCCAGTATTAAAGACCGCCCCAGAACAACCCCCCCCCCATTAGTACAGACCTCTAGGACAAACCAATCCCCCTCCATTAGTACAAACTCCCCATTAGTACAGACTCCCCAAGGACAAACCCCCCTATTAGTACAGACTCCCCCAGGACAACCCCCCCCCATTAGTACAGACTCCCCCAGGACAAAACCCCCTATTAGTATAGACTCCCCCGGGACAAACCCCCTCATTAGTATAGACTCCCCCAGAACAACCCCCCTTCCATTAGTACAGACCTCCCTCAGGATAAACCACCCCCTCAGTAGTGCAGACCCCCCCGGACAACCCCCCTCCATTAGTACAGACCCAACCAGGACAAACTCCTCATTAGACCCCAGAACAAACCCCCCCATTGGTACAAACCCCCCATTATTACAGACCCCCAGGACAAACACCCCTATTAGTACCGACCCCCCAGGATAACCCCCCCATTAGTGCATACCCCCAGGACAAGCCCCCCCATTAGTACAGACCCCCCCAGGACAAACCACCCCATTAGTGCAGACCCCCCCACAGAACAAACCCCCCATTAGTACAGACCCCCCCATGACAAACCCCCGTTAGTAGTACCGACCCCCCAGGATAAACCCCCCCATTAGTGCATATCCCCAGGACAAGCCCCACCATTAGTACAGACTCCCCCCATTAGTACAGATCCCCCTCAGGACAAACCCCCCATTAGTACAGACTCCCCTCATTAGTACAGACCCCCCCAGGACAAACCACCCCATTAGTGCAGACCCACCCAGGACAAACCCCCCCATTAGTACAGACCCCTCCAGGACAACCCCCCCTCATTAGTGCAGACCCCAGGGACAAACCTCCCCCCATTAGTACAGACTCCCCAGGACAACCCCCCCTCATTAGTGCAGACCCCAGGGACAACCCCCCCCATTAGTACAGACTCCCCCCAGGAAAAAAACGCCCCCTAAAATACTACAGACCCCTCCCCCCAGGACAAACCCCGTCCATTACATTAAATAAAAACACATGGTCCATCATGCCTGACACTGCTCCTCTCTGTGTCATAAGATGACTCCTGTCTGCGGCGATCTGTGATCCACCCGGGCGGCAGCTGCAGAGGAGGGGACAGTGTGCAGCCGCGCCGCCCGGGTGGATCACAGATCGCCGCAGACAGGAGTCATCTTATGACACAGAGAGGAGCAGCTGCAGAGGAGGGGACAGTGTGCAGCCGCGCCGCCCGGGTGGATCACAGATCGCCGCAGACAGGAGTTTTTTTATGACACACACAGAGAGGAGCAGTGTCAGGCATGATGGACTGCCCCCTCAGCAACGTCACTGAGCAACTAGCGTCTCTCCACACAGAGACAGCCGCTGAGATCTCCAGGCTCTTCACTCCCCTCTCTAACAGGAGGAGGAAGGGGGGACACGGACAGCCGTACAGGACAAAGTCAGAGAAACACAGCAGCGGCGGTGGCGGCGGGTAGAGCCGCCGGCGCCGCTCTACACAAACAAAGAGAGTGATTATTTGAGACAGGCACTCTGACGCTTCAGCGCCCCCACCTCTGTGGCGCCTGGGTGCACTGCACCCTTTGCACCCCGGGTAGGATCGTCCCTGGTCACAAGTGCACTTGAATGGCAATGGTCTGTGTTTATTCCTTTCCGATGGAACATAAAAGAAAACTTTTTTTTTAAAATAGTATAATTTATTATAGAAATAATTTTTGTGTGTCTTTATTGCCTCGTGTCAGTATAGTGAAATATATACAGTGGGCCAGATTCCCAGAGCCCTTACTCCCGTCTAACTTGTGTTAGACTGGAGTAATTTCAAATTACGCGCGTTTTTTAGCTAGTCGGAAACCTCAAACCATGAATAGACGGCTTTGCGCTTCAATTTGACTGGATTACGTGTTCGTACACCTTCGGATCTACGCTGCAATAAAATTGCGGCCACTGGGTGGACTTCCCGTCGTTTTCCGTGTAGGGGTATTCTAATGAGCTTTTGCCGGCGATCCCAGAAATGACGAATGTCTATCGCAATCTCTTACGGCACCTTTAGTCATCTTTTTTTGCGTAACACTATACCAGCTTTTTGCTGCTCTAATATTAGACAGCCCATGTTAAGTATGGCCGTCGTTCCCGCGTCGAATTTCTACGTTTTCCAACGTCTTTTATTATTTTTTACGTAAGTCGTCCGGGAATAGGAATGTTCGTAAATGACGCTACTCAAACAACGAATGACGTAACGACGTGATTTCGCGCAATGCATTGCGGGAAATTTCTGAACGGAGCATGCGCAGTTCGATCGCCGCGGGGACGCGCCTAATTTAAATGCTTCATGCCCCCTAATTGCGTATTTCGAATACGCGGCGAGAAATAGACTACGCTGCCGTAGCGTACGGGCAAAAATCTACCAGAATTCCATTTAGAGCCTGGTAAAATACGGCAGCGTAGAGTATTTCGATTACGCAGCGCAATATTAAGTGTATCTGAATCTGGCCCAGTAACTCTATGTGGTTAAAACAGTATTAAACCTAAAACCCAAAATTGTATATATTGCAGCTTACCAATCAGTAGATGTGGCGACTGTATTTGTTGTTATTTTTAGGCTTTTTTCCCTGTTTTTATCTGATGATCTGATCAGTAACACACCTCCTGTATTAGAGTGCCCCACGCTAGAGGAAGGAGCAGCAAATACTAGACATGTGCAACACATTTTCGTTACAAATTCATTTTGCAATGAAATTTGACAAATTTGTTAATTTGGAAATATTCAAATTAATGAAAACCCCTTTAACAATTTTTTCCTAAATTCTAAAATTCGAAGATTCGGAAATTCGGAAATTCGAAAATACGAATGAAAATTCAAAAGAATGAAAATCCAAAAATTAAAATTAAATTTAATCTGAAAATCTATAATTATAACTAACTAATAATAACTATTACTAACTATTCAATTAGATGTATTGGAATTTCCTTTCAAATTTGACTGCTAGTGAATGTAATAAAAACAAATTTATCCAAAGTTATGAATTATTCAAAATAACGAATGCCGGATCTAAAACTTTTGATTATTATTATTTAATATTATTAATTTGTTATGTTCCATTCGTTTAGATGCGGCATTGGTTATTTCGGAAAGTTTGTAACTGCGGATAAATTTGTATTCATTATGTTCATTAACAGTCAAATTTGAAAGGAAATCCCAATATCTATAATTTAATAATTAGTTATTATTAGTTAGTTATTATTTTTGATTTTCTAATTTTGTGATTTTCACATTTTCTGATTTTTGTTATTAGGTTTGGATTTCTGTTCTTTAAAATTTTTGGATTTTTGAATTTCTGGATTTTTAGATTTTGAATTTCCGAATTTATTCGGAATACCAAATTTTGATAATAACGAATGGCTCGGCAGTGTTGCCAACCTACCAGATTGAAATTAACTGGCACGACACCCGAAATTTACTGGCGCAGCCACATTTTTACTGGCATTTCACAAAAGTTGCTAAATTAAATTTTTAGGTGCAAATTTCAGTATTTAGGCTACAAACAAGTACGCAAGGCAAATAGCAATGAGATTTAAGGTAGATATTAAGGTAAAAAAACATATTTGTTATTTTCGATATAATAAGGGCAAATTATTTAGTTACATCACCCCCTGCCTCCACCCCCCTCTGCCACCAACACCCCCCTGCCTTCACCCCCCTCTGCGGTGCCACAATCTCCCCCTGCCTCCAAACACCCCCTGCCTGCATCCCCCTCTGTGGTGCCTCCAATCTCCCCCTGCGGTGCCACCAACAACCCCTGTCTCCATCCCCCACCCTCTGCGGTGCCACCAACACCCCCTGCCTCCAATCACCCCCTGCCACTAACACCCCCTGCCTCCATCCCCCTCTGCGATGCCACCGCAGCCACCATCACCCCCTGCCTCCACTCACCCCCTGCCTCCACTCACCCCCTGCCTCCAATCACCCCCTGTCTCCAATCACCCCCTGCCTCCAATCTACATGCGCAGTTCCAAGCCAAACTGATCTCGGCTATTTTTACTGCCTCATTCCCACAACCACGGACATTTACGAACGGGGGGAAAAGTGCCTGTGTTATATGTACTAGTGTTAGATGTACTAGCGGATATAAATACTACAACAAATTGAAGCCAAACTCCAGCTTACATTGCAGTTACAGCAAAAGTTTTTTTTTTTATTTGGTTAAAGGTTTTACATGCATAAATAGAAGTTGATCACTGTAAGCACCCCTGTCAGTGGTAAATGGCTTTTCTGGACCCTTTTCTGGACCCTTTACCTGCTACATTTGCAGGAGAGCCTTTTTTATAAGTGATCACATTCCCTCTGTTCTCAGCTGCATAAGAGCTGAGGGGAGGAGAAGCAGCAGTACACTAAGCTTCCCAGTGAATCGCTATGCAGTAGGGGTTGTGTCAGGACAAGTCTGATCATTGGAGGACAGCACGCCGAGTTTCCCAGCATAGCTAAAGAACTGACCACTGCTTAGTGTGGTCAGTTTTTAATAGGAAAGCAGAGGGACTGGCATGATCGCCAGGGATTTCACACAAAGGAAGCAATACAAAGAGAACAGGATCCTTTCTCATACAGGTACATGGTACAGCAGCCACATGTCAGGAATATGAAGTTCTGGAGTAACAAACACTTTAATATTGCTACAATATAAGCTTAATTGAAAATTCTCCCTGGATGTTGTGAGTGCTGCCTGTCTACTGGTTATCCCTTTCCACTACATCCCGGATTCCCAACATGCTTTGCAGCATCTCCTCTGCTGTCCCATGATGAGAACAAATGACAGCACTGCTACCTCCCCAATTATGCTTCCATGGCTGGATGGCTGGCGCTCAGGAACGGATTGCATTGTGCTTAAGAACTGTAGAGAAGGAAGATCGCACGCACCATGGTAAAATGGAGCAGGTCATCAGCTTTATTCAGACATCAGTGTGTGCAGCACAAACAGTCAACATGTTTCCACCATAACGGACTTGCTCATGAGTAAGTCCTATTAAGCAAAAACACGTTGACTGTTTGTGCTGCACACACCGATGTCTGAATAAAGCTGATGACCTGCTCCATTTGAATGTGGGGCCAGTAATCTTTGTACTGATTCCACCTCCTGAATCTCCTCCTCTCAGCTCCTCTGTAGATCAGAAGGCAGGTATTTCGTCAGATGTTTGAAATCCGTCAGACTGTTTTGATGTTGATTTTTCAAATCAGTGGTGTTCTGTCATATTAGCAGACCTGTGAGATCAGCACGCTTGCCTTGCTGTTAAAATCCTCCTTATCAAATGATGATGTCATTGGTTGTTGGGATGCCAGTGTCTAGAAAGTCATAATGGCGCAGAATGAAAACCTGTCGCTTTGGGTAACTAAAAGGCAGACTTCATCCAGCTGCTGCCTTGTATACAATTTTTGATACATTTTTTGCCAAAAGCACCCCTGAAGAAACCTTAAGGCGCTGCCGGGTGCCTGGGCACCCTGGTTGAAAAAAGCTGATCCATAGGACCAGGCCCGTCGGAACCCGACAGGCAAAGCAAGCAATTGCCTGGGGCCTTGAGCTGGCCAGGGGCCCCAGCAGGGAGGGCCCTTGCCGCACCGCTGCATCCTCCTGCTCTCCTGTCGGCCGTGTACCATAACCGCGCGGTACAGGAGATTCAGGTTCCTGTCCCCGGCCGGACTGACAGGACGTGCATACACCCTGGGCACCTTGGTTGAAAAAAGCTGATCCATAGGACCAGGCCCGTCGGAACCCGACAGGCAAAGCAAGCAATTGCCTGGGGCCTTGAGCTGGCCAGGGGCCCCAGCAGGGAGGGCCCTTGCCGCACCGCTGCATCCTCCTGCTCTCCGGTCGGCCGTGTACCATAACCGCGCGGTACAGGAGATTCAGGTTCCTGTTCCCGGCCGGACTGACAGGACGTGCATACACCCTGGGCACCTTGGTTGAAAAAAGCTGATCCATAGGACCAGGCCCGTCGGAACCCGACAGGCAAAGCAAGCAATTGCCTGGGGCCTTGAGCTGGCCAGGGGCCCCAGCAGGGAGGGCCCTTGCCGCACCGCTGCATCCTCCTGCTCTCCGGTCGGCCGTGTACCATAACCGCGCGGTACAGGAGATTCAGGTTCCTGTTTCCGGCCGGACTGACAGGAAGTGCACACACTGAGTGTTCACTTCCTTTCAGTCCAGCCCCGGGAACAGCAAACCGAATCTCCTGTACCGCGCGGTTATGGTACACGGCCGACCGGACTGCAGGAGGACGCAGCGATGCGGCAAGGGCCCTCCCTGCTGGTGCCCCTGTGCGGACACCAACATATGCTGGCGTGTGCGTGTGAGGCGGAGGATAGAGGTAAGCCGCCAACCAGCAAACCAGCACCCCCCCCCCCGCCTTCTCAACTTGAAAAGTCACTTTTTGTTTTGCTTGGGGCCCCCAAATTTCTTCAAACGGCCCTGCATAGGACTGCTGTTTGATTTCAGCATTATCATCCTGGTCTAGGAAATGGATAGGATCTACTGGCAGGGACTACAGGTAATAAACTATGTTACAGGGAAGCCAAAAATGGCTTTATTAACACTAGGCTACATTATATATGTATTTTTTTATTTTGCCCATGGCTGCACTTTAAGCCAGGTGATCTCCAGTCATCATGACAAACTTGTCCTTTGATAAAATGATCTGAAAAGGCAGCACAATTGTAAATCATTTATTCTGGACACCTTGGCTGTCTAATCACGCCACGCTATGCCTAGCTGCCATAAAACACGGTGACCAGATGGCATGGAAAATATACTAAATAAATTCTCTTGTAGTAAAGCAGGATTGATAGCTGAAGAAACAAATGGCCCCATTAGCAATGGGTCATATGCATTCATATCTTGTCTACGTTTGTGATTAATATGACAATGACATGCATATCTGACAATGGCTAATGACACTTACTTTCAACTAATGGGCAAAAAATATTGCCCAATTTCTGGAATATCAATCTATGTCCGAAAACCTGAGCACCTCTCTGCTGCTGATCAATGACACAAACAATTACCATGAATGGAAGGTTTACTGGGGATTCTGGGAGTTATCATGCTGCATTATCTGGAAGGTTGGTGCCTTTCTAATTTTTAACCAAACATTAACCAGTGCCAGGAAATTTACTTTTTAATGATGTGTTAATAAGCCTTTGCTAACTGATGATGTCCCATGGCAAGAGACATTAATCTTGCTAATGAATAGACAGTATTAAATCATATTAGCACATTTATGTTTTATTAGTGACTGGCTTAGCACAGTATGACAGTCTGTTGGGACGATGCTGGTAAATATGAACATGCATTTACTGATTTTTTTTTAAATGAGCTGTAAGTTATCTGCTTCAATAAGAACCACACATATACTATACCATACGCAGAGATAAAAAAGTGGTACATGCAATGTCTAAATGTAAAGTGCAATGACTTATAACAATAAATTAGAATTCAGTTTACGTCAGGGGTGTCAAACTCAATTTCATTGTGGGCCGCATCAGCATTATGATTGTCCTCAAAAGGGCCAGTTGTATCTGTAAGATTAGATGTCCAGCGCATCCCCTCCTCTTACATTAGATGTCAAGAACTACCCCACCATCAGAAGTTGAGTCCCCCACTCTCCCTTACATTACAGTGCACCCCCTTTCCATATGCTGCTGCTGGATGCATTGCTTGAAAGCAGAACATAGGGGTCCGGAAGAAGACCAGAGGAGGGTTGGAGCTCTCCTGCAGCTGCAGGAGAGGTGCAAGGGCCACATGAAATGGCCTCGAGGGCCGGATTCGGCCCGCAGGCCTTGTGTTTGAAACCTGTGCGTTACGTGATGAGTGGCTGTGTTATCTTGTTAAATAAAAGCAGATAATGGATGTACATGTTTTCAGAGGTACATGCTCCATGGTAGGCTTTCCTTACTCAAATTATTTCAATTTCATGTGAGATTGTGGAATGCTAATCTCTATTAATCGCCTTAGCCTCCACTTAAAGGCATATTCAGAAATTGGCAAATTTACCATTCAACACAGATTTACTGGGCAATAATTTCCACGTCAGCTCTGGTTAGTTTGCACATTTACTGGGTCAAATAGCATTCACCAATTCACCAGCAGGTGGAGCTTTAGGCTCCTCCTTACCTACTTTCCAGTTTCTTCCCGCCTTCTGCTGTTTAGAGAGCTCAATAGCTAAAGAGGAACAAACCAGGGTAGTGATAACATCCATCTCATTCCCCTCCCTCTGAGTGGCTATTTTCAAAGTTTCAATACAAGACACCACACCTAAAAAAAAACAGATTTAAGCCCCTTTGACACTGACGTGTCCGTGTACGGGCTCTGCTTTGCTCAGCAGGGATCGCTCTGTCAATCCCTGCTGAGCAGGCAGATGATTTTCTTTCCGACATGTCTCTCGGACATGTCACCACTGACATCCTTCGCTCCACTATAGAGGTGCACGAAGCATCCGTTCAGGTCCTTTATATATATTTATTAATGAAAGAAACAAGCAATGAGTTATACACACAGTTTGTCTATGTATCTGTCTCCACAAAGAGCCCTTTGTTAGAGTCAGTAAAACAGCGAAAGAAACATCCAACAAACTAATTTTATCATTAACTTTAAATGACATATGCTCGCGAGCTCCCCTAGTGGGTGACTTATTAAAGTGCAGCTGCTGACAGATCTCAGTTAGGCCTAGCCTGCTAGAGTCCAGAAATCCTTCAGCGGCGAAGTCTATTTGTAGGCTCCTTGGTGCACTTTTAAGAATATTTGTAATCTATAGGGGTATTGAAACTCAGTCTAAGGGGTAGTCAACACATGCTAGATGTACCAATCCTCCGGTCAGCATCAGTCAGTATAGCCAACGTTACTTTCAGATCCTCCTCAGTGAAACAACAAAACAGTGTGTACTTGCTAAGATGCGAGGGCACTGCAGATAGCGGGATTATTAAGTATGGAAACTTGGGCAAGTGCCCTCTCACCCGAACAGGCCTAGTCCGTCTGAGCCTCTCGTAAAGTTAAGATGCTTCGCAGCATGCTGCAACACCAGGCCTCCGATATCCCGTCTTCAGCAGCTCCAGTCAGCAGTCGATCCACCCGTCCAATCTCCTGGAACGTGGGATGGACACCCTTGGGCTTGTTCCTTGATGTTGGATATAGGCCCAGGCTTCAAGCCTAGCAACTGGGCCGTGACGCTCTCCACAGCTCCGCAGAGGAAGACGTGCAGGTCCCGAGAGAGCAAGTTCTATCCCGTCCTTCCTTTAAGTAACCTCCCCCATAAGTCTGTGCGGAGGTGTCATGTGCCCCGAAGAGGGCAAGGCATTGTGGGAAGCGTAGTCTTTCTCTACCAATTGTCAATGGAGTCCGTGTCTCCTAATTCTTCGAATCCCACAATGCACTGTTCCAACATATATAAACCTATGTACAGCATAACTTGAACGATGGCGGGGATTCAGTTCTGCATCGCTATTAATAATAGTCCATGATGACAGGACCCCGCATACATTTACAAAATTCATAGTGCTCTGGAAATCCTTTGTTTTGTTTTAAATATTGGATACATCGTAGTTAAAGATTTAGTAGGCATATGGTCCAATGCATGATTAACACTTAAAATACAATCATTAAATCAAACAGAATCAGATATGTAGTATGAATGAAAGTAGGTGAGGAAAAACCACGGTCTACTAAGGCCCCGTACACACGGCCGAGGTTCTCGCTGAAAACCAGCGAGAACCTCGCTGGAATGCACATTCCAGCGAGGACCTCGGCCGTGTGTACGGTCTCAGCGAGCTTCCCGTCGGGAAGCCCGTCGAGCCGAAATAGAGAGCACGCTCTCTATTTCCTCGACGGCCCGCCTGGATGAATGGCTGGTTGCCATTCCCGACGGGCGGGTCGCCGAATCCGACGGCCAGGAGAGAACCTCGACGGGCGGAACGATGTGTTCTGCCCGTCGAGGTTCTGGGTCGTGTGTACGCCGCCTAACAATTTAGGCTCACTGTTCTATGTAAAAATATTTTACACAATAGCAAGAGCACAGCAACAAGACTCAAGATGGTCTCACTGCATCAACAAGGTCTTCTGCAAGAAGCACAGAGAAACAGGCAACATTGAGGTCCAAAAGCACAGGGGTGAAAGACAGATCACACTGACTTTCCTTTACATTTAGAAGATATCCATTTGCAAAATTAGCTCTGACTTGGAAGAAACCAGTGGTACCCTGGTACACCCATCTACCATCCAGAGAAGAGAAGTCTAGTCAGAAATGGTCTTCATGGAAGACTTGAGGCTAAAAAACGATGACTCTGACCTGGAAACAGAGTCAAGCAACTTGATTACGCACAAAACACAGGAACTCGTGAAGAAAATGGCATTAAGTTCTGAAGGCAGTTTGTTCACCGAATACTTGCTAAAGGCAACAGGTATGCTGGATGTTCTTTGCAAGTTTGGGGCAATGTACTAATGAACTACCTTTAGTGAAAGGAACAACATGAAAGGAACATCAAGAAATCTTGGGAAAAATGGTGTCCTTACCAGGCTGTGATCTCAACAATTTGTCTAAAATCACATGAAGAGACGGAAGCAAATGTGACCGCATAAATCTATAGAGATCAGTGGTGGCTGGTGCTAAAAATGTTTGGGGGGGGGGGGGGGGGGGGTAGGGGCGCAAATAAACTGAAAAGAATTTGAAAAAAAATATCAAACGCTGCTGCTGTGCCATCAAACGCTGTCACTGTGCCATCAAACTTTGCCACTGTGCCCACCAAATGCTGCGACTGTGCCCACCAAATGCTGCAACTGTGCAATCAAATGCTGCCAGTGTGCCATGTGCCCAATGCTGCCAGTGTTCCCAATGCTGCCAGTGTGCCTAATGCTGCCAGTGTGCCTCAAGTGTTGCCACAGTGCCCCAAACGTCGCCCGCCATCTGCCCAGCCCATACCGTGTCTCAGGTTGGCAGGCGGCGAGCGGTGTCCTCCATTTTTTCCTCGGTGAGGAAGACTCTTCTCCCGCTTGCTTCTCCTCTCGTCCTTCCAAGCCTGCCGCTTTAGCCAATCAGGTGATGGGTAACCAGACCCAGTGAACCTGATTGGCTGAGAGGCGGGTCAGTGTTAGGGAAGCGATTCCCTAACACAGCACTGTTTCCCCAGGAAACACACAACCTGTGCGCCCTCTGGTTAACCATTTGGAAGCCGATTAGAGCCCACAGGCTCTAATCAGGAAGCAAATTAGAGCCTCTTGCTCTAATCAGGCACTTCCAAAACACACCCACCTCTGTTATTCAGATGGCTGGCACTCAACAGGGGGCCGGACACCTGAATAGTGGGCGGCAGCGGCAACAATACATAGATTCATGCAATGGATGAATCTATGTATTGTTGATTGATGTGTGCAGGAGAGAGGGGCGGCGCTCCTGCGCCCACTATGGACGCACAGCCACTGATAGAGATGTATTTAGTTCTTCTAGATGTTTGGAACAACCTGCCAAGTTCCTTGAAAAACTAAGGGTGGCAACACCATAAATGATAGTATGTAGTATTTTTTCACAATTTAGGCACTTTGTGAGTTGTTAATTGATAAATAAAAATTATTCCTAGCAATATTTTTTTTAAAGCATGCTCACTTGACAGCATTTCTTCACAAGTGCATAAACCTTTTGCACAGTTCTGTGCATGCAAGCTTTAAATACAATTTTCTACACTTTAAATACAGTAGAATAAGTTGCCTCCAAAAAAATATTATTTTTGAAAGCCTGGATACCCATTTCAGTACATTTATTTATCTTGAGAAGAATTAACACCCTAAAGTTATACTTGGTATATGAATAAAACATGAAATATACCTTTATAGTGCTTGTACTGTATATAACTTATAATATACTTACAATATACAGTACTATATACCTTATATGAAGTGTTTCTATGCTGCTTTTTGCCACATGTAAAGTTATCTGGGTAGCAGATTTCAAATATTGCTCCTTGCTACGTTAGTAACTGAAAGCAGTAATAAATAGTTAAATCTACTAGCTGGAAATTAGGCGTGCTTGGCTAACCTGAATTACACAATGGGGGATGATTTACAAAACAGAAGCATGCAAAGTCCAATGCAGCTCTGTATAGAAACCAATCAGCTTCCAGGTTTGATTGTCAAAGCTTAAAGTGGAGATTCACCCTAAAACTACTCTGTCCCATAGCATCCAGCATACTGGCGTCAGCTATGTCACGTCACGCCTTCCGAAAATAGACGATTTAGGACTCGGCTCTTTCCGGCGCTATACGGCACCTGCGCACAGACCTAAGAGCTGACTGCGCAGGCGCCGTATATAGCCGAGTTCTATGGCTATGGCACGTCACGTCCTCTGAAAAAAGCCAAAATAGGACTTGGCTATATACGGCGCCTGCGCAGTCAGCTCCTATGTCTGTGCGCAGGTGCCGTATAGCGACGGAGTTCAATGCTTTCAAGCATGCGTCGACTTGATTCTGAGCATGCATGGATTTTTAACCGGTTAGGTATCCATCGGTTAATTTTAAAACAAGTTTCAATTTTTTTAACCGATGTCGCCCACACACGATCGGTTTGGTATGATGAAAACGGTCCATCAGACCGTTCTCATCAGACAAACCGATCGTGTGTACGCGGCATTAGAGCATTCACACTACACTCACTAGAATAAAAAACAAATGGATCTGAATCCACTTGGGTCATGTCATTATGTTTTTTCGGATGCTTCAAAAGATATCAAAAGGCCCAAACTATCGCATCATATCACCCGAATAAAACAAATCAATACAAATAAATTTGTTTTGGTTATAAATTATTTTGGATTAGTTGAAATTCGTTATTGTGATTCTGAGATTTTGATACATCTGAATCTTTGAATAAAGCAAGTTTCGTCCAAATATTAATTCATAACAAAACAAATCGCACATGTCTAGAGAAGTTAAACCAGACTTTCTTAACCAGGGCTTCATGGAACCCTAGGGTTCCTCCAGATGTTAAGGGGAAAGGGAGTAGCCGCTCCAGATGGGAACCCAGATGAATATCCTCCGCTGCAGACAACTCAGGTGCAGGCAATGCACTAAGCTAAGCAGGAACAAAAAATTGGCCTAGATTCACAAAGACTTACGCCGACGTATCTACTGATACGCAGTCGTAAGTCCAAATGTGCGCCGTCGTATCTATGCGCTGATTCTTTAAATCAGGTACGCCTGAATTTTGTCAAGATACGACCGACGTAAGTCTCCTACGCCATCGTATATTGGGTGCATATTTACGCTGAACGCATTCGGTGTTCCCATTATAAATGTGCAAATGAGCAAGATACATCGATTCACGAACGTACGTACGCCCGACACAGTAATCTACGACGTTTAGGTAAGGCATTTTTCCGGTGTAAAGATAAACCACCAAAAAGGTGGCGCATCCCATGCAAGGTATGGACGTCGGAACAGCCGTCGTTTTTACGTCGTTTACGTAAGTCGTACGTGAATGGGGCTGTGACGTTCATTCTATTTGACGTGATTCTGAGCATGCGCACGCATGCACCGTTCGCTCGGCCGCTCATTTACAAGAGGTTGTGGTTAATTTAAATGAAGCACGCCCACTACCTGCCTACTTTTAATTAGGCGGGCTTACGCTGGCCTATTTACACTACGCCGGCGCAACGTACGGCGCGACTGCTTTGAGAATACTGTTCTGGGCTCCATGTTTTATGTCGGCGTAGCGCATATGAGATGCGCTACGCTGGCCAAAAAATATGCCGCTGTACCTGAATCTGGCCCATTGTCTCCGGACAGCCGCACTCTGAACAAATTGTAGCCTTTTTTTTTTTCAATAAAGGCTACAATTTGTTCAGAGTGCGGCTGTCCAGAGACAATTTTTTTGTTTGCTGTTTTCCTCCAAATGTTGCTAGGGGTTTCTTAACCAGTTCCTGCCCACGCTATAGCTTACTTTGCTGGGAGAATGTACATGGATGTTCTCTCATGCTTGCGCTGCCGTTGCACCCCCCCCCCAGTGGTGTGCAGGCAGTTCGCTCTGTGATCACCAAGTTATTCAGACTGTAATGATCACAGATTGGGGTAAAGGGCTAATCACAGTGGTCCTTTACCATGTGATCAGCTGCCAACCAATGACAGCTAATCACAGGATGTAAACACAAGCCGGTTGTGTTGACATCCCAACGGTGCCCACTAGTGCTGCTAATCAGTGCCCACCAGTGTCCTACAGTGCCTCATCATCAGTGTCCCATCAGTGTGGTCTATCAGTGACGCTTACCAGTGCTGCCTATCAGTGCCACCTATCTGTACTGTCTATCAGTGCCGCCTCTCAGTTCACTTCACATCTAACTATCATAGCCGACTGGTGCCTCCTATTAGTGCCCATTAGTGCCACCTATCAGTGCAGCCTCATCAGTGCCTATCAGTGCTGAATCATCAGTGCCACCTCATCAGTGCAGCCTATCAGTGCCCATCAGTGCAGCCTATCAGTCTCACTGCCTCATCAGCGCACATCAGTGAAGGAGAAAAAGTACCTGTTTGCAAAAACAAACTATGAAAAATTAAAAAAATAAAAGAAAGCTCTATTTGTGTGATTTTTTTTTATAAAAATGTCATATTGATAGAGTGCTGCATGGCTGCACAATTGTCATTCAAAATGTGACAGCGCTGAAAGCTAAATATTGGCCTGGGCAGGAACGGGGTAAAAGTGCAAGTGGTTAAGCAACAAGCAATTTCTGCCTCCCAGATAATTAACCACTGACACCAATGATCTATTTAGCTATCTGTAAGGGGGGAGCACTCGCAGTGACCTCAAATGTAAGATCCATTCTCCCCAGTGACCATTGTACAGCGATCGGTAGATATAGTAATTAGTGGCAGGGGTCCTTTGAGACCAGAAAGTTATTTCAAGGGTTCATCCACCTTATAAATGTTGGGAAAGTCTGGGTTAAACAAAGTTGGAGTTTCCAGTAACATAATAATTTACCAGTTACGCTTAATCACGATGAGAAACCTTACTTAAGCTAAATTGATATTTGGGAAAATTGAGCGTTTGTTATTATGGAAGAGTATATGTCTCAGACTTGCCTGTAGATAGCTTTACTCGTTCTTCCTTTGTGTACTGCCATTATTACAACACATAATGAGGCCTTCTACACAAAGCGTTTCACTTGTCCGTTTCATTGCTAGCTGTCTAACAAATGAGTGATTTGTGCTTATAAAAGCACTTTATAGAACTCGGATGCCTTTTCCTTCCCTCCTCCGCTAGCTCAGTGCATCTGAAAATAAAAGATCAAGAACAATGCAATCTCTATATGACAGAGTATAAGAGACCTGCTGATTAAAACACTATGGGCCAGATTCAGGTAGATGAGAGTATCTTTCCTCTGGAGTAACGCTTCTCATTTACGTTACTCTGAAGACCCTTTCAGCGCAAGTCCTGTAATTCACATAGCAGTTGCGCGTAAACTTGCGCCAGAGTAACGATAATGCGCTGGCGTAACCCGACGCAAGTGGAAGTGGGTGTGATCATATGTAAATGATGGGCGGAGCCCAGCGCAGAGGCTTACGTTCAGCGCATCATCCACGGAGCATGCGCAGTGAGTGCGGCTCCACTCGCCCCCCTTGTGCGCATGCTCACAACTTCCGTCGGCACCACTTCCTGGGAAACGTCAGCGCAATGCGTTCCGCTGGGCGCTTAAAAGCGCTGGCGGAAACGCCATTCCGGCGCAAAAGTAGTTCCGCTTCCCCCCACCCCAGGGAAGATACTTTTGTGCTGTGATGGCTGCTCCCGCTACCCCCAGAGAGAGGAGGAACCTGAATTTTAATGCCCAGGAGGTCTCAGTGATCATTTCGGCAATGGAGAGGGATAATGAATTTCTCCATGGCAAAAAAAGCCGGAAGACCAGCCGGGAAAGGAAGCAGGGCATCCTGGAGTCGATTGCTGCCAGGGTCAATGTCCTGGGCTACTCCACCCGGACTGCTGGGGACATACAAAAAAAAATAAATGACCTGCGGCGCAAGGTGAGGGACAAGGTGGCCTCCATCAGGAGGTATGAGAGGGGCACAGGTGGTGGTCCCCCATGTCCTGTCACCCTGACCGCAGAGGAGGAGGTGGTTGCTCGCTGCCTGGAGAGGGAGCAGGTGGAGGGGGTCGCAGGCTATGACTCCGTGGAGGAAGGCACAAGGACAGGTAAGTGTTTTATAATCCCCTATTTGTTGTTTTGCATTTGGGGGGGGGGAGGGTACATGTGCCAAGTGTGTGGGACCACCAGGGGCGTTGCTAGGATTAAAAAAGACCAGGGGCTTCAGCCCGAAGTCCAAGCCCGGTGACGGCGCACGCGCGCGCGGGGGGGGGGGGGGGTTATGTTGGGGAATTGACTCCTTGGGGGGTGGGGGGGGTGGGCTCACTTGTTGGATGCTGCCTGGGTCACCAGTGCCCATCCATGCTGACCTGCCAGACCCCTACACTGATCCCCCCATGGTGACACATATATACACTGATCCCCCCATGGTGACACATATATACACTGATCCCCCCATGGTGACACATATATACACTGATCCCCCATGGTGACACATATATACACTGATTCCCCCCCTAGTGACACATATATACACTGATCCCCCATGGTGACACATATATACACTGATTCCCCCCCCCCTGGTGACACATATATACAATGATCCCCCCTGGTGACACATATATACACTGATCCCTCCTGGTGACACATATATACACTGATTCCCCCCCCCCTGGTGACACATATATACAATGATCCCTCCTGGTGACACATATATACACTGATTCCCCCCCTGGTGACACATATATACACTGATCCCTCCTGGTGACACATATATACACTGATTCCCCCCTGGTGACACATATATACACTGATCCCTCCTGGTGACACATATATACACTGATCCCCCCATGGTGACACATATATACACTGATCCCCCCCCCATGGTGACACATATATACACTGATCCCCCCCATGGTGACACATATACACTGATCCCCCCCTGGGCCCTGACACATATAAAGACCCCTGTGACATGTGACCTCTGCAGCTCAGCCTTACCTGCCTTGCTTGTAGTTTAGCCTAGACAGCTCATTCTGACCACTTCACAGCAGGCTGCCCGTGCACGAATCATGGGGAGAGTCGAACCAGGATGACATGAGAGCCGCTCGCTCTGCTGCCCGGCGACACAGGAACAGGGATCTCCGTGCCCAGCGTGGCCACAGTGTCATTCCCGCCTCCTCCTGGACCTGGCGGCGCCTATGATGGACGTCACACGTCCCTCGTTCTTGGCATTGGACTAGTGGGACGTCCATCATAGGAGCCGAGTCCCCGGAGGCGGGACTATTTGTACGTCAGTTCTGTCGGCCACAACCGCGCTGCATAAGCGCGAGATTGTTCCCCGTTGCCCGTGAAAACGGCTCGGGGCTAACAATGCTATTGTAAATTATGGAGACTCGGGGCTTTTCGGGGGCACATTCGGGGCTCCAGCCTCCTCAGCCAGGGCCTAACGACGCGCCTGGGGACCACCAACATGTGTCTGCTTTGTGTCATCCACAGATGACGGAGCTGGGCCATCATCTGTCAGCGTGCATTCCACCCCATCCCCCCCACGCCATCGTGTGCCCGAGCCACTGGGTGGTGAAGAGGTTGTGGAGGAGGAGAGTGGCCACACCACACCTGCCGAGGTGGTTGTGGAGGATCCTGCTGTGGCAGAGCAGGACTTTTCATTAGTGTTGTCTGTCTCCTCCCCTTCTCCTGGGCCGTCTGTCGTCCCCTCCCCCATCCTTGGAAGCCCCTCAAGGGCGACTCCTTCCACCCGAGGACATCCATCTTCTGGCCCCAGGAAGGCGACCCAGAAGACCAGGGGGGTGTCTGATGGTATACAGGACCAGTTGGCGAGGGATCACGCCAGGCAGACGGAACAGATGGGGGCCATAGCGGTGCACTTGGAGAAAGTGTCTGACAGCCTGGGCTCCGTTGCCAACCTCAGCAACGCAGTGCAGGATGTCAGCTGTAATTGCGCTGCAGTGGTCACCACTTTGGGGGAGGTGCAGGGGGATATTCGGCACCTTACTGCAGCCGTCCAGGCCAACAGTGCTGCCATCCGGGACCAGGGGAGGCTGAGTCGGCGGGCCCAGCACTACCAGGTCACCCGTCAGCTCCGGATGCAGGCCCAGACCAACTCCTACCTTGGACGGATAGCCAGGGCCTTGGAGGGCACGCAGGCCACACCTGCCAGGAGTGGCCCACCTGGGGATCAGCCACCTCCAGATGCCCCCCCACCCCCACCCACTCCATCCAGGCAGCTGCGGAGCCAGAGAGGGGCCCCCAGAAGAAGCCCCCGGCATCCCCGATGAGGCCTTTTTTTTTTTTGGTTTTATATTTTTGATTTTGGACATACTCAGGTCATGAGTTTATTTTTTCTTTTTCTCAGGTTATGAGATTTTGTTTCTTTTAATTATCAGGATATGATATTATTAATTTATTTTTGTACTGCACACGGTCAGGAGTGCAGGGGACAGTGTGAATGGTGTGTGAATGTGAGGGGGTGGCACTCCTGAAAGTAAGGGGTGTCACCCTCGGCCGTGGTGGTGAAGTTAACCCCACGGCTGAATGAATCACGTGTGAAAGGTGTGTGAATGGACAGTGACATCATTGGGGCCTTGACGCTGGCGTTACTGCTCCCAACTCCTACATGCTGGACTTGGGCTAATCCAATGCGATGTGCATGTGGTGTGTGTGATCTAGGGACATCAGTGGTGTACACGCGTGCACTGTCTGTGTGATTAATGTTTTGGTTTAGTGTCCAAAGATGCCTACGGCGAGGACCCTCCTGACTGCTCTTCCATCAGCAGACTGGGTGTCCTCTGGCAGGGGGGGGCTGTGTGGGTCGGGGGTCAGGTCATCACGTATGTCAATATGCAGGCCTTTTCTCATAGCAAAGTTATGTAGTATGCAACATGCAGCGATGATCTGACACACAAAGGTAGGGGAATACAATAGGGTCCCCCCGGACTTATCCAGGCAGCGGAAACGGGACTTCAGGAGCCCAAATGTTTGCTCCACCACTGCACGGGTTTTGATGTGTGCTTCATTGTATTTTCTCTCTCCTCTGGTTTGGGGGTTCCGGAAAGGAGTCATTAGATGGGGTCCCAGTGCATATGCAGAGTCACCTGTAAGGTAAAAGACAGGAGAATGTTAGTCATGCATGTGCGATTTCTGTTGTGCATCACGGGAGGGGATAGTCATGCCTGCCACCCATGTCACTCACCAACCAGCCAGCTGTCCCCATACATGTTCTGGTTAAATTCTGCTGGGATGGGGCTCTGATTGTATATGTAGCTGTCATGGCTGGACCCGGGGTGTTTGGCACGGACGTGCCATATGAGGCGTTGGGCATCAGCTATCACCTGTACGTTGATGGAATGCCAATGCTTCCGATTGCGGTATATGTGCTCTGTGGCACTGGGGGGCTGTAGGGCCACATGTGTGCAATCAATGGCCCCCACAGTGCGTGGGAATCTGGCAATGTTGTAGAAATCTGTCATTGCCTTCTGCCGCAGCTCCTCAGTGGTGGGTCTGATGAACTGGTTGGACATGCGTCTGAGGATTGCAGGGACAACCTGGTGCACACATCTGCTTATGGAGGATTGTGACATCCCAGCCACCACTCCACTTGTACGCTGGAATGATCCACTGGCAAGGAAATGGAGTGTTGCCAGGACCTTCACCAGTGGCTGCACTGCTTGTGAGCGGTATGTCTTGCTGGTGATGTCACCCTGCAGGGTTGTGGTTAGTTCAAGTATTGCAACAGGGCTGAATCTGAAGAGGCGATACACCTCCTCCTCCCCCATGCCAAAGAGGTTCATACGAGTGCGGTATATCCTCTCACGTGGCCGCCTTCTTGGTTCCGGGGGACCCATCAGTAGTTCTAGGACCACAATTGCCCCTGGCATGTTGGCACACAGAGGTGTTGTCCTTGCAAGTGGGGGTGCTCAGCAAGCTCCTATCGTCGGTAACGCTGCTGTAGCTGCTCTCCTGCTGACCTGTGACCGTCTGGAGTAAAGATAAAGCAGCCTTTTGTAGAAATAACTTTGCGCCGGACGGACCAGATACGCACGGCGCATGTAGCCAGCGTATGGTGCTAATCCGTTCGTGAATTGAGAAAAATCCCTAATTTGCATATTTGCAGGGGAAATCAATGGGCGCGACTGATGCGCCCAGCGAAAATAAGCGCTGACGATACTCTGGCGTCGGAACGTTCCGCCGGTCGCAAATGACCCGTTATTGGGCGCATCTAGTTTGCTGGGTACGGGCACATAGAAACGACGGCGCATCATCACAGTTACGCGGCGCATATCCAAATACTCCAGCGCAAGTGTTCGTGAATCTGGCCCTATATCTACCCCCAAAAGCAATGCCTGGATCCTTTTTATGTGCCATTGGTTTATTAATTCACAATGCGTTATTCAGGGAGAATTAATATTCAGCACCAGGTATGTAAGGTATCTATGTGCTTTGAATAGCACATTGTTGTAAGATGCTGGAATCCTTCTATACTGCGATCGCTTAGTGTTGGGTTAATAATTGGCTGTCTTTTCCAGCCTCAGACATACAAAGGTTTATAGAGTGCCAGCTGGACATCAAGAGTGTCAATCCAAACACAAGGCTGAAAGCCTATTAATTATAGCATGCCAATCAAATTCATGATGAGCACTGTAGAGATGAATCCACCTGCTAGAAAAAAAAAAAGAGCCGCAACGCACCAAACAATCGCACCACAACGCTTTTGGCTTCTTATATTTTTATTGGGTCTTTCTTGGCAGGGCCGATACTAAGGTAAGGGTGCCGAAGGTCCAGAGTGCTCCCCTCCTTCCTTCTCGTCGGTGTTCAGAGGCAGAGCGCATGTAGCGGGTGCTGTGGTTCCCCATCCTGCTTGCTCTCTCCTCTGGCAACTGACAAGAGCACATAGCTCCCGCTGTCCCCGGAATTCGGGCTGGGTACCGCAGCGGAGCCTAGTACCAGAACACGTTACGGTATTAGGCTCCACTAATTATTCTGTGCAGTGCGCGTACAGCAGTCTTCTGTCTGCCCGCCCCCTCTGTGTGTGTCGGCTCTTCTCCCATAGGCAGTGTGATGAGAGGCTTCAGGGTTGGCTGGAGCTGCTGCCAATCTTACCGCGCACTCCCAGAAATGCTCTACGAGTGCCACCCTCCTAGTAATGTCTGGGGGCTCTTTCTAACAGACTCTCTAACAGAAGCCCTCTCTGTGTGCATTAGAGAGACCCCCCTCCAGGTTCCATAAGGCCCCGTACACACGAGCTAATAGATTTGTTCAAATTGGTCGGACAGACCGATTTGAACAAATCTGTCTGCTGGGATGTATTGGTTTGATCGTGTACACACGATCAAACCAAAATCCCCGCCGGCAGACAGCGCGCTGACGTGTCGGTGACGTGGCGGTGACGTTGACGCCGCCACATCACCGCACCAGGAAGTAAAACACTTCCGCGCATGCGTCGAAGCCATTCGACGCGTGTGTGAGCAGATATGTCTGCTGGTTAGCATACTAACCAACAGACATGTCGGGCGGACGGGTTCCCAGCCGACAGATTTGAAAGCATGCTTTCAAATCTGTCGGGTGGCCAAATCCGTCTGTTTGCCCGTACACACGATCGAATCTGTGTGCTGAAACGGTCTGGCAGACCGTTTCCAGCAGACAGATTTGATCGTGTGTACGCGGCCTTAGTGTACTAATTTTCTTTATTTGTTAAAATATCATGGGAGGATCCTAGGGTAATGAAGACTTCTTGGGGAAGCATCTCTGTGTTTAGGTTGTAGCCATAGGACCATTTGTAAAGGGGAGGAGTTAGCATCCGGATCCCAAAGACAGCTTGTAACATTTATATTTATCTCAGCGAAAATAACTATAGCGAGAAATTGGAAGTCTGCAGCTTTACCATTTGATCAACGTAGGCCGCGTACACACGTACGAGAACCTCGTCGGGCTAAACCCATCGTTCCGCCCGACGAGGTTCTCGGCCGGCCGTCAAGTTCGTCGACCAGGCTGTCGAAAAAGGCGTCGAGCCATTAGTCCCAATGGCCTGTCGAGGAAATAGAGAACCTGCTCTCTATTTTGGCTTGACGCCTCGCTCGTCAGTTTGCTCGGCGAAAACGTACACACGATCGAGCTTCTCGGCAGAATATGGATCCCAGCGAGCATCTCACTGGATTCTGCCGAGAAACTCGGTCGTGTGTACGGGGCCTAAAACATAAATTGTCTTGGCTTATGTTGAATGAACGATTAACAGCAATCACACAGGACAAGATGAAGCTGTTCTATAAAGTCTGGGACCCATGGATCTGTTACTTGACCAATGCTCCCAGGTCGATCACAACTTGCAGTCCAGTTTTGGGCACCAGTTCTCAAAAAGGATATCGGAGAACTGGAGAAAGTGCAGAGAAGGGCAACCAAACTGATAAGAGGCATGGAGGAGCTCAGCTATGAGGAAAGATTAGAGGAACTAAATTTATTCACTCTTGAGAAGAGGAGAATAAGGGGGGATATGATCAACATGTACAAATATATAAGAGGTCCATATAGTGAACTTGGTGTTGAGTTATTCACTTTAGGGTCAACACTGAGGACAAGGGGGCACTCTTTACGTCTGGAGGAAAAGAGATTTCACCTCCAAATACAGAAAGGTTTCTTCACATTGCATTTCCAACCTTGATTCCTGGTGACAGCGACACCCACAGTCAGGTGGAAGATGTGCAATGCAGCTGAACTGGAACAGAAACCCATAATTTTGCATAAAATTCTGAGCTACACTACAGCTTAGATAACTAAATTCACAAATAGCGCACACTCAACAGTTGCAGGGCACTACATACACAATACAAGAAAAGTGTGGTATGCTGTCACCATGCAATGCCCCGTGTTGATGAATATTTCTAGACACATTTTATAGGAGTCACGCAATCAGCAATCTGTCTACCTGTGTTAGAACCAACCGATTGCAACCCAAGCCACGCTCAGATGAAAGTGGTGCTTCAATTAGAGATGAATGAGATAAGAAGCATCACAAGCATCAATTTAGGACTGTGGCGGAAAACAGCAAAATTCCTATATTTTATGTATTTCAGTTAAAGTGGAGGTCTACCCTAAAAATGTTTTTAACATTAACACACTCCTTTAAATGTCTTAAAAAATAAATAAATATGAAAATATATATTTTTTTACTTACTAGAAACACCTGTTTCTAGGCAGTCGTTCTAATCTGCCACTTCCTTCTCAGCAGAGTTCTCGTCCTCGTTCTCGTCCTCCCTCTCATTGCCTTCTGGGAAATGGGGTCCGCTGTCTTCTGGGACCTGTGTGTGTCCCAGAAGACAGAGGGCCATTCACAAAGCACCACGTGACTCGTGCATGCGCAGTAGGAAACGGGCAGTGAAGCCGCAAAGCCCCTCTGCCTGTTTCCCTTAGTTCGCATGGTGGTGCCGGCACCCGATCCGATGGACGGATCGGCCTTGGAGGGCCAACATCGCAGGCTCCCTGGACAGGTAAGTGTCCTTATTAAAAGTCAGCAGCTACAGTGTAATGTGGCCCGCACAGCAGCCACCTCATTTTGCCAGGTTTCAGCAAGCGGCGCGGCCAGTCTGAGCAGGCATTACATATTCCCATTACTCTGTGCGGCTCCCTCTCCGCCTCCGCCCCCAACGCTGCGTCTCAGGCTGCCACTCTGGTCTCCGCCTCCGCCAAGACGGCCTAAAATGCCGCTCTGGTGCCCACCTCGTCCTCTGCCCTGTCTCCGCCTCCACCGCCGCCTCCGCTCTTTCTGCAGCCAGGATGGCTTACAATGCCGCTCTGGTGCCTGCCTCCTCCTCCGCCCTGTCTCCGCCCCTACCGCCGCCTCCGCTCTTTCTGCAGCCATGACGGCTTACAATGCCACTCTGGTGTCCGCCTCCTTCTCCACCCTGTCTCCCCCTCCACCGCCGCCTCCGCTCTTTCTGCAGCCATGACGGCTTACAATGCCACTCTGGTGCCCGCCTCCATCTCCGCCTCCACCACCGCCCCGTCTCCACCTCCACCCTGCCTCCCCAGTCCTTCCAGCCAGCAATGCCGGCTTTTGTTCATAGTGGCAGAGATTGCTGGCAGTTTTGCACTGTGTGCTGCTATTTTACAGTTATCGTAAAAAAACAAAAAAAAAAAACAAAGTACTGATAACACAGGAGATCCGCCCACAGAGGGATGGTACCACTATAGCCCAATAAAAAAAAAGGTACAATCCTGACCCATGCACTCTGTACGTAGCGCAATCCTGACCCCTGCACTGTATACATAGTGCAATTCTGACCCATGCACTGTATACATAGCACAATCCTGACCCGATGAATTTGAGTTTGCCACCCCTGGTCTATGGGAATGTTAGACCATTCTTCCAGAAGAGCATTTGTGAGATCAGGCACTGATGTTGAACAAGAAGACCTGGCTTGCAGTCTCCACTATAATTCATCCCAAAGGTGTTCTACTGGGTTAAGGTTAGGACTTCATGCATGCCAGTCAAGTTCTCCACCCCAAACTCTTCCATCCACACTATTGCCAAAGGTATTGGGCCACCCCTCAAAATCTTTTGGTTCAGGGGGAGTTGTGGAGTAGGGTTGTTTTTCAGGGGTTGGGCTTTGCCCCTTAGTTCAAGTGAAGGGAACTTTTAAGGGGTCAGCATACAAAGATATTTTGAACAATTTCATGCTCCCAACTTTGTGGGAATAGTTTGGGGGTGGCCCCTTTCTGTTCCAACATTCCAATGACTGCACACTATTGCACAAAGCAAGGTCCATAAAGACATGAGTGAATGAGTTTGGGGTGGAGGAACTGGCCTGCACAAAGTCCTGAACACCTTTGGGATGAATTTGAGCGGTGATTGCGAGCCAGGCCTTCTTGTGCAACATCAGCACCTGACGTCTGTCATTGCCCTTCTGCAAGAATGGTCAAACATTCCCATAGACACACTCCCAAACCTTGATACCTTTAAAAAAAAAAAAAAAGTAATGACATGATCTCTGTTCTCTGCAGCATAAGGAGCTCAGAGAGCTGGAGGAGGAGAAACAGCAGGACACCCATGTTCTCAGTTAGTGGCTGCGCAGGGGTGGGGCATGGCAAGACAAGTTTGATCATTGGAAAAGAGCAGGCTAGAAAACTGACCATGCTGTGCTCGCATGCCTAGTGTGGTCAGATTTTAATAGGAAAGCAGAGGAAATGGCGGGAACACCGGAGATTTCACACGTAGAAAGAAATACAAGGAGAACAGGATACATTTTTCATACAGGTACAGCAGGCACATAGCAGGAATATGATATGTTGAGTTTGCATATTCTTTAAGAAATAACTCAGTTTCATTTTAAAAAGTTCTATCTCCTCTAGGCAAACTATATATTGCAAGGATTAATTTCTTTTTGTACATTTATAGGTTTCTTTGTCCTGAGAAACGGCTGTTTCACCTCCCTTCCAAAAACAATTTTGTTTTTGTAGCAGTACAGGTTTGTCTTCATAATTAACATCTGACAACGTCCTAAAGCAAAAAGTCAGCCAACAACACAACTTTCTTCCTTCCAGCTCCTCCCACCACTTCCAAGGCTATCCCCTATTCTGCCTAGTGACATGTCACTGATGGCTGCCCCCCCCCCCCCCATGATCAGGAACGATCATCAGTGATGTGTGAATCGTAGCCATGCCCCCTAACAGTAAGAATCACTCCCTAGTACTGACTTCACCTCTTCAGCTCCACCTAGTGGTTAACCCCTTCACTGCCAGTGTCATTTTCACAGTAACAGTGCATTTTTATAGCACTTTTCGCTGTCAAGATGACAATGGTCCCAAAAAAGTGTCAAAAGTGTCCGATGTGTCCACCATAAAGTCACAGTCACAATAAAAATCGCAGATCGCCGCCATAACTAGTAATACAAAAATTATTAATAAAAATGCCATAAAACTACCGCCTATTTTGTAGATGCTATAACTTTTGCGCAAACTAATCAATAAACTCTTATTGCGTTTTGTTTTACTAAAAGTATGTAGAAGAATACGTATCGGCCTAAACCAAGGAAAAAAAAATATTTTTTATATATTTTTTGGGCATATTTATCATAGCAACATGTAAATATTGTTTTTTTTTCAAAATTGTTGCTCTATTTTTGTTTATTGCACAAAAAACAAAAACCGCAGAGGTGATAAAATACCACCAAAAGAAAGCTCTATTTGTGGGAAAAAAGGACGCCAATTTTGTTTGGGAGCCACGTCACACAACCGCGCAATTGTCAGTTAAAGCGACGCAGTGCCGAATCGCAAAAAGTGGCCTGGTCTTTGCCCAGCAAAATGGTCCGGGGGTTGAAGCGGTTAATGTTGTAAAAAGAAAAACTTTGCTGAAGTCTTTAAACTACCAATAAAGAGTAACTCTGCAGGGAATTTAACAAACTTTGTTGCAGATTCCTACCTTTTGTTTTTCTTGTCCATGTGCATAGGGAATCTGTATGGGAGTGGTTTTATAATTTTGAATCAGATGCTGCTCCTGCAGGGCTCTAATGAAGAAAATGGCAGGGTCTGCATCCCTTTAGACATGGAGTATCTCAACAAAAAGGGAATTTTTGTTGCCGGGGATTCTCAAAATCTTAGTGCAGACTTCTGGGAAAATCAGTGAGCCAATCACTCTAGCAGGAAATTACATTTTCAGGGGGCGTTCAGTGTTGTCAACCTACCAGATTGAAGTTTACTGGCACAACACCAGAAATTTACTGGCATTTCACAAAAGTTACTAAATTACATTTTTATGTGCAAATTTCAGTATTTAAGCTACAAACAATTACGCTAGACAAATAGTAATGTGATTGATTTAAGGTAGATATGAGGATAAAACATATTTTTTTTATTTTCGTTATAATAAGGGCAAATTATTTGGTCACATCAACCCCTGCCTCCATCCCCCTCTACCACCAACACCCCCTGCGTGCATCCCCATCTGCGGTGCCACAATCTTCCCCCTGCCTCCAATCTCCCCTGCCTCCAATCACCCCCTGCCTCCAATCACCCCCAGGCCCCCTGCCTCCAATCATCCCCTGCCTCAATCGTCCCCTGCCTCCATCCCCCTCTGCGGTGCCACCAACAACCCCTGTCTCCATCCCCCACCCTCTGTGGTGCCTCCATCCCCCTCTGTGGTGCCACCGGAGCCACCATCACCCCCTGCCTTCATTTACCCCCTGTCTCCAATCCCCCCTGCCTCCAATAACCCCCTGCCTCCATCGTCCCCCTCTGCGGCGCCACCATCACCCCCTGCCTCCATTGGATCCCCCTCTGTGACCATCACCTGATGTCACTGTCGGCTAGGCTGTCTGTCACTCTGTCCATCCCCGACTCCCCTGTGAAATTTGTATTGCCTGGATGCAGCAGGCTCCTCCATTCCGCCGCCACCGTGTGCTGCTCAGCCTCCGAGTCCTGACTTCTGCTCCAATGCTGTGCTCCTCCGACCTCCTGGTTAGTTACAGATTTAAAATTCTGGCACACACATGCCTGGCGGGATGTCTTAATACATCACTCGCTGGCGCCACGCGGAACAGCCTCTGTAAAATCCGCCCCAAGCCGGTCGAATACAGCATATGCTCTGCTCGGCTCTGCAAGCTCCGGAACGGTGCATGCACAGTTCCAAGCTGAACCGATCTTGGCTATTTTTACTGCCACATTCCCGCAACTACAGACATTTACAGATGGGGGAAAAAAGTGCCCATTTTTACGGTCTGTCCGTAAAAATACGGGCGGTTGGCAATACTGGAAGTTCTGTACATCATTTGTGTATAGAACAATTTCAGGTTGCCATATTGCATTTTACAGAAAATGACAGAGCTGCAAATTGAAAAAGGAAAGGTAATTTGTTTGCTATTTGTTTTCCCCATGAAAGTGGAGTTACCCTTTAAGCTCCAGTTTTAGAAGGTTAAACTCAGATAGTAATGGGAGTGCTGACTGCATACCTCTCAATGTCAGAACTTGGGAAAGAGGGACACTTAGAACATTCTCTTTAATGAACCTCTGAATGGTAATAAGAAGCTGGAAAGGACTCTAATCAATCCCCCAGTTTTGGCTGGAAATACACATTAACAGTATACAAAGCATTTGCCAAACATCTATTTAAGAATCCAGAACAAGACACATTAGTTGCATGGATACAGGTTTCATCATGATACAGTTTGTATTAGCATGTAGCCAGAGCTATAAACTTACGCTATGTACTGTTCGCTTTTGTTGTACTTCTTGGCTAGATAGCGTGCCGAGGCCTTACTGGGGATTTTCACCATGGACAGCTCCTTCCCATACCGTGTCATGTTACATGGAGTGTCACACACACAGTAGTCATTATCCTTTTCCACTAAGAAATCTGAGAAAGTTGAAGAGAGAGCAAGACAAAAGAACTGAGAGTGAATAGGGATTCAATTAATATACTCAAACTAAAAAAAGTATATACATAACCAGCTGGACCTATAAAATAGGCAATTGCATAACAATCATAAAAATACTGTATTTGCTGGCGTATAAGACTACCTTTTAGACAAAACTGGCCAAAATGCAGGGGTCGTCTTATACGCTGGATCAGCTGCTCGGATGCCTGCTGGATGTGTGGTAATACTGTATGTACGGCTACACTATATACCGCTATGCCAATCCCGGTGAGCGATGTATACAAATGAATACAGAGCCTGCTCTGATTAGAGTAACATCCTCTGTGAATCCGAGCAGGCTACTTACAGTAGCCTGCTCGAATTGGCTTTGAGATTTAGAGAGGCATGGGCTGATGATGTTACAGCCTCTGCCAATCCAAGTAGGCTTTGTATTCATTAATAGAATACATCGCTCGCTGTGATTTTCCAGCAAGAAGAGTACAGGCAGGGGGTCGTTTTATATGCCATGCAGCTTGATACACTGGCAAATACGGTATTTTTTATAATATTTCAATCTCAAGAGCAAGATCTAGCCAGCTTAGTAGAATATATAAAAAAGGTGGATTTGCCTTCATCTCGCCGTCTCTTCTGCGGCCCACACAACCCTCAATGCAGACATTTCTGAACCTGACGTGGCCCAGGCCATCAAGGGCATTCGGCTTTCAAAGGCTCCGGGCCTAGACAGCTTCTCCAGCCTATACTACCGGAAATTCTCTCCCCTCCTGCACCCCGACTTGACGGCCTACTTCAATAGAATGAAGCAGGTAGCACAGCCTTCTTCTGACTGCTTGCGAGTGCACCTTTCAATGGTTCCTAAAAGACCACAAACCCCAAGCTTTTCGCCCCATCTCCCTGCTGAATGAGGACATAAAACTTTTGGGCACGATCTTGTTTTCTCGCATTAATAAATATCTACATTCCCTGATCCACAGAGACCAGGTAGGCTTTGTGCCTGGCCGCCAGGTAGGCGACATTGTTTGGAATGTGGTTCACTTGATCACTTTGTTACACCAATGGAAAATCTCAGGATTTCTCCTCGCGCTTTACATATACAAAGCTTTTGACTCCCTCTCGTGGGACTACTTGCGCTATGTGCTACAGCTTTGGGGCTTCGGGGACTCGTTTTTCACTTGGCTGGTCGCACTCTACTCTACTACCTTGGCCGCTGTCTGCTATGCGGGCTGCCAATCAAACTCATTCCCCATTTTCAGAGCAACAAGGCAGTGTTGTCCCCTGTCTCCTGCTCTGTTTAGCCTTGCCTTTGAACCTCTTGCCATAGCTCTTATAGTTGACCCAAACATTACCAGAATTCCATACGCAGGCGAATGTTACACGGTAAATATGTTTGCGGACGACAGGCTTTAACCCTTACTAACCCGATCATCTCCTTGCCCAATCTACATTCTCTCTTGACCCGCTTTGCTATCATCTCAGGGCTCCAAATGAACCCACACAAAACTGCTGCGCTCAATATTTCCCCTCCTGAATACCTTGTTACACACCTCCAAAATCTACCTTCCCATACCACTGAGCCGGCCCCGCTTTAGAATACTTGGGCATTAAGCTGACTCCCTCTTACTCCTCTCTCTTTTCCACCAACTTCTATGCTTTGCTATGCTCCATCACAGTACTCATATAATCTTGGCGGTTTCCCACCTCATCTTGGATTGGCCGCATTCATGCCATCAAGATGATGGTCCTTCGGAAGATCTTATACTTCTTCTGGACCCTACCGGTTTGGGTCCCCATATTTTTTGCATCTTCTCCAGAAAAGGCTTCTCTCCTTTATTTGGGTTTACAAGCATCCCACAGTCTCCCACCTTACCCTAAATGCCCACAGGCTGAAAGGTGGGCTTGGAGTCCCAAACATGGCAAAATACCGCTATTATCAGGCTGCACAAATTTCCCAGCGCACTATGCTCCAAGCTACCTCCGACATTCCGTTCTGGGTTCTTTTGGGAATCCCCAACTGTGCACCGCTCCCCATCTCTGTCCTCCTATGACATCATCCTAAATTGCGTCCCCCTCACTCAGCCCTCTAATGGCCTGTAGCTAGAAGCTTTGGGACTTGGTTTGATATTTCGGTGGGCACATGTCCCTTCTATTCCTCCTTCTCTGAATAACCCCATGTTTCCTTCTGCCTTAGAACAGCCACATGTTTTCGCATGGTGGCCTGCCCATGGGTTTTCTCTGGTCCGGCACTTTCTTGGATCCGGCACCTTCCCCGCGTGGGCTTCACTTCAAGAGACTCATGAAGCTCCCTCAGTATAGATCTTACGCTATA
This sequence comes from Rana kukunoris, assembly GCA_029574335.1. NCBI lineage: Eukaryota > Metazoa > Chordata > Amphibia > Anura > Ranidae > Rana > Rana kukunoris. The sequence continues at coordinate 66,166,993 of CM056050.1, read as the reverse complement.
TTCAATTAAGACCTTGGATATCCTCACTCAGACGCCATGACACTTTCCCGTACCAGAAAACAGCCTTGAGCATACTTGCCTACACTCTCCAAGAACCCCTGGTACCAAAATCCTTAATTTACTCCTCCCCAACTCTAGGGGTACCGCAACCTCCTTATCCTATGTCCCCAAGTGGGAACGGGACTCATCCCCCATTGATCTGGTGGATTGGAGCAAAGCCTGTTCTAGTATTGCAAAATGCTCCTTAAACATGGCTACCCTAGAGACAGCCTACAAGGTACTCCTCCACTGGTTCCAACCCGTATTGCCAAATTGAACCTGTCATACAGTGATAGATGCTTCAGGGGGTCAGCATGGAGATTAACTTAAAATTGGTGGTCCTGCCCCCGCTTAATGGGATTTTGGTCAAGGGTATTTGGCCACCTATTTCTATATCGCTACCAAGTGAGCAATAGCCTGAAAAAATTCTGCATATCTCGTTTGAGGAGGTGAAGAGCATCTTAACGACTCTCATGATTAATGAGAAGATGACTAGTATCCTCCACGACTCCCACGCTAAATTCCTCAAGATGTGGGGCCCGTGGTGGTCCTTTGCTCTTCCAACTTTGCACCCGAGGCTAGGTCTCTCTAACTGACCTCCTTTGCCCCCTCTTTTCCCCTCTCGACCTCCCGTTTTCCTCTTTGCCATTAGAAAAATGTTTTCTCATCTTGTCCCATAGTCAAACAGGAAGTGAGAGGCAATTCTTGCAAATTAAGGGAATTAAGGGAATTTCTTAGGGACCCCCAGGTCACCAGAACTAGTGTCCCCATTGGAAGATATACCCTCTATTATTTTCTGGGAACAACCCAAAATTTGGGGTTTTCTTTTACTTTCACTTTCAGTGATAATAATAAACAGGACAAATAGAGAGGGCAAATCTCCTAATGGGGGCACAAACAGCAGTAAAAACCTAATAGGTGTTCAAATACCTCTCCACTCTATCCAAAACTAAAAATAATGTTTTTCCTTTAGCTATACTTTAAAGGTTTTACCATGTCTACTATTTAACTATGTCTATTAATCATGGCTACTAATATTTATAAGTAATAATGTGGATTGTTTATCCAGGGAACGTCTGATTGGCTTAGGGTTTAAGAAAATATTTCCCTGTTGCAGCAAATTGGACAATTATTCATAATGTTTTTTTGCCTTTCTGTGGATGAACTGTGGGTAAAGGATTTGTCTGTATATGCAGGATTTTAACTTAATTATTTATTTATTTTTCGATTTTGATTAACCTTTGTCTTTTTTCAACCTAATTATATAAATATGTATAAATTACCGTAAATGTAAGACTAAAGCCAGTGGTGTGAGTAGCTTTGTTTTCAGTGGACACTCAGCCAACAAGGCATACAAAGGCAGACTACTGCCATCTGTTTTGTACGGTGTTGATTAAAATAAAAACAGATGCATGAATTATAACTAAGACAGACAAAACCAACAAGATCATTCATCCTGACACGAGAAATTGCTCCAACCCCTCAATCCAAACAAAAAAGTAAGCATATGGTCTCCATATATATATATATATATGTACAATGGGCAGGCACAATCAATCAATCAATCCTCAATCAAATAAATCACATTCAGTAAAGTGGACCATCACTGTTCTTTTGTACTTTCTTTAATAATGCTTTTTTCCTCCCCTTCACCTAATTGCATATACGTTTTCTCTTTCATCAGATGGTCCTCTAAAAGAACCCAGAAGAGCAAGCAAAGAAGATGGCTGTACAGTACCCGGCATACAGTGGCAGAATAAAAGCAGGACAACGCTGTATTCCCTGGATAAATATGTGTTTTGAGGATAACCCAGTGAACAAGTTAAGAGCAGAACATACAGATGTGAAGACTGATGGGGAGTCACATAGGTACCACATCTCCATGGAATGCAAAAGATAATTATTGTAGGTACTGGGACTATAAAGGTGCCAACAGCCTATAAAATACACCAAAAATACCATTAAAATATACTATATTCCACTCTGTATCACTTGTTAAAAAAGACGCATAAAATACATAGGTGAAAGAAAGCTTGGAGAACATTACATACTATCTATCATATATATATATATATATATATATATATATATATATATATATATATATATATATATACAGTATATATATATATATATATATATATATATATACACATACACACACACATACAGGCATACCCCGCTTTAAGTACACTAACTTTACATACACTTGCCAGTAAGGACATACCCGCGAGAGTATGTAAAGTGCCTTACAAGTACTGTACAGACATTTTGCAGGCACAGTAGACACCCCCACTACAGCCCCTGGGACCTCAGCTACAGCTTCTGACACCCCCACTACAGCCCCTGACCCCCCATTACACCCTAGAAGTGAAAAAAGGTATTGTTTCACTTTAAGTACATTTTCGTTTTACATACATGCTCTGGTCCCATTGTGTACTTAAAAGTGGGGTATGCCTGTATAGCACACTTTGTATCATATGATACTGTAAATTGGAAAAACATTTTTCAAATGTAGTGCCCCCTTACTGTCAGTAAGGGACGCTGTTCAAATTTAGTGGGGGAATGAGAGAGTTATGTTGCTCTCATTCTTTGATTTTGTTAAAGGAACACTAAAGGTTTGTTTTTTATTAGATCAATTGATTGCTGTAAGCTAGAGCATTTAAATATCACTTACCTCGTTTTTCCTTTTGACTTCCAAAATACAGTAATCCAGGTTTGAAAATGCCATTTCCTGTCTCTCCTCTTCTTGCTTTCCACCAGTACCTGCATGGTGGAAAGCAGAATGTGCTCACCCCCTCCCTATGACTACAGCCCTGCGTGAAGATGCTCTCTTAACCCTCATAGGCATGGAAGCGAAGCCTAATGGGAACTGTAGTTCCCATTAGTCCGTGATGTAGCAAGAATGAATGTGCACTGCAAACCAGGAAGTCAGTGAGAATAACGATTCAGGAGTGACGGAAGTGAATAAAACAGCTCAAATTCAACAGGTATCAAACTAGTTATAATGTAAAACATTACTTTTTACTTTATCAGCTACTGTCAGACTTTCATTTAAGAGGAAAATATTTTTGTCTTTACAACCCCTTTAAATTTGGCTTGCTCTGTGGGTCAGTCTGTGCTTCAGGGATGCGGTTTCATCTCTGGTCAGCAGATAGCGCCAGAGGGGTTCCAGGACAGAGCCGCCTTTCCTCAGCAGCCAATGAGAAGGGTGTTTCCCTCGCAGGGCATGCTGAGAGAGGGTATATCTGAGGCGAGTGCCTTTTTGTCCAGGTCTTCTACCCGGGTCTCCTACCCGCAGCGGGTCGCAGGTGCGGCACCCACCTTCAGGGTGTGCGCACACCACATGGCCTACCTGGCCGGGGCCTACACTATGCAGAGCTACGAACTCTGGGCCACATGGCTCGGAGCCACTGATGCTGTTGGGGACCCCAGTGACTTGCTGGGTTCCCACTTCTACTGAGAAGATCTCAAGCTGGGTGCTGTTCGGTGGGGGATTGGTCTGAGGAGAACCTGGAGGCAGGTGGTTGCCAGAAACTGACAGATCATATTCAGACTGTCAGCTGGTGACCTTTACTAAAAGACATACTGGGAGGATTTGCTCTACAGTTCTACTCTACAAATATTGGGCTTGTGGCAGAGGTTTCCATCTTAAAACCTAATCCAATTAGAGCCAAGTCGGTGGCAGAGACTTGATCCTTCCCAGAAGCTCTAAGTGACACTCTGGCTGCCAGGCTCGTGAGAGCGGTCTGTCCAGGGGCACTTTACCCACTCTGGTTAGAGTGGCGACATGATAAAAACAATTGTTGAAGGCAGGACTGCTTTCCTTATCCAAAGCCTGATGCTGCAAAGTTCATCTTTCTTTCATCCACCTATCCTGTCTACTTCAAGTTGATGTTGGTCGTGTCTGACCAGGATTAAGCATTGGAAAAATTCAACTATCAGCCTGGACAGTCTGTCACCGCTCTGCTCACCACCTTCACCCCTAGACACCACACAGAGGTAACTTAAATACGCCGATCCCAAATCTAATCAGCGGCTCCTGAATGGGGTAGCGCTACACAAACATATGGTCAAATAGTTTCTTCAACGTTTCAAAGTGTTATGTCTTCCTGACGACGCTCATGAGGTGGATAAGGTCTTTGGTGGTAAGTCCCTCTACATTTTGGTGGATTCATCATCAAGGGTATTCCTGCTATATATATATATTGTTGATTTATTTTTGTTTTTGTTTCTATTTTTGTCATGTTTGTATAGCTATCTTGTCCATCTATGGTTGACGCATACATCCCCTGATGAAACCTAGAGGCGAAACATGTCGGGATATTGTATGATTACTCAACCTTCAGGAAACCTCCATATACAACCACCACTTTGGATTTATTCCATACTAAAACGACCTCTTGTAATTTGTTACTGATTTTTAACTTTTTGTATAATTAAATTAAAGATAATTCATATATACCTTTTACTTACTGTTGTATGGTTTCCATTATTATGTGATTAAGCACCACCATAGTCCCATCCCTTTCCCTTTCTTTTTGAACAAATTTACTTGTCCATATGTTTGAGCAATGTTTTCCATCTTTGGAGGTATCCTTTTATGTTATTTTTGGCTTACGTTGTCTGCTATTGCCACCTTTAAAGTCCTGGTACCTGCAATAATTATCTTTTGCAGAGTAAGAGGGAATTAAAATAAATATAACAGGGTAGGTAAAGTTCCTCTTTAAATATTAATTTCTATATTCATTTTTTTTTTCATTTGTATTTTTCCTTACCTGTCTGTACTCCTGCTTCCCCCAACACTCAGGGATAAGCACACAGGCTCAGGTGAACTTGTACCATTTGTTTATGGGAAGGCTGTTCAACTGAATTTTATATCTATGGCCTGCAATATACAATGAAGCCTTGGATTACGAGCATAATCCGTTCCAGAAGAATGCTCGTAATCGAAAGCACTCGCATATCAAAGCGAGTTTACCCATAGAAGTCAATGAAAACTGAAATAATTTGTTCCGCATTGGCTTCTATGGCATGCAATACCGCATGTGGCCAGAGGTGGGGGCGCTGGAGAGCCTCGGAAATACTTGTAAAGGCTCAGGGACAGCTCGGTTGAACTCGGAAAACCTTGGAAAGGCTCAGAACAGAGAATTTCCAAACGGCTCCGATCGGCTCAACTCAGCTCAGCTGAGCTCCGGGGCCCCCCTGCACCTCTGGCCAAATGCAGTATTACACACCGCTGTGGCTTTAATCCTGCTTGTTTTGTGAAACAACACTCGCAAACTGAGTCAGGATTTAAAAAAAAAAATGCTTGTATTGTGAAATGCTCGTTAACCGTGTTACTTGCAATTTGAGGTTTCACTGTACCTGTCATAAGAATATTTTGCCAAAAGTAAAAATACAGGCTAATACTGGGTTCCTTCCTGCAGGTGTTAATACATATTTTTAAGGTATTTATTTCCTTTTTGAAAAATTATAAAAAGGGCTTACAAAACAAACAAACACTGGCACCACAATGTGTTTGGTGGCAACTGGCCAGGCAGAACCCAGTAAAGTATATAAAATACGGCGCATACATAAAGAATAAAGCAAACAAGAGTAGAATCAGAGAAGTATATAATAAGGGGTTTTGGTAGCAAACAATGATGTGTAGACATACAATCTCTCACACACTCACTTGGCACCCTTAAGGCCTATACACACAGGCCGAACGTCGAGACATCGGTCGGTTAAAAAGAAAAACCAGCCGACATTCGGCCTGTGTGTATGCCACCCTGTCCGACAGAAGCTGGCTGCTGGCTTCTGTCAGACGAGCATGCTGGAATACTAGCAGCCGACTGACTACCGATCAGCGCTCTCCTCCAATGGGCGGAGAGCGCTTATTGGAGTGTAGCACCTGGTTACTTCAAAGTGCCAGTGCTATTTAAATTTAGAGGGAGATCAGAGTGTAGGTAAACTCTGATCTAGTTGATATGTTCAAATTAGGTCTGTCTAAACTTGCCTGTGCTGTGGACTCATTCTGTTGTACTAGGGTGTTCTTCCCACCCCAGTGCAGTAGATGGCAGTAGTAAAGTCAAGGTTAGGGTGCTCTTCCCCAGCAGCCAATCAGGAGGGGTGAGCCTCGCTGTGCATGCTGGGGGATGGTATTTATGGGGCAGACACCATTAGTTCTGGGTCCTTCTTCAAGTGTGGCATCCACCTTTATGGTGTCTGCACCCCGGCGGCCAGGCGTCATGGCCTGCGTGTGCCACGCAGAGTTCCTGGTTCCAGGACCAGGCTGGTCCAGAACATTTGAGTCGTGGCAGGGAGCCCAGTGATCGACTGGGTTCCCAGTTCTGAAGATCCCAAGCGGTATAGCTGTTCGGTGGGGAGTCCATCTGAGGAGAGCCAATGAGAGGCTGGCAATCCAATAGGGTCTCGACAATCCATCGGGGATCGAGGTATCCGGACACTGGGAGGCTGGTCACCTGTCAGTCGGTACCTGAAAGAAATTAAAGGAGATCCAGGCGTAATTTCATCAAGGAGGTTCATCTCCGAAATCACCATCAGGAGGGCCTGTGGCAGAGGTTTCTCAATGAGTTCATTCCAGGAGGGTCTGTGGCAGAGACTTATCCTCAAAGGTCCAAGCGATGCTCTGGCTGCCAGGTCAGTGAGAGAGGCCTGTTCGGGTACGCTATTTCCAATCAAGCAGGAGTGGCGCAAGAGGTGTTACATGTGGGAGCAGGACTGTTTCCCTATTGCTACGCCTGAATTTGCTATTCTCCTACTTCTTTGAACTCTACCTTCTTCGCCACAAGTTTTATTGTTTTTACCCGGCTGGGTAATAAAGAGCACAGTAGACATGTGCATAACAAAAATGTTCGTTTATTTCTGTTTCGTTTCTGTTCATTTATCGTGATTCGTAACGAGTCGTAATTTCGTAAGACGTTAGTTATCGTATACGTACTCTTTGGTATTTTCGTAACACTTTTTTTTCCGTTTCCGTTTTTTTATGTTAGTTTATTTTTCGTTGATTCGAGATTAGTATTTTTGTTAAATATTGTATTCTGCCTCGTTCGTATGTTTACAATGAATTTATTCTTTCATTCGTTATGTTGGTTTATTATTCGTTGTTTTGATATTCGTATTTACATTATATTTTTCATCATGCCGCGTTTGTATTTTCGTAAGAAATAAATCTTCGTTGCTTTATGATCATTCGTATTTTCGTGTCTAATTTCATTTGATTGTAACAACGTTCTTTTGTAGATTTTATTGCATTCGTAATTCTGTTAAAATAAATTTTACGTTTATTCGACACACTACTCGTCGTAATTTTGTAAATCGTACTTTACTGCGATTGACTTGACAGATCCACAAAACTGGTGCAACCTACCCAAACACACCCTATCTGGACTCTGGATGGAATGCACTGCAGTCTAACACAGATAAAGACACAAGGTCAAGGAGCCACTAGGTAATAAGAAAGAAGCTCATTGGGGGAAGGAACAAACCTCTTCAGGGGAAGGGACAGCGCTGAGTGGCTATTGGTCACAGTACTAATGAAAGTGAATTTACGTTATTTCGTATATTCGTTGTTTTCATTTCAGTTTTCCGAAGATTCGTAATTACTTTTTCGTTAGTTTTGCTTTTCGTTTTTTAATTTTTTGTTCGGCATTTCAGTTGTTTTCTTTTCGTTCTTCGTTTTTTTTTTTGTGTTTGGTATTTTTGTTATTTCTATGTTTTCTTTTTTTTTTTCTTTTGTTGTGTTGTTCTTTTACATTTAGTAGTTTCGTATCTTCGTAGTTTTCCATATTCGTTAATTTTCGAAATATCGTTATTCGTTATTATTTGCGCTTAACCGTTCGTTCATTCGTAGGTTAACGAATCAACGAAAATAACGAATAATGACGGAAAACGTTTTCGTAACTAAAAAAATTGCACATGTCTAGAGCACAGCAAAAGATACCTGTTGCGGACATTTCTTTAATACTGCTATATGCACCGTACACCTCGAAGAGCCACAAGGTAAATGTGCCACCCAAAACAAACCAGCAGCTCCTCCAGGGGTAGTGCTACACAAGTGTTTTGAAGAAGGATGGCAGAACACCACAGCTCAGCAGGGGAGATCACTATACAGGCATACCCCACTTTTAAGTACGGGTTTATTTACTAAAGCTGAAAAATGCAAAATCAGGCTCACTTCTGCATAGAAACCAATGAGCTTCTAACTCCAGCTTGTTCAATTAAGCTTTGGTAAAAAAAAAAACTCTGGAAGCTCATTGGTTTCTATGCAGAAGTGAGCCTGATTTTTCACTCTTCAGCTTTAGTAAATAAACCCCATTGTGTACTTAAAAGTGGGGTATGCCTGTACTAACTTTTCAATTTTTTTGTTCAACCCAGCGGGGTTGATTTACTAAAGGCAAATAGACTGTGCACTTTGCAGTTGCCCTCTGCAAGCGCAGTTGCTCCAGAGCTTAATAAATGAGGTAAAGCTTCACTTTGCAAAGAATACCCAATCACGTGCAAGGAAAAAAAAACAGCATTTTTGCTTGCACGTGACTGGATGATGGAAGTCAGCAGAACTTCTGTTAATTTACTAAGCTCTGGAGCAACTGAGAACCGAGCCACCAAACACTGCTGATGGCTCGGTTCTCACTCCTCCCCGAGTGGAGAGATGCTGCCTGTCAGTCAGCATCTCTCCTGCTCTGCTCCTCCATGCTCATTGGAGTGCTGAGCTGTGGAGGGGCGCCGTCGTCTCAGCGGCTCGCTGAGAGGCTGAGACTGCCATCAGTCCAGGCAGCTTGTGGATCCAGACGTCCTAAGTTGTGATGATGCGCGGGCCTAACTGATTCCAGTGACTTCAGCCGAGAGCGGACTTCAGACCACTCTCCACTGAAAACAGGTCACAGGAGTGCAAAACGAATCGCACTCCTGTGACCCAGACGAGAAGCCTAACAAGCTCAGGCTGGAGTTCTCGCTTTTAACCACTTCAATACAGGGCATTTTCACCCCCTTCCTCCCCAGACCAATTTTTAGTTTTCAGCGCTGTCGCACTTTGAATGACAATTGCGCGGTCGTGCAACGTGGCTCCCAAACAAAATCGATGCCTTTTTTTCCCCACAAATAAAGCTTTCTTTTGGTGGTATTTGATCACCTTTGCGTTTTTTTATTTTTTGCACTATAAACAAAAGAAGAGCGTCAATTTTGAAAAAAAAAAACACAACATCTTTTACTTTTTGATTTAATAACTATAATATTTTTTTTACAAAAACAACTACTGTATTTCTTTCCTCAGTTTAGACCGATACGTATTCTTCTACATATTTTTGGTAAAAAAAAATTGCAATAAGCGTATTTCATCAGTTTGCACAAAAGTTCTAGCATCTACAAAATAGGGAATAGAATTATGGCATGCTTATTGTTTTACTAGTAATGGCGGCGTTCTGCGTTTTTTATTGTTACCGTGACATTGTGGCGGACATATTGGACACTTTTGACAAATTTTTGGGTCCATTCACCACTGATTACTGTGTAAATGTGACTGACAGGGAAGGGGTTAACACTAGGGTGCTGGAAGGGGTTAATATGTTCCCTAAAGTGTGTTCTAACTGTACGGGGAGGGGGACTCACAAGGGGAGGAGACCGATGTGTGTACTGAGAACACACAACGGTCTCCTCACCACTGACAGGACATGAATCTGTGTGTTTACACACACACAGATCCATGGTCCTGCCGTGATTGCGGGCAATCGCAGGTGCCCTGCAGCCATCGCGGCCGCCGGGCACGCGCACCGGGTCCCGAGCATTCCCGGGCAGCCCCCCCGGAATGCAAGGGCGTCACTCTGAGGGAGGGAGGATTCCCGCCGACGTAATTTTACAATGACTCGGCAGGGAAAGTGTTACGTATTTCTGTCAGCCCGACTTTTATGTGTATATTTATGCGTCTATTGGATGTTTTTACTTATATATTTGAGACATTGCATATGATTGTGCCTAAAAAAATTGCGCCACACATATTTTTTTTACAATATTAGCACATTCCTCCACTTTTATGATATTCTGGATGTGTTTTACTGCGATTACCAAAACCTAGGACACTCTGCTTAGTACTTCTGCAGAGTAAGCCATACTTTTGTCACCACTTACTGAACCTCACTATTGGCCGATTACTTCATCTATCACATTAGGGAGCCAATCATAGTAGGGCAGACTGAATCATGGTTTACTTTGAAGACCTTCAATTTTGCATAATAGCGTGCCTTACCATGGATCATCCCCAGATATATACATCACATAAGAAAAATTCATTGGTTCAGGAATTATGAAATGGAAGCTGAACTCACCTAGTGCTGGGTCTGCACACTCCTTGTATAACTCTGGTGTACAGTAAGCGGCATCTCCTGAAGGAAAACAGGAATAACAATAAGGTGTCTTGCACACATACAAAAAAAAGTTTTGAGCATTTTTTTTTTTTTTACTGATCTGTTCACAGGTGCATTGCTGTCTGTGGGACTGCTTAAAGCAGAACTTCTGTCATTTTTTCATCTTTCCATCTATTAAATCTTCTGCCCTTGTTGTTTTAACTTTGGATAGTAAAACTTTTCTGCCTGTAAATACCTAATAGATCTCACTTTCTGTTTCTTGTTTGGTAAAAAGCCTAGGTTTATGACATCATGCACACAGCTCTCTCTCTCACTCTTGTGAGAGTTTGTCAGGAAGGGAGGGGGCCAATGAGAGCTGCAGAGCTGGAGGTGTGCCTCTGTGTAAATCCAATAAGTGAACAGGCAGCAGCTTCAGCTGCCCACAGTTAAAATGGATGCAGCCAGACTCAGTGGAGGTAGATTTCTGCAGCCTATTTGGCAAGTAAATAATCACAGTACTGTACAGTAAAACCTTGGCTTGAGAGCGTTTTGCAAGACAATCAACATTCTTTAATACATTTTGACTTGATATACAAGCGATGTCTTGATATACAAGTAGCGCCATGTCACAAATGAGTATAAAAGAGAAGAGAGGCGCAGTCTAGCAATATGGTTACATTTAACCACTTAAGGACCCCCGCACGCACATATACGGCCACAGAATGGCACGTACAGGCACAAGGGCGTACATTTACGTCCCCGCCTGAGTGCGGTTCGGGGGTCCCATCGGGACCCCCTCCGCGGCGTGCGGGGGTCCCCCTACCTTTGGGAGCGATCCGGGATCTGCGGGCGGATGTCCGTGATATCCGCCCCCCCCGCGATCGCTCCCAGCCAATGGGAGCGCGCTCCCAGCCTGTCACTTCCTCCTCCTGTGTTTACACAGGAAGGAGGAAATTATGTAATCTCTCATCGCAGCGCTGTTTCCCAGCGCTGCTGATGAGAGAAGACATCACAAGTAAGTGTGCACCAACACAACACTGACACACACTCACATAGGCATATTAACCCCTTGTGATCGCCCCCCCCCACCCCCCTGTCACAGTGTCACTGAATGCAGTGATTTAATCACTGCATTTAGTGTCAGTGTGACAGGCAGTGTAAAAAACAGTTAGTGTTAGGTTCAGGATAGCCCCCTCACCCCCCCTAATAAAGTTTTAACCCCCTGATCACCGCCCTAGTTAACCCTTTCACTCCCTATTGCCAGCGTCACTAAGCGATCATTTTTCTGATCGCTGTATTAGTGCCGCTGTTCCCGCTAGGTAGCTATTTTTTTTTATTGCGATTTTTTTTTTTACTAAAGACATGTGGCTAAATAAATTTTGGCCTAAATGTTAGACTAAAATTTAGTTTATTTGATTTTTTTTTTAACAAAAAGTAAAAAATAGTGTTTTTTTTCCAAAAATGTCGCTCTATTTTTGTATATAGCGCAAAAAATAAAAATCGCAGAGGTGATCAAATACCACCAAAAGAAAGCTCTATTTGTGGGAAGAAAAGGACGCAAATTTTGTTTGGGAGCCACGTCGCACGACCGCGCAATTGTCTGTTAAAGCGACGCAGTGCCGAATCGCAAAAACACCTTGGGTCATTTACCAGCGTATTGGTCCGGGTCTTAAGTGGTTAATGAAGGTACAACATTTAGCAACATATTGCTACACTTAAAGGCGCCTCTCTTCTCTTTTATACTCCTGCTGTAGTTCCTGCTGGATTTTGCTTCTAATTTCTTTGTGGAGGCTTCTATTTGTGGATGGAAATTTTATGGTTACACAACATTGCAATAATCTTTTTATATGGACTATTAACTGAAAGATTTAATAATAAATGGTGGTGGAACGAATCATTTGAGTTTCCATTATTTCTTATGGGTAAATTTGCTTTGATATACAAGTGTTTTGGATTACAAGCATGTTTCTGGAACGAATTATTTTTTTTTTATGACGAATTTCCCCACAAATCGCTATCGCTAAATTCTGCAAGTGATCATAGTTTATTATCGCTGTTTTTTAGCTGATCTAAAACCATTTTTGACATAAAGGGACACTTTTGGTTGCTATAGGCAATCTACAGTTTGCAGGGAGAAAGAACACTTTTTATTATATAAAAGTACATGTAGGGCACTGGGCAGACCACTAGGGGCAAGGGGGGTGTGAATTTTTTACATACAGTACTGTAATCTATAAGATTACATTGTACTGTATGTAATGTGTTTGTTTACATTTTTGAATATGGCACCGTTTCTCCGCCCCCGTGCAACGTAACGTCGCAGGGAACGGAGCTCAGCGGCACACGGGGACACTGTGTGAATCGAGCGAGCACCCGCTCGCTCACACAGCGTGTTGGCATCGCTGGATCCACGGACAAGGTAAGTAAACCCTGTCTGTGCACTCAGCAAGGCGAGCCCGAGTCTGACTCTGGGGTTACCGATCGCAGCATGGAAATTTAACCCCGAGTCTGACTCGGGAATACCGCCAGGGAGGTTAAATGATTATGCCCCAAACATGTTTTTTTTTAAATTTCTATTCTTAGTACGCCGGTGTATCTCCGAAAAACATGGCTTCAGCCATCCGACGTAACTTGCCTACGCCGGTGTATCGTGGGCGCATAGTTACGCTGGACGCATTCGGCGTTCCCATTAAAAATATGCAAATGAGCTAGATACGCCGATTCACGAACGTATGACCGGCATAAAGTTACCCCTGCTATATGAGGCGCAGCCAATCATAACGAATGACCCAGAGAACGAAAAAAATAAATAAAGAAAATTACAAAAACAAACTAAACGAAAACTAACACATTTTTCAGCAGTGCACATGTCTACAACCTACATGAGAGTGACAACACTGCTCTGAATATCACGAGCAGTGCAGCAGCGTTGTCACACCATGATAGGAAAATGAATTAGGTGGATTTTACTGACTGGATCAACCTTTGCATTGGGACTGTAAACTGCAACTGCACTTATACTTATTTTTTTCTCTTTTGAGAAGCCACACTTGTACTTTAGGCAGAAGTGTATCGGAGGTCATACAGTACCTGGCATATGCACCATGCGACAATTACAGTTCTCCACCAAGTAACGAGTCTCGCAGTCTATCCGACATGCAGAAATACTGAACGTGTCAAAGAATTCTGAGTCCATAGCACTTGATTTACAGTCTCCCCATGGTGGAGGCAGGTATGTCAGCTAGAAGAATCAGAAGAATGACAGACAAGAGAGAGTGGGTGACAGTGCAGAATAGTGCTGATCCAGATTGATGAGAAGAGACAAGCAGATAGACGACAAGCAAACGCTAGATAACCAAGACAAGAAGCTGTAAAAGATTCTGTTTATATGAGGTTTCTCATCAGATTTATCTTGGTGTCACAACCTTTCATGCTGAATCATTTCATCTATCGCGTTTTATATACACGGCATGCAAACAGTGCCTTGCGGGATGATATATCCTAGGTGGGTAATCAAACTAAAGGTCACTGGGATATGGAGGGTTTTCAGTGATAATCTGTGTACTGATATAATGTCAAATGAGTCTAGTCTGCAGTGCGAGATGCGGAGAGATAGAAGACTGTATTAAAAAAACACCAATTACAGGTTTTATAAGGGCTCTAAACAACTGCTGATGTCAAAGGCAAAAGGTGCTTAAAGACGTAGGCTTATAAATACATGTGCATAGCCATTCACCCAGCGAAAATGCCTGTACTGTTCTGTGTGAATGGGACAAACAATTGATACAAATAGGCAACCTTCTGTGCTATTTGATTGTAAACAGTTGATTTGAAATAGAAAATACCCAATTTGGCCACTAGATGGCATTCCTATGTTACTTAGCTCCCTCTAGTGGTCAAATGTGGTATTTTCCATAAAAAAAAAAAAAAAGCTGTCTGTCTGTGACTGCTCTGGACAGGTTTCCTGGGCTCCTGGCTGCAGTTTTTCACAAAATACTTGTACCACAGTTGATTTTGAGAATGAGGTTTTTAGTGAAAGTACCAGTGCTTCTTAAATAAAATACATTTGAAGAATATTTTTCGCAATGTTTTTTATGCACAAGGGTTCTGTCACTTTAAAGGAAGGTATAAGCTAATAACAGCATTCACAAATGAGTATGTAAGGACCATAAGTGTGCACGGCCTATTGCATTATGGTGTGCACCCCAAAGCAAACACACATGCGTATGTGTATGTGTGTATATACACACACACACTTATAAATACAGTAAATGTAAACAAACATTTTAAAATGTATTAAAATATGGATGGTGTCAGTAGGGCAGAAGTTGGTGTCAATAGGACAGTGCATGGTGTCAGTTGATAGGGCAGAGGTTGGTGTCAGCATAACATTGGATGGTGTCAGTCAGTAGAGCAGCGGATGGTGTCAGTAGTTTTTTATATTTATTATTTTATTTATTTTATTATGTTTTTGTAAAAAAAAAAATACTGTATACAGGTATACCCCACTTTTAAGTACACAATGGGACCAGAGCATGTATGTAAAATGAAAATGTACTTAAAGTGAAACAATACCTTTTTATCACCTCTAGGGTGTTGTGGGGGGTCAGGGGCTGTAGTGGGGGTGTCAGGAGCTGTAGTTGAGGTCTCAGGGGCTGTAGTGGGGATGTCAGGGGCACACTGGAACAGGGCGGGCTATGTTCTCTGAGCTTCAGCTCCTTCTACTGTGGCTGCAAAATGTCTGTACAGTACTTGTAAGGCACTTTACATACACTCGCGGGTATGTCCTTACTCGTGAGTGTATGTAAAGTGAGTGTACTTAAAGCGGGGTATCCTTGTTTACACACATGAATGGGAAGTGCTCTGTGCTGAGTGGCTTCCAGTTCATTCACAAACAGAAGCATAGTAAACACAGTGCCTCATTTATGAACTAACACAGTGAGCTACCGGTATGGATGGGCTCGAGCAGCAGGGGGAATTTGCGCCCCTAAAACGCCCCTGTCCCCAGTAGCTCGCACACAGAAGCGAACGCACACGTAAGTTCCGCCGTCATATGTAAACGCAGTTTAAACCACATATGTCATTTATCGCCGCGTGCGTTAGAGTGCCAGCAACAATTCTAGCACTAGTTCTCCTCTGTAAATCTAAACTGGTAACCTGTAAACATTTTCAAAGCGTCACCTATGGAGATTTTTAAGTACCGAAGCTTGGCGCCATTCCATGAGTGTACGCAATTTTAAAGCGTGACATGTTAGGTATCCATTTACTCGGTGTAACATAATCTTTCATATTTTACAAAAAAATTTGGCCAACTTTACTGTTTTGTTATTTTTTTAATTCATGAAACAATTTTTTTCCCAAAAAAAGGCGTTTGAAAAATGATTGCGCAAATACCATGCAAGATAAAACGTTGCAATGACCGTCGTTTTATTCCCTAGGGTGTCTGCTAAAAAAAACATTTATAATGTTTGGGGGTACTGCTTAATTTTCTAGCAAAAGAATGATGATTTGTACATGTAGGAGAGAAGTGCTAGAATAGGCCCGGTATTGAGGTGTGTATAAAAGCCCGGTATTGAAGTGGTTAAAAAGCCACAAATGTGAGAAATTAAGCTTTCTTGGCATTAGCAGTCATATCTTCAATATAAAACATTTTAAACATATAAACATTTCTTACTTTAGGATTTAAAACAATCTGTAAAGAGCTATAACTATACCAGAGAAATAGAGGAGGCAGACCATCCTCTATAGGGATTCTGATATTATTTACTGCTGATTTCAGCAGAATATGTCAGAACGGAGACTCATATTCATTAACTATAGCTGACACGTACATAGCTGCAGCTACATGCATGTATATGTGCCGTGTGACATTGCAGGCAGAATTTTGCGTTTTTTTTGCCCCTGGGTCCTATTTCTGTTTCTCTCAATGATCCCTCCTCTAATGTCATAGCTCTCCATGGCTCTGACCTTTTCCGAGTCTCAAGTGTCTGACAATGTACTCCGTATTATATCACATTGTAAGCCTGCTATTTAAAAAAATAATAATGGTCTATAAACAGAGCACCAATACGAGAATCTACTATGCTGCTAAAAGTCCGACTCCGCAATTTAAAGAAATTTGAGATCGTAAGGCAGGGCCGAGACATAATCCCTGTTGTAAATAGTATTAATAATTTACTTTAAAGCTGAACTCCAGGATATTGTCTAAGAGACGTGTATTTTTACTGGAATCTTTGTGTGCTTTGTGTATTTTCTTCCAGATCTGTGTATTAATCCAGAGAGAAACTTTGCCTCTGTACAGAAAAGTCACATCAAAAAAAGACCAGTCACTTCTGCTCTCTCTCCATGTGCAGGGAGACTTGGTCTCATCTCCGCCCCCTCTTGTGATTTTGTGTGAAGTGGGTGGGGCCTGCAGGGTTCCTCCCACAGCTCTGCTCTCTGTACAGTTCATGTACAACACAGTGATGATGTCACTGCTACTTTTACAAGGTAAGAACTGGGCCTACAGTGGGCTGGCATTTGGTGCACAAAGTGGATCTATTCGGCCAGATCCTCAAAACTTTACAGCGACGTATCTCCAGATACAACGCCGTAATTTCAAATTTGCGCCGGCGTATCTTTGTTTTGTATCCACAAAACAAGATACGCCGGAATTACGCTAAGATACGACTGTCGTATCTTAGTTGTATATTTACGCTGCCTGCTACGGGCGCTTCCGTAGCTTTTCCGCGTAAAATATGCAAATTAGATAGATAATTTAATAGATATGCCAATCCACGAACGTACGTACGCCTGGCGCATTTTTTTTACGTCGTTTGCGTAAGCGTATGTCCGGCGTTAAGTTACCCCTCATATATGAGGCGTACGTAATGTTAAGTATGGACGTCAGGACAGCGTCGAATTTTCCCGTCGTTTACGTTGTTTGCGTAAAACTTTCGCGTATAGGGCTTTGCGTAATTTACGTTCACGCCGAAAGCATTGACTATTTGCGGGGTAATTTTGAGCATGTGCACTGGGATACGTCCACGGACGGCGCATGCGCCGTTAAAAAAAACGTCATTTACGTGGGGTCACGATGATTTAACATAAATCACGCCCACATCTTAAACATTTGAATTGCGCAGGCTTACGCCGCCACAATTACACTACGCCGCCGTAAGTTACGGCGCTAATTCTTTGTGATTAAGGAACCGCCTAACTTACGGCGGCATAGCGTAAATTAGATACGCTACGCCGGTACAATGTTACGCCAGGCTTTGTGGATCTGGCCCATTGTGTCTATCGCAGAAAAATTTTCAATAAAAGTTTTTGTGCCTGGACTTCAGTTTTAAAGCTTAACTCCAGGCAGATATAAACAAGTATCTGGCACTATGTGTTCATATAATTTCTGTTCATTTAATGTATAATGTGTTTAAAAATTTACCACCCTTCATGACCAGGCCATTTTTTGCAATACGGCACTGCGTTATTTTTACTGACAATTGTGCGGTCGCGCGATGCTGTACCCAAATAATTTTTTTCCCACAAATAGACATGTAACTAGATTTTAATACTGTTTGTCTTAACAACGGGTTAAAGGTTGGGCTTGTTGTATTGTATGTCAATGAGGACAGACTTAGGACAAGCTCACTATAACATTGTTCAAAAAACTCTCAGTCAGCCATGACACTTTCTCCTGAGACACACCTAAAAGGTAAGAAATATTTCAGAAAAACATGTTTAGCCATGTATGTCAATGGGAATACATAACAAACATATAATAGAACATTCTCAAATTTGGTTTCAAAAGTGGAAATATGCGTTAACTACCTATAAGAAACTGTAGGATATACATACTCGTTGTTCCTGGCAAGACACAAACGTCTGGAATCCCGGAGCCACACCAAATCCAAGCTGATCTATGAAGGGAGGCTCATCCTGACTATGAATCTGGACTTTGATTCCAGCTTCAAAAGATGTCTCATCTGCAATATGGAGACCAAATAGTGTCACAACTGTCCATACACAAATACCAGGTAAAAGAAAAAATGTAAATCTACTTACCAGTCTCTCCCCAAACTGGTAAGTATTCATCTTGCTGTATATCCAGCATCAGCTCCAATCCATTTCCTGTGCCGCCTTTACTAGTAACTAAAGGAGTACGGCCATTCTGGCCCGAGTTAAAAGTGTAGCACTTTCCGTATCTCGTGAAAACCTGCCAGAAAGGACAGAAAAAATAAGTTATAATCCAAAGTTCACTTCAAGGCCATACGAAAGACAGATTTTATTGTCCCCTGAACAATAATGGAATTCAACGCTGGTGTTTACCTCTCCTGTCTACCAGATTTTATATGAAATGAGAGCTGCAAGTCCCTGTACACCTACTTAGACACTGATAAGCAGATTACATTTGGAGTTCTGGTCCCCAAGTAGCTGACATGAAGGATACTTGCTGTACAAGATCGTTCTAAAATACATTTAGTATGTGTCACAGCACTATGGAAATCAACATCTCCTCCCAAGACTCACATGTGGTTTTTCAGAATCTCAAATCTGCAAAATGGAGGAGCTTACTGTCCTTTATAACTGAGAAGTACCAAAACACCTGTCTCCTTTGTCTTGAATTCTCAAGCCTTCCCTCTAATTAAACAAGAATGACCTCAGGAGACCCGGTTCCCCCATCTTGAAGTCCTTGAGTATTTACCTTGCCGAAAAGCCAGGTGGCATTTTACTGCCTTGAGGCCTGACCCCCTACCCACCCCCCCGGACCTGGATAGGGAGCCCTTCCTGAATGCACTGGTGATTATCCCCCCCTTTTTTTTCTGTTCTCCACATGGTCCTTTTCCGATCCCCTATTATATTTTCTCTCATTTTCCTCCATTATATATTTATATTGTGTTGATTGCAAAACAGTTGGCCCCCAATATATATATATAGAGGTTATCATTAATATAATAAAAACATCAGATGCCAACTTCTCTATGTCTATAGATGGCCTGCTAAATTGGGCCCCTATACCTTGGGCCAGATTCAGATACAATTGTGTATCTATCCGGCGGCGTAGCGTATGCTCTTT
The DNA here is from genome assembly GCA_029574335.1 of Rana kukunoris. Classification (NCBI taxonomy): domain Eukaryota; kingdom Metazoa; phylum Chordata; class Amphibia; order Anura; family Ranidae; genus Rana; species Rana kukunoris. The sequence goes on along the minus strand of CM056050.1, from coordinate 66,147,556 downwards.
ACGCTACGCCTCCGCAAGTTTTATGGGCATGTGCCTTATTCAGAAAGCACTTGCTCCGTAATTTGCGGCGGTGTAGCGTAAAGTGGCCGGCATAAGGGCGCTGAATTCAAATTAGTCTTGTAGGGGGCGATTCATGTAAATGAATCATGACCCCACGCAATTTTCTGAACGGCGCATGCGCCGTTCGTGGACGTATCCCAGTGCACATGCGTGAAATCACGTTGCAAGAAGTCAATGTAAACGATGTGAACGTAACTTACGTACAGCCCCATTCCTGAACGATTTACGCAAACGACGTAAACGACATACAATTTGACACTGTCCCGACGTCCATAGATAACATTGGCTGCGCCTCATATAGCAGGGGTAACTTTACGCCGGACTAACGCTTACGTAAACAACGTAAACTACGACGCCCGGCCGCAAGTACGTTCGTGAATCGGCGTATCTCCCTAATTTACATATTCGACGCGTAAATCGACGGAAGCGCCACCTAGCGGCCATCGTAAATATGCAACTAATATACGACGGTGTAACAGACTAACGCCGCTCGTATCTTAGCTGAATTCCGGAGTATCTTGTTTTCTGAATACAGAAAAAAGATACGCCAGCTATTCTGAGTATTTACGCGGCGTATCTCTAGATACGCCAATGTAAATACGTTCTGAATCTGGCCCTTTGTGTTTTGTGACTTAAAGTGGAAATTTACCCATAACAACTTGATGTTTTTTAGCATGGAACATACACTATATTACCAAAAATGTTGTGACACCTGCCTTTACACGCACATGAACTTTAACGGTCAAACCGTAGCACTCTCCGTGCTACGGTTTGACCGCTAAAGCTCATGTGCGTGTAAAGGCAGGTGTCACAACATTTTGCAGGGGTCTGGTGCGTCCTTGTTCCCCGTTTCAGGTCTGATTTCATCCCAAATTTTTGGCTGAATTCGGAAATGAAACAAGCCAGAAGATGCACAGGACTCCTGTGCAATTCACACCAAAGCTGCTCCAGAGATGTGTGAACCGTTGAAGCTGTTATAGCCGTAGGGTGGGCTAACTCAATATTGATGCAAGAGTGAAAGGCGCAACAAGAAATGTGAATTACAACTTAATAAAGTGCATTAGTGTCAACAAATAATCAAATGTCCATAAAAAATGTGGATATTTTGACAATAAATTTATAGATGTAAAACAATAATTAGTTTGGGTCTTCTAATGCTCCAACACTGTGCTTCTTATAAAGTGCAATGTGCATTAATCAAAGTCTTCACCCGAAGGGTCATACAATTGTGCTCACCAGATATCCAAGGCCATAAATGACCACCAGGCATATAGGAGATTTTTTTTCTCGAAATCCTTCCTCCTTCAGGCCTCTCACAGGCTATAATCACTGTTCCCAGATATTAGCAGGACTTCATCTCAATCCACTTACATGGGGTATATGGGATGTTTTACATCTATAAATTTATTGTCTAAATATCTAAATTTTTTTATGGACATTTGATTATTTGTTGACACTAAGGCACTTTATTAAGTTGTAATTCACATTTCTTGTTGCACCCTTTCACTCTTGCATCAATTGTTTATTAGTAACAATAATTTTGGAGCTGCACTTGATTATATAGATATTCACATTTATTATAGATTGGCACCAGTTCCTATTTATATATGATTTTTCATCAACTCAATATTGAACCCTACAGGCTAAGACTGGGATGCCATTAAAGTTCGTATATGTGTAAAGGCAAGTGTCCCAATACTTTTGGTAATTTAGTGTACATTTCACATTATCAATTATGCTACCAAAATTAGCATGTGTTGTAATTGCCTCCAGCATTGCCCCTGTTCCTTTTTGCTGGAGGCTGCCATTTTGCTGAAGCCCATAGCCCATGAGCAGTAGTAAATATTTAGGTAAAAGGGGGGGGGGGTTGGGACTTTAAATTAGATGCATTTTTAGCTCTTTCTTGCATTTCTTTTGTTTTTCCAGTGCTCTTTTTTGCTAGACCAACTATATGTAGGGGCGGTTTAGGTGATCACCTGCCCCCTATCTATTGATTAGCACTCATGTGCTCCTATTTAGGGCCCTTTCACACGGAGCGGTCCGTTTTGCGGTCCGCTCCGTGCGTCCGTCGGCTCACTGAGCTGTCGGGCGGACAGGGCGGTCCCCGCACACTATGCAGGGACCGCCCTGTCTCTCCTCCGCTATCCCCTATGGGGAATCGGATGGAAACGGACAGTCTGTCAGTTTGCATCCGATCCGTTCCACCGGACGGAAGAAAAATAGGGTTTTCTTCCGTCTGCAAAACGGATCCAGACGGACGCGGATCTTAGGCGGACGTTAGCGGATGCATCATCCGCTAACGGATCCGCTCCCATAGGGGCCCATTACAAGTCTGTTAACGGACTTGTAATTAGCGGACTGTCCGCTCGTGTGAAAGGGCCCTTAGGAGACTTTAAAATTCATAGTTAGGACTGCAGTTGTCAGCAGATTGGCTTCTACAAATTCAGCACAGTGCCTAAAATTGGAGAGCAACTGAAGCCCGATACACACTATCAGTTTTCCTGATGGTTTTCTCTTCAGGTTTACCAAAACCATGTAGTGCAAGGGCCTGCCTGATTGCATACAAATTTAAACTCCTGAGGTTTGACCTCATATTAGATGGTTTTGGTAAACCTGAAGAGAAAACCATCAGGAAAACTGATAGTGTGTATGGGGCTTGAGCATTACAGAGCAGGGTGAGACGATGTATTACTTGATTTTAAGAAGTGTAGCCCCATTTTTTTAATGTTTTACATAGCTATATCTGCTAAAGTTGCCAGCCTAAAGTGATCTAGCAGGACTTAAAGTGGATGTAAACCCGATTTTTTTAAATTATTTTTTGATGTCACAATGTACAGTATAAGATTTCCTATCATCTGTGACCAGTCTTGCCACACAGAGTTAATCCAGATCTGAGAAATCTTCTTTTATTGTTCAGTGAAATACTGTAAAACAGACTTACAGGGAAAAAAACTTAGCCTGTTCTGCCCCCTTGCTGTGAGTGACAGGTTATTTACATATCTCATGCACTAGCCTGGAGACATTTCTGAAGTCATGTGGTTACTTTTCTGGATTTTGACTGGATGTTAGTGATCATAGCAGAATTTAGTGTAAGGAATACACATGAAAAAATGCATGTTGACAAAGGGAGTGTAGAGGAGGGCGGGGAGTCAACTGACATCACAACCGAGCTCCAGACAACAGACCCACCCCCAGAATCTGCAGTTTTTTAGTTCTTATAACAGACAGAGGGGAGACATTTGACAGGTAAGGATACATGCAGGAGACATATTTATCCTTATAGATCAGCACTATGGCAGTAGTTTAGAAAGGATGAGAGTGAGTTTGCATCCACTTTAATTTTCTGACTAAACATGATCCCTGTACTAATGTACTAATGACATTTAGTCTGTAGGCGACTTGTACTTTATGTTGCCATGCATCTGATCAAAATAAAGAATAAAAAAAAAAAATGAATTCAGTTGAATTTTTCTTTGAATTTATGGTCCTCTTATGGCACATCTTCACCAATCTTCTTGGCATTCAAAAAAAGGAGATTAATCACTTTTTTTTTCACAAGACAATGAAAATGTAGACGTCTTCTCCAAAGCAACGAGAGGGGATGAGAAATTGAGGGCTACAAATTCATAAATGTCATATAATGCTGAATAATGGCTTATCATCCCAGCATTCACATCCAGCAAACCAAGTGGACAGGCAATTAAATTTTATGCCGGGGCCTTAGAGAGGGCTTAGATCTCTTCATGGAATTTTCAGGAGATAATCAGCTTGCCCTGTAGACTCCAGACTTTTTTTTTTTTTTTTAACCTCAGAGGCAAAGCAAGATAAAGTGACTAGACCAGGTTTACAATCACAGTCAAGGCACTTTGTCAGGCCCAAATAATAGAACACACTTCTTTATTGCGTTTAGTTAATCCATTGCATTCATTACCGATGCATGTTGTGACCGGAGAGGTCATTAAAGGGTTTTAAACAGAATTAGACATATTCTTGCAAGTCAAGTGCATAAATAGCTGTTGGCAAGATCGAAGAATTCCAGCCTGTAGGTTAGCGACTTGCTTTGATTCCCAGTACTTGTATTATGGAAAAGATCGCAATGTTTTATAATGCTGCACTTATTGCTCCAATATACAACTTTCAGAGGCGGCCATTTAAAAAGACATTAAAGTCATAAAAAAAACAATTATTTTGAAACTGCTAAGTAGTAAAGCTGGATTTCTCCCATATGCTGTGCAATACAGAGAAAATACAGTTTTTTGCACTATTACTAACTAGGTGGTGGTGTTACCATTACAGCCCCTGGGTTGTTTTACCGTAATACAGAGTAATAAGAGGAGTAATTTACATAGTTAGAAACACTCCAATAGCATAAGCGCTTCATTGGTGCCCTAAGATGTGTCAGCATTACCATTATTTACACGTAATAAGCTTTTATATTTCATAAAAGAAAGAAAGAAAACCTACCACTAAGTTAACATAATTAAACTTATCTGTGCCAAAATAAAATAAAACACGTAGAAGATGGTGCTGGCATACAGCTGTCATTTTCCAGTACAGGTCTAAAAACCAACGCAAGCATTTAAAACGTACCAATGCAATAAAACCAAATAGCCAATTGTGACTGCTTCTAGGCAGATGTAAAGTATTTCCCAACATGATTCCTGACAGGCAGATGCATAGCCTAATAATATTTATTCCAGGCAGAAGTATATCTTGGCTCAATGTCTAGCAGGCAGCTATACACTGATCATCCTTAACATTATGGCCACTGACAGGCAGGACAGCCATTAGAAATGTTGGGGCCCCTAGCACAGCTGCAGGCATGGGCCCCCTGGAGCAGAGAATCGGGGGGGGGGGGGGCTACTGCCGCAAATTAAGAACCAGGGGGTGCTGCCACAAACTACGAACCGGGGGGTGCTGCCGTGGGTTGAGAACGGGGGGGGGGGGGGGATGGTGCCGCAAGTTGAGAACTGGGGGGGGGGGTTAGTGCAAATTACACTGGCATCTCACTCACCTCTTTCTCCGGCCGCAAACTAAGAGTGAACGTGTTTTCTCTCCTCTCGCCGCGACATGAGAGGGGGGGGGGGGACTACAGAAATTAAAGTTTTCTCCTCTCAGCCGCGAGCTGAGAAAGAGGGAGCCCAGGCCCCTGGTAACATTAGGGCCCCTTACAGATGTAATGCCTGTACCCCCCTGACGGTGGCCCTGCTGACAGGTAAAGTGAATAAAACTGATTATTTTGGGACAATGGCATCTGAAAGTGGGTGGGATATATTAGGCAGCAAGTAAACATGTGTTGAAAGCAGGAAAAGGGGTAAGCGTAAGGCTTTGAGCAACTTTGACAAAGCCCAAATTGTATTGGCTTGATGACTAGATGAGAGCAACTCCAAAAGTCCAGCTCCTGTGGGATGTTCCTGGTCTGCAGTGGTCAGGACCTACAACAAGTGGTCCAAGGAAGGACAGGGTCATGGGTGGCCAAGGATCATTGATGCATGTGGGGAGCTAGAGGAGCTCAAATTGCTGAAAAAGTTCATGCAGGTTCCAATAGAAAGGTGTCAGAACACACAGTACATCACAGTTTGTTGTGTATAGGGCTATGTAGCCGCAGAAGGGTCAGGGTTCCAATGCTGACCTGTGTCTGCAGCAAAAAGCACCTAGAATGAGCATGTAAGCATCAGAAATAGACCACAGAGCAATGGAAAAAGGTGGCCTGGTCTGATGAATTCAAGAATGGTTTGAGGAACACAATAACGACTTTAAGGTACTGCCTTGGCCTCCAAATTCTCCAGATCTTAATCCAATTGAGTATCTGTAGGATGTGCTGGAAAAACAAGACCGATCCATAGGATAGGCCCCACCTTGCATTCTTACAGGAATTAAAGGATCTGATACTGATAGCTTGGTGCCAGATACTTCAGCATACCTTCAGAGGTCTTGAGTTTTCCATGCCTCTATGTGTTATGGTGGGTGGTCATAATAGTATAGACCAGATGGCAAACCTTGGCACCCCAGATGTTTTGGAACTACATTTCGCATGATGCTCATACACTGTAGTGTAGTTAAGCATCATGGGAAATGTAGTTCCAAAACATCTGGGGTGCCAAGGTTTGCCATCACTGGTATAGACTATTGGTGTACATATCAAATGGAAGTATTTTTTAATTAAAGCTAAAGCTTAATCAGCCTCAATTTTGTTTTTAAGTAAAATATCAAATGACAGCAATATCACCCACAGTAAACTACATAGAATACATGAAAAAATTAAACAATTCTTACATCAAATAAATTACATATATAAAATGCATTGTGCTGAAAGTGCAAAATAAATGAACAATTGTATTGCAGTGATTAACCACTTAACCCCCGGACCATATTGCTGCCCAATGACCAGAGCACTTTTTGCGATTCGGCACTGCGTCTCTTTAACTGACAATTACGCCGTCATGCGACGTGGCTCCCAAACAAAATTGGCGTCCTTTTTTTTCCACAAATAGAGCTTTCTTTTGGTGGTATTTTTTGCGCTATGAACAAAAATAGAGCGACTATTTTGAAAAAAAATGCAATATTTTTTTACTTTTTGCTATAATAAATATCGCCCAAAAATATATAAAAAAACATTTGTTTTCCTCAGTTTAGGCCAATACGTATTCTTCTACATATTTTTCGTTAAAAAAATTGCAATAAGCGTTTATTGATTGGCTTGCGCAAAAGTTATAGCGTTTACAAAATAGGGGGTAGCTTTATGGCATTTTTATTAATTTTTTTTTTTCTATACTAGTAATGGCGGTGATCAGCGATTTTTTTCAGAACTGCGACATTATGGCGGACACGGGCTCTCGCGCAGGGGAGCCGACCTGCCGCCATAGAACTGCGGCGGCTGGTCGGCAACCAGTTAAACAATTGTATTAATGTGTCCAGTGCATCAAATGTACCAAATGTCCCATGCACGTGTAAAAAACTCTTCTATGAACCAACACTTGTATCCAATAATTAAAGTGTCCCGTGCTAAACATGTAAACTTCATGAACTATGCTTCTCTCCCAAATTCCCTAGTTCCTTATGTAATCCACCTCTTGTAATGTGCTTACCACCACCAGTAATAACTCACCAGAGGTTTAATACTGGTGGCACAGGCCGAAGTTTAAAAGTGCTTTAGCTCTCCATTTAAGTACAAGAACTCCACTTTTTAATCTGCTTCTTTCACCATAGGAACCTTTCACTCCCCCATCGGGAACACCAGTACCCAGGGGCGGACTGACAACTTGCCCCCGGGCAATAGAAGATTATGGGGCCCCCGGGCTTACAGAGGGCCACCACACCAGGAGGCAGGGCAGCTAAAATCTCAGGATTTTCACATCAAAAGCATGTCAGTTTCAAACATATCAGGGACAGATGTTAAAAAAACATAGATTTTGACATACTATCCCTGGTTTCATTGAACATGGCAACCCTGATGGGGCCCCCTAGTGGCATGGGGCCCTCGGGCAGTGCCCGAGAACTCCAATGGTCAGCCCGCCCCTGCCAGTACCCACTAGTACCGCTCATCCAAACCGGATAAAAAGAGACAGGGATATCTCCATCTCGTAAAAACTTTTTAGTCTATTAATAAAATCCACAATAATGCACTTACAAAGACATGTGTTGCCACCATCGGTAAGATACAGTTGCATTCTCTTTAAAATCGAGCCAGTTCCAGTCGCAACAACTCGGCCGCGAGCACATACAGACAAGTCCCACCCCATGCGCCTTGTATCTCGAGGTCTAAACAAGGTGGATGGAGGAATCCCCCCACTGGGACATTGTAATCTGACAGTGGCACCCACAGAATTCACTTAACAGCAGCTGTGGCTGTATGGCTGAGGCTGCTGGTTGATAAAAATGTTCTAGTATGTCCCTTTGACAGAAAGCAATAAAAGGTGGATGGCCACCCTGATCGCAATTCAACTAGTTCCTGCGGATCCAGCCAAATTTCGATCAGCGTATGGCCAACTTTGCAAAAATACGAAAGTGATTGCTAGTACTAGCTATGACTAAGTACTGAAGCTACAGTGTGAAACGTTAGCTTTTGTCCCAATTTTTGCTGTGGCGTGTTTATTTTGTGATGGATTTTAATTAAAGGAACATTTTTGGAGTGCGGCTGTTCAAGCTTCTTTCGTATGTTTGCATTGCTATTGCATTGCCAGCACCCGTGGTTTGGTTTTGGTGAGAAGGCTCTTTGATCACTACTGAGCACTTACTCTATTTTTCTATTTTGTCTTGGTATAGCCAACTTTAGTGAGTAGTTGTATCTGGACAATGGTAGTAAATTAAACTTCTGCATAAAAGTGTGAAGGACTCCTATCTAGACCTATGGTCCGCAACGATAACCGGTAAGTGACTGTACTGGAAACCAGTGGGACATGGTGGTGCTTTTTTGTACCGTCCCTTCAAAAGTGTGAATGGGTAAATTCAGGAACTGGTTTAACAATCCAGATGCTAGGCCCTTCCACCAACTAAATACAAAATAAAAACAATTTTCTACCAAATTTGCTTGTAATGATAGAGCAACGTATACAGTATGAAGTCCAGATGCTTACATGCCAGAATGCCTTTTGTCTGTTCACATCCTCTCTGTTGCATCATGTTGATGCCATAATTTAAGCGGTCCATAGATGGAACAAAGCTCGTCTGGTTCAGCAGTAACCAGACAAATTTCAATCTACGAATGGGCAGGCTGGTTGTACTGAATTTGATTGACTTCAGTGCAACCAGCCTGTTGTGTTTTTCGTATGATCATTGCTGCTGGCTATATCCGACAGCAATGATCATTCTATTGTGACAGTGGGGAAACCTCCTGCTCTTGGAATACAATAGCGCAGTAGGAGGGATTCCGCTATCCACACTAACTGTGTTGATGGGGGAATCAAGCGATTTCCTTTCCTTCAGCCTTTGGTCGAGGAAAGGAAAATTACACAAAGTATGGCCTGCCTTAGGCCGCGTACACACGATCAAAACTATCTGGTGGAAACGGTCGGCCCGACCGTCCCAGCAGACAGATTCGACCGTGTGTACGGGCGAGCCGACGGATTTGGCCACCCGACAGATTTCAAAGCATGCTTTGAAATCTGTCGGCTGGGAATCTGTCCGCCCGACATGTCTGCTGGTTAGTATGCCAACCAGCAGACATGTCTTCTCGCACACGCGCCAAATGGTTTTGACGCATGCGCGGAAGTGTTTTACTTCCTGGTGCGGTGACGTGGCGGTTTTGGTTTGAACGTGTGTACACGATCAAACCAATACGTCCCCAGCAGACAGATTTGTTCAAATCGGTCGGCCCGACCGATTTGAACAAATCTGTCTGCTCGTGTGTACGCGGCCTTACACGTTGCATAACAGGAGCCATTGGGTAGATCCTGTTCCTTTATCGTCTATGACATTCTGAACTTGAGCAGTAGTCACCACAGAGTCCAGGGTTCTTATATAGAAATAAAAGCAATAGTGCCAGAAAGTAACTACAGAGAGGCCCTGGTGGAATTGTCTCCTGATACGAATATAATAGGGATATGATCCAAAGAAATGCCTTCTAAAAGAATTGCAGGAACACAATTATTGACTTTTTCTGAATGCCCTGGTGCTGGACACTTCCTCTCATTGCTGCACAGTGCCATTAGTCACAGTCAAAATACACTGGGGGATCCTGGGCCATTCAGTACCATAACATCATCATCATTTATCACGGACATAAACGGTGTATTTGCTTATTGCTAGCGTTCAATACTAGATATCAGTAATGCTTCTAACTTTTTACTAAGTGTGCTATTAGTGTGACATAATTGCAGACATAGGATTGTTGTCACACTACACACCAGCATGCATTAAGCAGGATCAAATAGTGACTGAGGGTCAGAGTTAGGTAACAAAATTGGGAGGTATAGGGAGTAAGGTTAATGCTTTAGGGCTAATATCCACAATGTTCTGTCTGTGGTACAACAACATTACACTTAGAAGTATATAGATCTAAAATACCTTGCATTTGTTTTCTGAAAGATGAATGGCAAATATTAAACACATTGTGCAATGTTTTCCTAGATATCTAGCACAGCAATATTAAAAACTTAAGCCCTGGACCATTTGGCTGGCCAAAGACCAGGCCACTTTTTGCGATCCGGCACTGCGTCTCTTTAACTGACAATTGCGCGGTCATGCGACATGGCTCCCAAACAAAATTGATGTCTGTTTTATCCCACAAATGGAGCTTTATTTTGGTGGTATTTGATATCACCTCTGCGATTTTTATTTTTTGCACTATAAACAAAAATAGAGCGACAATTTTAAAAAAAAAGCAATATTTTTTTCTTGTTGCTATAATAAATACCCCCAAAAACGATATATATATTTTTTTCCTCAGTTTAGGCTGATACGTATTCTTCTACATATTTTATGTTAAAAAAATCGCAATAAGCATTTATTGATTGGTTTGCGCAAAAGTTATAGCGTCTACAAAATAGGGGATAGTTTGATGGCATTTTTATTGATACTTTTTTTTTTTTACTAGTAATGGCGGCGATTAACGATTTTTTTTTTTTTCAAATTTCTTTATTTATAGATAAACAGAGAGGCCAGTCCGTCCGTACCAAATCCCATACATTTCACAGAGCACAAAAAGGCAATCAGAAACCATAAAATAATAACATGTTCAGGCTTAAAAAACAACAGAGGGATATAGACAATGACATCCAAAATGTGGGTCTAAAATGTATTTCCGGCCTCTGAAGCTAGTGAGTCCCCAAGGGGTTAATCTGACCGTATACGGCCATAAGGGCCAGGGTGTGGGATCTATGGCAGGTCATCCTGTGGAACCCTGCATGTCTCCAACATGCTGTTTCCATCTCTCTCACCTAATATGTATGGCCTTATGGGCGTTGGTGGATATGACAGCGTCTGGGCCCGGATAGCTTGGCCCCTCATTTTCCATTTTTCCAAGTAGATTAGAACTAGAGCAGGTAAAGTAGAAGAGAGGAAAATAAATAAAAAAAGAGAATAAAGAGGAAGGACAGAAGAAGGGGGGGGGGGCGGGAATTGCACAAGCATGGATCTAACCAGATGCCCCATAGGGGCGCGTGTTACTGCAGTGGATATCTCAAGGTTTAATCGCATGTGATCGGTTACTATAGAGGCATGTCTGTTTGGGGGCACTCCGCTGCTCTCATCGACTGTCCCTCCCCCGAGCACCTAAAAATGTTCCATATCTGCCAGGTGTTGGTATATTCCTCCTGCCTCTGCTGATTAGAGAGGGCCAAGTCCTCCATGCGGCCTATCTCGTCGACCTTCCTAAGCCAGAGCGCAATCGCCGGCGGCTGAGGGGACTTCCAGTGAAGAGGCACGCAGGCCTTAGCCGCGTCCAAGAGGTGGCGTATCAGGGATTTTTTATAGGTCCCTGCTGACATATCTGTTGCGTGGAGCAGAAAGTACGCCGGGTCATCCGGCACCACACTTTCCGTAAATGTCTGGGTAATGCGGCGCACCTCTTCCCAGAAGCCCCTGATCCGAGGACACGACCAAAAAACATGCAAGAGTGTACCCCTGGCCTGTTGGCATCTCCAACATTCAGCTGATGAGGTGGGGAGCGATTAACGATTTTTATCGTGACTGCGACATTATAGCGGACACAACGGACACTTTTGATGCCATTTTGGGACCACTGTCATTGATACAGCGATCTGTGCTATAAAAATGCACTGATTATTTTAAAAATGACACTGGCAGTGATAGGGTTAACCAGTAGAGGGCGCTAAAATGGTTAGGTGTGTCCTAGGGAGTGATTCTAACTGTAGGAGGGATGTGCTGTGTGTGACATGACACGGAAGCATTGAACTTCGTTTTTTTCAGCACGTTGTGTGTTTTACGTCACCGCGTTCTGACACAATTGTTTTTTTAACTGATGGTGTGTAGGCACATCAGACCGTTAGTTGGCTTCGTCGGTTAACTGATGAAAACGGTCCTTCGGACCGTTCTCATCGGATTGACTGATCGTGAGTACGCGGCCTGAGTTTTCTTGGCACCATGGTCACAAATGAACATTGGGTTTGAAGAGTAGAAAATTGAACGATTGTCCTTAAAACAAAAGGTATGGAACCCAAATTCTACTAGTGTATGGACAGCTTTCCAGACAATCAATCTCCTGCTTATTGCACCTCATGAGCCCACGGGGCTTACAGTAAAGGCAAAACATTTGTGTATACATATAAAAAAACTTTAAATGCTTTTTCCCCCACTTATTTTTATAAGTGATCACATTCCCTCTGTTCTTAGCTGCAGAAAAGCTGGGGGAGGAGAAGTAGCAGCACGCCGATCTTCCCAGTAAAAACTGTGATGGGGTGTGTAAGGACAAGTCTGATCATTACAGGAGAGCAGGCTGAGATCCCAGCACAGCTAAAGAACTGACCACGGTGTGCTCGCTTGCTTAGTGTAGTAAATTTTTAATAGGAAAGCTAGAGGGGGTGGCAGGAAAACTGGGATTTCCCACAAAGGAAGCAATACAAAGAGAACAGGATGCCTTTATATACAAGTACATGGTACAGCAGGCACATATCAGGAAGCATTGGGGTAACAAACACTTTAAGCCATGTAATGGGTGAGCTTTTGACCAGCAATTTCTTCCTGCCCCCTATTTTCTTCAAGTGGTTATTGTGGCAAGAATGGTCAGAACATTGTTGTTGTACCGTGATTGGGCAAACTAAAATACATCTTGCATGGTTAATTCAATAATTTGGTGATGCAGAAATTCCTGAAAAATTATTCAGACTTCCAAAGCAAGAATCGTGTCTGTACCCACTTTATTCGATCCTTATATTAAAACTAAACATTGCTACATGATGAAATTGACTTTACAACAATGTATCCATTACTACAAGCAATGAAAATCTGGGAGTGTATACATTATTCAGTATATTCAGCAAAGCAGGAATTTTGCTGCTTTAAACCAAGCCAGGAGCATCTGATGAGAGACATCTTGCCTGCTATGGCCCTCTTTGAGATACAAGAAGGTTTGACAGTAGGGATAACTACATTAATACCAATGACCGCTCATGTTTAATATTTAGGGAAACACTGACACTAATAAAGAAGACTTGCTAGGTCATTTCATTAATGTTGAGAAGGAGACAGTGCCATCTTAGGAGCATTATAGGCCCCCGGGCAATACAGTGCACTGGGGCCATGTCTACACAATCACGCACGAGAATAAAAATGCAAATTGACCCCCCCTTGGTAGCGGCTGAATAGCGCCACAAAAACGTCGGTACAGCGCCACGAAAAATAGCGCCGATTTACCGCCGACGCCGCAATGCCCCAGTGTGAAAGTAGCCTAAGTCATCATGTGCCAGGCCCAGGCCCAATGTCAGGAAAGGTTCCTTCCACTGGTGACACTGCCTGATATTTGGCATGCAGTACTGTGGTCCACCACCAGGTGTCTCCTGGCAGTCTGGAACTGCCAGGGGAGCTCTCCCCTGGTGGTGGTATTATGTGATCTGTGGGCCGCAGTACTGGCGTCCACTAGCGGGGGGTTCCTGGGAGTGTGGGGCCGACATCTTCTGCGATTAGGCGTCACCTGAGCCTGATTGCAGGAGATGTGTACAAATACCTGGCAGTGACAATCAGACTTTGCCTTGATATCTCTCTATGCGCCCTGACCAGCTCTGCATCTGATCCTGATCCTGATCTGTAAACTGAACCTGAAATCCTGTACCCTGTGCTTGGTACCTATACCTGTCCCCCCTGTGATCCATCCATCCCTTTCTTGTCCCTTTTGTTTTCCCTTTCCCCAGCTGCTGACCTCCCATTGACGATCCTAGCCTGGCCCTGTTATGATTCTGGTTTTCCCCATTACCTGTACATATTGGTCTCTTATTATTTGTGGGTTCTGTTGGTATTGGTTATTTTGCACAGTGTGGTATTGGAGGTTGTTACTTTAACATGATTTCACTTATCTTTAATAAATTATATTTTCACTTTAACACGTCTGGGTGTCCTCTGTTGCAGTCCACACAGTTCTTGTCTCACCTGACACATGACACCCTAGCAGAAGCAAGCAGCCAATCAAATATAGCGCTCAACGTGGTAAAAAGAAAAAATGTATCTCGCGCCAAATGTGCAATTAAACAAATAATTAAACTAAATATGAGCTGCACCTCAATAAAACAGTGGATACCACTGCTACAAAGTGGATTCAGAAAACGGGTGAGTGCGCTAATAGCTATTAAATAAAAATAATAACTATAATCAAAAATAAATGAATACATAAATGAACAGCAAGTGAAACACCAGCCTACCTAATTTAACCTAAATATATAAAAAAAAAACACCTAGTCCCCAACGTGACAGGTGCCTAATGGATAAACTTGATAATTAGTGATCATTAAGTGAAAAATAAATGAATATAATAACAATAAATAATCGCAATAACATAAATTCAATAGATTCATGTGCTGCTATGAGTCCATAGAACTGTAGTGTACTGCAAGATCCACAACAATTGCCACGAACATCCAGTGAAATAATATCCAGTGATAAAAACTGTCAAACGGTCCACCTTCACCGACTCTAATATGGACACCCACAAAAGTGCTCAAAAGGTGGCAGCTTACCACAAGTAGTTGACCCTTTTACTGAAAAAAGTGGTCAAATGTACTTCAAAGCGAGTGGGACTGATAAAAGATGAAATAAGCAGATGATGGAACAGATTCTTAACCCATGGAGACACAGGACGGCATATGCAAATAAGAAGATAAGGTCTGAAATAGTGTAATCCCGTTTATTAAACTTAAAAATTTTCAGATAAAAAGCCAAATGGCTGCTTACTTTAGGAGTGCCCAATGTGGATTAAATAAATTATAATTATGCATAGCCATAGTTATCATAAATAAAGTGATTTGTGCAACAGCAGGTACTAGTTGCACACATCACTTTATTTATGATAACTATGGCTATGCATAATTATAATTTATTTAATCCATATTGAGCACTATATTTGGCTGCTTGGCAGTTGGCACACATGCACATGATGATGATGATAAGATCGTTGTGACTTTAGTACAGTAGTAGTACCTGCTGCCTGGGGGGGGGGGGGTTCCCCCTTCATCCAATTTTTCAAGTCTCCTCTCTTCTCAGGCCAGTTCTCCTCCTCACCGACCTCACATGATGTCACAGACCCCGCTCGCACTCGGGGAGAAGATGATGCTGCGCAGAGGAGGGTAGGCAGAGCTTTAGGCTCCGCCTCCACCAGTTACCCGCCAGTCCGGCCAGTCACACTTATCGGCAAGCATTGGGGCACCTGTCACTCTCCTACCCCACTGCCAGGCCAAGTAACTACAGTACTTGCAAGTAAAGTGCCGTGCCCCCGCCTCCACCGGGGGGCTACATTAGTGTGGGAGATGGCAGAATGATGCTTGGCTGGTGTCGCTGAGCAGGTGGGGCCCCCAGGCAAGTGGGGTCCCTGGGCAACTTCCCAGCATGCCCATGCGAAAAGACGGCACTGGAAGGAGAAGCAGAAATATGCAATGTGTTGGACATAACACTGAGCTTTTGGCTGCCAAATGTGCCAGTGGTTACCATAATAAGAATGATTACAATAAATATTTATTTGGAGAAACTTTGTTGATACAACTATGGCCTATCAGGAAATGTATATCTAATTAGCCACTCTTGTAGGCTCTAGCTATGAAAGTATTTTTTATTCGTTTTTCTAAGAGTCGGTTCACACTGTGGCGGCACGACTTCGGGGGCGACTCGGCAAGTCGTCCTGAAGACGACTTCAGAGGCGATTAGCAAAATGACTTCTGTATAGAAGTCAATGCAAATTGCCCCAAGCCGCCCCCGAAGTCGTACAAGAAACTTTTTTTAAGTCGGAGCGACTTGTGTCTGGTGAATAGAATGGGACGCAGCTTGTCAGGCGGCTGAGCAGCCTGCCGAGTCACCCCAGTGTGAACCGGCTCTAAAGGTTTTGCATTCAACTTGCAGCAGTTTCTCTCCCTCACTTATCGCCTGTACTACAGTAAAACACTGGAAAAGAATTAGTACATCATTTACAAAAGCAACTGCTACTATTGACATTTTCCAGGTACAGTCCATAGGTGGTGAATTGAAGTTATAAGCAGGGTCTCAAAATATATGACCCACAGATTACTGGATGTGCAAATGGGATCAGTGACCTCAGTATGCTCAGTTTGTCATCAGCAGGGCTTTTTTTCTGGGGGAACTTGGGGGAACTCAGTTCCACCACCTTTGGCTCAGACCCTTTGGTGCCCGCTCACCACAATCACTTGTGAACACAGAAGTCTGGTTTCTGTGTTTACAAGTGACTGCTTTGTAACCCCCTGAACTCTGCACACTGTATGTAATGCAATTCTGGTATTTAATGCCCCTTTAAGACCCTTCTACTGTTTGTGAAATCTGAACGGGTCGTGGTTGAGTTCCTGCACCTATTTTCTGAGAAAAAAAGCTCTGGTCATCAGTGTAGTGCAGTGCATTATATCTTTAGGTGTCTAAATACATCTACTAAACAGTTGGTGGTGTCATCACCTCCAAATACTGAAAATTACTTGAAAAAGGATAGAGAGATAAACTATTATTCAACAAAATCAATTCTGGATAAAGAACAATTTTCAGCTTTTTCTCTGGCATGTTCCTGATCGATAACATCTGCTAACCTCATTGGTTGCACTGGTAGAAACAATTGTGAAGGGCAACGGTATCAAAGGCCACCTAAGCCTATCTTGTTGTGTTTTTACAGTTGTTTCGTTTTTAATCTTTTTCCTATTATCTTTTTTAATAAAGGTTGGGAGGCAGGGCAAGAACAGGAGAGCTTTCTGTCCAAGAAAATGATTGGCTTTGAAAATTCTTTAGTCCTTTCTTAAAAGTGACGGATATTTTTCTAAATGCACACACTATACTGTATATGGCTAATCATCTCTATAAAGAAAAAACTCTGTAGAATGTTAATCCAGTGATGATTTAATTGTCTTTAGGAGTTGGGAAAGCATGTTTTCCCTGTTATAAGGATCTTTCTTAGGCCACGTACACACGATCAGACCGGTCCGATGAAGCTAATACAGCATGACAAATGTGCTATCTCTATTACGAACCCTACTTTCACCGAAGGTGCGCTCCCGTCTCATACTTTATTCTGAACATGCGCGGGTTTCTAAGCACGAACGTGTTTCTCGTCGTAAACCAGCCCGACGAGAAACATGACGAGGAAATTGAGACTCCCGACGAGAAAAAAAGAGAACTTTTTTCTCGTCGAGATCCACAACAGTTTTCTTGACGAAAAACATGCACACGACCGTTTTCCTCTGCAAAAAAGCTCTGCCACCAAGTTTCTTGATGGATTTTGTCGAGGAAAACAGTCGTGTGTAAGAGGCCTGACACTTTTTAGGAACCAGTGACACTAATACAGTGATCAGTGCTAAATACGTGCACAATCTTTGTACTAATGACACTGGCTGGGAAGGGGTCAAACATCTATGGGAATCAAAGGGTTAAATGTGTGCCTACCCAGTGTTTTGGTGTACGGTGTGTGGTGCTTTTACTAAGGGAAGTGATGGCTTTGTGTGGAAAGAAGATCTATTACTTTCCTGCTGACAAGAACGAGCTTTGCCATGTTTACATAGGCAGGTCTCTGTCCTTTGTGAATTCCTAAGGATTGGCGGGTGCCGGCCGTATTTCATTGGCCGGTACCCCGCTGATCAGCATCTGCTGTGTTTCAATCACAGCACAGCTGGGTCGCCAGCGGTGCACGGTCATGCCCCTCACCCATGCTCGCCTCCATGACTTCTCCATAACCTCTCCCACCTCTGCAAAAAATTTATTTATGCAGAGAAGCCTACCCCGCCTCCATCAGCTTCTCTCCCACAGCTATTACCTTTTGTACCACCTCCCCCTCCCTTTTAGATTTTAAGCTTAATGAGTAGGGACCTTTTATTTTATTTATTTTTATAATCACTTTTTCTTTATTAAGACAAATTCCAACTTACAATATAGAAATACACATTGCGCAAAATATCTACATTAATCCATTCAATAAATCCTTTCAATAACATACACCACACTACCCCCCACCCTGAGAAAACACACTGGGTCCTTGATCATGGACCTTTTAATCCTTCTGTTTCTGACTCCCTTTATTTTGTAAAGCACTGCTCAAACTGTTGGTGCTATTTAAATTCTGTATAATATAAAAATGTTAATAATGCTAAATAAAAGCTAGTATAGTATCTCAAAGAAGTTTTATTGAGAAAAAAACATTTAGATGTTCCAGAGTAATTACAGCATATATAACCAACCATAAAGAAGCTCCATCTTCCAACACATCATCACATATTGACAAATCCACAATTCTGGCACTACACGAGACTCCATTCACACAGGGGCAACACGACTTCCAGCACGACTTTGGGAGGCAACTTGGACACGACATGAGTATGAATCACAGCGCGACCTGAGGCAACTTACAAGGCAACTTCAAGTTGCCTCCAGGACAGGAGGCTTTCCAGTGGCCAATCAAACAACAATCAGCTCTGTGGGAGGGATGGCGGAGGGAGGGGTTTGCCTGAGAAATGTATGTTCTCTTCCTGTATTGTTGCTTCTGTTAAGACAAGTACAAGTTGCCTAGAAGTCGGATTGAAGTAGTACAGGAACCTTTTCTGAAGTCGGAGCGACTGCAGTAGTGTACATTAAGACGGCTCCATTCACTTACATTGATTTTCTCGACCGCGCGACTTGGGCCAACTTGAAGTCGGATCCAAAGTCGTCCCTGTGTAAATGGGCTCTCAGTTTACAATGATAACCCAAGACAACATAGCAGTGAGGAAATGTGCAGAGCAAAGGTTGGTTCGCAGTAGTCTATCCAAGATTAAATCAACTTGGGGTAGCCCTGACATATCCAACCAGGGGGGCCACAATTTATCAAATTTGCTAGGGCACTATCTATGTTAGTAAATACATTTTTAAGATGTAACGTATCACCCATTTGGGTAATCAGTTTATGGTCTTGGCCCTGGCTATTGTTTAGAAATGTCTTCCACCTGAAGATTGTCCATGATACCTAAGAGGTATAGCTTGGATCCTCATTAATATCAACCTGAAATACCTTGTTGAGTGTATTAAGCACACCCTTCCAGTAAAAGTTTAGTTTAGGACAGTGTAGTTTAGGACATCGCCCTAAAAGGTGAATTAAATCTCCATGCTCCCTGGAGCATCTGGTACAAATGGGTGCCTCTCTCACCCCCATTTTGAATAACCTTGCTGGTGTAAAGTGAACCCAGAGAAGGATATAGAGCTGTAAAGGACGCTGGGTAACATTAACCACTTAAGGACCGCCTCCTACACATATACGTCGGCAGAATGGCACGGCTGGGCACATGTATGTATACAGGTATGTCCTGTGCTAGTGCCCAGCCGTGGGTCGCGAGTGCGCGCCCGCGGTGCGTTCCCACGACCCAGTCCGAAGCTCCGTGACCGGGACCGCGGACCGCGGGACCCAATCGGAGCTGAAGAATGGGGAGAGCCGTGTGTAAACACGGCTTCCCCGTTCTTCACTGTGGCGGCGTCATCGATTGTGTAATCCCTTTTATAGGGATACACAATAGATGACGTCACACCTACAGCCACACGCCCCTACAGTTGTAAACACACATTAGGTCACACATAAGCCCTTCAGCGCAAAAAAAAACAAACACAGAGGTGATCAAATACCACCAAAAGAAAGCTCTATTTGTGGGAAAAAAAGGACGCCAATTTTGTTTGGGAGCCACATCGCACGACCGCGCAATTGTCTGTTAAAGCGACGCAGTGCCGAATCGCAAAACCTGGCCGGGTCCTTTAGCTGCCTAAAGGTCCGGGTCTTAAGTGGTTAAGGAAATAAAACTGCACTGCCTGCAGGGCCTACTCCCACGATTCCTCCTCAACCCTTTTTCTTAATGATCTGTAATTTGCACAGTAGATATTAGGCTCAGAGAGGGAGTGAGCCCACACTCCCTATCAAACATTACCGCATTGCACAGCGCTATCAATCTAATATGTTTTCAGACACCCAGAGCAGGATGAAGAATTGATTAGGCAGCACAAGAAGGACCTCAGCAGTTCAATGATACACTTTTATTGCCCAATGAGGAAAAGGGTGGCACAGGCAGCAATAAAAATAGCGGTGGCATTGTGTTTGCTATAACGTGTGGCAGGAGAACAATTACTGAATAGAATTACAAATATAGATTAATCCACATACATGCATTTTTAACTTGTTCAACTGCTTGCCTGGACTTCTGCTTTAAACTACTCTCAAATTATACAAAAATGTAATAAAGCACATTCAAGGGATAGGAAAATATAGCAATAAAATGAAATCATAATAAATCAAACACATAATAATAAATCAAGATAGGTCTTCAAATAATGAGTCAGCTTTTAATATAATGATTTTATACTAAAAAGTACAATTTCCCATCAGGTAACATTAATCCCGCACAATGTATTGCACATTAGGAATTGCCGTCTAGGCGCACTATTAGTTTAATAACATCCCCTCCACATAACAGCTTCTATGTTGAAAAAAAAATCCCCATTTATAACACAACAGTTAATTAGATTACTTCCACCCTGTCTACAGTATGTGGTGGTGAATCGGCATACTTTGTCGCACTCTCTTATGAAGGCACATCTGAGAAAACCTGAACTATTCCTCCATAAATATACCAGAGGATAAATAAATGTTTAATGGCAGTAAATCCTCAGATGAATACTTTCATCTTACATGCTCTTGCAATGCTTGTCCCTTGGTGTTGAAGTTTTGTTAAGCAGGGGTACAATCCAATGCTGAATAATTATTAACAAAAGTCTGAAAATGCTACAAATAGCATTACTTAGTCAATAAATCCCAAGAAATGTATGACTGGCAGGATGGAATTTGTTAATTTCCAAAAAAGGAACTGCAAAGACGGTTACTTTGGTTATTGTTTTCAATAAAAGTTGAGGCAAATAAAGGTGTATGTTCTTTTCTTGGCTATCCATTATGTTTCAGCTATTGTTATTTTTTAAATAAAAGCCATATGGTGACTGGTTGTTGTGTTAATTTGTCAGACTGATTAGATATCAGAGAAAAATATTAATTAGAATAATACCTGGACAGCAGGACAATTCATAATTTCTTGGGGGCACCTATTGAAGATTTTTTTTGGGTAGACTTAAAGGGACACTAAAGTCAGGGCTTTTGTTTAAAAAAAATAACAAACATGTTATACTTACCTTCACTGTGCAGTTCGTTTTGCACAGAGTGGCCGGGAAAGCTGTCTTCTGGGGTCCCTCGGCGGCTGTCTGGGCTCCTCCTCGCAAAAGCTTTCCCTCTTCATGCGAGGGCGCTCGCATGGAGGAAAGCTTTTGCGAGCACGCTCCTGTGATACAGCGGCGGCCATAGCCGCCGACTGTATCACTCGGCTCCGCCCCCGGCGCGCCGCGTCATCCGCTCTGATTGACAGCAGCGCTAGCCAATGGCTGCGCTGCTATCAATCCGCCCAGCCTAGCCAATCAACGGCCAGGCTGGGAACCGAAGAGGATGACGTGGACGCGCCCAGGAGATTCGAACGGTCAGGTAAGTACAACAGGGGCTCGGGGGGGGCCGGTGCTGTGAGATGTTTTTTTACCTTAATGCATAGGATGCATTAAGGTAAAAAAACATGTACCTTTACAACCCCTTTAAGCCTCGTACACATGATCAGATTTTCTGTCGGGAATTGTGTTATGACAGGAAATCCGACCGTTTATATGCTTCATCGGAAGATTGTTGGATAGCATGCTTCCGCCAACAATTGTGTGTTGTCGGATTTTCCGAGCGTGTGTACACAAGTTTGTCGGACAACACTACAAACCGATACTGATACTGAGCATTTGTGTGAGTACTTGTACACGCACAAATGCTCCCGATGCCTGAGCCGATACCCGGAAGCTGGTGGTTGGAGAGGGGGCGGAGCCAGTTGGGTAGCTAGGGGAGCGCCGTCGAGCCGGTGTTTACTTCCTGTGTCCCTGGCTGGTGGCCTGTAAATGGTCATGTATGGTGGCGGGGCGGCACTATTACAGTGTTGCTGGCCTATCCATGATCACGGCGGGGCTGGCCAATCCACGATCACAGGGGGGCTGGTCCCGCCTCGGGACCGATGTGCTGAGTGCTCTCTTCCCCTAAATTTTTGGCACAGCACATGTAACCACGGAAAATCGCAAATGTATGTATCTCTTCCCCCTCCTCCGGACACCCTCTCTTCACCTCCTCCAGGCTGATGGAAGACACAAACTGCAGGTGAGACTAAGTCAGCCAGAGAGAGAGATTAGAGAGTTTAGACAAGTTAGTATTGGTCAGTATATAGTGTAGTGGACAGAGCAGTGGTCAGTTGTGCTCCCTGTCAGTGCCATCTATCCGTCAGTGCCCCATGTCAGTGCCATCCATTCGTCAGTGCCCCCTGTCAGTGCCATCCATTTGTCAGTGCTCCCTGTCAGTGCCATCCATCCAACAGTGCTCCCTGTCAGTGCCATCCATCCGTCAGTGCCCCCTGTCAGTACCATCCATCTGTCAGTGACCCCTGTCAGTGGCATCCATCCGTCATTGGCCCCTGTCACATGGCATTAAAAAATGTTATCAGTATTCGGTACCGGCGAGTACTTGAGAAAAAGTATCGGTACTTGTACTCGGTCTTAAAAAAGTGGTATCGGGACAACCCTACGTAATCACACCGGAAGAAGTAACACATACAAGTCCAACCTACTTCTAGTCCATTTACATTGTGATCAATCAAGCCCTGATGAAGGGGTTGCTTTTGGACCCCCAAAACACTTTGGATACTCTTTGAATTGTCCCCCTGACTTTTATTGGAGTAAAGTTGTATCTGGGCCTCTTACCACTAGAGTGGCACTTCAATTTCAATTGTGGTAGGGTTGTGTCTGACCTCTGCAGAGAAACAACTGCTCCCACACAACATCCTGGCACGCTTTTCTACTCAGGCCGTGGCTACTTTCTAAGGAAATCAAACTATAAAGCACTGTACACACGCTCGGTTTAAACCGAGCGTATGTACGAGCCTTTCAGGTTTCTAGTCAAGAAAACTGCCTAAAATCTCGATGAGAAAATAGAGATCCTGCTCTCTATTTTCTCGTCGTGATTCTCTGCAGTGTTTTCCTGACGAAAAACCCGAGAGTGTTTATACTTACCTGTCGCCGTAGAAACCAGCGCATGCTTGAAATGGGTATAGGCATAGGCATAGGTAGGGTGCAGCAAGATGGTGGCGACGGCATTGAATGTGACGAGCATATGCTCGTCGTACGCGATGACATCACCGCGTTCTTGCCATTCAAAAGAACTACGGTTCTTTTGAATGGAGTGTCTGTACACTCTGGTGGCAAGAGATTCTTGCCAAGAATCTCATCAGGAAAAACAAAGTTTTTTCCTGACGAAATTCTGACCCGTGTGTACAGGGCTTAAGACTCGGAACACCTTCTGTTTTGTTGCACCTGGAATATATTTAGCTGATTTACAAAGGTTCATTTGGGATTTAAGGTGAACTTGCCCTAAAGTAAACTGACACAGGTTTGGATTTAAAGTATAACTACAGGCAAAACTTTTTTTTTAGTTTCAGATAGAGTGGAGAGGGATTGGAATGCTTGTCAGGTTTTATTGCTGCCTGTGGCCGCGTTAGGCAGATTCATCCTCTCTACTTGTCCTGTTTACCAATATAATTGAAAGTGAAAGAAAATCACAAAATGTGGGTTGTCCCCAGAAAAGTAAGGGGAGATCTTCCAATGGGGATACTAGTTCTGGTAAACCAGGGGTCCCAAGGGATTGCCCCTCACTTCCCAATTGGCTATGGGACAAAAAGTGAAGGGAAATCTCCATAATAGGACACAGATGGCGAAAAAAACATCTTACAGGGGTTATAACCTTTCCTGTCTAAAATTGTAAAAAAAGTTTTGCATAAAGTTCTACTTTAACCACTTACCGACCGCCTTCCACATATATACTGTGGCAAGGCGGTTTGGCTGCGTAAACTAACATACCTGTACGTCGGTCCGTGCATGTGGTGCCACCGCCGCAACAGCGGTACAGAGAGGCAGAATGGGGATCTAAACAAGGCGGATTCCCGTTCTGACAGCATAATACTGCGATCTGCTGTCCGAGTGATCAGGAACAGCGATCTCTATGTTGTGCTAGTAAGCCCTTCCGCACACAGTTAGAACACACCCAGGGAACACAGTTAACCCATTGATCACCCTCTAGGGTCAAGCCCTTCCCTGCCAGTGTAATGTCACTGGTCCCCAAAAAGCGTCACTTAGGGGCAGATTTGTCCACCACAATGTCGCAGTCCCACTAAAAATCGCAGATCGCCACCATTACCAGTAAAAACAATAAAAAAAAATGTAAGTCCCTAAATCTATCCCCTATTTTTTAGATGCTATAACTTTTGCGCAAACTAATCAATAAACATTTATTTTTAACAAAAATGTGTCGAAGAATACATATCGGCCTAAACTGATGAATAAATTCATTTTTATATGTTTTTTTTGGATCTGTATTATAGCAGAAAGTAAAAAATATTTTTTTTTTTTATATTGTCAGTCTTTTTTTGCTTATAGCGCAAAAAAAATAAATGCAAAGGTGATCAAATACCACCAAAAGAAAGCTCCATTTGTGGAAAAAAAAATACATCAATTTTGTTTGGGTACAGTGTTGCACGGCCGTTCAATTGTCTGTTAAAGCGACGCAGTGCCGTATCCCAAAAAATGGCCTGGTCACTAAGGGGGTAAATTCTTCTGGGGCTGAAGTGGTTAAAGGGTATGTTAGGGCAAACAAAAACCCATATGCAGTAATTACCTGCAACACATGCACATTATAACATGTTTTATTAATTAAAACGACCATGCAAGTAAATAAAAATACTTGTTCATCAGCCAAAAATTGACTTAGCTTATAAGCCCTGTTGTGGATTGACAACACACAGGTTGGGGGATATTTATAAAAATGTATTAAAATTGCAGCTTCTTGAGTTAAGGCTGCTCCAGCCTTAGGAAATTCCCATTACAGTATTTTGTGGTGTCAGCCCTGTCCAATATCTTTTGCCAAATTACCCAGCCACTCCCATGTTTGCAACATAAGGCTAATCATAGGCTGCCCAAGATTAGCAGGGATTGTGGTGAGGCTACCGGACAGTTCTGAATTTCCGACTTGATCAACGGGATATAATAAAATGCTTCCAGTGGTAAATTTAATAGACTAAAATGAATAGTCCTTTGCAAGTGTTTACGTACACTTTAAAGCAGGGGTGCCCAACCAGTGGCCCACGGAGCCCTCCGGTGTGGCCTGCGACCTCCTGCTCAGGGATGGCGGTTTGGCAAGCCCAGATTGCCGAATCACAATCCCAGAGCATCAGTGTTGTGAATAAAGCCAGTGGTAGAGGAGGCAAAAAGCAGCAGAGCCCCATAAGCCAATGCTTTCTGTATTATGCCGACTACTGTCACAGGTGGAGTTATACCAAATGCACTCTGCCTGGGACAGCAACAGCTGGCTATACCTGAATGGAAAACTGTTATCAATGGCAAGTTTATTACTAAAATCACAGTGTATATATGGGCAGATCTGTTCTGTAGTGGTTACTGGACTGCTTGGTTACCTGCACTGAGCCATAGACTTCTGGTTCTACCAGCGGGTTACCTGCACTTAGCCATAGACTTCTGTTATTACCTGCAGGTTGGGGTATTTTTAGAAAGTGCACCCCACCTGTAGGATGCAATAGAATTCTACGGCACAGTGCAGCTAACCTGCAGGAAAGTCACAGGTGCACTGTGCTGTATCCGCAGTGTGGGTAGACTATGGTGTGGGTCACATGATCAGTTCAACCCAATCGCACCCTCCATTCACCTCAGACTTGTTTCCATTTACACCCGCCTACCTCCAATCCGATCTGCTAAAAAAACAGAAGTGGATCTGTCCCCTTCCATCTGATTGGTTCAGAGGGCCCATAGAGTAAAGGGGGCTGTGTCTGTGTCCACGCTGCATAAGCAGCGTGGACACGGACCTGTCACCCTCCTACTCCGCTCATTGTTGCATGTGACTGGTTACTAAGTCTCTTAAGTGTCACTCGCTCTTCAAAAGGTTGGGCACCCCGCTTTAAAGAGTAACTTCATCCTCCTGTTACAGTTTTCCCACCCTCTTGCTTATACTGCTGAGTACATACACAGCTGCTCAGAAAATCCAGCGATGTCTGCTTTAAGCCTTGGCTCTATCCAAGCACTGCAGATCCCATGCTGGCATGTTTTTATGCAACGTCACCATGAGTTTGACTGTTTCTTCCATGTCCTTTGAACAGCCCCTGTGAGGAGAGTTCCTGGTGCACATGCAGTACAGTGCAGATTGTCCCAAAGCCTACTGGGATGTGTGACTTTAGTATCCCAGGAGGCTTGAAGCAGGAATCCTGTGGAGTCTTGCAAAAAAAGGCATTTAACCCCCCCACAAAAAATTTAGTATGCATCTGTGTAACGGGGGGAAGCGGAAAACAATAGTAAGTTCACTTTAAGCAAACTGTAAGGGCCAGATTCAGGTAGAATCCGCAGCGGCGTAGCGTATGTCATTTACACTACGCCGCCGCAACTTACTGGAGCAAGTGCCGTATTCTCCAAGCGCTTGCTCCGTAATTTGCGGCGGCATAGTGTAAATGGCCCGGCGTAAGGCCGCGTAATTCAAAGGAGGCTTGTATTTAAATTAAGCGCGCCCCCGCGCCGATCGAACTGCGCAATGCGCCGGCCGTACAAAAAGCCCAGTGTGCACGCTCCAGCTCACGACGGAAAATGTCAATGAAGCCGACGTGAGAGTCATTGACGTAAAGCCCTATTCGCGAACGACGTAAACGACGGAAAAAGACGACGCTGTCCCGACGCCATACTTAACATGGCATATGACGGACCTTCGGAAACGTACCCCTCATATATCAGGGGTAGGTTTACGCTTACGGAAACGTCGAGGCGGCGTAAAAACTTTTGGGAATCGGCGTATCTTTCTCATTTGCATAAGCAAATGAGAAATCGACGTAAACGCCACCTAGCGGCCAGAGAAGAATTACATCTAAGATCCGACGGTGTAAGTGTCTTACACCTGTCGGATCTACGCCGTATCTATGCGTAAGTGATTCTAGGAATCACAAGCATAGATACCCGGGCCAAAAAACAGAGATACGATGGTGTATCTTGAGATACATCGTCGGATCTCTTTTGAGAATCTGGTCCTAAGTCTGCATATGTAAAATAACTTTTCTATTAGCACAAACAAAACAGCATAAATACTACCAGCCCAATGCTGGTTGAGGAACGTTTATTCAGACTATCAATCTACACATTAACTTGGCCACCATTTCTTTGTTTCATGGCTTCCTTTAATTTATGTTTCCTTATTCTCTATCCTCTATTATTCTCTATCCTCTCTACATTCAGTACCTCTTGATGAATTTTTCCCTTAGCCGCTCTCTCTGACACAACCCTCACCCCAGGAGGTCTTCTTTTCTGTGACCCTCTCTAATCTAATCTCTTAACCATTCACTTGGAGAGTGGAGGTCAGCTTAGGAACCACCAAGAGTCCAACCCTGGCAATTGCCAGCTCACTCATTTGTAACATGGCACCAGTATGCAACTAGGCTTTTTCAATCTCCACTGCCATTCTGCAAGGATACATATGTACAGGCATACCCCACTTTTAAGTACACAATGGGGTTTATTTACTAAAGCTGGAAAGCGCAAAATCAGGCTCACTTCTGCACAGAAAACAATGAGCTTCCAGGTTTTATTACCAGACTTAAAGGAGTTGTAAAGGAAAATGTTTTTTCACCTTAATGCAATCTATGCATTATAGTGAAAAAACATCTGATGTTGCCGTTGTTGCCGCCCCCCCCCCGGGCCCTGTTATACTTATCTGTCCCCTCGAAAGTCCCACACGGTCCCGATATTCTCTTTGCCGCTCAGCCTGGCCGCTGATTGGCTAGCGCGGATGGATTGAGAGCAGTGCAGCCATTGGCTGGTGCTGCTGTCAATCACATCCAGTGACACGGCGCGCCGAGGGGCGGGGCCGTGTGATACAGCAAGCGGCTATGGCCGTTCGCTGTATCGCAGGAGCATGCCGGCAATTAGTGACCACTATGCGAGCTCTCGCATGACTGTGGTGACTAATTGCGGGGAGGACCGAGACAGCCGCAGAGAGACCCCAGAAGACATGGATCGGGGGCACTCTGTGCAAAACAAACTGCACAGCTTTTTTCGGAGGGCGTGACGCGCCATAGCCGTAGGACTCAGAGAAATACGGCGCCTGCGCAGTCAGCTCCTAGGTCTGTACGCAGGCGCCGCATTGCGCCGAGAATACCCGAGTCCTAAATCGGTATTTTCGTAAGATGTGACGCGCTATACAGGCGCCATCCACCACGGGGGAAAGATATAAAAATTAAAGATTACACAGTAAGTGGGGGATTTAAAAAAAAAAAACAGCATACTGGCGCTGAGGCCAGTATGCTGGATAGCATGGGAGAGAGTATATTTAGGGTGAACCACCTCTTTAAAAGTGGGGTATGTCTGTATAGTTTAACCCTCTTACATATCGTTTTAAGTTTAACCCTCTTACAAAACAATTCCACTTGTTTTCTTCTAACTTTTGGAGAAAAATGCTTAAAAAAACAGTGTAGGTCATTATTTCGCAGAGACCAAATCAGATTTCAATTTCTAACATCAATATATTTAAAAAATAGAATTAATGACTTGCTGATACTACTTTCACTATGTTATTATATAAATTATATATATATATATCAAAGGGTACAGAACACTATAATATAGGCTAACCTATATATGCTTGTACTGAACATATGTTGAATTAAATGTTAAAACTGTAACACTTTAGTAGAACAAATTTTTCAAATTATACTGACATCTACCGTGTAGCTGACTACCATTAACTGTATCATTTTATTAGCTATTTTAGAGATATTCAGTCTAGGATAAAGCTGATTGCTATAATTACTTGACAGAAATTCAACTGCGTATCATACTTCTGCTAACTATAGGAAATCTGTTTAAAATATCTTAAAGTTTAAGAACCACCTATAGTTTCACATAGATATTTTCACAAATTGTCCATAGACCATTTTTACAAGCAAATTCATTATTCAGGTTTCTGTGCCCTTAAACAGAAACATAGTGATTTTGATTATTATTCTACCCTTAAATAAAGGAACTTTGTATTTTCTTACCGGGATAAAGTCCTCAACGTCGCATTCTCTTCCTTGAAATTGGCAGCCCAACATCATATCACTAAGTTGATGAGAAGAACGGTCAAAGATATCATACAAATCAAATGGACCTGACCTGTACTCCAGGGATGGGTCAGTAACAAAGCTCTCATTACCACCCTCTGGTCTGCCTACTAAAGGAACTAAGTAGAGTAACTCCGAACTGGAGAGCTGAGTAATTCGAAAGTGGTTGCAATTACAGAAAGTAATTGCTGGGAAGATCATATTGTCGGAAACCATCTCATCAATTATAGTGAGAAGTGGATACAACCTATAGTAAGCCACACGTTCCCAAACTTGAGACAAGAAGAGACAGAGAGAAAGCAGTAAAGCGCAGACCCAAACAGTGCGCCGGACTCCCCACGGTTCTTCGGTGACAATGTGATTTAGTCCATGAAGCGTACAGCTGCTGGCAAAGGCAGCAGGATCTAATAATGCACCGTCCTCCTCAACTAAGTTTATTTGCTCTGGTTCAACTTCACTGGCTTTCTTTTCTCTAGGCTCCTTGTCTGCGGATACAGAAATTGTGCAAAATATCTGTATAGGCATTCTTCAGCTTTAAATCTATGTGAAATCGTTTTTTGTTTTCCTGGTTTGAGAATAAAAGTCCCACAACAGTTAGCAGTCTGGAAAACAGATAAAATGATAACCACTCGCTACCCCAGGTTCCCTCTGTTGGCATTAGTCTAAAAATAGATCTGCTTTCTTTACGCACACAGCAGACATCTCTTCGATGTATGGAGGTTTTTTTGTTATCTTGTTGCCTGAAAGCTGATCTTCTTTATTTCTTGCCCTTCTAGATGTTGACTTTCCATTCCATTAGAAACTAACAGACCTTAGATGCCACCGAGAATAGAGGTTCCCTGTTCCTGTGTGGTAAGATGGTAGATATAAAACTAACTCTGTGTGATTGTAGTTGAGCATTGTCTCTGCAAAAGGCAGCAAGATGATCCAAGAGAGCTGTTATTAATAATATATGAAGAACCCAGCAGCCAGAGAGGTACAAAGTAGGATTGAAATTGACAAGGGCAAAAGAGTTTTGTTTGACAAGGAACATTTATGTTGAGTATCCCGGTACAAATGCCAATGAATTTCTTGGGTAAAATAATTCTTATGTATTGTTTTTGAAGAGCAATCATCCGTTAAGCAATAACGATTCCACCCTTCTTTTACCAGGCAGCGCTTAATGTAAGTTGTGAAGGTCCTATGGGTCATTTTACACAAGCCCAGGGGACAGATCAAATCACAACTGTATTGCTGCATTAGGAAGACTGAATCTCTAGCATCTCAACAGTAGAGATGCACAAACTGCAAACTTTACATAATTATTACAGATAAGAGGAAAGTATAAAACAAGCTGCTATCAGGACACCAAGGGGCTGCAAAGTTTATCTTTTTCTGTCTGTAATGAACCCATTAAGGAATATTTATCAAAGAAAAGAAAATAAGATGTCAGCATGCCAATGATTTTAAACCTATATACAGTATACTGTACTTCGATAGCAGAGTGCTATGGTTTTATTTATGTGTCCGATTACAAAGATTTTCCTTTACTTCTTGTCCTAGAAATTAGAACTTGAACTTTCAAAGTAAGGGAAATGCTCAATTCCTGCAAGGTGACGACTTTTAGATTTTTCCCTCACTTTGAGTGCTGGTGAAAATGGTCACCAGGGCAAATAGAGAGGGTAAACATGCCCAGTATGGGTTTCAGATTCTAACCCTTCAAGTTTGTACATAACCAAGATAATACACCAAATGGTTTATCTATATTTATATTAAAACACAGAATGAAGGTGCAAAACCAATATTCCAAAGAGCGATATACCTAATAAAGAGGTCTATATAAAAAGATTGAACCAATCTCTAATTAATAGTCCATGTGGCAGATGTATATTATGCAATATTCTGTAACTATAAAGTCCATTCACTGAGGGCAGCAACCAACGTGGTAACAGAAGCAGGTTCCAGCAGCTGAAAATGATGCAAGAAAAAGAAGGCCCCTCTAAGGCCTCGTACACACGAGGGGATATGTCCGCTGAAAACGGTCCGATGGACCGTTTCAGCAGACATCTCCGCTCGTGTGTATGGGCTAGCGGACAGATTTCTCCACCCGACAGATTTCAAAGCATGCTTTGAAATCTATCCGGTGGGAATCTGTCCGCCCGACATGTCTGCTGGTTAGTACACTTACCAGCAGACATGTCGTCCCCCACCGCCGCCGCGCCGCCGAATGGATTCGGCGCATGCGCGGAAGTGTTTAACTTCCTGGTGCGGTGACGTGGCGGTGACGTGGCGGCGTCAACGTCACCGCCGCGTCACCACGCCGTCCGGAGGCGGGGAATTTGATCCGATGGTGTGTACACGCCATCGGATCAAACTCCCGATCGGACATATCCGATGGAAATGGTCCGCGGACCGTTTTCATCGGATATGTCCGATCGTGTGTACGAGGCCTAAGTGTAGGAGTGTTAAACAGTTTAATGGAATTCTATTTCCATTAAATTGTTTGATACTCCTACACTAATGCCTCGTACACACGATCATTTTTCGACATGAAAAAAAAATAAGTTTTTCGGCATGTAGAAAAAACGAAGTTTTTCCAACTTCATCATTAAAACGACGTTGCCCACACACCATCGTTTAAAAAAAAAGGCTCTAGCAAAGTGCGGTGATGTACAACACGTACAAAGGCACTATAAAGGGGAAGTTCCATGCGGATGACGCCACTCTTGTGGCTGCTTTAGCTGATTCCGTGTTAGTAAAAGACGATTTGCGCTTTTCTATCTGTTACAGCGTGATGAATGTGCTTACTCCATTACGAATGGTAGTTTTACCAGAACGATTGCTCCTTTCTCATAACTTGCTTCTGAGCATGTGCAGGTTTTTAACGTCATTTTAGCCTGCAAACGATAATTTTTTACAACCCGAAAAACGTCAAAATTTAAAAAAGTCGTTAAAAAATGCAGCATGTTCGAATTTTTTTTTTTACGTTTTTCAGAACCCGAAAAATGATGTGAAGCCCACACACAATAATTTTTAATGACATTTTTTAAAGACAACGTTTTTTTCATGCTGAAAAATGATCGTGTGTAAGCTGCATTAGAGGCACCCATTTTTCTTGTATAATTTTCTACTATATTTATGTTATACTGACATAAATGCTAATGTAAAGTTTTCTTTAACCGCATAGTTAAATTATATTTTTCTGACACTGAAAGGTATCAATTGCTACAGAGCTTTCACTGATAATATACTAGCTTCTCTTAATGCTGGAATCAGTGACTTATTTGATCTGCAAATATTGTCTGTGCAAATTAAGCCAACTCATTAAATAGAGCTTTAGAATTTTTGTAAGCTTCCATTTTTTACACCTGTAAGACATTGCCAAAATAAGTTCACTTTCAGGGACATATAGCCATTGCCACATAGGAGATACGGCGATACTGTATATACATCCTTACAATACATGGACACTGATTAAAAAATACTACACAATTATGCTTTGTTTAAGGTGGATTTGTAGCATTATTGTATACATTTTCATTATTTTATTATAAAGTTCAAGATATCATTTTTGAAAACATGATTTCAGGCAAAAATTAAATTCTGATCTTTTGTATGTAAAAAAATGCCTCAAAACTCGGGGGTCGTCTTATACGCCGGTACCTGTCTTTCAGACTGCAGGCATCCATTATCCATTATTCAAAAGCCGCGTCTCCTCCTCAGGCTGTTCCGTGATAGGCGAAACACTTATTTTCCCAGCAGGGTGTCTGTTCAGTGTTCTGCCTATCACGGATGCCTTCTCATCCTCGACCTCGGACGAGAGGACATCCATGATAAGCGGAAAACTGAACAGAGCCTCTGCTGGAAAAATTAGTGTTCCGGCTATCACGGATCAGCACGAGGAGGAGGCGTGGCTTTTGAATAATGGACGCCTGCAGTATGACAAACTCTGCATACAGGATAAAGTAGGGAGATCGCCGAGGTATGCAGTGGCACAGTGAAGTAGGCAATGGCACAGTGAGGTAGGCAATGGCACAGTGAGGCATGTAATGTAATGGCACAATGAAGTAGTCAATAGCACAGTGAGGCATGTAACTTAATGGCACAGTGAGGCATGTAATGTATTGTAATGGCACAGTGAGGCATTTTTTATGTAATGGCACAGTGAGGCATGTAATGTAATGGCACAGTGAGGCATGTAATGTAATATAATGACCAAAATAAATAAATGATAAAGTGCTAGAGTAAATGAATAAATACAAACAGTAATGGCACCGTGCAATTTGATGATAAAGTACTGTGCAATAAATAGCAAGCACTTATAAATAGTAAACACGTATAAAGGGTCAATTGGACACAAGTGATCTAGATAATAGAATATGCATAACGTGCTCCTGTGCTAATAAAGTGACTCTGGATGATGCAAGTGAACTATAAAACTGTGCAAAATAGCATAAAAGTGCAAATAGTGCCACAAATGGCACCAATGTCCACGATGGTGAATGGTTCAATAATGCAATGATGACTGATATAAAAAATGAATGAAAAGTCCCATGCGTATAATGAGAGGGTGAATCACCCAATATATCCAAATTCCTGATGAGAAAATGTTCTATTTGTAATATTGAACCATAGCGCTTGTCCTCCATCAGTCTCCCAGAACTCTAACCTGGCAAATAATTAATATAGGCCCATCAATGTAGTAACTTCCACCATGAAGGTGTAAGATGTCCAGATGAATAATGTACTGCGATCCACGATCGTTCCAACTACGTCTGATTACTAGATTGAGGAGGGGGGAGAGAGAGAGAGAAAAACTCCAGCCCATGCGCAGGAAGGAGAGGAGACTTCTATGGTGTAGTATATTCGATAAAACTTTAATAAAAAACGTATAGATAACGTGTAGATTGGACTCTTACAATAAATACAGTGTTAGGTAACCAGGGTAAAACGCAGTAATGATACACTGTCTTACTGTGCCCTCTGCTTCTTCCGGTCTGCGCTGGCCTCAGTCTCCCTACCGCGTTACGTCACGCACCTCGTGACTTATTAAGGGGAACCTGATTGGCTGCTGAGGCTTCCTAAATATACTGCTCGAGGCTGGAAGTCTGCGAGCCGCCATATTACTGGCGATTGTAAACAAAACTCATGGAGACGCCATTTTCCCTGAGGGGCAGGAAATAACAGCGACTCCATTTACTTGAAGTCCTGTTATGTTTGCACCAGCACTTTATTACATGCGTTCCAGTAGCGTTCAGCCTACTGCTCCTGCATGAACACTTATGTTGTTTTTACTGTTTATATGTTTGCTATCACCCATGTGTATAGTTTTGTAGCCTTCTGGCTTTAGCAGCGCCTACTGTCTTATTCACCTAGCACTATTGTGGGGTTAATCAGAGGTACTTTAAATGAGGGCAGGTGTATACTGACTCCTATTTAACATGAGTTTGAATGTTATTGCCTAATTCTGAACACAGCTAAATCCCCAGTTATAAGAGGGTGTGCACACTTATGCAACTACATTATTAAATGTATTTAACTTTACTTCTCCCCCCTAAAAGATTTCAGTTTGTTGTTCAACTGAGTTGTACAGTTTATAGGTCACATTAAAAGGTGGAAAAAGTTCTGAAATTATTTATCTTTGTCTAATTTTTTTACATCACAGAAACCTGACATTTTAACAGGGGTGTGTAGACTTTTTATATCCACTGTATAGATATATATATATATATATATATATATATATATATATATATATTTATGGTCGTGGCCCTCTGACTGAGAGTGATGTGGATCACATAAACACGCGACAAGACTTACAACATAAATAGACCTGAAGTGTGCCTTGGTGGTCTGGTCAGTATGCCAAGAAAAGGGGGCATACCCAAAGTAAGTAATGGGTAGTTAATTGAAGAAGGATATGCTGAGAAGTGCCCTGAAAAGGGGAAGGGCGGGAGGGTGTCGAATGCGATTGAATGCGCAGACTCACGGACATGAGGTGAGCTGGAAAGAGTCGGCCCAGTGACGTGTAGTACTGCACACTGAACCGACAAAGAGCATGTGTGAGTGGGCTGCTTAAATACCCTCCGGGCTCCTCCCATAAACTCAGGCCACCATACTGGCCTTCTTATATATACACACAGTACAGACCAAAAGTTTGGACACACCTTCTCATTCAAAGAGTTTTCTTTATTTTCACGACTATGAAAAGTGTAGATTTTGTAGATTCACACTGAAGGCATCAAAACTATGAATTAACACGTGGAATTATATACATAACAAAAAAGTGTGAAACAACTGAAAATATGTAATATTCTAGGTTCTTCAAAGTAGCCACCTTTTGCTTTGATTGCTGCTTTGCACACTCTTGGCATTCTCTTGATGAGCTTCAAGAGGTAGTCACCTGAAATGGTCTTCCAACAGTCTTGAAGGAGTTCCCAGAGATGCTTAGCACTTGTTGGCCTTTTTGCCCCATCTATCTCGATTGGGTTCAGGTCCTGTGATTGTGGAGGCCAGGTCATCTGGCGCAGCACCCCATCACTCTCCTTCTTGATCAAATAGCCCTTACACAGCCTGGAGGTGTGTATGGGGTCATTGCCCTGTTGAAAAATAAATAATGGTCCAACTAAACGCAAACAAGATGGAATAGCATGCCGCTGCAAGATGCTGTGGTAGCCATGCTGGTTCAGTATGCCTTAAATTTTGAATAAATCCCCAACAGTGTCACCAGCAAAGCACCCCCACACCATCACACCACCTCCTCAATGCTTCACGGTGGGAACCAGGTATGTAGAGTCCATCCGTTCACCTTTTCTGTGTCGCACAAAGACACGGTGGTTGGAACCAAAGATCTCAAATTTGGACTCATCAGACCAAAGCACAGATTTCCACTGGTCTAATGTCCATTCCTTGTCCAAGAGGATGTCCATGATAGGCGACACACTAACAGTGTCTGCTGGGAAAGTTCGAGGATGAGAGGACCTCTGTGATAGGCGGTAGCAGAACACAGTGTCAAGCGCCTATCACGCACCAGGAGGAAGCTGCGACTTTTAAAAATTGGATGCCTGCGACCCGACAGGTACACTGACTAGAGTATAAGCGAAGGGGGGTATTTTCAGCCCTAAAAAAGGGCTGAAAAAATTGGCTTATACTCAAGTATATACGGTAATGGAACCTAACATTTTTTTGTTAGCCTTGCACCATAGACTGAAGCAGTGCACACGCAGTCAACACCTTCCTTCTCTTTTCTAATTCAGAAAATGGAAGACTCAGCTGGGTCACACAGAGATTCTTCCAATCTACCAAATACTTTAATTTCAGTTTTGGATAAAGGCCAAAGGGTTGAATCATGCATCAGCTTATAATATTGATCGGGAACTCTAGCGGTGAGATCTCTGTATCAAAGATCCTGGATCTGTGGGAGGACTGACCCTATATACTAAATGTTTAATAGATCGCTATGTACAGCCTCTGTACAGGTTTAACTACATTCCATCAGGAGATTGCTGTTAGACAGTAAATGTTCTGCAATGCTTCTAATACAATAGGCTTGTGAGGCTTGATTAATTGGTATTTTTTAGACAGGGAGATAAGCCATTAGGTGATGTGAAAATCCAGCTAAATGTTTGAATTTGATATGTGCAATTCCCGTTCTCATTTATTCTCCAGGGTGAAGTGGAAGTAAAAGAAATGCCACCCCTGCATAAAAAAAACTACATTATTCATTTTATTAACCTGTGAGTGGGGGCAGGGTCACTGAGATGTGAAGGAAATATATACATGCCATCAGCTAGATTTTATAGACAGGTATGAAATTCCTTAATATTACCAGCGACTTAAAAACTTTCAACCAAATATTTGAAATGTTGGATTTGAATAAAGTATATTTTTTTCATCTTAAGTACTCTTTTTCTTTGACAAAGTAGCAATTTATTTACCAACACAAAGATCTACATGCAGCTTTCCACTTTAAAGACAGTTGACATTTTCAATAATACACAGTGTTCAATCCCATACGTTCCTTATGTTTGATTATTTTTTAATTATCTCTGGCGCTGAGATTAAATTAGCTAGTCCTCAGCTCTCAAGAGGCACAAGGCAGATCTGGAGCTCTGCAGGGAAAGGGTTAATGGACTGAATCCCCAGGCAGATATTGCTGAGTAAAATGAAATGCACCTACCCCTCCCCTCCCTTTTAGTTACATGTTATAAAATAGCTTTAGTCAGCACTGAAAAAAAAAAAGGAGACACGGATCATATATACATAAACATATCCCAAAGGATACCAACAATTCCTATATGCTGAGTAGAGATAAGTGAATTTCTAAAAATCTGCTC
This sequence comes from Rana kukunoris, assembly GCA_029574335.1. Taxonomy (NCBI): domain Eukaryota; kingdom Metazoa; phylum Chordata; class Amphibia; order Anura; family Ranidae; genus Rana; species Rana kukunoris. Next base: position 66,109,827 of record CM056050.1, on the reverse strand, counting down.
CACCAACACTTTGCCCCCCAAGCTTTATAGCTTAAGGTCTGAATGTCCACCAAGGTTTACAAAATTTCCCATTATGGGTTTATAGAATTCATTATTTTTTTTAACTCGTTTGGCAAAACAGGAAAAAATGATCCCTGTGAAATTCCCACACATATTGGTTCCATTTCACTTGACAAAGCTTATAATAATGTTATTATAATAATACAAATAATTTGTTAAGGGCATTGGTGTATTTAAAAAAAAAATTGTCAATCAGCAACATCAATATCTTGGTCCAGGCAGGGAGGCTGACTGAGAACATATCTCTGTTGTCTCCTAGGTGCGCCAGTACCGCAGTACTCCAGTTGCACCAATTAAACACATTAACATACTACAAGAATATATTGCCAGTGTGTGGCATCCTAAAAAGTAGAAACAAAATCTCAAATGTGGCTGCCCCTTTATAAAAGTAAAATAAACACCTCTTGTAATAAAAAAGATATATATAAAAAGATGGCGCTTACATATTACATGTAAATAACAATAAAGTTGCAATCCACCATAGCGAACAAGCATATATACAATACATAGACAATATTATTGGTGAATATGCTCTAACAATAAACAACCAAATAAAGATAATAAAGAGTAAATATGAAGTCCAGTGTGACAATTCCCAATACCAATAAAGTGCTCCAATATCTGTTAGTCTTCACTGCTATTGCTTAAGTGGTAGGTGTAAACTCACCAGAGGTGTTTGACTCCTTATTACAGGAAGATCAAACTGCGCTTATGATAACCAGAGATGGAAATCCTCGCCTGCAACCACTCCACTTGTTTAGAGGTGTAAAAAAGATAAAATAAAGTATTGCACGCACGTGTCAATGTGCATGTAAGCGGTACTAGTGTGTGCGCATAACAAATTGCTCCTCTGGCGCTGGCATGTGATCCGAGCCTCATTCTCACCACCAGCCCAAATAGGATGTCACACGGGACCTGAAAGTGACGAATCGCTGCTCTGATGTACGTTTCACCATGATTGGTGTCCACCCACACATGCTGTACACACAGTGCCGGTACAGGCTATTGGAGGATATCTCCTCTATTACATTTTGGATTTTCCATCACCTTCAGTCCTTGTTAAAGTGGAAACCAAAACCAATGGAGATAATACATTTTCATAGCAGGGATAGAAACCAGACAGGGGTTCTAAAATGTGACCACTCTATCCAAAACAAATACAGTTTTGTCTTCAGATACATTTAAATGGGTTGTAAAGGAATTTGTTTTTTCCCTAAATAGCTTCCTTTACCTCAGTGCAGTCCTCCTTCAGTTACCTCATCCTTCGATTTTGCTTTTAAATGTCCTTATTTCTTCTGAGAAATCCTCACTTCCTGTTCTTCTGTCTGTAACTCAAAAAATGTAATGCAAGGCTTTCTCCCTGGTGTGGAGAAAGCCTCTTGAGGGGGGAGGGGGCGAGCAGCCAAGTCAGGACACACTCTACTTTGCAGATAGAGAAAGGAGCTGTGTGTTAGTGGGCGTGCTGACACTCCTGCTCGCCCCCTCCCCCCTCAAGAGGCTTTCTCCACACCAGGAAGAAAGCCTTGCATTATGGTGTTGTGTTACAGACAGAAGAACAGGAAGAAAAAAATAAGGACATTTAAAAGCAAAATCGAACGATGAGGTAAGTGAAAGAGGACTGCACTAAGGTAAAGGAAGCTATTTAAGGAAAAAAAATGTTTCCTTTACAACCCCTTTAAACCAATAGATACTATACTGCTTGGAAGGATTATTGGTGATGGCATTTGGGTGCTCCTCGAGGAAGCAATAAAAACTTTGAATTAATTCAGAAATCTTAGTGTTATGTTATCTCACTAGAAATAGAGGGGAATACTGGCAATAAGGCAGTGGACTTTGGACAAATATAAGATAATAAACTTTTCATTTAGCTTATGCTTGTGGAAACCCAAGATAAATGTATGAAGAAGAATGGGGGTTATTCCTCAGGAACTATGCAGCATATACAGTATGTTCGGTAAAATCGTCTGTAAAAATATTTTGAACAAAATATATATATTTTTCAACACCAGTATCCTTTAATACTTGCAATAAATATGAAATACAGGTAGATGGAGGTGTAGCCCACAGAATATTTTCCATAGCACCTGCCAATGATAAAGCACTGGTGGCAAGCCTGGACTGCTTTGTAGAGGACAACATTTTGTTTGCCACCCTTTCTTTCTTTTTCAGTTTGAACAAGGAATGCAAGCTGGTATATCACCCCTCAGTAATAAAACATTTTTTTGTAATTTATTACAAAAACAAAACAAAATACATAACCTCTAACTTCTGGCCAAAGGCATCCTGTTTTCTAGGTAAAGCCATGAACTCTACTCGCTTCCCATATTATAAAGCCTGTGCTCACCTGCACAATCAACAAGTGTTGGTCACACTCAAAATGTAAATTCATGGTTAGAAGCTTCATTCCACTCAATACTTTACACGGCTTCCAGGCTCCAGAATCCATACCTGGATTTACCAATCCTAGAAAAAATTGCAAGGAGCCCTTTAACCTGCAAGGGCGAGAGCCTTGATTGACATCAAATCCTATCTAAACCGTGACAAACCATGACAGTGAAGCCCTGTCACATATACCTCTTCTCCATTCTGCTTCTCGTTTCAAAAGGTGACTTTTTCCTGTGTCCGTCTGCGTCACTGCCTTGGGCTCTACAACAATATACTGTACCCAACCCTGTTTATGGGTGTTCTTCCAGAAACGACTCTTGCATAGTTAATTCAGGGTTACGTCAGCCACCTTACCAACCCATTCGCCTTTATTTTACTTTGACGGAGTCCTGGTTTCAAACATCTTCTACTAGATGTGGGCTTTTTTTTTTTAGACTCTTATGCCCCGTACACATGATCAGAAATTCAGTGAAGAAAACCGTGGATTTTTTCTGACGGAATGTTGGCTCAAACTTGTGTTGCATACACACGGTCATACAAATCTTATCTAAAAATTCCGACCATCAAGAACACGGTGGCGATGAGCCGAGATCAATGAAGTTCAATAGGCAGTTTGGCTCTTCTGCTTGATTCAGAGCTTGCGCGTTTTTTTGCGCGTTGAAATTGCATACAGACGAGTTTCCAACAAGAACTTTTTCGTCCGTAAAAATAGAGAACCTGGTCACAGTCTTTTGCTGGTGGAAATTCTGCCACAAAATGTTGGATGAAGCATACACACGGTTGGAATATCTGACCAAAGGCTCACATCCAACTTTTTTTTATGGGAAATCCTATGGTGTGTACAGAGCATAACCCTTTAAGTGTAATTTTGCTAAACTTTTAGCTATCTACCTTAGCTAGCTCAGCTCACTTTCATTCCCTATGAGTTTTCTGGATTGTGGGAAATATTTACCCTAACTACCCTACTAATAATGCAGAAGGTATTTACCTCTGCAGTTGCTATCGAGCCATCACCCAGGTCAATGCATTTTCTAGCCCCAGCTAGCTTCTCATATGGTCCCTCAGTTTCATCAGCATGCGTTGTCACCCATGGCAACCAAACCATCAGAGACCTATAATGCATTACTCTGCTCACCACTGACTGTAATGTTCAGCAATGATTTATACATTTCATCATTGTCAGTATTGTCAGAAATATCAACATTTTGTTTTTCAGCTCCTGGGCAGAGGACATACACAACAGAGTGACTATATCTTAAGGCAATCTCTCAGTACACCAACTCCTTGGGCACATAACACTCCAGAGGCTACTTTCCTGACAGCCGACATCCATCAAATGCAACCAGTTTTTCATCAATCTCTTCAATCACACTAGTGCCATCTGGCACTTCACCAGTACCCCTTTGTTTTCCAACACATTGCTTTTAACTCTTATGGGTACTGATTTTATGTTTTTCTTTAGGTTTCTCCTACTCTTTCACTGGGCCCTTCCCTCTTGTGAGGGAAAACAAATGCTTGGTTTGAAACCGGAGAAACAATCTCTGTCCTATTGTTACTCGCTAAGACCTGTTACAGTATAGGTAACAAACTCATTGCCAAACCACCCCAGCCTACTGTGCTCCAATCAATGGTACTATGCAGTACTAGCCCATCCATCAGAGAAGGAGACACAGAAGTACATGGCAACTGAACTTTAAACACATGTAATGTAGCCAAGCATGTGGAAAGACTGATTCACTGACATTTCAGAAGATACAGTCTTTAAAGGGAGCACCTCAGAACTGGAGTTGACCTCGTTCACAACTGACATAGTAGCCTGATGATTTCCCAGAGGGTTGATATGTGCCATATTAACTATAATCCTCTCAGAGGCAGAAACCATGAGAGGCTCCACGACCTTGCCAGAAACATTGACTGTATGATAAATCACACTTTTAGACCTAGCATATAATACATTTATTTTTGGGTGGACACAGGCATGCCTATATGTGTCAGTGTGCCTCCCACAAAAGCCACGGATAAAGTGTCACTATTAATTCTCCTAGCTGAATTCCACATTTGGGTGTGTGACACAATCATTCGGCCATGTAGTCTGCTGCTAATAAACATAACTGGTGCCTCATCACTGATGGACCCCCCCAAGATATGAAAAGTTGCCAAGTGATTCAGCTTGCCACTAACTATGCAAAAACTGGAATATGAGTTTTGCATGCATTTGGTCTTTAAAATATTAAATTTCTCAGGTAAATTATTACTAAGGAACTATTCTAGCAGCAGAACAAGATTGCCTTGCAAGCATTTTAGTAATATCTCACCTGCTTGTTAGGAATACATTTACCAGACTGCTCTGTCTTTTCCCTTAGGGTGAATGTGTAACTTTTGGGTGACTCCATTCTTTAGTGCTTGGAGCAGTCATCCCTTTATTTTTAGTGACATAGCTAGGAGAGCCCCTTAACCAGCCCATCATTGTTTCCAATTTATTTAAGGAATAATGAAAAGTTTAAATGTATTCATAAAAAACTCAATGGGCCAGATCCACATAGAAATAGAACGGCGCAGCGTATCAGAGATACACTATGCCTCCGTACCTTACCTGGCGTAATTTCGAATCCTGAAAGATTTAGCGCCGTAAGTTACGGCGGCGTAGTGTATTTCTGGCGGCGGAATTCAAGTTGGCGATAATGGGGCGTGATTCATTTAAATGAAGCGCATTCCCGAGCCAATTGAACTGCGCATGCTCCGTTTCAAGATTTCCCGCCGTGCTTTGCGCGAAATGACTTCACAACGACGTCATTTTTTTAACGTAGAAGTGACTTACGTCAATCCCTATTCACGGACGACTTACGGAAAAAAAAATGAAATTTCGACGCGGGAACGACGCCCATACATACATGGCAAGACTATCTATACGCCGCAAAATACCAGCTTTAACTATACGCTGGAAAAAGCCAACTAGAGACGACGTAAAAGAATGCGACGGCCGCACGTACGTTCGTGGATCGTCGGAAAAAGCAAATTTGCATACCCGACACGGAAAACTACGTGAACACCACCCAGCGGACACCGAAGTATTGCATCTTAGATCCGAAAGCCGTACGAGGACGTATACCTGCCAGATGCCGTCATATCTTGGTTTGAGGATTCAAACTAAAGATACGATGTGGGAACTTTGAAAGTACACCGGCGTATCAGTAGATACACCGGCGTACTCTCTCTATGGATCTGGCCCAATATGTTTTTTACTAATGCAGTGTCAGTGTTCTCTGTACAGTCAGAAAATGGAGGTGTTTCCATAGCAGTTGATCAAAATCCAGCTATAATTTTTTAATGTACAAGTAAGGAACTAAAAGACAACCCAGGTGTGGTGGACAACCCTATGATTATTTCTTTAAGATTTTAGAATTTAGTGTAGTGAAGTGAGAAAGTTTTGGTCTGCATTGTAAACATTAAACAGATGGGCAGAATGGAAAGTAAAGCCTTCGCTACACGTTAAGTGATTTTTATTAGCCCTAAAATGTCTACATTTACATTCAGAAGTGTAATGAAATATAAGGTCAAGTGTGGGCTACGCAACATTATTTAACCAAGATAAATTACACAGTGCTACAGATGGTGCCTGTTATGTAGCCTACATCATATGGAGCTCATTGTCCCATCAGTTGATGATCACCACTCCATAAGTGTTTGTAGACAAATGAAGTGCCACAGTTGAGTAACTAAAGATAAACTGTATTATATTTATAATATATATTTATAATCATAGTTCTATAAATTGTCTATGTCTTGCTATTTTCAGATAAGGCAATGCATGCAAAACAAAACCATAGAAATTCCCAGCTCATCTTCCTTGCTGTAAAGGGCAGTTATAGGTGGGAGTAGTGGCCATTTGTACTGTTGAAATATTGGTGAGTGGACACACCTTTGCTGCCATTGTGATATATGCTGGGAGTCCAGTGTGCCCCTGTGCCTTTAAGAAAGGGTGGATTCCCTTCAGTCTCACCTCCCCTCTGCCGATCCATTCTCATGCATGTGTTTCTACTGTGGAGGCTCCCAAAATTTAAAGTTAAGACAGAAAATACTGGGGTGACTTGACGGGACTCTATAGCTTATGCATATATTTGCAAAAGTGTGAAAACTAACCCTGCTGTTTTCAATGCCTACTGTAAGACTGTAGAAGGATAATTTGGTTGGTTGCAAGTTGGTCGGTAAGTTGAACTGAGAATTTCTTTGGTTTTGTTTTGCCATTCGGAATGAATAGCATCACATTGCACCAAGAAATGTATTGCCTTGTGTGGTGCAGCACTGTGGATGCAATAGTGCGATTTCACCTTAAAAGTTTTTAAAATACATTTTATTATTTTGAAAAGCATAGTCGTTTTGAAAAGGAAAAAGAAAGAATCCACTTCCAAAATGTATATAGTGATATTTTTTCAGCACACTTCAAAATGAACAAATCAAGTTCTAACATAATTTAGTTCTGTATCTCATCTCTGTTCTTCTTATTTGACTGCACTTTAAACTGGAATAAAGGATGTAAAACAAGATGTTTGAAGGAAAAATATATTGTAATAACATCTGTATGCACAGCAGCTAGTACTTGATCATCTCACCATATTAGCGAGGGTGCAGTCAGCTCAGTCAAGGGCTGAAAATCACTTCGTAGTGCGGCTTCCTCCTTTCTTTATATTGTGGAAATCACACAGTTTCATTTTAAAATGTATGAGGGCTTTTATCTAAATCTTCAGTCTTTCAGTATGAATCTATATTAAAATCCTATGCAATATTTATTTTTATAAGTCTCCCACCGTTTTGCATCTATGTCCCAGTTCTTTAGTGTGGAGATGTGTTAAGGAGGCACGTTATGTGAGTATAGAACAGGATTCAACATGAGACTAAAGGAGCTATAGATATGAAATTGGTGTCACTTGGCCCTTTACAGTCTGATCAGAAAATTATTAAATATCTATTAGCACTTCGCAACCTCCGAAGGAACCCCCAGACTAACCAATCCTGTCAGAAGAATCAATTGCCAGAGTCAGGTATTCTCAGATGATTTGAACTGTTTTCCGAGATAAAGCTAGCATCAGAGATGTATGCATGTTTTAGACATTAAATAATTTTGTACATTGATCTTCCAAATGTTATCTCATGCCTATGGCCAGTTGGAAATCTTAAGGGAAAGTATAGTGAATTTTCAATGAGCTTCTAATTTGAGTTGTTATTATGGAGTTTCCCATAAATTACACAACATGAATGTAATGTGCACCAGAACACATTTAACATTTAATACAGTAAGAAAAATACAGAAAAACTAATTCATATCAGGTGAGATTTCCCTCCTTTTCTCAACCACGTTACTACTCCTAGAATAGGGATATCTTTTTTTTCATTTGGTGTGAAGTTCTCCCTCTGCCTCCTGGGATATGCTCTTCACATGTGGAGGCATATTACTTAATTCAAAAAGGAGAACGGCATCGGCTAAACCAGGAAGAGCTGGCGGGCCTCCCAATGACATCACACAAGGTCATGGTGGTGCTGGACCAAGAAGTAGCGGAATAGAAGATGATATCAGCTGGATAACGCTGGATCCTTTGGGTGGGTATCAGAAATGTGTCACCCTGGACTCCCCCAGGTTGGTGGGGGGTAGGATTAAGAGGCGGCCGAATATCCTCTTTAAAGAGACCCTGTTACCTTTTGTCCCAGGAGATATACAATATCACTTAATTAAAAAACAAAGAAGGCGCCGGCAGAACCAGGAAGAGATGGCGAGCCTCCCGATGACGTCACACAAGACCATGGTGGCGCGGTACCAAGGAGTAACAGAATACAAGATTATCTCAGCTGGATAACGCTGGATCCTTTGGGTGGGTGTCAGAAATGTGCCACCTGGACCCCGCAGGTTGGTGGTGAGGGGAGGGGGGTGTGAGCTTAAGAGGCGCCCGAATATCCTCTTTAAAGAGACTCTGTGACCTTACCTATTTAGAGAAAAGTGATAGAGTCTTTTGTAAACAAAGACGTAGTTGCTTTAGCATGTTAAGTGACTCTGTCGATTGTACACAGAGAACACTGTGTAAAAGCATAGGCTCTTTACTTATCTTTCTGGTGGCCCATGTTTTCACATAAATGAGTCAGTGGTGTTCCAGATGAGCAGAGGTGAGGAGAAGAAGAGGGATAAAAAGCAGCAAGCTTGTTTCTGATAAGAGTATTAATCAATTTTACGTATGTAAAGAAAAAATATGGCCCAAAGTGTAGTAAACGTATGCTGACATTCATAAGGTTTCTGGATACCCATCCTAGGATCAAGTGATCTATTTTAGCACCTGTAGAGAATATGACTGTCTCCAGGCAGATCCTGTGAACAATAGTAAAGAGGATGAAACCCCATATAGTGTATTCTACACCTTTTCCTGGCCACTAAAGAGTAACAAAATGTGTTGATGGTGTTCTAACCTGTATTTATGGTGAATAAATACTGACCTTCCCAATGACTTTACAGAAGACCATGGCAGGACCACGAGGTAGCACACAAGATGATCTCAGCAGGACAACGCTACATCTTTGGGTGGGTATTAAAAATGTACCACCTGGACCCCTCAGAGGGGTGGGCTTAAGAGTTGGCCAAATATGCTTGGAAATATCCTTCACTTGGAAGCACCTTTTTATTTAATGGAAATTTCTGCTAAGCACACATTGGTTCCATTTTGGGAATCATGTTTCAAACATCTTCTTCATCTTCTTTATCATGTTTTGAAATACCCAGCTTTGCTTTTCCCCATCTGCAGAAGGTATTCAATAATTCGGATGGGCCGAATACCTTTAACCCCCCCATCCCCACACACATATGCTGTGGTTCCTCTCATTGGCTCATTCATGCTATAGTGCTGTACAAACCAGCTGAAGAAACCACAAATATTTTTCACACCTTGAAATGTGGATCTGCCGCAGCTTGGAAGAAAATATGGACTATACTTTATCTGTTTCCCATAAGATGTTCAACTAGCCACAGATATGAGATACCATTCATGGGTCTGATTTAGGTCCGTCTTTAAAACAATCAATGCATAAACATGCTTGGTCCTTTTTTGGCTAAAAGGATTGAATAGACCCGTCACATTTATCTGAATGGAAAAGGTGACAGGGTCTCTTTAATGCAATTGTCGATATGAGTTTACATTTTTTTACAAGTTTCCTTCTTTGTATGACTGCTGAGATAAGATATTAGCCACATAGAAAGTTTGGTATTTTGAATGAGTCAGCTGACTCGTAGCCTTGCACTGTGATACAGAGCACTAAAGCTCAATTGTACAGATCATAATGCTACATAATGGTGCTGCTTTACTGCTCCTTTTTATACTGTCAGTCTATGAGCTGGCTGACTCACTGAAAAGCAGGAAACAGAACCTGCATATGTAATGAGCTAATATGGCTGGCCCCCTTGTACATATACTGTATAATTACAAAAATCGAAACTGGGTTTTTAAAACACTAATACATACTGATAAGATCAATGAGATCAAGCTGAGCTGTTTTACATATTTATCTAAAAAACGAAAAAGGCTCTACATTCCCTTTAGGCTATAAACACAAAGACCCATTATAAATGCCCTAAAGGAAACATCTCTTTATGTCTGTAAGAGTACGAATCAGTGAGCGTTTGAATAGATGGCCATCCGGCATGAAGTAAATTCTGCTGAACAGAACTCTTGCAGCAAACCAGTTGGAACCAAAGGGATTCATGATCTTGCTACATAATACATAGAAGCCAAACTACAGTTGTCTGCTACATCCAACAGTACTATAGTTGAAGAGTTTATGAGCTGGTTTTCATGTTAAAATGTAAGCACGCTTTTTTGTTGCTGACAAAGGTCATGCTCACTATCATTCAAAACACTTCAAAGACATTTGTAATATTCTCTACAGAGTCCTGACAAGTGCTCCTACCCCTGAATGGTTAAAGTGGAGTTCCATCCATTTTTTTTTATGTTTGTCTGTGCTGCATGCCCTAATCTCATAGTGTTCAGAATGGACAATTTTTATTTATTTTGTTGCTTGTAAATACCTTTATTTTGTAGTCCTTCATTACTTCCTCCTCCTTATTAGCCTAGGCTATTAAGTCACAAGGCTATTTGCAAGGGTTTCTGGGATAGGCATCATGTTTCCCAGTAGTAATTGCAAACCTGACTGAAACCTATTACACTGCTTGTGCAGCACTGAGCATGTGCGAGATATGCAAAGCTGAAATCCAGGAAGTCATACAGTCTGGCTTCATGATGCCCACACTTAAGATGGCCACGGTCTATTTCTAGATTATAAACTCTAAATTCTAAATGCTGTAACAACCTAACAAAACTTTCCTTAGTTTACAGACTAACTTTACTAGAATACATTAAGCTTGTGTATTACAGGGGTATTTATATTTAAAAAGTGAAATTGTGGGTGGAATTCCCCTTTAACCACTTAAGACCCGGACCAATACGCTGGCAAATGACCCAAGGGGTTTTTGCGATTCGGCACTGCGTCGCTTTAACAGACAATTGCACGGTCGTGCGACGTGGCTCCCAAACAAAATTTGCGTCCTTTTTTTCCCACAAATAGAGCTTTCTTTTGGTGGTATTTGATCACCTCTGCGGTTTTTATTTTTTGCGCTATAAACAAAAATAGAGCGACAATTTAAAAAAAAATTCAATATTTTTTACTTTTTGCTATAATAAATATCCCCCAAAAATATATAAAAAAACATTTTTTTTCCTCAGTTTAGGCCGATACGTATTCTTCTACATATTTTTGGTAAAAAAAATCGCAATAAGCGTTTATCGGTTGGTTTTCGCAAAATTTATAGCGTTTACAAAATAAGGGCTAGTTTTATTGCATTTTTATTAATTATTTTTTTTTTTACTACTAATAGCGGCGATCAGCGATTTTTTTCGTGACTGCGACAATATGGCGGACACTTCGGACAATTTTGACACATTTTTGGGACAATTGTCATTTTCACAGCAAAAAATGCATTTAAATTGCATTGTTTACTGTGGAAATGACAGTTGCAGTTTGGGAGTTAACCACAGGTGGCGCTGTAGGGAATGTGTGCCCTAATGTGTGTGTTTACAACTGTAGGGGGGTGTGGCTGTAGGTGTGACGTCATCGATCGCGTCCCCCTATTACAGGGATGACGCGATCGATGCTCCGGCCACAGAGAAGCACGGGGAAGCCGTGTGTACACACGGCTCTCCCCGTTCTTCCGCTCCAGGGACGGATCGCCGCACAGCAGCGGCGATCGGGTCCGCGAATCCCGCGGTCCCGGTCCTGGAGCTTCGGACCGGGTCGCGGGCGCGCGCCCGCGCCCCACGGCTGGGTACTAAAACCAACGTATATATACGTTGATGTGCCCAGCCGTGCCATTCTGCCGACGTAAATGTGCAGGAGGCGGTCCTTAAGTGGTTAATGATGTTTTTTATGCTGTATATACTTCTTTGTTTTCTCATCTAACTATATATGACCCATAGCCATGAGATTGTGTTTGTAAGTACAAGTCTAATCAGCAGAGATGGTTTATTGTAAGAACATCTTGACTTGTAAACACTGCTGGAATGTATCGTGTAGCTTTAAAGCCTCTTTCACATGTGGGGACCGTATGTCCATTTTTTTCATCCATGCGTTTGCAGATGAAAAAGGGACATACATTGGTCTCTATGAGATTGCGGGTGACACCCGATCTCGTCCGCCTCCACAATGATTCGATTTTGCAGATGGAAGAAAACCCTATTTTTCCATCCATCTGCGGATCGGATTGGATGAACACGGACATACGGTCCGTGTTCATCCGATCCCCCCATAGGGGAGAGCGGAGAAAAGACAGGGCGGTCCCTGTAAAGTGTGCGGGGACCGCCCTGTCATCCGCCGTCTCAGTGGGGATTTATGGAGCGATCCCCGCTGAGCATACGGAGGAAAGGGGCCTAACTCTTGTTCAGCCCAGTCTCAACTGGTCTGTCTCGTTCTGTTTTAACTGTATATAAGCTCAGGATTTCCCATGAAAAAACAAAACATGTTTTGACCTCATCTTGTCTATGGTGTCATTGGGGTTTATTTACTAAAGCTTTGGGCCCGGATTTACGTACCCGGGCGCATCTTTGTGCGGGCGTAGCGTATCTTCTTTACCCTACACCGATGATGGGCCGAACGAACGGCGCATGCACCGTCCGTGGATGTATCCCAGTGCGCATTCTCAGAATCACATCAGATAGAATGCCTAAGTGACGTTGGCGCGCAATGCCTACGACGTGTGAACGTAACCTACGCCCAGCCTTATTCACATACGCAGTCGCTGTAGATCGAAGGGGGACATGCAAGGGAGATAAAAAACAGCATTTTAGCTTAACACATGATTGGATAATAAATTCAGCAGAGCTTCCCCTCATTTCAGATCTATCTCTCAGATTTAGCGTGACTGCACTTCCAAGTGTTTCAGTGCAATTTCAAGTGCACTTTGCACCTGTAGTTTGCACTTGTAGATTAGTAAATGAGCAGAGGCTCTGCTGACTTCCATCATCCAATCATGTGCAAGCAAAAATGCATTTTATTTTCTTGCATGTGATTGGGTATTCTTTGCAGAGTGAAGCTTTACATCGTTTACTAAGCTCCGGAGCAATTGCATTTCCAGAGTGCAACTGCACTTTGCAAAGTGCACAGTCTGTTTGCCTTTACTCTGATGCCGCGTACACACGGTCGTTTTTTGTGATGAAATAAAACGACTTTTTAAAAAACGTCATTTAAAATGATCGCGAGTGGGCTAAAACAAAGATTTCTGTCTGAAAAACGACAAAAAAAAATTCGAACATGCTTCAATTTTTTATGTTGTTTTTAAAAATGACGTTTTTTTTGTTGTAAAAAATGATCGTGTGTGGGCTAAAACGATGTTTTAAATGACGTTTTAAACCCGTGCATGCTCAGAAGCAAGTTATGAGACGGGAGCTTGAATGGAACAGAGTGCCATCGTACATGCTGTACGTAACCGCGCTTTGCTAGAGCATTTTGGAAAAATTATGGTGTGTATGCAACATCGTTTTTTATGCTGAAGTTGGAAAAACTTTGTTTTTTTCATGGTGAAAAACATAGTTTTTTTTCATCACAAAAAGTGATCGTGTGTACGCGGCATTAGAGTCTGCAATGAGAGACTGTGGGGATGATTTACTAAAGGGAAACACACTGTGCACGTTGCAAAGTACAGTTGCACTCTGAATGTGCAATTGCTCCAAAAGGTTAGTAAATGAGGTAAAGCTTAATTTTGCGAAGAATATCCAATCACAGGCAGGAAAATTAAGACAAATGTTTTTGCTTGCACATGATTGGTTGATGGATGTCAGCAGAGCTTTCCCTCATTTACTAAGCTCTGGAGCAACTGTACTTGCAGAGCGCAACAGCACTTTGCAGAGCACACAGCTCATTTGCCTTTTGTAAACCAACCCCTGTATATCTTATAATACTGCGTAAAGTAAGGTGACCAGTTTTTTTAAATGAAATCCGGGGACATATATTTTATTTACTAGTAATGTCGGCAATCAGCGACTCTCTGCCCATCGCCGCCGCCGCATTACAGCCTGTCAAGTCTCACTCTCTGGGCCCCCGGCTACTACTGGGTGGGGAGCGGAGGAAGATCACTCCGCCAGGGAAGGCAAGGAGATAAACAGGCAGGCAACTGGCCGGGACTTAAGCCAAGGCAGAAGAACTTGCGAGCGGAGCTGAATGGGCACCTGAAACTGAGGAAATATTCACTCCACTCCGACCAGCACATGATCATCAGAAAGGGGCACAGATAATGGAAAAAATACACCCCTCCTAATCTAGTAGGAGTGGCGGAGCCCCAGCCCCTGTTCAAATCCAATCCGGGGACAAAACCGGGGACAGACTTGGTCCGGGGACAGTGTTATCAATCCGGGGACTGACCCCTGAAACCGGGGATGTCTGGTCACCCTAGCGTAAAGTTTTCCAGTAAACATGGGCAATGATGTCAATATGTTGGCTGTAAGGATAACTTCAGGGCAGTTGCAATGATGTTGTTGTGGCATCAGGCACTAATGGAACAGTTAACCACTTAAAGCCTGCCGCATGTATATGTGCGTCGTAGAGGCAGATGGGCGTACATGTACGTCCCTGCCTTCTTGCGGGTCGGGGGTCCAATCGGGACCCCCCCGCGCTACATGCGGCGGGCGTCTAACCTCTGGGAGCGATCCGGGATGAGGGGGCGGCTGTTCGTTTTTGTCCGCCCCCTCGTTATCGCTCCCAGCGAATCCGCAGAGCCTCCGCCCTGCACTTCCTCTGCCTGTGTAATGTAAACACTGGCAGAGGAAGTGATGTCAGCTCTCCTCTCGGCGGTATTTTCGATCCGACGAGAGGAGAGAAGACATCACAGTAAGTCGCACAAACAGCACACTGACACCAGTACACATAGGCACACTTAACCCCTTCCGATCATCCCCCCCAGCCCCCTGTCACAGTGTCACTGATTACAGTGATCATATATTTACTGATCACTGCATTTAGTGTCAGTGTGACAGTTAGTGTGACAGGCAGTTAGTGTTAGGTTCAGGGTAGCCCCCGTACCCCCCCAATAAAGGTTTAACTCCTTGATCACCGCCCTAGTTAACCCTTTCACCCCCTATTGCCAGTGTCACTAAGCGATCGGTTTTATGATCGCTGTATTACTGTCACTGTTGCCGCTAGGTAGCTAATTTTTTTTTTTTTTTTTTTTATATTGCGATTTTTTTTTTTACTAAAGACATGTGGCTGAATACATTTTGGCCTAAATGTTTGACTAAAATTTAGTTTATTCGATTTTTCTTATAACAAAAAGTAAAAAATATAGATTTTTTTTCAAAAATGTCGCTCTATTTTTGTTTATAGCGCAAAATATAAAAATTGCATAGGTGATCAAATGCCATCAAAATAAATCTCTATTTGTGGGAAGAAAAGGACGCAAATTTTGTTTGGGAGCCACGTCGCACGACAGCGCAATTGTCTGTTAAAGCGACGCAGTGCCGAATTGTAAAAACACCTTTGGGCATTTAGCAGCATATTGGTCCGGGGCTTAAGTGGTTAAATAATAATATGTATATACATTTAATAACAAAGGGACTCTAAAACAAAAATTTCAGTGAAAGTGGGATAAACTCCTGCAGGAAAAAAGTAATACTGTACAACTACTCCAACTTCTTAAAAGAAATTGTAAATCTTCTTACTTTACCAAGACAGGTGTTTAAAAACAATGATTTAGCTGATAGATATCTTTCAGTGGTGCTATTCTTGCATAATATCCAGTGTCTGCTACAAGTAATAATAAATGGCCTCAGTGGTCTACTTGAAAAGCAACGTTTAATAGTAGGAACTCATCAGTGATAAACATCTGTGGTCACAGCCTAATTCTTGCATTCACAACTATACCCAGTTAATTACATCTGTAAGCCTCGCTTACACTTAAATGTGTTTCTTCATTTTTGAATTAGATGGAAACGTGAAAAAGGCACAGCTTAGGACTAAGTAAAAAATATCCATCTTTTCTAATGGCAGCCCTTTTAAGATTTCTAAATAGAATTTATTAACAATTTTTTGCCCATTCCAGAATCCGGTATTGCGTTTATATGCAAATTAGTTGATCTCCTATACCACATATTCAGAATAATGTGCTGACTTTAAAGAATCATTCCACTGGAAGCTATTTTAGGTTTGGGTACAGGGAGGACAGAGAAAGCACCTGGCAATTATATCTCTTGGTGACTCAACAGGGGATAGTTGTGTTAATGAGGCCTCGTACACACGACCGTTTTCCTCTGCAAAATTCTTTAAGAAAGAATGCTGGCAGAGCTTTTTTGCCGAGGAAAACGGTTGTGTGTGTGTTTTTCGTTGAGAAAACTGTCGTAGATCTCGACGAGAAAAAAAGAGAACATCTCTTTTTTCTCGTCGGGAGTCTCAATTTCCTCATCGTGTTCCTCGTCGGGCTGCTTTACGGCGAGAAACACGTTTGTGTGTATGCTTAGAAACCCGCGCATGCTCAGAATAAAGTATGAGATGGGAGCGCACCTTCGGTAAAAGTAGCGTACGTAATGGAGATAGCACATTCGTCATGCTGTAACAGACGGAGAAGCGTCTCTTATCAAACTTTTACTTAACACGCAGTAACATGAGATTAGCAAATGCAGCTCCAAGGGTGGCGCCAGTGGAATCGAACTTCCCCTTTATAGTGCCGTCGTACGTGTTGTACGTCACCGCGTTTGAGAACGACGAGATTTTGTCTTGACAGTGTGTATGCAAAGAAAGCTTGACAAGATTCTCGACAAGCCTGACAAGAAGCTCGTCGAGGAAAACAATGTTTCTTTTACGACGAGATTCTCGATCGTGTGTACGAGGCCTGAGAGTTATGAGAAGGTGTAACTCTCTTTATTTAATTTTTTTTAGGGCTGTTACTGATCAAAATTTTTGTGTTCGATTAATCGTTTTTCTTTTTAATCGATTAATTGACTAATTTTGATTAATTATAACGCACATACAGATCCAACTACTTTTAGCTGATCTCCTTGCAGGCTGATTCCCAGTGCAGCTACCATCCCCTGGAAAAATGGATAGCAGGATACAAAAAACACACAAAGGCAGCGCTCGATGGGAATAGCATTACAACTTTTATAGTCTTCAAGTAGGTAACCAAATAAATATTGCACTGGAGATAAAATCGATGTAGCTACATAAACTGTAAAAATGGTGAGAGTAATACCAAACGGTACCAAAAGCAGTCATAAAAACATGTAGCTAAGTATGATACTGGTATAAAAATGTGTACAACGATACCACTGCTAAATCCAGATGAGGAGAGGTTAACATCAGTCTGTCGGCATGTAGATGTCCAATGAAGGGAACGATCACAACTCCCAGTGGATGGCTGTAGAATCCCAGGTTGATAGAGGGAAGTGATAGAGGGAAGTGTAACAGCCCTTGCGTGTGGCAGATAGTAAGGTCCCGCCGGCATGCATGAAGGCACAGCAAAGGAGCCCTTCAGATGGACACGGCAAGCCCTGCCGATGTCCATGACGTTACCGGATCTCCGACGGAACTCCCTGAAGGCCCAGAAGCCGGTGGAGAGGTGAGTACCAATCAAAAGAATTTTAATCGATCAAAAAGATTTTGATCGATCAAAAAAATTAAAGATTAATCGATTAATTAAAAGTTAATTTGCACAGCCCTAATTTTTTTTGTATGATTGCAAATTCAACAGGAGGTTCTGTAATATACAAAGGTGGGCAGGAAAAGCCAAAATGTACCAGTGGGTAGAGACAAGAGTCAAGAATTATGGTAGAAGTACAAATTAATATTATTGTACAGAATTTATAAAGCGCCAGTTTGTGCGGTGCTTTAGAAAAAGTAAGGAGACAGTATATTTACAATACAATTCAATAAAAGAGGAATGAGAAAGCTTCACCAACAATGCAAAAGAAAGCGGCAAGTGATACAAAAGGTAGTAACTGTGGGGGGGATGTGTGGGGAGGTGCAGCGTGGTGAGCCGGTGTTTTGCGCATGCGCAGTATGCAATGTCACTCCAACTGATATGTTGATCAGCTGGTGTGACGTCAACACGGAGCATGCGCAGATTGTCGGAGGCAGTATCTGACGATCTGCTAAGCCCAGAGAGAATGAAATTGGCAGATTCTACCTCACTGTTGCGGAGTGTGTTTTGTCTGCATTGAACAGCATATTTTCTGTCTGTTGCAGGGCGACTTGAGTGTGTTAAACAGAGGGTTTTGTCTGTGTCTAAGGTTGGGTTAAAACCCACACAAAACCTACCTTTCAACACACACACAACCTGCCCTGCAATAGCGAGGCAGAATTTGACAATTACTGTACATTCTCGTTGGCGCTTAGCAGATTGTCGGATACTGCCTTCGACGATTTGCACATGAGCTGTGTTGATGTCATGCCAGCTGATCAACATACCAGCTGGTGTGACATCAGACCTATCAGAGGCATTTTTTGACGAAGGGCATTTCTCAATAGGACACTGGCAGTAAACACTCAGAGACCAGGTGTAACAACAGAACTGTATTGAAGTAAGTTTCAAGCAAACACAACTACCCTGAGAGGAGACAACCCTACCGGTGCACCCACAGGATGTTGCTGAGAACAGGGTGGCGGCAGATCTCGGATGCTCCGTCAGCATCTGTTTTGAGGGATAGAATAAGGCTTGGCCGGTTTGTGCCCAAACTGGGGAAGGCTTCCAGAAAGGATAGCGTGTCTCTGCTCTTTTCCTACTCATCAGGAACCTCTCCCTACCAGTTTTGCTGACGGGTGACCTGTCCCTACACTACCCACACACAGAATGAGCGCCAAGCTTGGGAGCCAAGGCCTTAAATAGGCTCTTCCTGACCCAAAATTGTCTGCCAGAGTCACATGGGATGGCAGTTCCCAATTGTCTAGCTTCCCGAGTGACCCAGAAAAATGTAGAGGAATCATGTTACTTCCCTTCTAACTGCAATGGTGCCACGGTTGAGCGCCTCCTGCAGTGGAAAATGTTTACTCCACCTGCCTACAGATTAGCTAATGGAGAAGATAGAAGTTCAAGTTTTTAGGTTCAAATGGTATAGGCTTTCCTGAAGAGATTAGTTTTTAGAGCTCACCTAAAGGTGGAGCGTTGGAAGAAATGACGAGCTAGAGTGCAGGAGATCTTGGGAGGAGTGAAGAATATGGGTTGGTAATATTTTGAGATGAGGTTGGTGATGTATCTTGGAGCAGATTTGTGAATGGCTTTGTATGTTGTTGTTAGAATTTTGTACTTCATTTGTTGGGAGAGGAGAAGCCAGTGGAAGGATCGGCAGAGAGAGGCATTGGATACTGAACAGTTAGTAAGATGAATATGTCTGGCAGCAACATTCATGATAACACTGATAATATCATCCCTTTGTTCAGTCTGTTATCTTCCCCTCTCAGAAAATGTACCTGAAGCAAAGATTTGGGCTTCTACATATCAAACATTTAGCCCTGGTGCATCAGGCTCTGGTATTTAGCTGTGGGTAGAGGGCACTGGTACACTGTCTAAGCCTGATGCCAGCAGCTTGTCAAACCTACTGAGAAGCTGACAGCTGCTGTGGCTTTACGAGGTCAGGTGGTGCACCTAGTTGGTAAAAAACATTTAGGGCAGTATGTGCCCCAGGACAAATGCCTGGAACGCATAAACTCTGCATTCCAAGCATTCACCCCTGGGTGCATACTGCGAAAAACATACGTTCTGCTAGATGCAGCATCCATCCACAAAAGCTGTTAGCCTAGGGTTGCCATCTCATCCCTTAAAACCCAAACACATATGAATTACACAGGTGCTGAGGCTAATTTATTGCAGACAAGGCACCAAGTGAGTTTAATTACCACCTTAATCAGCCACAGAACCTGTGTAATTAACATGTGTTCAGGTTTACAGGGATGGGGTGGCAACCCTATGTTAGCTTCTCATAGAATTTTACAACCCTTTCAAACTGGTAGTGGTAAAGCGTTGCTAGTTTTGGCTGCGCTTTACCGCTGTTATAGTGGCTCTTTGGAGTCGCTATTCGGGTGGGGGCGAGGCGCTTTTAATCCTCTAGAATGGGTTAAAAGGGTTAAAAGCGCCTATGTAGCGCCAGATGTCGAAGCGCTTTGCAGACGCTTTGGCAGCGCTGCCCAAGCATTCCAATGGGCAGGAGGGGTGGAGGAGCAGCGTATACACCGCTTGCAAACTGCCCCTAAGATGCTGCTTGCAGGACATTTTCTAACGTCCTGCAAGTGCACCGTCCACTGGGACTGCAGATGAGGCATTTTTCAGGCGTTTACAGGCGCTGTTTGTAGCGCTAAAGCGCTTGAAAAACACTGCAGTGTGAAAGGGATCTTGCTGGCTGCTGGTAATGGGGCTGCGCCCTGAGCCCTTCATTCACAGCTAAATACCAGAGCCTCGTGCACCGTGGCTAAATGTCCAATGTGCATTGACCCAAAAGCACTGTGCCTTATTGGTTCCTAATTCTGGTCCTCCCTCCTTCTGTCATAGTGCTTGTGCGCAGGAAAGTGAATGTGAGGCTAATATGAATAAAATATCAGGTTTTTCCACTAGCTGAATTTAAAGCGGAGCTCCACCCTATTTTAATACATTAGCTCAATCAAATTGCAGCCTCTAATGCAGTTAAAAAACGGAACGTATTATTATTTTTTTTTGTTACAGTACTTTTGTTTTCTTCAACTGTCACTCTGCTTCCTGTCTAGGTATTGTGCGGGTAGTCTGTGGGTAGTGCGTAATTTCCTTTACCCGCACTGTCTCCTGGGAGCTTTTGTCATTGCTCCCAGAAGTTATTGCGGAGGCTTGCTGCTAGTTATCACAGAATTTCCAAAGGCGGAAGTGGCGCGATTAAGACAACAAGGCCCGTTGATGGCAACCCTCAGTGTTCACAGCGCCGCTCGCCGTAAACATTGGGCATGCGTGGGAACGACCGGTGAATGCTAGTAGCACAGCATTCACTGCATCGCGGAAATCAATGCTTGTGGGCTTCACATGCCCACAAGCAAAATGGGAACGGACAGGATAGCATTATATAACATCTTCTTTAACACGAAAACGGACAGCAGCTAAATTAAAAGACACAAAAAGTGAGTAGTATTTCATGAGTGGGTACGTGTCTGTAAGACTTAAAAAAAATAAAAAAAAATAATGGTCGCAGAACCTCCGCTTTAATAAATTTTATTTCATATTTTAACTAATAATTAAATGGATTTCCGCTTTAAATCTGTAAACTATAGTACAACATCCTACACAGCTGTACTGCTGTGCAGTCCCATATGTGCCATATGACATAATCATTCTGTGTGCTATCTGCGGTAAAAAGTCCGCACAGTGGTAAAAATAGCAACTTTTTTTTTTAAATCTTTGGCGATAAAAAAAAAGATTTCTTTCTGCCTTAGTCACAGACCTGTATCGCTCCCCCTGCGTAATGTTAATACATTCAGCAGGTAGCACTGAACTAAATAGATAAACCTATTTCCTGTATCTGCATTAAAATTCAGCAGGGATGAAGAGAAGGGGGGAGCTGGTGTGCGGCGAGTTCTGATTGGCAGCTCATGTCGTCGTTCTTTACCGCTGTGCGAAGCCATTACTAGATCCGTAGCTTGTCTGAGCTCTACCTGCCACAGTTTAACTCTTACCCGTATAAGTGGAGCTCTCAGTCAGATAAATCCCTCCAGCTATCTGTAGCAGGCAGCTTTCTGGGACAGTCTCCATAGCTTGCCAGTGGGGACAGTCAGTCACCATTACACAGCTCTGTCGCTTGACATGCTGAATCTCCCATAGAATACCTATCGGTGCTGACAGGGACAGAGGATGGAGGAACATTACATTGTAAAATGCAAAAGCGAAAAATACGGCCTCCAATCGAATGTAACACCTGGCATAAACAAGATGATGAACGCATGATCTCAGATGTGATCTTCTCCAACAATCTTTCAAAAACGACTGGTAGGGTTTGTTTAAAATCAGATTTTCTCTGGCAATTTCTATAATATCAATGATGGAGCTAACTGCCCTTTCAGTGCTATTGATTTCAAGGTGTTATTTTTCTACAAAAATGATGGTTAACCACTTGACCCCCAGGCCTTTTCTGGCACTTGATTTTTTTTTTAATTGTGTTTTATTGATATTTACAACCCAAATACATTAGAAACATAATACAGGTAATATTCAGGAAAAGTGTACCAATAACTCACCAACATCATTCTGACAATATAAAAAGTCAATTGTATTTTGCTGATTATTGTATTAGAATAATTCTTTAACTGTTTCCCAAACTATCGGGAATATCAAACAGTTCTAAACTAAACAAAAACTGAAACAACTAAGCACTTGCACATATAGTAATGCACCTTAGAAACTCGTAGACAAAAGTCTCATTACTCAGCAAATAGAAATAAGTGGCCAGATTCAGGTAGGAGATACGCCGTCGTAACTGAGTGTGCGGGTCGTATCAATGTGCCTGATTCTTAGAATCAGTTACGCATAGATTTCTCTAAGATCCAACCGGCGTAAGTCTCTTACGCCGTCGTATCTTAGGCCGCGTACACACGATCGAACATGTCCGCTGAAACTGGTCCGCAGACCAGTTTTAGCTGACATGTTCCATCGTGTGTACGGCCTATCGGACCGTTTTCCAGCGAACAAAAGTTTCCAAACATGCTTAGAAACCTGTCCGCTGGAAACCTGTCCGTACACAAAATCATCGGACCAAAATCCCGCGCATGCTCAGAATCAAGTCGACGCATGCTTGGAATCATTGAACTTAGTTTTTTCATCACGTCGTTGTGTTCTACGTCACCGCGGGGTGATTTTGGTCCGATGGTGTGTACGCACATCAGACCAACAGACCACTTCAGCCTTGTCCGATGAAAACGGACCGTCGGACATGTTTCCTCGGACATGTCTGATCGTGTATACAGGGCCTTAGTTGCATATTTACGCTGGCCGCTAGGGGATTTACGCCTAGAATATGGAAATTAGCTAGATACGCCTATTCACAAATGTACGCACGGCCATAGCAGTAAGATACGCCATTTACGTAAGGTGTTTTTCAGGCGTAAAGATAAAACAACAAAAAAATGTTAAGTATTGACGTCGGAACACTCGTAGAATTTCACGTCGTTTACGTCGTTTGCGCAAGTCGATTCAGAATAGGGCTGGGCATAGGTTACGTTCACGTCGAAAGCATTGACTATTTGCGACGTGATTTGGAGCATGCGCACTAGGATACGTCCACGGACGGCGCATGCGCTAAAAGCGTCAATTACGTGGGGTCACAATTCATTAGCATACAACACGCCCACACCAGCCTACTTTGAATTACGCGGGCTTACGCCGGCCCATTTACGCTACACCACCTTAACTTAGGGAGGAAGTGCCTTGTGAATACAGCACTTGCCTCTCTAATTTACGACGGCGTAGCGTATCTGAGATACGCTACGCCCGCACAAAATTACGCCAGTGTACCTGAATCCGGCCAAAGGTTTTTAAACCTTGCTGAAACCCAGTAAACCCACTACACTGCCTGTATGTCGTTAGTCCAACTCACGAATAAGGGAATATACAGGTATTAGTAAGTCCGATCCACTGACCCCAAATTTTCTCAAATTTACTAGGACATCCCCTAGCTTACCCTCCCTGGCGGTATGATTATTTCAGATTTTAGGTGCTGAAAGCGGTACTATTATTTTGAAAGGAAACTTGGCGTTCTATATTGTAGGCCTGTAATTCTTAGGAATAACTCACTTAAATCTGTCCAAACAAGAGTCTAGTAGGCATCCCGGGTATGAAAAAGTTTGAAAAACAAAATCATAAATTATAATATAATAAATAAGTATAACAAATAATAATATAATTATAATAAAAATGATTCAATAATGTAATCAACTCAAAATCACTGAAATTTACTCAGTTGCAGAATTGTCGTTATCATTACTTTAATTTTTTTATGACAAATTTTCCCACAAATCACTATCGCTCAATTCTGCAAGTGATTACAATTTATTATCGCTGTTTTCTAGCTGTTCTAAAACCACTTTTGACATAAAGGGACACTTTTGGTTGCTATGGACAATCTACAGTGTCCAGGCAGAAAGAACAGTTTTATTATACAAAAGTACATGTAGGACACTGGGCAGACCACTAGGGACAAAGGTGGTGTGTATTTTTTACATATGGTACTGTAATCTTTAAGATTACAGTATACTGTATGTAATGTGTTTGCGTCGTAACGTCGTAACATAACGTCGTAACGTCGCAGGGAACGGAGATCGGCGGCACACAGGGACACTGTGTGAATCGAGCGAGGACCCACTCGCTAACACAGCGGGGAGGCATCACAGAATCCAGGGACAAGGTAAGTATCTGTCTCTGGCTGCTGGGAGGCGAGCCTGAGTTTGTCTCGGGAATAACCGCTTTTGGTGCAAAAATCCTACTCCGAGCCTGACTCAGGAATACCGCCAGGATGGTTAATAGGTAAGTTTATAAGCTGGTCAAACCTGGTTAATCAAAGTCTTCCATTGATTGAGGGATATTGGTGTGGAATATATCCATTTCAACACTACCATTTTCCTGGCATAAAACAATAAGAAGGGTAGGAATTGTTTTTGATATGAGCATAAATCTACGCCCTCGAGCACCGCCAATTTACACCACTTTGGACTGCACACATTGGGTAGATTAAAATTAGTAGCTATAAAATCGGTTACTTGTGACCAAAATGGTCGTATTTTTTTGAACTTCTAGAGCATGTGGAGTAAATCACCTGTGTCCTTGTGACATTTGTGACATGTTGGATTGTCCCTTTTATTAATTCGGAAGAGTCTTAATGAGATTATCAGCAGCCAAAAACTGCTCTATCACTCATACGCAGACGACACACAACTCTATTTCCGCATCTGCAACAGGCAGGATCACCACCTCAATCTAGAGACATGTCTCTCTTTGATAGAGGACTGGATGACAAAGAGTTATCTTAAACTCAACGGAGCGAAAACAGAACTTCTTCTGTTTCACGCCAAGCGCAGGAATCAACTTTCAACAGCGTGGACCCCCCCGCCTATTTTGGGCAAATTCATCACCCCTAGCGCCAAAGTCAAAAGCCTAGGGGTAATTTTTGACTCCTTTATGACAATGGACGCACAAATAGGGTCAGTAGTCAGCGGATCTCACCATCTACTGCGCCTACTACGTAGACTCACTCCGTTCATCCCCAAAGAAGACTTAGCGGTCGTGGTGGGAGCTATTGTAAACTCCAGGCTGGATTATGCAAATGCCCTTTACCTCGGCCTCCCCAAGTACCAAATCGCCCGTCTGCAAGTCGTTCAGAATACGGCCGCCAGACTGGTGACTGGGAAAAAACCCTGGGAATCCATCTCACCTTCACTGAGAGCCCTTCATTGGCTGCCAGTTAAAGACAGAATTGCTTTTAAAGCTCTCTGTCTTACGCATAGATGTGTCCATGGGAATGCCCCCATTTATTTATGCGAAATAATAAAAGCGCATAATCCCAATCGCGTTTTGCGATCCACGAATCAGAACCGGCTCCAGGTTCCGAAAGCCAACTTCAAATCCAAAGGAGAAAGAAGATTCGCGATCCAAGGTCCCAGACTATGGAACGCTTTACCAACCAGCATTCGGTTGGAGGAGAACCACCTAGCATTCAGGAGAAAGGTCAAGACATTTCTCTTTTGATATCAAAGGAGACGGGAACAACAAGCGCCCAGAGGCGATTCAGTTCGCATGTGCCGCGCTATACAAGTTTTCATTCATTCATTCATTCATTCATTCATAATATATTCTATGAAAGCTACGTAGTTGTATCATCCTGTCCCTAACGGAAATTGTGGTGACAAAATACGTACTAAGAAATTCTTCCCAGTTTTCATCCGAAAGATCTGGGTTGTCCACTGTCCAATGGCTTTTCAAAGTTTGTAATCAAGTGGATTTATGCCCCCGCCTAAGACCCTATAGTAGGAGGAGATTGTACCCGTATGTTTTCTGGCTGTAGTAGTGCCTTTTCCAAGGTAGAGTTTTGTAAGTGCATCCCCCTAAGTCCCAAATGGGTCATAGTCGTGAGTTTTAATTGAAGATATTTAAAAATCCATGTTTTATGAACCCCAAATTACTGCTGTAATATTGGAAACGTTTTAGACTTTCCTTGATCATTTAATTTGGTGTATATCTGCAATTTGTTTTTACATGTAACAATCAGAATTTTTTGCTAGAAAATTTGTCAGAACCCCAAAACATTATACATTTTTAAAGCTGAGGCCCTAGAATAAATTGGTGGGTTTTGCTTTTTTCTATCTCACACAGTATTTGCGAAGCAGTTTTTCAAAAGCAAAATTTTTGGAATTTTACGGCAAAAACACACAATACTTAAGCCATTTTTTGGTAAAATATAAAAGATGTTACACCGAATAAGCATGTCATGCTTTAACCACCTCCATACCTAGCCAATTCTGGCAGTCCTCTCCTACATGTAAAAATCATAATTTTTTTTTGTAGAAAATGACTCACAATGATGAGTAGGGAAAGAGCAGAGACATGCTATGCTTCTTGGAAGCCTTCCCCAGTTTGGGCACAAACCGGCCAACCCACAAACATTATACATGTTTTTTTTTAGCAGCCAATGGCGGTGGGCGGCTTTACAATTTTTTATGTCACACAGTATTTGCGCAGAATTTTTAAAACTTGTTTTGTTTTTTTTGAAAAAAACTGTTTCATGAACTAAAAAAAAAGCTAAAAACTAAAGTTAGCCCATTTTTTTTTGTATAATGTAAAAGATGATATCACGCCAAGCAAATGTATACCCAACATGTCATGCTTTAAAATTGCGCACACAAATCCCCATAGGCAACGCTTTACATTTTTTTTTAAAGTTACCTGTTTAGAATTACAGAGGAGGTCTTGGGATAGAATTGTTGCTCTCACTCTAACCTTCGTGTCAAATGCAATACCTCACATGTGTGTTTTGGATGCCGTTTACATATGTGGGTACAACGTACGTATGCTTTTGTGTGAGCAAGTGGGGAAACGGGAGCTTTAAACTTTTTATTGTTTATTTATTTTATTTTATTTTTTATACTTTCCCTTTGAATTTTTTTTGATCACTTTTATTCCTATCACAAGGAATGTAGACATCCGTTGTAATAGAAATAGGGCATGACAGGTCCTCTAGGCTGGAAAGCCTGTGAAAAAAAAAAATCTCAGTCTTTCCAGTGGAATACACGGCAGTGTTTACATCTGGCAAGGCCGTACATGAAGTCATGGCGACATGACGCCCGGCCTCCAAAGGTCATAGAGACTTCTGGGGACCATCTGGTCCATGGTATTCTCTATGGTGAACTTCCTCGGCTGGTGGATTCATTATCCGGCTAGCTGATCGCACGGGCAAGTTGGTAGAAGCACCCGAGGGTGGTGGGAGGGGGGGCATCCCCTCCTGCCGCCTGTAAAATTATCAAGTGGCTGTAAAGCAGCTATGATTGTTTTTACGGGGCAGGAAATCGCCAGTGGAAAAAGAAGATATATGAATGATGCCAGCAGCTGTCGGCATCATTCTGATATTTTCACTCAAAGACCTACTGCGGGCAAGAAGTGGTTAAAATTGCGCATGCCCATTCAACGGCAACAAATCATGTAAATGTAACTATTCATAGGCAACGCTTAAAAAGCCTTTACAGGTTACCACTTTAGATTTACACAGGAAGTCTAGTGCTAGAATTACTGTCCATGATCTGACGTTTGCGGTGATACCTCACATGTGTGGGCACTGTTTGCGTGTGTTTGCATTTGCCTTTGCACGAGAGTACAGGGGGATGGGGGCACTTAATTTTTTTTTTATGATTTATTTTATTTTTACACTGTCGCTTTAGAAAACATTTTTTAGCACTTTTATTGCTGCAACAAGGAATGTACACAATGTAAAAGCATTATGACAGCAATAGGCAATAGGCATGTGACAGGTACTCTTTATTGAGACATCTGGGGTTTAAAGGGCCCCAGATCCCCCCTGTGCCCTTAACAACATTTGATCACACCAAGATTAAAACAAAAATGGTGCTGTTTACCAGAAGTGATAAAAGGACCCCACACAAAATAAAAAAAAGGTTCCCTTTAAAATCCTTACCAGACCCAAAGGGCCCAGTATGGTTTGGGGGACCCCACACATTTTTTTCCCCACATTTTTCATTGCCGGTGACAGCTGATGAGTCATTGGCGGTTAAGGACCGTTCTTAACAACCAGCTATTCTTCGCACAGAATATGAATTGGTCGATCATTTTTCGACTAATCCGAACTAGAATTGTTCCAAATATTTAGTATTGGTTAGAAACTAATATATGAAACAAAATGAAACAAATTTTAACGTAATTTGTTATTATTTCATGAATAACTAAAAATTCAACCAAATTTATATACGGACCAAAATTAATTGCACATGTCTATAAGTAGTTGTATACATGTAAATACAGCAGAACTTCAAGTAGAACATAGTTATGCTCCTATGTTTCCATAGATAACAATTGTTGGCTACACAATGTACACACCAGCATTAAACTCCATACCCGTCAAAGTAAAATGTTTACATTTGTCTAAGGTAAGTACAATAAGTTTTACTAACTTACAGTTACTGTATATGCATAACACTACAATAGCTACAAAAAGTCTTTCTTTCTACACTTGGCATCTGGACTCCTCAAACTGCATCATCTTGAGAACAGAAGCACAGAGCACTTATTCTTTCATGGGTCATCGTGGTCTTCAGATCATTCTTTATCAGTACCAATTTGCTGAATGATCTCTCTCCTGAACAACTAGTAACCATCATGCTTAAATATATTCTAAGGTCTGCATTACACTTGGAATGGTATCATTGAGTTCTTTATCAATGGAATATAACTACTTATTAAACCCCATCTCCACGAGACATGACCAGAGAATGGCAAAGGCTGAAAACTGGACAATATGTTCTATGAACACTTTGCTGAAATCATGGTAGAATTTAGTTTGCTTTGTAACAAAAAAAAAGAAGAAGACTGTAAGGAACTTTTGTTCTTTTACAATACAAATTTACCTGTTGGAAAAAATAGGACATTTGGTGCCAGTTCTTCAGACCCATTGTGTGTTTCCATGCTCAGGGCAGAAGGTATTCAAGAGAACATTTCAGCCATTTTAAAAAATTAAAGCAGAAGTCCGCCCAAAAATAAGACAAGAATTAATAGGACATCAAAAAACAAAATAACAAAACCAGTTTTGCTTCAATATTTATCGTCAGAAATGTCAAAAGTATTTATTCTGTCACTAGATGTTCTCAGTCTGATGGGTAACACCAGTTAACCCAATTAGTTTGAGCCCATTTTGTCCTGGACCTGTACCAGCCTCTGCTTCTTCTGCTGTACAGGGTCTGCAGGAGGCTGATACCAGGTCAGAGTCAGGTACTTACTTTCACTGGTTGCGTTTTAAAAATACATTTAGTGATGTATTAATGATTACGGAGTTGCATCCATTTGTGTCTTTCATCTGTACCCAGAGTCTTGTTTTAAAGCCTTGTTTAAATAAAGATGACATAAAGTGCCTTCAATTATGTTAAAGGAGTTGTAAAGTAAAAAAAAATTTCACCCTAATGCAATCTATGCATTAAGGTGCTGCCGACCCCCCACCGAGCCCCCCTTATACTTACCTGACCCCTCGAAAGTCCCGCGCACGGTCCCGAGATCCTCTTCGCCGCTCAGCCTGGCCGCTGATTGGCTAGAGCGGATGGATTGAGAGCAACGCAGCCATTGGCTGGCACTGCTGTCAATCACATCCAGTGAGGCGGCATGCCGGGGGCGGGGCCGAGTTATACAGTGAGCGGCTATGGCCACTAGCTGTATCACGGGAGCGCACCCGCAATTACTCACCACCATGCGAGCTCTTTCGCATGACTGTGGTCAGTACTTGCGGGGAGGACCAAAGAGGGACCCCAGAAGACGTGGATCGGGGCCACTCTGTGCAAAACTAACTGCACAATGGAGGTAAGTATAAAATGTTTTTTATTTTAAAGGAAAAAATTTTTTTACTTTACTCACCCTTTAATTATAGAGAAACTCTCTCTGTTCTTACCTTTCTGATGTTGTTTTTACTTTAGTACCAGAGAGTTGTGTTTTTTACTTCTACACTATGGGCTTGATTTACTAGAACTGGAGAGTGCAAAATTTGGAGCAGCTCTGCATAGAAACCAATCAGCTTCCAGGTTTTATCATTAAGGCTTTATTGAACAAGCTGATGTTAGAAGCTGATTGGCTACCATGCACAGCTTCACCAGATTTTGCACTCTCCATTTAGAGTAAATCAACCCCTATGTCTCATCCCGCAACCATCTCTCTGTCCAGTGGCAGAACCTCAGCGTACTACCAATTGTACAAAGATATACATCGATCAGCCATAACATTATGATTACCCACCTAATATTGAGTTTGGCCCCCTTTTGCTAAAACAGCCCTGACCCATTGAGGCATGGACATAAAAGTAACATCCACATGAATGGCAAGACCCAAGGTTTCCCAGCAGAACGCTGACCAAAGCATCACACTGCCCCTGCCGACTTGCCTTCTTAGAACGCATCCTGGTGCCATACGCACCTGTCCATCCACATGATGTAAAAGAAAACGTTATTCATCAGACCAGGCCAACTTCTTCCATTGCTCTGTGGTCCAGTTCTGATGTTCATGTGACCCTTTGTAGAAGCTGTTGGCTGTGGACTCGGATCACCATGGGCTTGTGAAGCCCATGCACAACAAACTGCGATGCTCTTCTGCTTTCACCACACCAACTTAATGTTTACTCGCTGCCTAATCTATCCCACCAATTTCAGATGCCATTGTAACAACATATTCCCTTTACCTGTCAGCGGTCATAATGTTATGGCTGATTGGTTTATGGCACACGGTGGCGGGCTTTAATGCTGAGAAGCTACATATATGTGTACAGCCAGTGCTGCTGTTTTGTGCTGGGTGTGCACTCACTTGCACCTCAGCACTGTGATCAGGCTGTCATCAACAACAGCTTTGGGTCCGGAACTGGTAGGAAGGCATAGATGTGAGCAGCCTATTGTATTAGGGTGTGCACCCCAAAACTCAAACACCTGGTACCAATCACTGTGTTTATTCACAAAGGTAAGGGGTCGGTAAATGACATTACCACTTCCCCCACTCATCCTGAAACATCATCTGTGTGTGCCCGCAGCAGCAGCCAGTGGGAGAGGAGGAAAGCTGGTAGCCCTGCGGTAAGGGTTTCCGGAACCACATTGGGTGATTAGGGCATACCTGGCACACCCTGTGTGCACGGCTATGTATCAAGGCATCCTGATCACATGACCATGGTCACAGCCAATCACAGTAATCACATGATTAGGAGCTGGCCTAGCAGCCTCCAGTGTAAAGAATCCCTTAAAGTGCTGGTGGGAGCCAGTGACACTAGGATAGGACCTTCTTCTTGGACAAGGATAAGGCAGGGGGTTGAGTCTTAGCACGGAAGTCTGGAAAGTCAAGACAGAGGTGCACATAGACTAACGTTTCCAAGCTGCTAAAAATTACAACTGGTAGACTGTGCTGCTTTCTCATAGGCAGATCTTTGGTTTTGAACTCTTTAAAGTGCACCATGTCATGAAAGAACTACAACTATTGAGGACCTCTGTCTTAAAAGGCTGTATCATTTTGAGTCACAGCCCTAGAACAAGCCTATTAATAATTGAAAGATAATACAAGTCTGAATTTCTAATTTGCAGGTTAGTGACTAAGAACGTATCAGCATAAAGCCAAGCAATTAGTATTCTAATCAGGAGAGGTCATCAGCCGCGGCCTCTGCATTTTTCTAATGACAAGTGACTTTTAAAATGGCTGACAGGGTTATCTGAAGCCAAATGTCCCAATGTATCCAAAATCTCAGGGCAGAGTCAAAATGAGCGCGGAGTCTACCATCACTGGTGCGAAAGTACTGAAAATTAAGAGTACAGTAACCCAAAGATGATTTCAGTTTAGGAAATTAGACATTGGTTTGGCCTTTATGGGTTACAACACATTTCATATTGTCATTGTGCATTGCTCACCAATATTTTATGTCTCATCCTGTTATACCTGTAATAATTCATTTGTAACAGAAACATTTAAATGCAAAATAAATGAATTTCAATTTAAAGGGTTTATTTCCTCTCAGGCCGTTTTCATCGGGTCACCGCTGAAGTGGCCTGATGGTCTGATGTGCGTACACACCATCAGTTCAAAAACCGATCGTGTCAGTTACGTAAAACACAACAACGTGCTGAAAAAACTAAGTTCAATGCTTCCAAGCATGCGTCGACTTGATTCTGAGCATGCGCAGGTTTTTGAACTGATGCGTTTGCGTACTAACGATCAGTTTGATTGAATGGTCAGGCGTCCATCAGTCCGATTTTAAAGCAAGTTTTAAAACTTTGGTCCGAAGGACGACAGACCGATGGGCCATACACACGATCGGTTTGGAACGATGAAACTGGACTTCAGTCCATTTTCATAGGGTTGGACCGATCATGTGTACGCAGCCTCAGACTTCACTTGGTTGTATTTTTTACCAATAGCAATGATAAATGTAAAAATCAAAACTGAAAAATTCTACTGATGCTTGTAAATAGCGCAATGTCTTTATATCTAATAAACTGCTAGGAATGCTTTGAAGATTCCCCCATATTGTGCGTTAATTGTATAACTATAGGAGTTCTCCAACATTTCTTTTGTGATGATACTATAACTATGGGGAACAGCTTAGTCCTTGTGGGCTGCTGGTGTGGGATTTCTTTAATCAACAGGTAATTAACAAATTCAATTTTTTTATATCACTGAGCAAAATGCTTAGATCTGTATTTCCCTAAAAAAAAAAAAAAAACCTGGCTTGTCAGCAGAACAGAAATGACAGGCATTGCGCACCCCTGCCGTATGTGATTAATATCAGACACTGGGGAAAAAGGAATACAACTGAGAAATAACACAAATGATGAGGCGATGGTAAAAAAAAAAAAAAACGCAATCCACTACATAGTGGGAGACTTCTTATGTTTTAAATTGTCTACACGCAAGTAGATGTGCCATACATTGACACATTACTGTATATATATATGTGTTTGATGCAGCAATATAATTAAAGTGAATGTAAAGCCTTTTCAAGGCTTTTTTTGGAAATGCAGTCCAATTTTTATGTTTGTTATGTGTTACCATTCTCATAGCATTCACACTATTCACAATAGTAGGAAGTAATTGTATTTCCCAGAGCCAAGTCACTGCGAGTATCTATGTGACAGTTAAGGGGGCCAATCACCATTCACCACTAATGTACTAAGTGATTTGACCAAGTGCACTGGAGGAAGTTCACCCACGAATGTGAGTGTTAATCTTAGTATTTTAATAAAGTACCAATTTTATACAGTTCAGCACTATGCCAGTTTTTTCTAATTATCTGAGCACAATCTACGTGAGGATCACTGCACACCGAGAAAAGTGTCCCGGGAGTAAATGTGCCAGCCACTGGATTTATACCCCTAAGGCCGCGTACACACGATCAGACCGGTCCGATGAAACTGGTCTTAAGACCAGTTTCATCGGACCAATTCGATGGTGTGTACGGCCTATCGGACCGTTGTCCATGGGACCAAAGTTTTAAAACATGCTTTAAAATCTGTCCGACGAACACCTGTCCGTCGGACAGATTCGATGGTTAGTACACAAAAGCATCGGACCAAAAACCTGCGCATGCTCAGAATCAAATCGACGCATGCTTGGAAGCATTGAACAGCACGTTGTTGTGTTCTATGTCACCGAGTTCTGGTCTGATCGGATTTGTGGTCCGATGGTGTGTACACACATCAGACCCCTTCAGCGTGGTCCAATTAAAACGGTCTGTCGGACCAGTTTCATCGGACCGGTCTGATCGTGTGTACGTGGCCTAAGGGGAAGGTTTATATAGACCTGTACATACTGTACTTTGTACAGTGGAAGGGCACAAGTTGTTTGCCTATGGACAACACAATATTCACAGAAGCGTGTTTATGTTAAAGCGGAGCTCCACCCACCCGCATTTTTTTTTTCAAAGTCGGCAGCTACTAACAGTGTAGCTGCTGACTTTGAATAAGGACACTTACCTGTCCTAGGCGCCCGTGCTGACGGCCCCCGCCGATGCCGATCCTCGATCCCGGCACCGCCATCCACAGTCAGGGAAACAGGCAGTGAAGCCGTGCGGCTTCACTGCCCGTTTCCTACTGCGCATGTGCGAGCGATGCGGCGCTTTGTGAATGGTCCGGCTGCTTTCTGGGATACACACAGTTCCCAGAATGCAGCGCGGCCCATTCACAAGAAGACACCCAGAAGAGGAGGAGGAAGAAAACAGCACCGCGGATCGTGAGGGCAGATTCGGGACTTCCGCATATCAACAGCCTATTTAGGGTGAGTATTTTTTTTTTTTTTTCCATTTCATTTTTATTTATTTTTTTCAGATTTTTAAAAAATATATATATATCAGGGTGGAGCTCCGCTTTAAAGACTTTGTTCACATCTTTTATTTGTATTTAGGGCATTTGTCACACAGAGTGTTACCACTAGGAGGTGTTTTATATATAACTCTTGTTTGTTACATAGTTTTACTTTTTGTCACATGTTGGATAAGTTTATGCTATCATAGCGGGAATTTATATGATTTATTGAGTAGATTAATTTTGGAATTGCAGGTTATCACCAATGTTGCATTCATTTTTCACATTATGTATTTGGAGTCTAGTACTATAGTTCTTAGTACTGTCAACACTTATATTCTGATTGTTTTATCACTAGGGGGTAGAGCTTCCCTAAGTTTACTATTTAAGCCTCGTACACACGCTCGGTTTTTTGGGCAAGAACCAGCAATGAAACTGCTAGCAGAGCTTTCTTGCCGAGTATACCGTGTATACCGTGCGTGTGTACGAGGCTTTGAGGTTTCTCATTAAGAAAACTGCCCAGAATCTAGACGAGAAAAATAGAGAACCTTGTTGTCGTAATTCTCGGCAGTCTTTTCCTGTCGGAGAAACCCGAGCGTCTGTATACTTACCTGTCGCCGTGGAAACCCGCGCATGCTCTAAATGACTTTGACGCATGCGTGGTAGCTTCCAAGGCATAGGTAGGGTGTAGCAAGATGGGGCGACTGCATCGAATGTGACGAGCGCATGCTCGTCGTAGTCGATGACGTCACCGCGTACACTCAACCGGCAAGATATTCTTGCCAAGAATCTCGTCAGGAAAAACAATGTTTTTTTCCTGGCGAGATTCTGGGCCGTGTGTACAGGGATTTTACAGTTGGGTTTATGTGGGAACACATATAGGTGTTAAGCAGCAAGCCCCACGTTATATAACTATTTTTTGGTCATTGCAATTCTTGAGTCTACATATAGTAGCAAAGTGGATTAGATACAGTACTATACAAACTACTAGAATTACTTAAGCTAATACACTCTTATTTCTCCTTTAAATTACCAGTGTCTTACAGCTGCAAAATTCATTTTTATTCATCTTCTATCTGCATGACATCTATGTAAATATAATTATTCAGGAGTATTAATTAATTCGAAGAATCGTGAAATTGTGTCTGATAGTCTTGCTTAGACGCAGAAATTTCCCAGTATGCACTATGCTTTTGGCACCAGCTACAGAAAAAGTGCCACCTTTGATACTGAAAAAAAAAATGTAAACCACACACGCTGTGTTCTGGGACCTGTGTGTTTCCCAGAACACGACGGGGGGGAGGGGGTCATGACTCCCGCGGGAGTCTATGCCCGGAAGTGGGTGCAAATACCTGTAATATACAGGTATCTGCACCCCCTCCCCCTGAAAGGTGCCATATGTGACACCGGAGAGGGGGAGGGTTCCGAAAAGCCAAAATTCACTTTTTGTGTGGGCCTCCGCTTTAAAGTGACCCTGTTTCCATGTTAAAAATGTGTGAACCCAAATCAATCTATATTATAAGGCCCCGTACACACGGCAGAGAACCTCGATGGGCGGAACACATCGTTCCGCCCGTCGAGGTTCTCTGCCGGCCGTCAGAATCGGCGACCCGCCCGTCGGGAAAGGCAACCAGCCATTCATCCCGACGGGCCGTTGAGCAAATAGAGAACCTGTTCTCTATTTGCTCGACGGGTTTCCCGACGGGCTTGGCTCGCCGAGAGCGTTCACACGCCCAAGGTTCTCGGCAGAATGCGGCTCCCAGCGAGGTTCTCGCTGGTTTCTGCCGAGAACCTCGGCCGTGTGTACGGGGCTTAAAAGATTTCTGTTCCACCTTCTTGATGTTATGTCACCAGTGTCCTGTGGTAATGTAGCAGTGAGTGGGAAGAAGTGCAGTGCTTTTGAATTTGAATTTGAATGTCCACCTGGTGGACAGGTAAAGTGTTACTAAACCCAGGATCCTGCATTCACTATATCTGGTCTCCCACAGTACAAAGAGCATGGAAATGCAATCATTTTAGTAAATATAAACGGTTAAATACCTTTTCTCATCAGCAGCCTATAGCAGTTGTGTGACTGGTTAAAGCTTGTAGGAGGAGTTTTCATTCTCCCTTGATTTTCCTATAAGACTGCAGGATCCCTGACCCTCTGGATAGTGTTGATTGGCCCTGTGCTGATCACTTGCACTCTCCCAAGAAATAACAAAACCTCTCCTAGCAGTTCACACCAAACTGAGCATATGCAGAGTGCCTTCAAGGCTCTGTAACATCAGGAGATGGAGTGGGGACTGTGGAAGGGGAGGTACAGAGAAGACAGGATCAAACAGGCTTTTTACACAATGCAGAGGATTAACCCCCTTAGGTTCCACAGTGAGTATAACAAGAGTTCTTTACTGCATATACAGACTGATGTTACTGTTGTGGGTTTAGTAATTGTTAATGAACATGTTTGTACAAATGCAAAGCAGTTAAAAAAATAAAATAAAAAGTTTGGGGGACTGGAACTTCGCTTTAACTTCTGTCCAATTATGCATGCAAATTGGTATACAACACAAATTATAAATCAATATAACTTAATGATAATAAAATAATTTTTTATAAAAGTAGAGGATGTATATGTGTAGAAGAACCAAGATAATATATGTAATACAACTGCAAATGAATGTAAAAAGTAATAATAAAAATTATGAAAATAAATAAAATAGCATAAAAAATAAAATGTGCATAAAAGTAATGCTGTAAAAATGCTATAAAACACTAAGAAAGGCTGTGAAAAAAGTCTAATTAGCATTTCCATTCATATCAGTATGTTTGCATATAGAGGAAGAACTGCAGCTGCAAAAGCTAGATTCATTAAAAAGGTTGTGACAGAAGTTGAACAGAGGATATTTTTGTATCGGAGTTGCAGAAGCTGTAGTTATATTTAACATTAAAGAGGTAGTAAACCTCAAAAACAAAAATGTAATAAATTCATTGCAGCTTTCCAATCCTTATATGTGGTGGCTGAATTTTTTTATCTATTTTTCCTTTATGTTTTCCGTCCAGTAAGGTTTCATGGACATTGGGTATCAGAAACTTTTTTAAGGCATTTAGCTTTTTTTTCTGCCTCTAAATGCCTCTCTATGTTAGCCTATGTGTTCATGCAGACATACTGTAAGGCCCCGTACACACGACCGAGCTTCTCGGCAGAATCCAGCGAGAAGCTCGCTGTGATCCATATTCTGCCGAGAAGCTCGATCGTGTGTACGTTTTCGCCGAGCAAACTGTCGAGCGAGGCGTCGAGCCAAAATAGAGAGCAGGTTCTCTATTTCCTCGACGGGCCATCGGGACTAATGGCTCGACGCCTTTTTCGACAGCCTGGTCGACGAACTCCACGGCCGGCCGAGAACCTCGTCGGGCGGAACGATGGGTTTAGCCCGACGAAGTTCTCGTACGTGTGTACGCGGCCTAAGTGTTTACGGGCAGGAGTGTACATAGGAAAAAAACATCACTTGATTCACATTGAATCCCATTCAGGAGACGAACATTTAACCACTTTAGCCCCGGACCATATTGCTGTCCAAAGACCAGAGCACTTTTTGTGATTCGGCACTGCGTCGCTTTAACTGACAATTGCGCGGTCGTGCGACGTGGCTCCCAAACAAAATTGGCGTCCTTTTTTTCCCACAAATAGTGCTTTCTTTTGGTGGTATTTGATCATATTTGCGGTTTTTATTTTTTGCGCTATAAACAAAAATAGAGCGACTATTTTGAAAAAAATTCAATATTTTTACATTTTGCTATAATAAATATCCCCAAAAAAGATATATACAATTTATTTTTTTTCCTCAGTTTAGGTCGATACGTATTCTTCTACATATTTTTCGTTTAAAAAAATTGCAATTAGCGTTTATTAATTGGTTTGCGCAAAATTTATAGCGTTTAAAAAAAGGGGGTAGTTTTATGGCATTTTTATTATTTTTTTTTACTAGTAATGGCAGCGATCAGCGTTTTTTTTTCAATACTGCGATATTATGGCGGACACATCGGACACTTTTGACATATTTTTGGGACCATTGGCATTTTTATAGTGATCAATGCTATAAAAATGCATTGTATTACTATAAAAATGCCATTGGCAGTGAAGGGGTTAACACTAGGGGGCAGGGAAGGGGTTAAGTGTGTTCCTGGGTGTGTTCTAACTGTATGGGGGGGGTGGCCTCACTAGGGGAAATCACTGATCTTCTGTTCATACATTGTATGAACAGAAGATCAGCGTTTCCCTCGCTGACAGGAACGAGAGGTATGTGTTTACACACATACCTCCCGTTCCCCGCTCTGTAACGAGCAATCGCGGGTGCCCGGCGGCGATCGTACCCGCCGTGCATGCGCGCGGGACTCGAGGGACGCGCGCCCTACAAGCTGCTAAAGAGAGGACGAAGAGCTACGTGCTCCCGCGTAGCAGTGCCACCGTCCCGCAGTAATATGAGGGCGGGCGGTCAGCAAGTAGTTAACCAGAAAAGCGAGACGCACATAACGACATGTAAGTGTTTTTAACATTTGAGGTTTTTTTTCATTTTATTGGTCAGAAAAATATTATTATTCTGACCAATGGAATGGTTGAACATCCAAACCCTTGATGTGCCTAAACATGTTTGCAAAACGTGGCTTTAAGCACATTTTTAAGCTGCGCTTCTCCTGCCAGGATCAAAGGCGCTCCAAAGAGTCTGGCAAACTCCCAGTGTGCATGTGGCCTAAATGTGTCATTTTGTAAAGCTGCTAAGCTAAAGTGGCAGTTAGGGGGTTAACTTAAGACAAATCATTCAACACCAACCAGAGTGCTTTTTTTCCATTTATGATATATTTTTATCCCAAAAGGAAAAAATAAATAAACTGTTGTTGTAGCTGCTTAAAATGTGTTAGCTAGAGTTTGACTTTAACCACTTCACCCCCGGAAGGTTTTACCCACTTCCTGACCAGGCCATTTTTTGCGATATGGGGCGATTTAACTAACAATTGTCGTGCAGCGTTGTACCCAAACAAAATTGATGTCCTTTTTTCCCCACAAATATTGCTTTCTTTTGGTAGTATTTGATCACCTCTGTGTTTTTTATTTTTGCACTATAAACAAAAAAAGACTGACAATTTTGAAAAAAAATAAAAAATTATTTATCAGTTTAGGCTGATATGTATTCTGCTACATATTTTTGGTAAAAAAAAATCTCAATAGATGTATATTGATTGGTTTGCGCAAAAGTTATTGCGTCTACAAAATAGGGGATATATTTATAGCATTTTGTGATTTATTTTTTACTAGTAATGGCGGCGATCAGTGATCAGTGATTTTTAGTGGGATTGCAACATTGCGGCGGATAGATCAGACACCTAACTGACATTTTTGACACTTTTTTGGGAAGCAGTGACATTACTAACAATATATGTACTGACATTGTACTAATGACACGGGTAGGGAAGGGGACGATCAAGAGGTTAAATGTGTTCCTTGTTTGTGTTTTCTAACTGTATGGGGGACTGTGTCACTGGGGAAACACACAGATTCGTCTTCCTGCATAGGATCTGTGTGATTTCCCCTGTCAGAACGGAGATCTGCCTTGTTTACACAGGCAGATTTGTGTTCTATCACTGCGGGGAACAATCGTGGGTGGCCGGCAGACATTGAGTCCCCCGGGCCCGCTGTGTCTCGCTGGCCAATGGGAGCACGCACACACCTCTGGCGGCGATCAAGTGAGTTCACGTCCCTACGGTGATTCGCTGGAATGAGCCACCTTGCCGCAGTATAGTGACGGTGGCTGGTCAGGAAGCGGTTAAATTGTTTGCCAAGTCCATCCAAGTCTACTAGTGTATCTAACGCTACCCTCTGCCCTAATTAGCAATGCTGCAGTCCAAAGGTGTCTCGGTCGTTTAGATATAGTAGAAAACATCCATAGTATCCACCGAGAGTGGTGAGCAGTCAGTGCACTGGCTTGTAG
Source organism: Rana kukunoris (assembly GCA_029574335.1). NCBI lineage: Eukaryota > Metazoa > Chordata > Amphibia > Anura > Ranidae > Rana > Rana kukunoris. The sequence continues at coordinate 66,069,385 of CM056050.1, read as the reverse complement.
TGTTCTCCTAGCACCTGAGCAAACATGTAGATGAAAGAAAGACAGCAGTGTGATATTCCGCAATTAATAAATGTATTAAGGTGTGGTACAAAATAATACAGGGCTAGCGCGTTTCGGTGTATTGCCTTAATCATAGCCAGTGGAGTGGAGCCACCCAAAGACAAGAAGTGTGTTACTGGCTGGATTACAAAATAAGAATAAAAAGCCTAAAAAAGAAAAGGAATGCAGCCACATGAAGTATTGGTAAGCTGCAATATATTACACTTTCATTTTTGGGTTTAATATCTCTTTAAACATATACCAGCTTGCGGAAAAGTGATACAAAAAAAAAAATACTCCTCAACACAGGATAAAAACGTGACTGCACTTAGATGAAGCATGGACTATATATATTTGTATCAGATGTTAAATCATAACAGCCAGTTTCAAATTATGATGAAAGAGAAAGCCAAGAAGTGTAAGAACAACCTTATAGCAGAACTTCCCCAAAGGGTAACATTTCCCCCATCGCCCCCCCCCCCCGCTCCTCTTTCACGTTTGGCACTTTTTTGGGGGGAGAGTGGATACACTGTGCTTTGACAGGTTCTCGCTCCCACTTCCAGTCGGCTCGAGAAGATTTTTGACCCTCTTTACCCCGTAGCCTTCTGGGACATCACAAGTCTCAGAAATCTGCAAGACCATTTAGATTGGACAGCGTGGCTTGTGCATTGAGCAGCCAGCTGTGAAGACACAAGCAGTCACACACGATCCGAATATCGTACGACTTTTTTCGCTTAATAGTCTCAAGTAGAAATTGAATAGTCACAAAAATTCTCGTATGACAGAAAAAAAAAATCGCAAGTGATGTCATGTTGTAATGTATTTGTATTGTATTTTCAGATGACAACTATACTGACTAAACGAAAATCATACAATCTGGTATCGCACAAGTAAAATTTTTGTGCTGATCGGTGATTTTATACTGATCGAATAATCTGATGAACTGTCGTGATCGTCTCTTGAAGGTAGTGTTCACACAATCCGAAAATCGTACGATTCTTCCTCGGACGACAGTTTTCGTCAGATATTCGGATTGTGTGTATGGGCCATTAAGAAACCGGTGTCCTTGCCCCTTATGGAAAAATGCCCGGCCAGGAACTGCAAATGCGCAGTACGGAGCTGCCAAAAACCGCCGGACATCTGAATTTACGATCAGCTGTAGACGGCCCCTGCGCACAATAGCCAGCATTGTCCCACACGCTCCCGATGCTTGTGCAAGTCTGCAAGGTGGCAGATGTCTACATGAAGGGGGCATTTATTTTTTAATGATGGGCAGTGCTGCTAACATGGGGGCAGAATTTTTTACAAAGCAGAAACACATCTCCTAAACAAATATTTCTCTGCTATTCTTCCTACATGTGTTTCGCCCCGCAAACTGTGAACTGGTAAGCAGCCCCAGGTCCCAAAAGGGGATGTTCTGCATTAAGCCCTTTTTTTGCTGGAGATACCTAGTTTTGACCAAAAGTTCTACTCTCCCCCTCTTCCCAGGTCCCAGAAGACTGTGGGACCATTCACAATGTACAGCGTGGCTCACACATGCGTAGTGTGCACACAGGAGACCACAGTTAAAATGCCGCCACTGGATACTGAAGGCGGGGGGAGAAAAAGGCTGGGGTGAGCACAGTGCTGGCCCCTTGGACAGGAGAGTGTTTGTTTATTAAAAGTAAGAAGCTACAAAAACTGACTTTTAATTTTTACAAAAATGACTGGAGCTCCTCTTTAAAGTGATGGCAAAGGCAGAAGGTTTTTTATCTTAATGCCTTTTATGCATCAAGATAAAAACCTTCCTTGTGCAGCAGCCCCGCTAATATTTACCTGAGCCCCATCTTTATCCAGAGATGTCCATGAGTCCATCGGCCATCCAGGATTCTCCCCCCCTTATTTGCTGATACACAGCAGTGGAGACATTGGCTCCTGCTGCTGTCAATCAAAGTCAGTTAGCCAATCAGGAGAGGGGGGTGGGGCTCCGTGTCTGAATGGACACACAGAGCTGTGACTCGGCTTGGGTGCCCCCAAAGAAAGCTGCTTGCCGTGGGGGCACGCGGCAGGAGGGAGGGGCAGGAGCAGTAAAAAGGGACACAAGAAGAGGAGGATCCGGGATGCAAATCCACTGTACAGAGCAGGTAAGTATAACATGTTTGTTATTTAAAAAACAAACAAAAAGCAATACTTTACAATCACTTTAAAGCGGAGGTTCACCCTAAATATAATATCTCCCATGCGATCCAGCATACTGGCGTCAGCGCCAGTATGCTGTTTTTTTTTTTTTTTAATAGCACACTTACTGTATTATTGTAGAATTCCTTTTCTGTCCCCCGCGGTGGACGGCTGTAATATAGCGCGTCACATCTTCCTAAAATACCCGATATGGACTCGGGTAATCTCGGCGAAAATGCGGCGCCTGCGCACAGACCTAGGAGCTGACTGCGCAGGCGCCGTATTTCTCCGAGTCCTATTTCGGAGGGCGTGACACGCCATAGCCGTAGGACTCGGAGAAATACGGCGCCTGCGCAGTCAGCTCCTAGGTCTGTGCGCAGGCGCCGCATTTTCGCCGAGATTACCCGAGTCCATATCGGGTATTTTAGGAAGATGTGACGCGCTATACTGGCGCCGTCCACCACGGGGGACAGAAAAGGAATTCTACAATAATACAGTAAGTGTGCTATTAAAAAAAAAAAAAACCAGCATACTGGCGCTGACGCCAGTATGCTGGATCGCATGGGAGATATTATGTTTAGGGTGAAATACCGCTTTAAGTTGCAGATACTCTTTGAAAATAAGAAACAAATATGTAACATGCCAGCTGCCTGTATTTCTAATAAAAGCTTAGCTCCCTTTATCCTGATCGAATAAGGGATTAAATGACCTCTTATCAGCTCAATTCAGTGGACACACATTTTAACAAGTTTACTTATAACAATTAAAAAATTGAATTCTCATATTGATGAATGCCATGAAGACAAATTATTGATACGGAAATGATGTTTAACATCTTGAGAAAATGTGAGAAGAGATCTAAATGCAAAAGCAGAATGGAAATGGGAAAAATGTTCACAATTTTTGAATTCATCAGTTGCTAAATGTGCTGGAGCCTTCCTAGACAATTCACTCAATTTAAATGCAATCAGGTGGGTCCTTACACTATACATAACCCCTGAGTTATTTATTATAGAAGGTTAAGTAGAAATGTGTTTATTGACTACTAATGTTGGTACAGCATAAATTCATTATGCAGAATTTTGCAGAGTGCAAGCCAGGTTTTATCTTCTAAACGCAGCAAGCAATCTGGTCAATATAGATAAATGCTCATATTTTGCAAAATTCTTCTTTGCTTCAGGTTGTAGAACTATGTGCCAAAGTTAATACGGCATCGGGGTACCAATAACAGAATGCTAGGGATGAGGTTTGGGTTTGGACCAAAGTTGTTTTCAGTCCAAACTTTGCCTGAACTGAATTTGCCTGTCCATCGAACTGAGCCTCTGGCTGCAGCAGGAAGTGAAACGGTTAGCACTGGTAATACTACTCCTCATTGGTGTGTGCAGTCTACTGCATTAGGATGTGCACCCCAGAGAACAAACATCGGCATGTATATAGCAAAGCAGTGGATGATGTCAGTAGAGCAGAGATTGGTGTCAGTAGGGCAGTGGATGATGTCAGAAGAGCAGACATTGGTGTCAGTAGGGCAGTGGATGATGTCAGAAGAGCAGACATTGGTGTCAGTAGGGCAGTGGACGGTGTCAGTAGAGCAGAGATTGGTGTCAGTAGGGCAGTGGACGGTGTCAGTAGAGCAGAGATTGGTGTCAGTAGGGCAGTGGACGGTGTCAGTAGAGCAGAGATTGGTGTCAGTAGGGCAGTGGACGGTGTCAGTAGAGCAGAGATTGGTGTCAATAGGGCAGTGGGCGGTGTCAGTAGAGCAGAGATTAGTGTCAGAATGGCAGTGGTTGTGTCAGTAGAGCAGAAATTTGGTGTCAGTAGGGCAGTGGACGGTGTCAGTAGAGCAGAGATTGGTGTCAGTAGGGCAGTGGATGGTGTCAGTAGAGCAGAGATTGGTGTCAGTAGGGCAGTGGACGGTGTCAGTAGAGAAGAGATTGGTGTCAGTAGGGCAGTGGATGGTGTCAGTAGAGCAGAGATTGGTGTAAAATGGGGGAGTGGATGTGTCAGTAGAGCAGAGATTGGTGTCAGTAGGCTAGTGGATGGTGTCAGTAGAGCAGAGATTGGTGTCAGTAGGGCAGTGGACGGTGTCAGTAGAGCAGAGATTGGTGTCAATAGGGCAGTGGGCGGTGTCAGTAGAGCAGAGATTAGTGTCAGAATGGCAGTGGTTGTGTCAGTAGAGCAGAAATTTGGTGTCAGTAGGGCAGTGGACGGTGTCAGTAGAGCAGAGATTGGTGTCAGTAGGGCAGTGGATGGTGTCAGTAGAGCAGAGATTGGTGTCAGTAGGGCAGTGGACGGTGTCAGTAGAGAAGAGATTGGTGTCAGTAGGGCAGTGGATGGTGTCAGTAGAGCAGAGATTGGTGTAAAATGGGGGAGTGGATGTGTCAGTAGAGCAGAGATTGGTGTCAGTAGGCTAGTGGATGGTGTCAGTAGAGCAGAGATTGGTGTCAGTAGGGCAGTGGATAGTGTCAGTAGAGCAGAAATTGGTGTCAGTAGGGCAGTTGATGGTGTCAGTAGAGCAGAGATTGGTGTCAGTAGGGCAGTGGACGGTGTCAGTAGAGCAGAGATTGGTGTCAGTAGGGCAGTGGATGGTGTCAGTAGAGCAGAGATTGGTGTCAGTAGGGCAGTGGATGGTGTCAGTAGAGCAGAGATTGGTGTCAGCAGGGCAGTAGACGGTGTCAGTAGAGCAGAGATTGGTGTCAGTAGGGCAGTAGACGGTGTCAGTAGAGCAGAGATTGGTGTCAGTAGGGCAGTAGACGGTGTCAGTAGAGCAGAGATTGATGTCAGTAGGGCAGTGGATGTGTCAGTAGTTTTATATTTTTTACAACTTTATTTTTCTAATATTATTTACAATATGTTTTATTGTTCTTTGATTCTTTTTTTTTAGGAGCCACTTTGGGGGGCTTTGGTGAAATGTCAAGGGTCTAAACAGATAATTGATGTCTCCCTTTTGAGACAGAGAAACAAACTGAGGACAGCGATTCCTCGGTCCCTTTTTTTGCAGCCTCAGCTACACTGGACAGTGAACAAATAGGGAGTGCTCTGTGGTGAGCAGCTTTCTGTTCATTCACAAACTGAAGCATAGTAAACATTGTTTATTATGCTCAGTTAAGGATGAACACAGGAGCGATCTGTACAGGATTTAGAAAAGAAGGAGCTTGGTAATTGAAATATTTACTGGCCCCTTCCTGTGCTCTCAATCCTGAAAAATCTCCCGCAGCAGCTGGTGGAAGAGGAGAGGAAGTAAGCTGGAAGAACTGCAGGGGGGATACAGGGGGGGAAGGGCAGAAAGCAAAGGCACACCTGACACACCCTGTGCGCACGCCTATGATACTCCCGTTAAATGTGGCAGCTTCCCACTCAGGCTGCTTGATAATGAGTCGGTGGTCACTGGTTCCTAGCAACCAGTGAGGTATAACCACCCAGTTATTCAGCTGTCAGTTGGGCATTAGTGTTGCTCACGAATATTCGCATTGCGAATATTCGCTACAAATATTGCATATTCGAGTATTCGCGAATAACTCGAATATCGCGGCGAATATTCGCTATTTCGAATATTCGTATTTTTCAAATTTCGCATTAAATTTCGCATTCGCGAAATTTCGCAATAGCGAAATTTCGCAATTTTTTTTTTTTTTTTATAAAATATAGCGAATATTCGTAGATATCGAATATTCGTGATATTTTATCCCCAAAAAAATAGCGAAATTTCGCAATCATTTTCGCTTTCGCATATGCGAAATTTCGCTATTTTTTTTATAAAATATAGCGAATATTCGTAAATATCGAATATTCGTGATATTTTATGAAAAAAAAAAAAAAATCGCGAAATTTCGCATTAGCGAAAATTCGCATTGGCGAAAATTCGCAAATTTTTTTTTTTTTGATATAAAATATCACGAATATTCGATATTAACGAATATTCACGAATATTCTTCGAAATATTCGCGAAATATCGCGAAATCGAATATGGCGTATTCCGCTCATCACTATTGGGCATTCCTGGATGAGAGCTAAATGTAAACAAAGAGGCAGAGATGGTAAACAAAATCACTGACGACATATAGCTGATGCCATAATTATGGTACTTATTGGCTATGGCCATATTTGGTCAGTACATCAGCCACTATCCCCACCCCTTTAGAATTCAGCTGTCAGCCTGGGATCTGTCATTTGGAGGTAGTCTTCTTTGGGACTGGATAGTCGGAGTGTTCTTTTTTTTGGGGGGGGGGGGGTTAGACACTAGACAATGTGATTGACGATGGATTTATATTTTTTAAAACATTTTTTACTTGTCAGGTGTGTGGTGTGTTTATTTACTGTTAAAAACATTTGTGAATGAATAGTGGCACTCTTTACTCAGCATGCATGTAGGGGAAGGGGTGATATCTGAGTCCAATTATTTTCAAAAGAAGCTTTCAGCTCAGAAGGGGGGTTGCATGCTTGGTATGAATTTTTGGGGGTAATCCCAATTCAGGTAGGCCCAACACGATTTGGTTTCTTAGGGTTCTCTCCTAAATTCCATAACCATCCTTTATCAATGATAAGGGTTCTGGTACCCCACAATTTGTATTGCTTTGTTGGTCATTCATGCTGAAGGATGTACAGTTTAGAAAAAAAAAAAAAAAAAACAGTTGCTGATATTTTACATTTCCCTGCTGATTTTTTTTATTTTCGCAAAAAGGTGGCATGGAATTCTGGTCTCATGTCTGGTATGTATGTTGTGGGGGTCCCCGTGTTGTTTTTTGCAAAGTAACCCAGCTGGCAGGGAAATGAAATTTCTGGGCAATTGAAACTGATATTTTATTCTTGGTAAATGTTAGCTATAGTAAATGTTATATATCGTACAAGTGCTTCACTTTGGGTAAAGGTTTAAGGCACCCCCATGCATTTAATTTTAAGGAACTGGATATTTTTAATATTTTATATTAAACATTATTAAAATCTTTGCTCCCTGCAAGACTGTACTTTAAAAAAGAAATTTGCATTGGTACAAGTCCCCCCTGGCAGTGCCTGACCCCATGACATTTGTTCGACATTCCCTTGACTGATAGCCTTGAAAATGGTAAGAACGGATTTTAAAGGTTCGTCTCTCATTGACTTTAATGGGGTTCAAATTAACATTCAGAACTTGTGTGCTGTTCAGCGAACATTCAGAACTTGTTAGCTACTAAGCAAATGTCCAACGAACCGAAGATCCACCATCAGCATGTCAAGGCAAAATGTTTCTAATCTTTAATTGTCCAGTTCTGTTGAACCCTTGTCTGTTGTAACCTGATCTCCTTGTTCTTAGCCAACGCTGTATCCTGGCCTAGGCCAACAAGGCCCAGGCCTAGGGCAGCACTTTGCAGAGGGACAGCACAGAAAGAGTCCTTGCCGGCTTTTTATACGTTTACACTATGGGATTGTCCCTTTTTTTCTCCCTACATGGTGTTTGATAACACATGCTCACATACATCTATGCGAGTTCCATTTGGAAGTACTGCTTAACCCCAAGAGGAGCTGTGGATTCCACCATTTAATTTATGGAGAAGATACCATTTTGTCTCTGAGGATTACAATCTCCTGCTATGCCTGTTTAGACTACTCCTGAAAAGGGATAGTCACAGGCTTTCTGGTAAGCCTTTATTTTCACTGGTGTTGGGCCACTGATGTTTGATTTCCCCTTCTTCCTCCCCTGTGGATCTCCTAATTGGACTTTTTTCTGCTTGCACCATCTGTATTGAAAGGGGCTGGAAATTCCCTGTTTTTTCTGTGGCCTTTTTGTTTTGCATTTCATGTGCTGAATTAGTCACTTACATTGTCTACTTAGTTCATTCACAATATGTGTTGACATATATAGGTATTGGATACCTGTTGTTCAGTATATATTGTTTTGCACAATGCTATAATAATTTTTGTATTCACTGCTTTTTGCACATAGCAATTTTTCAATGATTTGTGTCACTCATAGTTTTGGCATTGTTTGTGCCTGTTGCCTTGTGTATTGATTTGTAGGGTATATGTTGTCCAGCGCTACACTGTTTTTGCACAGCCAAATTAGTCTGTCGCCCCCATAAAGCGCATTTTCTTAGTCCTCTCAATATAATTATCAATACTTTGCGCTTAAAGTAGAACTATAATCAACGCTTTTTTTTTTTTTCATTTTGGATAGAGTAAGGGAGGGTTATAACCCCTGTCAGTTAATTTTTTACAATCCCTGTCTCATTGCGGTTATTTCCCTTCACTTCCTGCCCCATAGCCAAACAGGAAGTGAGAGAAAATATATGCAAATGAAGGAAATCCATTGCCCCCCCCCCCCAAGGCCTGCAGAACTAGTGTCCCCACTTGAAAATTTCAGGGCAGGTCTTAAACAGCAAGGGGTGTGGCCTTCACAGGAAGGGGTGTGTCATGTTTAAATTAGGGGGTGCACAAGTTTAGTCAGGCCTAGGGCAGTACAAAACCTAAATACCCTACTGTTCTTAGCTAACAAGGACATTTAATGAACTTTGGATTAACATTTAGAATTTGTAAGCTGTGACTTGACGTAGTCGTGACTTGTGAGCTCAGGTACCTTTGGTTCATCCCTATTTAGGACTACTGAGGACAGGGGCTCAACAAACACAAAGGCAAACTGCACATTACATACACGTAACTCTTGGCTGAGGTTGAACATAACAGCTTAACAGCAAAATGGCGCTTATGATCAAGTGGCTGAGGAGGTGATAATTAGTATGGTTTCTTGGAGAGGGAGTTCTTTCCTCACCAGGGAGGATTCCAAAGCCTGAGGCACCCTGTGAACTGCATAGCTGTTCTCTGAGGTCTCAGGGGCTGAGAACCTGAATTAATATTTCTGAGGAGCTGGCTTTGGGACTTCATTTTACGGGATCTGGTCTGAAGAATTGTCTTTCACAATTGGGTGTGTGTCCAGAGGAAGCTGAAAGATGTGCAGCTGTCCTGAGGACTTGTGAGTACTGACCCTGAGTTGTGATCCCTGGTTAATATGTGCTTTCGGGACAGGGCTGGCACAACCATAAGATGGCTTAGGTAGCCGCCTTAGGGTGCCAGGATAGGTGGGGCAGTACAATCTGAATTCTGGGCAGCAGGAGCTCAACAGACCTCTGTCCACTGAGCCTCCTTTCTGTGCACAGGCCAGGAAGTGATGTGTATGACGTCATGACCTGAGCTGCCAATCACTGGGATTAGTGCCCTGTGAAGCAGCTGATAGAAAACAGATAGTGTCTTATCAGCTGCAGTGGTGTACAGAGGAGACATCCAGGGTTTAATAGACCTAGGATATCTCATAAAGAGAACCTGTCACCTATATGCTATTACATAGGAGGCTATTGGTCCCCTATGTGATAGCAATAATGTAATGTAAAATAAATAAACAGATTTAAAAAAGTTTTAAACATTTAAATAGACACAAATAATAATAAAAAAAAAAATAGAGCCCCCCCTCATCCCTCCCACACACACATACAAAAACACGTGTTAGGTCACCTATGTAGGAAAAGGACGATTGCCCTATGCATATTATATATCACCCCCAACACGTTGGAGTGATGGCAATCATTTTAGCACCAAAGCTCCTGCGTACCTCTAAACTGATGATCTGTAGGGACTTTTAAAGCGTTGCCTATGAAAAAAATATCTGACTTTTTTTTGCTGTTTCATGGTTTGACATGCTGGGTATCTATTTACTTGGCGCAGTCTCATCTTTTATATGTTACCATAACATTGGGTAATATATTGCATTTATGTGGCCAAATAATAACCTTAGTGTATTTTCTACTGAAATTTTGAGTTTCATATACTGTTTCGCTATTATCGTGTAACATAAAAAATTGGAACTACCATTTTATTCTTCAGGGTGTCGGCTTTTAGAGATTATATGATGTTTTTTTGTGGTTTTAAGTAATCTTCAGGACTATAATGATTTCTAAAACATGTTAAAAAAAAAAAAAAAAACTGCTTTTGGACTCCAGTCCCTAACACTGTCCCTTCTCTTCTACCGGGTGCAGCATGGAATATTTAGTGTGTCTCACCTGCCAGCTGCCCATAGCCAATGAGGGTAATCTCATTAGGCATTGCCGTTGTGGAGTTGATGGGGTGGTAGGGGCGGCAATGTTCACTTTTGCCTAAGCAGACAAAAATCCTTGCACCGACCCTGTTGCAGGATATAAGTGCCATGGGAAGCTATGTACTGAGACAGCTCTCATAGGGTCTCGGGTTACTGTCCATTTCACTGGGCCAGCAGCAGTATCTTTGAGCCCTGGTTCACACTGGGCTGCGGGAGTGAAGCAGTGCGAGTTCAGCTGAACTCGCACGATTTCACTCCCGCCCGGCAGTCCCGATTTCAGCCGCGATTTCAGAGACATCTGTGCAGGTTTCTGCACAGATGTCAATGTAAATCGCAGGCTGAAATCGCAAAAAGTAGTACAGAGACTGCTTTTTGAAATCGGTGCAATGCCGCAGATGCAGCGTCGCACCGATTAGGACAGTGCCATTGCCGGCAATTTGCGGCAAAATCCGCCGTTTTGACATGCGATTTGACATGCCAAATCGCATGTCAAAACGCACCAGTGTGAACCAGGGCTGAGTGAGAGAGAGCCTTGGAAAAATTGTCCTCCATTTACTGTGCAGTGTTTTGGAGTATCCCGTGCCCCGAACCCATTGCTGACAGTCTTATGCTGCGTACACACGATCACTTTTTGTGATGAAAAAAAATGTCATTTAAAATGATCGTGTGTGGGCAAAATGTCATTTTATGTCTTCTGAAAAACGACCAAAAAAAAAATTCGAACATGCTCGAATTTTTTATGTCATTTTTCAAAATGTCATTTTTTGTGTCATAAAAAATGATGGTGTGTGGGCAAAACTACGTAAAAAATTACGTTTTAAACCCGCACATGCCCAGAAGCAAGTTAGGAGACGGGAGGTAAAACTACCATTCATAATGGAGTAAGCACATTCATCACGCTGTAACAGACAAAAAAGCAGGAATCGTCTTTTACTAATGCCGCGTACACACGGTCGCTTTTTGCGATGAAAAAAAACGACGTTTTCTGTGAAGTAAAAAACGACGTTTTTGAAATGTCACTTTTCAAAGACAATTTTGCATACACACCATAGTTTTTTCACAAAAAGCAAGGTTACGTTCACCACTCTTTTCCATTGAAGCTCGCTTCATAACTAGCTTCTGGGCATGCGCGGGTTGAAAAACGTCGTTTTGAACGACGTTTTTGCTACACACGGTGACTTTTTGTGAAACAAAAAACGACGTTTTGAAAAACGACACAAAAAATTCAAGCATGTTGGAATTTTTTTTTGAAGACAAAAAACGACGTTTTGCCCACACACGATCAATTTAAATGACGTTTTAAAAAACGTCGTTTTTTTTTTCATCGCAAAAAACGACCGTGTGTACGCGGCATAACACTTAAAGTAACCAGCTAAAAGCAGCCTCAAGGTAAATAGAACTTCCCCTTTAGAGTGCCGTCGTTTTGTTCATCATTTTCCAAAAATGATGGTGTGTACGCAACATCATTTTTGAAAATGAAGTTTGAAAAATGTAGTTTTTTTTCATGATGAAAAATGACATTTTTTTTCATCACAAAAAGTGATCGTGTGTACGAGGCATTAGGCCGCGTACACACGATCAGTCAATCCGATAAGAACGGTCCTAAGGACTGTTTTCATCGGTTAACCGATGAAGCTGACTGATGGTCTGATGGGCCTACACACCATCGGTTAAAAAAACGTTTGTGTCAGAACGCGGTGATGTAAAACACAATGACGTGCTGAAAAAAAAACCGAAGTTCAATGCTTCCAAGCATGTGTCGACTTTATTAATCGATGCTTTTGCATACTAACGATTGGTTATGACCTATCGGTTAGGCATCCATCGGTTAAATTTTAAAGCAAGTTATATATTTTTTTTTGACCGAAGGATAACTGACCGATGGGGCCCACACACAATCGGTTTGGACCTTCAGTCCGCTTTCATCGGTTTTAACCGATCGTGTGTACGCGACCTCAGAGAGAGGCAGGGAGGTCAAACAATGATCCTGTGCAGGTGCCCAATGTCCTCCTTATCAACCAATGACATTGACAGTTGTTGGGATACTGGGGGCTGGCCTGCACAGTGACCAAGGTTGTACTGTTGCACAATAAAAACCTGTGGCTTTGTGTAACAAAAAAAGGGTGTTTGATCCACCCGCTGATTTGTACACATTTTGGACAATTTGGGGCAATTTTTTGGCATTTTGCTAAGGCACCCCTAAAGAACCATGAAGGCACCCTGGTTGAAAAAGGCATCCCTAGACTGAGTTATTAGAGCCAGTGTGCATGGACTGGTGGTTGTGGGGATGGGCAGCCTCTATACTATTTGGGAAAAAACAATTATTTCTGATGGAGTAGCGAGATACTTTTCTGTCCTGGCACGATTTTGAAAAATTCAATGTCTGAATATATCAGTATATAGACATAAGGATAAAGATCGTAAAAATGGTCAAATACTACTTGGCTTTCACTAGTAAAGCAATGTGTTTTGAAATCACTTGCTGGACATTTTAAGTGGTCACTGCCGCCAAGACTTTGATTGGTCAATATTCAATAACAATCACGATAGAATGTTTCTATCATGTGATGAAATGTCTAAAAGAATCCTGCCTGCAGCACTCCTCTCGAAGAGTGAAAGTCAAAATCGTATCAACCAATAGTAGACATGTGCACAACAAAAATTTTCGTTTATTTCTGTTTCGTTTCTGTTCGTTTATCGTGATTCGTAACGAGTCGTAATTTCGTAAGACGTCAGTTATCGTATTCGTACTCTTTAGTATTTTCGTAACACTTTTTTTTCCATTTCCGTTTTTTTATGTTAGTTTATTTTTCGTTGATTCGAGATTAGTATTTCCGTTAAATATTGTATTCTGCCTCGTTCGTATTTTTACAATGAATTTATTCGTTCATTCGTTTTTACGTTGGTTTATTTTTCGTTGTTTTGATATTCGTATTTACATTATATTTTCCATCATGCCGCGTTTGTATTTTCGTAAGAAATACATCTTTGTTGCTTTATGATCATTCGTATTTTCGTGTCTAATTTCATTGGATTGTAACAACGTTCTTTTGTAGATTTTATTGCATTCGTAATTCTGTTAAAATACATTTTACGTTTATTCGTCACACTACTCGTCGTAATTTTGAAAAAACATCGTAATTTATTGCGATTGACTTGACAGATCCACAAAACCGGTGCAACCTACCCAAACACACCCTGGACTCTGGATGGAATGCACTGCAGTCTAACACAGATAAAGACACAAGGTCAAGGAGCCACTAGGTAATAATAAAGAAGCTCATTGGGGGAAGGAACAAACCTCTTCAGGGGAAGGGACAGCGCTGAGCGGCTATTGGTCACAGTACTAATGAAAGTGAATTTACGTTATTTCATTTCCGTTTTTTGAAGATTCGGAGTTTATTTTTCATTAGTTTTGCGTTTCGTTTTTTATTCTTTGTTCGGCATTTCGGTTGTTTTCTTTTTGTTCTTCGAATATTAGTAAGTTTGCATTTTCGTTTATTTTTCGTAATTATGATTTTTTTTTTTTGTGTTCGGTATTTTCGTTATTTCTATGTTTTCGTTTCTTTTTTCTTTCGTTGTGTTGTTCTTTTACATTTAGTAGTTTCGTATCTTCGTAGTTTTCCATATTCGTTAATTTTGGAAATATCGTTATTCGTTATTATTTGCGCTAAACCGTTCATTTATTCGTAGGTTAACGAATCAACCAAAATAACGAATAATGACGGAAAACATATTCGTAACGAAAAAAATTGCACATGTCTAACCAATAGTACCATGGATGGGAATACATTGCAGTAGGTTCTGAGATGTGCCCATTTATGGCAAGCCTTAACAATATACGTAAATAATTCCCATCATGTGCACCTTTTACAGCAATGTTACTGGATACTTGGTCAATATTAATAAACACATATAAATCATCAGAAAAACAAAAGTGTTTCTTGATACTTGAATCCATTGATAACAAAACATAGGTAGTCTGTAAAAGGGATATAAAGAGTTAAAACGAGAAAATCGAGAAAGCTGTTAGTGCTTGTACATTCACTGCCATTACCCAGCTAGCTTATATCAGAGGGAACGTGAGCTGTACTGAAAGGACACAATTAGTTTAAAGCTGATAAATCCTAGTTTTAGACCGTGCTGCTTGTCGCAGGCACCGAGTGCACAGCCATATTTGTGCACACACACACACACACACACTCACTCCCAGGCCTCTGTAACCTCGGAGCAAAGTTATTTGTGTTTGGACTGCATTTGATGCATGGCCTCAATTTCCTCAGTCACACCTGCAGGCGGGAACAGTATCAGCTCCTAGCTGATTGGGGGAAATTACAAGTCATCCATCAAAAGACAGACAGTCAGACTAGGAAAGAGACATGCAAAAGCTATGAGACAGATGCTATTAAGAGTGAAGTTAAGCCAAATATCTTCTGATGCAACACATTTCATCCACATGATCCAACATGCTGGATACATTTATATCAAACTAAAAAATAGAGCAATGTGCAAACCCTACGCGACCAAACAGAAATAAGCTTTTCAAAAACCTGCTGACAGCAACAATCACAGGTACTCTTCATATTACACTATGAGGTCACTTTATTATGCATTAGTGTAGTAGGTAATAGGTATGGCCTTCATGCTGCATTATTTGCACACAGATTCATCAAGGTGCTGTAGCCTCCTTATGAAATTTGGTTCATTACACCACCAGCTTAACCATTGACCAAAGACATGGTGGGTTCAACGTTTCATATTTCTTACCATATTCTGGCCCTACTATCTACGCGGCAAGGCAGAAATTCAATAGATCACGCAACATTTTTCGAATCTTCAATCATCCAGTTTTGATGACGTCTTTGTGTTATCCCCATGTTCTCATCTGACTGGAGGTGAACATGGCTTGGTCTTCTGCTGCTGTGGCCAGTTTTCTGCAAGGTTTATTGTATTGTGTGTTCTCAGAGATGTCATAGTGGACACAACTGTTGTAATGAGTGTTTATTTGAGTAGTTCCAAATTTCTGTAAGCTCCAAAAGGTGTTAACAATTTTCAGATCTCCCTTTTTTAGTAAAATAAGCTCACAGAACTAAAATTTAATTATGTTTTAATTTATGTTCTCCAGATCTTTCTCAACAAATTCCTAGATACTGCAGTGTATGAAAATTCAAGAGGCTAGCAGTTTCTGGAATGCTGTGATCACAATTTATGCAACCAACAATCATTCAAAGTGACCTAGAATAATGTACTCCTTTTTAGCAGGCAGTGCTTGTAGAGTTACCCCTGGGGGTGGTCATGTCTAGTGCTCCTCGAAATGGGCAAATTGGCCTTCTAATTGTGTAAGTGTGTTGCCTTTGTTTTTAGATAACTAAAATCAGTGGCGGTACGTCCATAGGGACACCAGAGCGCCGCCCCCTCTGGATCGCTCACAGCCAGTAAAATATACAGATTCATACACTGTATGAATCTGTATATTTTCGCCACTGCCGCCCACTATTCAGCTGACCGGACATTGAGCGCGCTCTGATAGGCTTTCCGAGTACAGCCCTGAGGCTGTAGTCGGCTTCCTGCAGCTTATCCTCGGGACGTACCGGCCGTGCGTTCCGAGGATAAGACTGACAGGCGTCTAAGCCAATCAGGTAATCTGATTCTGGCTGAAGCGTCATCGAGGGCAGCACGAGGGACGGTAGAAGCCAGAAAGGTAAGTGCCAGGGGGGTACTGGGCATGGTGGCTACAAGTGGGGGCACAGTGGCTACAAGTGGAGACACAGTGGCTACAAGTGGAGGCACAGTGGTGACAAGTGGAGGCACAGTGGAAACAATTGGGGGCACAGTGGCTACAAGTGGGGGCACAGTGGCGACAATTGGGGGCACAGTGGCAACAATTGGGGGCACAGTGGCTGTGTTTGATGGCATAGTGGTGACAATTGCTGGCATGGCACAGTGGCGACAATTGGGGGCACAGTGGCGACAATTGATGGCACAGTAGCTGCATTTGATGGTATGGCACACTGGCTGTGTTTTGATGGCATGGCACAGTGGCTGTGTTTTGATGGCACAGCACAGTGGCTGCGTTTTGATGGCATGGCACAGTGGCTGTGTTTTGATGGCACGTGGCTGTGTTTGATGGCATTGCACAGTGGTTGCGTTTGATGGCACAGTGACTGCATTTGATGGCATGGCACAGTGGTGACAATTGATGGCACAGTGGTTGTGTTTGATGGCATGGCACAGTGGCTGTGTTTGATGGCACAGTGGCTGCATTTGATAGGTACAGTGAGGCTGCAATTGTTTTTTCTTTTTTTTTCGTTTGCGCCCCTCCAAAAATTTTGAGCACCAGCTGCCACTGACTATAATGTTGGATGATATGTTCTTATTTTTTATGTTTATGTAGTAAAATGCCAAACCATTATGATGAATTTACTATGAGAAAAAGATGTACCTTATAACCTCTGGGATACATGTAACTGGCTTATCACCACAGGTATAGACATAGGCCCAGATTCACAGAGAGTTGGGCGCACATTACGCTGCCGTAGCGCAAACGCTGTATGCTACGCCGACACAAGCACTGCATTCAGCAAGCTATTGCTCCCAACGCAGAGTCGGCATGGCGTAAGTTTAGAAGGCGCAGGCCAGCATAGGTGGAAGTGGGAGTGATCATGCAAATGATGATCCGAGCATGGTGCAGTGTTTTACGGCAGGCGTATCACGAACTGCGCATGCTCAGTGACGTAGCCGTGATGTGAACGCATGAAACAGCACCCTTATGCGCATGCTCACAACCACGCCCGCACAAATGCCTAAGCTACGCCGGATCACCACGTACGCTGTGAACGTAACGTACGGCCAATACGCCGGCCTGTGTTCTCTGGTGCAGACCTTTGCATGTCTATTGCTGGGTTGCGCCTCATCTATGGGGAACAACTTTACGCCGGACGTAAAACCTAAACGTTCCACGCGTAGCATGCGCCGGGCGAACGTACGTTCGTGAATCGCCGTATTTCCTTAATTTGCATATTTGAATGCCTAATCAATGGGAGCAGCAACATGCGTCCAGACTAAAAATGCGCCCACGCAACGCCAGCGTATGTAAGCTATGTTAGCGTATGGTGGCCAGTTTTTAGGCGTATGTTAGTTTGTGGGTCCGGCGCACAGATACGCCAACGCACATTTGCACTTACCGGCGCAAATTTCCACTTACGTCAGTGTAAGTGCTTTGTGAATCTGGGCCATATTTTTTCCCTCATTCTAATGTTTGGCAAAAAAAACAACCGAGACTCCTGACCATGTCTAAATGCTTTATGCAGCCACATGACTTTATGTTATCACCTCTAAAATATGCCCCTTTCTAACCAATGACACAACAAAGCTCTTACTGCAACTCCCTTTTCATTTGCTTACCTCTGCATAGTCATAGTCTATCCCCCCTTCCGTCCATCATGAATGCTGCTGCCAGACTCATCCACCTTACCAACCGCTCTGTCTCTGCTACTCCTCTCTGTCAATCCCTCCACTGGCTTACGCTCACCCAACTAATGAAATTCAAAATTCTAACAACTACCTACAAAGCTGTCCACAACTTGCTTGTCTCCAGGACTTTTCCAGAGCCTCTCCAAGCCTATGGAACTCCTTACGCCAATCTGTCCATCTATCTCCTACTCTATTAGCTTTTAGACGATCCCTAAAAACCCTCCTCTTCAGAGAGGCCTATCCTACCTACGCCTAACACATGTATTTTCATTTTGCCCATCTGATCATCCCCCACAGCAGCCACCCTTTGTTCCACTTGACCCTCCTTTCTAGATTGTAAGCTCTAACGAGCAGGGCCCTCTGATCCCTCCTGTATTGCAACTGTACTGTCTTTCCTGATGTTATAAAGCGCTGTGCAAACTGTTGGTGCTATATAAATCCTGTATAATAATAATAATAATAATGTTAGGCTAGTTCTGTTAACATGTTCTACCCAGTTTTATGACCACCAAAGATATGTATTATGTTATTTATTAAGAGTCATCGTGAACTAAAAAATGTTTTTAACAACTTGCTGACTGTACGTCGACTACATTGCACGGGCAGGCAAATGGACGTACCTGTACGTCCCTTTAAATTTGCTGCCCAGCGGGCGCACGTGAGTGCCGCTGGGGGCGCTTGCGCATCCACCGCGCGCTTTGCGAGTGTGCGCACGGGTCCCAGGAACTGGATGTTCCCGGGCGGCCCGCGATTGCAGTCGGCAAAGGCAGAACAGGGGGATGCCTTTGTACACAAGGCATTTCCCTGTTCTGCCTAGTGACATGTCACTGATCTTACCATTCCCGTGATTGTTAATTGTGATCAGTGATGTGTCACTGGTAGCCACGCCCCCTAACAGTAAGAATCACTCCCTACCCCTTTAGCGCCACCTAGTGGTTAACCCCCTTACTGCCAGTGTCATTTTTGCAGTAACCAGTGCATTTTTATTGCACTGATCGCTGTAAACAAGACAATGGTCCCAAAATGGTGTCAAAAGTGTCCGATGTGTCCACCAAAATGTCACAATCACAATAAAAATTGCTGATCGCCGCCATTACTAGTAAAAAAATAATTAATAATAAAAATGCCATAAGACTACCCCCTATTTTGTAGACTATAACTTTTGCGCAAACCAATCAATAAGCGCATATTGCGTTTTTTTTTTACCAAAAATATAAAAAGAATACGTATCAGCCTAAACTGAGGAAAACAATTTTTTTTAATATAATTTTTGGGGATATTTATTATAGCAAAAAGTAAAAAATATTTCATTTTTTTCTAAATTGTCGCTCTATTTTTGTTTAACCACTTAAGACCCGGACCAATACGCTGGCAAATGACCCAAGGGGTTTTTGCGATTCGGCACTGCGTCGCTTTAACAGACAATTGCGCGGTCGTGCGACGTGGCTCCCAAACAAAATTCGCGTCCTTTTTTTCCCACAAATAGAGCTTTCTTTTGGTGGTATTTGATCGCCTCTGCGATTTTTATTTTTTGCGCTATATACAAAAATAGAGCGACATTTTTGAAAAAAAATCAATATTTTTTACTTTTTGTTATAATAAAAAAACAATAAACTAAATTTTAGTCAAACATTTAGGCCAAAATTTATTTAGCCACATGTCTTTAGTAAAAAAAAATCGCATTAAAAAAAAATTAGCTACCTAGCGGGAACAGCGACACTAATACAGCGATCAGAAAAATGATCGCTTAGTGACGCTGGCAATAGGGAGTGAAAGGGTTAACTAGGGCAGTGATCAGGGGGTTAAAACTTTATTGGGGGGGGTGGGGGGGCTACCCTGACACTACTGACTGTCTGACTGTCACACTGTCTGTCACACTGACACTAAATACAGTAATCATACATGATTACTGCATTCAGTGACACTGTGACAGGGGGGAGGGGGGGGGGGGCGATCGCGGGGGTTAAATGTGTGTGTGTAGTGTAGTGTTAGTGCAGACTTACTTGTTCTGTAGTGATCTCTCCTCAGCGGCGCTTGAAACAAACGCCGAGGGAGAGATCACGTCGCTTCCTCCTTCCTGTGTTTACACAGGAGGAGGAAGTGACAGGTCAGGCGGGCGCGCGCATTGGCTGGGAGCGATCCGGAGGGGGCGGATGAAAACGGATAGCCGCCCCCACTTGTCGGATCGCTCCTGCAGCCGCGCGGACCGCCGCATGTACGGGGGGGGGGTCCGATCGGACCCCCGATCCCCCCCAAGGCACCAACGTATATATACGTTGATGTGCCTGTCGGTGCCATTCTGCCGACGTAAATGTACATGCGGCGGTCCTTAAGTGGTTAAAGTGCAAAAAATAAAAAACGCAGAGATGATCAAATGCCACCAAAAGAAAGCTCTATTTGTGGGAAAAAAAGGATGTAAATTTTGTTTGGGAGCCACGTCGCACGACCGCGCAATTGTCAGTTAAATCGACGCAGTGCTGTATCGCAAAAAGTGGCCTGGTCTTTGGCAGGCAAAATGGTCCAGGGCTGAAACGGTTAATTGTAGCAGCATTATTTGGGCCAGTCATTATGACTTATCCTAATGCTGATACAAAATATTAGACTTTCTGCACTAATGATTAGTAGACATAGATCACGTACATAGATCACGTTACACATCAGTTTTATATTTGTTTCAATAAAATTATACTTTTTTACACTGAATTATAATGTGATTCAGTAATGTTGATATGTACCACCTGCATCCTTTCAGTTAATGTCACAACCTTATAATAAGTGAATAAAAAGTTGCACATAATTATGGACTCGTGAGAAGTGTAAATAGTTGTAAACCACTGAAATTAAAAATGAACAAAGCATATCTATCTATCTATCCGTTCTATCGTCATACCCTCAATGTCAATCAAAGGAATGGGAAGGATAAACCTTCTAACGTGCCTAAGGCCATATTCCCTAATCCATCTATGAGTTTCCCTTTAACCTCCCTGGCGGTATGATTCTTTCAGATTTTAGGTGCTAAAAGCGGTACCATTATTTGCAAGAGAATTTGGCGTTTTATACTGTAGGCTTGTAATTCTTAGGAATAACTCACTGAAATCTATCCAAACAAGAGTCTAATAGACATCCTGGGTATGATTTTTTTTTTTTTTCTTATTAAAAATTATAATATAATAAATAATTATAAAAAATTATAACAAATAATAATATAATTATAGTAAAAATTATTCAATAATGTAATCAAATCAAAATCACTGAAATTTGCTCAGTTGCAGAATTTTTGCTGTCATTATTTATTTTTTTTATGACGAATTTCCCCATAAATCGCTATCGCTAAATTCTGCAAGTGATTCTGATTTATTATCGCTGTTTTTTAGCTGCTCTAAAACAATTTTTGCCATAAAGGGACACTTTTGGTTGCTATGGGCAATCTACAGTTTGCAGGGAGAAAGAACAGTTTTTATTATATAAAAGGACATGTAGTGCACAGGGCAGACCACTAGGGACATGGGGGGTGTGTATTTTTTACATACAGTACTGTAATCTATAAGATTACAGTGTACTGTATGTATAGTGTTTGTTTACATTTTTAAATTTGGCGCCGTTCCCCCCCCTAAGTCGCGACGCTCGCAGGGAAGGGAATCGGCGGAACACACAGCATCAGGCGGACATCCGCCCGCCGTGTACTGCGGGGATTCATCGCTGGATCGCAGAGAAAAGGTAAGTAAACTTTTTTCTGCATCCAGCGAGGTAAGCGCGTGTGTGGCACGGGGTTACCGATCTTAGCTTAAAAATCTCACCCCGTGCCACACACGGGAAGACCGCCAGGGAGGTTAACACTGTTGTGACTGTGATTGATAAAGTCTGTTGAATGTAAGAAAAAAAAAAAAGGTAGTAAGACACGACAATTTGAGTAATGTGCGCAGATTTCGAAACACAATACACATCATTAAAATACACGACCACGGGATTCCGTGCCAAGGAATTACAGAAGGCTGTACTTGATTTATGGTTGAAAAATGACTGCCTTGTGTGCACATTTTTGGGCGAGTAATTTCAGTTATGTGCACACAGTTTCTGGGTGAAAAATTATTATTGTACTTTCAAGCACTGTCGCTGGTAAACTAGCAGGCATTATATCAAAGTGCTGTTTGTTTTAGAAGAGATGCTGAATAATTGCTTTCTATTAACCTTAAACAGCGCTCTTGTGCCTAATAATTAACATTAACTGCAAGAGATATTTCAGAACAGTGGTAAACTGATGAGGTTAAAGCTGAATTCTGGGATTAACAAATATTATATGAATACAAGCGGAATGTGTATTCTTACTTGAATCTTCGGGTGCTTTGTATATTTCTTCCAGATCTGTGTGGTAATTCAGTTTTTTCCTCTAATAAAGACCGGTCACTGCTGTTCTCTCTACTTGTGCAGGGTGACTGGTCTTGTCTCCGCCCCTTCCTGTCTTCCTGTAGTTTTCTACAGGCAGCCTGTAGTAGGTGGGCCCATGGACCCCCCCCCCCCCCACACACACACAGCTCTACTCTCTGCACAGTCTATGTACAGCATAGTGATGATGTTCTTGCTAATTTTACAAGGTAATGAAGCATGTGGACCTCTCAAACATTTTTGTGGCTATTGAGGAGAATATTTAAATGAAATCTTTTATGCCGCTGCAAGGATGAAATTGATTGTGATAAATCATGTTCAGTAGTGCATTCTAAAGTTGGGTGCTCTTACTTGGTGTTAGAGAATAGTGTTGAGCAGAATATGCCATATTCGATTTCGCGATATATCACGAATATATAGTCGAATATTCGAGATATATTCGCTAAATACGAATATTCGTGATATATTTTGGAAATGAAATCATTGCGAATTTTCGCTATCGCGAATGCGAATGCGAATTGCGAATTGCGAATGCGAATATTCGAGAAATGCGGAATGGAGCACTCTGATTGGCTCAGAATATTCGTGATATATTACAATACACAATAATTGCGAATATTCGAGAAATGCGGAATGGAGCACTCTGATTGGCTCAGAATATTCGTGATATATTACAATACACAATAATTGCGAATATTCGAGAAATGCGGAATGGAGCACTCTGATTGGCTCAGAATATTCGTGATATATTACAATACACAATAATTGCGAATATTCGGCAAATGCGGAAGGAGCACTCTGATTGGCTCAGAATATTCGTGATATATTACAATACACAATAATTGCGAATATTCGAGAAATGCGGAAGGAGCACTCTGATTGGCTCAGAATATTCGTGATATATTACAATATAAAATAATTGCGAATATTCGAGAAATGCGGAAGGAGCACTCTGATTTGGCTCAGAATATTTGTGATATATTACAATATAAAATAATTGCGAATATTCGAGAAATGCGGAAGGAGCACTCTGATTGGCTCAGAATATTCGTGATATATTACAATATAAAATAATTGCGAAATTTCGAGAAATGCGGAATGGAGCACTCTGATTGGCTCAGAATATTCGTGATATATTACAATATAAAATAATTGCGAAAAATGTCGAGAAATGCGGAATGGAGCACTCTGATTGGCTCAGAATATTCGTGATATATTACAATACAAAATAATCGCGCGATATCGCTATTGCCTAATAATCGCATTGCGATTTTTCGGGAATATAAAATGAGCGCTGCAGCTACTCGGCCCAAGGTCTCTAATCATACCAGCAATGCTTTTAGACGTCGATGGGGATCTCTAGGATGTGATCTGTTGTGAAAAAAAATTGAAAAAATACGAATATTCGAAATAGCGAATATTCACTGCGATATTCGCGTTATTCGCGAATACTCGAATATGCAATATTCGTAGCGAATATTCGCAATGCGAATATTCGTGAGCAACACTATTAGAGAAATGGCCACAGAAGAACTGGCAATATTGCCAATATCCATCATGGTAGCATCTGACGAACTTCCTTGCGCAATGGTGCACGTGATGCATGAACCCAGGGCCGATCCTAGGCAGGGTGCACAGGGTGCATTGCACCCATGCGCCTGCAGAGGTGGGGGCACCGAAGTGCCAGAGTTCTCCCCTCCCTCCTTCTCTCTTGTTTGTGTCAGTTCATAACTGATGTTCTGAACATAGGTGTGTGTCCGCCCAGAACTGATGTGTGAGCATAGTACAGCCCTTACAGCCTGGCAGTGATCGGGGGAGGGGCCGCTCCTCTTCCTGACATGAGAGTTCTAGTTTTCAGTGGCTGCTGAGTGCTGATGTGCAGGAATTAATTCCTAACACTGGAAATCTTGGAGCCCGCACTGTCTCCACCAACTCCAGTTGGAATGCCTCCACCTCCCATCTTTATCTCAGGCTGCACAGAGAGAGAATCGAGGTGTGTCACAGTGTTCAGTGTGCTCTGTGCTGGGGGATGGCATCTCCAGCATCCCTTTACACGTGCTCTGGGCTGCTCCTGCTCTAGATGTTTTATGGCATGATAGATTGCATAGTATACACAGCCCCTGCCCATTCCTGTGCCTAGTCCATCTACAGATGTGATGTATAATGAGATGTAAAGGGGAGGCGTTAGTAAAATGACAAAATGCCCATGTGGGGGCGCCAGAAATATTTCTGCACCCAGGCACCTGTGACCCTAGGATCGGCCCTGCATGAACCAGCATACGCAGATGTGCAAACAGGTGAACGCACGTGCTCAATGGCGCATGCATGGAGTGACAGATGCTGGTGCCCACTGACCTATTTAAACCTGCTGCTGTGAGCACTAGATTGCTGGATTATCGTCACCCCCCTCTGTTCCCTTTGCTTCCGTGTAACCTGGACCTCCCGGCTTGCCTTGACCTGCTTATCCTGATTTCCTGGATTGTACTTCTGACTCTGCTCCTGCCTGCTCCAATGTGTTTGATCACGGCTTGGTTCAACGACTCTACTACTACCGTCTAACCGTGTATGACCCCGGGTTGGCTCACCGACTCTACTACTACCAATCTAACTGTGTATGACCCCTGGCCTGGCTCCTGGTTCTGGTTTCGGTCTGTTCTGCTGCCAAGTATGCCTGGTGCCACACAAGCACACCTGCTCTATAGTGCATCCTGCTTGCTCCAGCTACCTTCCGGTGACCAGCTCTTCAGACCACAGTAACTGGCGAACCTTACTTCTTTGGGCACTGCATTCCCTGTACCACCTTCAGGGGTGTGCTGCACTTAGCCGCAAGGGGAGCCCTTTCAGCATCTGGGCCTTGCACCTGGTACGTGAAATTTGGCTTTGGACATATGGTAGCTGTAGTGGAAGGTGTACATTCTGAAAAAAAAAATGTTGTCCTAAGCACACTTGACTAAATAGATTCATTTTTAATAGGCTGCACCCTGTCTTGACCTTCTTCTGAAAATGGTAGGTACTTGACCCTATTGCTGATTCTGTGGCATCTATTTTCTCAATACATAGTGGTTGATTTACTAAAAATGACAAGTGCAAAATATGGTGCAGCTCTGCATGGAAGCCAATCAGCCTCTAACTTCAGCTTGTTCAACTACAGTAAAGGAGTTGTAAAGGTTTGTTTTTTATTTTCTAAATCGGTTCCTTTAAGCTAGTGCATTGTTGGTTCACTTACCTTTTCCTTCGATTTCCCTTCTAAATGTTTTTTTCTTTGTTTTCTTTGTCTGAATTTCTCACTTCCTGTTCCTCTTCAGTAAGGTGTTCAGTAAGCTGTTCTAAATGACTTTCCATGGCTCGGATGATGGTGGAAAGCTTACTGAGGAGAAACAGGAAGTGAGCAATTCAAACAAAGAAAAAAAACATTTAGAAGGGAAATTGAAGGAAAAGGTAAGTGAACCAACAATGCACTAGCTCAATGGAACCAATTTAGAAAATAAAAGACAAACTTTTACAAGCCCTTTAAGCTGGAATGTGATTGGTTTGTATGTAGAGTTGCACCAGATTTTGCACTCTCCAGTTTTAATAAATCTCCCCCATAGTGTCACAGTACAAGGAGTTGTGTTCATGGGTGTTTGGCCTATGACAGTGATTCTGTCGCTGGTGGCACCACAACAATGACAGGATCTCTGGAGTGGGCAAGTAAACCACTCACTTGTTTCTATGGTATCACATCTTCACTGGTTAGACTAGTAAGTTCATAGGTGTGCGCAGCCTATTGCATTAGGATGTGCACCCTAAAGCTCCACCATATACAGTATGCGTTTGACATATTTACCGGCCTCTTCCCCTCCTGAAACATAGGGAGGAAGGGGGAACCAGGGAGCACACAGGGGGACCCGGGCAACAGAAAGATGAGGAACAGGGACAGGAGGGGTGGCTTAATTGGTACCAATCCTCTGTGTTTTTCTCCTTTTTGACGAGAGGGAGAGGAGGAGGACTACTTTCAGCTGCTGCAGAAGGAAAATACAATTCGGTTCCACCCTGACGCTTTTCCTGTCCAGTTTCCGAGGGTCGACAAGAAAGGATTGCGGTTTGCCTGTCACCTGCTCGCCATGGACGGGTTGCCAACCCCAGAATTAGGGTGTGCCCAGGCACACCTGGCATACCCCTTACGCACACCTATGAGTTAGGTGTCACTTTTTTCACCAGCCAAAATGATGCTGATTCTCCCTCACTCTTGATCTGCATATTTAGTAGTGGATGGTAGTGGAGAGATTTAATTGGTGGTGATGAGATTTATCTGGGTCAGAACAAGCATTTGGAACAAAGTTGTAAGGTGCGCAACATAGTTTTACTCATTACAGCCCAAATCCATGAATTTCTAAATAGTTACCCTTGAAGTGGTCCTCCTGCATTACAAAGGTTAAATGCTAGTTATCCTTGGGGTGCACAGAAAGGTAGTAAATACCGGTACTTACCTTACTCATGCCTCTGTATGCTATGACCAGCTCCGGTCACACTCCAGTCACTTCAAGATACAATACAGTAAATGTCCTGTATTGCATGTAATGTCACAGAATTCTCAAATTTTCAGATTTTCGGACTTCCAAATTTCCGAATTCATGAATTTTCAAATGTATGATTTTAGATTTTTGGATTTTTTTTAATTCTAATATTTCCGAATTAACGAAAAATGAATACGGAACTAAAAAAATTGCACGTCTACACAACAACAAATAAAGCCCCGTACACACAGCCGAGGTTCTTGGCAGAAACCAGTGAGAACCTCGCAGGGAGCCGCATTCTGCCGAGAACCTCGGCCGTGTGTACGCTCTCGGCGAGCCCCGTCCGTCGGGAAACCCGTCGAGCAAATAGAGAACAGGTTCTCTATTTGCTCGACGGCCCGTCGGGATGAATGGCTGGTTGCCTTTCCCGACGGGCGGGTCGCCGATTCTGACGGCCGGCAGAGAACCTCGACGGGCGGAACGATGTATAGCTATGTTAATTGTTAAAAAATAAGTGCGTATTGTTTTTAAAATCGAGTAATATACGGCACATGCTCAGTTGCTCTCTATTTTTAGGCACTGTGCCAAATTTATAGAGGCTGATGATCTGATCTGCTGACAATTTAAAGATTTACTGCTGTTCAGGGGCTCTGGGCTGTAGCAAAATGGCAGACTCCAGGAAGAAAAAACAGGAAAGCCAATGTATTTACTTAAAGTACACCAAGCCCTAACTGAATAACATTTAGCTGGCTAAAAAGGCTGTAAATCATAAACAATTGTTTTGTTTTTTACATAAATTTTTTTCAGACACATTGGCCCAGATTCACAGAGATGGGCGCATATTTACGCCGGTGTAGCGCACACATAGTACGCTACGCCGACGCAGAAAACAGGAAAGCCCCGTACACACAACAGGGAACCTCAATGGGTGGAACACATCGTTCCGCCCGTCGAGGTTCTCTGCCGGCCGTCAGAATCTGCGACCCACCCGTCGGGAATGGCAACCAGCCATTCATCCCGACGGGTCGTCGAGCAAATAGAGAACCTGTTCTCTATTTGCTTGACGGGTTTCCCGACGGTCGGGGTGAGCAGAGAGCGTACACACGGCCGAGGTTCTCGCTGGAATGCAGCTCCCAGCGAGGTTCTCGCTGGTTTCTGGCGAGAACCGCGGCCGTGTGTACGGGGCCTAAGGCCGCGTACACACGATCAGTCCATTAACCGATGAAGCTAACTGATGGTCTGATGTGCCTACACACCATCGTTTAAAAAACCAATCGTGTTAGAACGCGGTGACGTAAAACACAACGACGTGCTGAAAAAAATTAAGTTCAATGCTTCCAAAGCATGCGTCAACTTGATTCTGAGCATGCGTTAAATTTTAAAGCAAGTTGGCTTTTTTTAAACTGAAGGTTAGATAACCTATGGGGCCCACACACGGTCGGTTTTGACCGATGAAAACGGTCCATCAGCCCAATTTTTGGTTTAATGTGAAAGATGATGTTACACCGAGTAAATAGATACCTAACATGTCAGGATTTAAAATTGCATATGCTTGTGGAATGACAACAAACGACAGTACTTAAAAATCTCCATAGGTTACACTTTAACGACTTCGGGACCTACGCATGGCTAAATACGTCCTCTTTTTGAAGAGGGATATCCCGGTAATGGCAGCAGCTTCTGCCACAACCGAGATATCCATCTCTTCAGGCGCCGGCCCTGTAAACGATAATGGTGGTCTGTGCAGTGTATTTGCCGCAAGATCACCGTTATTGGCGGCGGGAGAGAGTCCCCCCTCCCGCCACTCTCCCGCTCCCTCTGCCGCTTACCGGAGCCATCGGCAGCGGCGGTGTTGATCGGGTCCTTCTTCCTGCTTGCCATGGATACAAGTGAGGGCAAAAATCACGTCACTTACGCCCATACGTCTTAAAGGGACAATTTATTATTGTAATTTTTTTATTGCATTTTAACCTAAATATGAGATCTGAGGTCTTTTTGACCCCAGATCTAATTTTTAAAAAGGACCTGCCATACTGTTTTCTATTACAAGGGATGTTTACAGTAATAGGAATAAAAAAGTGATCAAATAAAAAAAAACAAAAAAAAATGTGAAAAAATAAATAAAATAAAGTCAAATAAATAAGATTTTTTTTTTTAAATCGCTCCTGTCCCGACGAGCTTGCGCGCAGAAGCGAATGCATACGTGAGTAGCGCCCACATATGAAAACGGTGTTAAAACCACACATGTGAGGTATCGCCATCACGATCGTTAGAGCGAGAGCAATAATTCTAGCCCCAGATCTCCTCTGTAACTTAAAACATGCAACCTGTAGAATTTTTTAAACGTCGCCTATGGAAATTTTTAAGGGGAAAAGTTTGATGCCATTCCACGAGCGGGCGCAATTCTGAAGCGTGACATGTTGGGTATCAATTTACACGGCATAACATTATCTTTCACAATATAAAAAAAATTGGCTAAATTTACTGTTGTCTTATTTTTTAAATAAGACCGGTGTGCCATCTGGGGCCCTGGGGACCTTTGGGCCCCTGGGGACCTCCGGACCCCTAAAAAAAATAAATAATAATAATAAAAAAAAAATGTAATGCCCTGTCAACAGACATTCCACCCTTATCACTATCAGTAATATGGTCCAGCTCAACTAGGTGAGGATTTTCAGTGTATGAAATTCAATTTATACAACATCAACAAGGTTTCTAGGGTGTATCTCTAATGTTCAGCTCCTCTGCCCTTGTTGCCCACGGCTAGTATTGGCTAATAAAATGGCTGCCAGAAATTGCCATGTATTACATAGCATAAGCCATTACATCAAAATGTAGCCATTATTGTGTGAAATAACACTTGCAGGTAGTCTGCAAGTGTCAGTTAGTAAAACAGTGTAACGATGTATGTCACATTGTATTTACTATTTAAAGTGGAGTTCCGCCAAAAAAATAAAAATAATAAAAAAAAATATTAAAAGTCAGCAGGTTCAAATACTGCATCTGTTGACTTTTAATATATGGACACTTAACTGTCCAGGGCGCCGGCTATGTCGGGTCCTGAAGCCGATTTTTCTGGGACCTGTGTGTCTCCCAGAAGACCGCGGGGGACGGACATGGTGTAGGTCACCGTGGTCCCAGTGGTGATCTATGCCCGGAAGTGGGAGCAAATACCTGTATTAGACAGGTATCTGCTCCCTCCTCCCCCCTGAAAGGTGCAAAATGTGACACGGGGGGGGGGGGGGTGATTCCAAAAGTGGAAGTTCAATTTTTGGGTTGGAACTCTGCTTTAATCCATATGCAGATCAAAGTCGTAACCTTTGATCTTCGTATACAAACCTTTCAAGTAAAAAATACGTTTTTAATAAAATATATTCCTATTTAATCCCTTACTAACCCCATTGTTAACCCTACTCAGCCCTAGTAAACGCCTTCCTTTTTTTTCCTCTTTTTATTCATTTTGAACCCAATTTCAGGAGAGAGCAGACGGAAGTCCACTGTCTGCTCATGTCACAGAGTTGGTCCAGGCTCGGGCGTCATCACAATCATAGAGTCAGGATCTGCTCATATCCCTGGACCGGTACCCGGCTGAGTCCGCCGCTCCTACCCCCTCCCCAGCTCAGTCCAGCCCAGTGTGCGAGATGAGCAGAGAGATGTGACTGATAGTCAGCAGCTCTCTGCTCATGCAGCTGTGAGAACCAAGTGAACCAAGAGAACCATACTTCTCATTTAAGTATTCAGAATGATTTTGCTAAATAAACAAGCCCATAGTAGACACGTAAAAATTGCTCTAGTACATAACATATATAAAGGTATACAACATACAAGGCCATTCACAACATCGCCCCCATCTACATCACTAACCTCATCTGCAGAAATCACCCAAATCGTCTCCTCAGCTCCTCCCAGGACCACCTGCTCTCTTGTTACCTCCTCCCATGCTCGCCTTCAGGATTTCTCCAGAGCCTTTCCCATCCTCTGGAACTCCCTGCCCCGATATGTCCGATCAGCACCCAACCCTGTCCACCTTTAGGAGATATCTGAAAACTCATTTATTCAGGGAAGCCTATCCTACACCCACCTAACAACCCCTAACCTAACAACCCCTAACCTAACAACCCCCCCCCCCCCCCTTTAGAATGTAAGCTCTATGAGCAGAGCCCTCCTGTACCTTTTGTATTGAATTGTACTGTAATTGCACTGTCCTCCCTCTACATTGTAAAGCGCAGCGTAAACGGATGGCGCTATATAAATCGGGAATAATAACAATAAAGGTACGAGAGCTAAAGTGGTAATAATGTGAACCTGTTGCTGGAATGGGTCCATGTAGACAGAAAGGCCCGGATTCACAAAGCACTTACGCCGACGTAACTCACCTTTTCCCGGCAAAGCATAAATATGCGTCACCAAATGTGAGTCACAAACCAAGATATGCCTAAAAATAGGCCATCCTACCCCGACGTATCTTACTTACGCTGGCGCGGCGTGGGCGCAAATATGGTCTGGACGTATGTTGCTTCTCCCATTGATTAGGCATTCACATATGCAAATTAGGGAAATACGGCGATTCACGAACGTACTTACGCCTGGCGCATGATATACGCAGTTTGCGTAAGCTTTACATCCGGCGTAAAGTTATTCCCCATAGATGAGGCGCAACCCATGCAAAGGTATGGACCAGGAAACACAAGCCTACATATTGTACGTTGGACGTCTGTGAATATGGGCCCACGTGGGTATGGCCGGGCGTAGGTTACGTTAACGGCGTACACAGTGATCCGGCGTATCTTAGGCAGTTGTTCCGACGTGGTTGTGCGCATGTGCACGGTGATACGTCCACGTCTCGACGCATGCGCAGTTCGTTTTAAGTACTTGTCTGGCGCCCGGCCCATCATTTGCATGGGGTCACGCTTCATTAGCATGGATCATGCCCACTTCCAGCCCACTTCCACCTACTTCCACTTACACCGGCTTACGCCTAGGAAATATACGCTACGCCGGCGCAGAGTTGGGAGCAATAGCTTGCTGAATTCAGTGCATGCCATTTTCGCGCTGTGCCGGCGTAGCGTACTATGTGTGCGCTACATCGGCGTAAATATGCGCCCATCTCTGTGAATCTGGGCCAATGTGTCTGAAAAAAAATTATGTAAAAAACAAAACAATTGTTTATGATTTACAGCCTTTTAGCCAGCTAAATGTTATTCAGTTAGGGCTTGGTGTACTTTAAGTAAATACATATTACTGTGCTACAGCCCTGTCATTCAGATATGAATTTATATAGTATAACTGGTGGTGCTAAAGTGATGCAGGAAATGTCAGCACTATGCCAAAATAAAAAACAAACACACCATTAAAGCTTTATGGAAACATCTAGGGAGATTTATTAGCTTAGTTTGACAACACAACAGTTTAAAATAGGGCCACCAATACATTTCTTTACTAACAATGAGCCTATAAAAAAATTAAAAACATGCCCCTGACCAAAAGCTGGATTTCCATCCCTGGGGCCAACTTTTGAGATATCTATTAGCAAAAGTATGTAGGCATAGGACACAAGTTAAACCCACAAGTACTTTTTTTTTTGTTTGTTTTTTTACTACTACTTTATATAGGCTTTTGAAATTTACAAATGCAGACATTTAGAAACTGGATGAAAGGTTTAACATTTGGAAACACTTTTTGAAAGATAAATAATGCATTTTAAATACAACTATATAGATCAGACTAAAATGAGGCACAAATTAGGAGAGAGAGGGACTTTGTTCCAAATCAGGGACAGTCCCTCGAAATCAGGGACTGGCGTCCGAACGAACTTTTGAAAAACGAACGTTCGGTCGTGAGCGCAAACGATAGTGCCATCATGTATGGACCGATAAATCGTTCAGTGGACATAAATAAAAAAAATGGTTCTTTTTTTTATATATACCTGGTGCGGAAAGTTTCGGACAGGAAACACATTAACCTTCTGATTTATCGTTCGTTTGGCAGAAAATTTCCAAACTTGTCCTTCGTTTTTTTTCGGTTTAAAAACGTCGCAACGATTATCGATTTTGTGCCCATTAACCGTTCGAAAAACGAAAGATCCTTCTTGACGACTGAATGTCGGCTGAATTTTCGTATAGTGTATGGCCAGCATTAGGAGCTATGCCTGTAGGCCCAAAGCAGCACCCCTTGGCTAGGATGACCACTTTTACATAGGACATTTGATTGTTTCACTGGTGCTAAGTAAGGATGAGCTCCGGCATGTTCACATGGTACACGTGCAGAGCCCGCCAGGAAGTCGGCACGGCTCTGCGCTAATCACAGCCAGGGGGACATTGTCCCGATGCTCGGCTGCAGAGATGTCTCCCTGGCTGATTAGCGCAGCGCCGTGCACAATTCCTGGCGGGCTCTGCACGTGTACCATGCGGACACGCCGGAGCTCATCCTTAGTGCTAAGCTCATTCAGAATATTGTGTCAATTTGTAAAATAAGCTCATAGGAGATGAATTAATTTCTGCCAATAATGCCTAGTACACCCGTATGGGTTTCCCGGCAGACTTTTTACCGCTGAGAAACCCGAGGGGAAAACCAAGAACCTGCTCGGTTACTTTTTCCCCCTAAACTCGGGAGGGTTTCCCATTGGGAAAACTACCATGAGAGCTTTGGTCAGGAAACTCGGCGGTGTGTATGCTCCACTGCAGTCTATTCCCATAGGAAAACTGCCGGCTTAAAAACAGCTGGTTCTCTTTTTTCCCAGTAGTTTTCCTGTCGGGAAAACTGCGATGGAGCATACACACACGGCCGGGATTCCCGGTCAAAAGCTCTCATGGTAGTTTTCCCCAATGGGAAACTCGTACGTGTGTATGAGGCATAAGTAGGGATGAGCCGAACACACCTGGGTTTGATTTGCGGGAGGTCAGACAAACTGTGCTAAAGTCCTGTATATTATTCCAACCCTGTTTATTTAATTGGAGCTGAAGCTTTAGAATCAGTTCTGGACATTTTCATAGCCAACAGGCACATTATTATCAAAAAATTGCACGGGGGGCTGAGCACTGCCCTGGGAGACATGTACTAATGCAAAAACAATAAAACAAATAGCATTTGGCAGGGACCAGCAATTTTAATAATGCTTAGAGTGAAACATTAAAAATTGTAAATTCCTAAAATAACAAGCTTGGGGGACGCCTTAACCTGCCTGTGAAGTTGCGTACAATGCATAGTGACTTATACAATTAAGAATAAATACTATTTAAATTGCAGGTAAATGACATTTCCTTGCCAGCTTTGTTAAGGGTTTGTATGCTGTGCTTTGCTAAAAGAAAAAAAAAGAAGTCGTCGGTAAAATGCAAATTTCAGTCAAATGTTTTTATTTAAAATGTCACTTTTGCAGTAGTACATTGTATTACAAGAGAAAAAATAATAGCTTTGGGCCCCCCCCAACATTCATACAATTATCTTATGAATTTTTAATGGGAAACCCTAAGCAAAAATCTGGGAGGGGGGCCCTAAAGTTTCAACAGCTAGGAGCCTCGACAGAGTTTAATCCGGTACTGCTTCAATCTGTTACTCGGATAGCTTTGATTATCCTTTCAAGATGGAGGATGCACCTGCTTGTGGGCCTATTGCTAGGTGATGCATTTCAGTGTTTCCATACCTTTGTCTTTAAATGTGAGTGTTTAAAGGGTCACTAAAGGAAAAAAAATGTTTTGCTGAAATGACTGTTTACAGGGTATGGAGACATAAAAGTTAACTGATTCCTTTTCAAAAATGATTAAAAATAGATAAAAATCAATCATATAATGTGCCTGCAGGTTAGTTTCACTTTTGAACTGGCTTCATGTTTCTGCGAAGTAGAAATAGACACACAGAACAAAAACAAACAAATCCAGGGCAGTGTTTTGTTTTTAAAATGAATCTGATTGGTTCTGGGAAGTTTTAGACACACAGTAATGACAGCTTAAACCATCGTGAGAAATTCTCCCAGCACTGGGGTTATAAGGAAACAGACAAGCAGGAAGTGTGGAGATCAGAGCAGGATTACAGCAACTTCAAAGCAAAAACGAACAATAAGGACATGAAACCAGTACTGCAGTAAGGTAAAGGAAGCTATTTAGCTAAAATAGGAATTGCAAAATCAAGTGATTTTCTTACATTCTGAACTGGTTAACCATCCAGATCTAAGTGGACTATATACATATTTCTTGATCGTACATCACGGGACACAGAGCGCATAGCCATTACATATGGGTTATATGGAGTACCTTCAGGTGTGGACACTGGTGTAATCAACTTCACAGGAAGTTCCTCCCTATATAACCCCCTCCCACTGAGAGTGCTTTAGTTTTTCCGCCAGTGTCTTAGGTGTTGGTCACGTCTAGCTGTCCCTCGGAGGTCTCGGGACCCAGGATAGCTAGCCGGATCCGTCCGAAGTGCTTCAGAGCCAAGATGTACGGTACCCGGGCCCTGCTGGAGTGGGGTTTTGCCTATAATGCCTCTCCTTGGAGGGCTGGATTCTGGGCTCCAGTGCTTTAGTCTCTTCCAAGAACTAAAAGTTACTGATGCCAGGATGCTATATAGGTCCAGGGGTGTGGGTTCCTTAACACAGGAC
This sequence comes from Rana kukunoris, assembly GCA_029574335.1. Classification (NCBI taxonomy): domain Eukaryota; kingdom Metazoa; phylum Chordata; class Amphibia; order Anura; family Ranidae; genus Rana; species Rana kukunoris. The sequence continues at coordinate 66,034,188 of CM056050.1, read as the reverse complement.
CCCGGTCCCTGAAGGTCCAAGACAATACCCACGGAGATGGGGGAAGGCTGGGCCTCTTGCATTTTGCAATACCCTGCGGCGTGGAGCAGGTAAGAGGGAACCTGCGGGACTTGGTTCGACAGTAGGTATCCCCCTGGGGGTTCTGGGTTGGCTAATGGTATGCTTGTGCATCAGCCACTATCTCCACTATGTCTGTTGAGGCAGGATGGGATTCTAATGTTTACCCAGATAACATGTAGATATATGTATACTTGTGTAAGTTATATATTTGCTACTCACCCCAGGTCTGCCTGTTAACACTGATACTGCAACCCCACATGTTTTAAAGAGGAAATTGCTGGTTAAAACTCCTGTTTCTTAGGAAGCCCATGGGGACAGCTTCCTCGCTGTGTGTGCACTACAATAAGATTAGTGCTTACCTGGTGTCTGTTGGTGCTGCATAACGCTGGTCCATGTTGTTCCTCTGCTCTGCTTCCTCCATGTGGGTTCGGCGTGGTGCGCGCGATCGTGCGCGCGATCGTGCGCGCGATCATGCGCGCGTGTGTGCGCGCGCATACGCGCGCGCGTGCACGCCGCCTTTTATAGCGTCGGCGTGCGTCGGGGGGGCGGGCCAGCAGCGTCAGGGTCTGTATAAAGGAAAAACTTTTCTCTGGCTGGTCTTTCCCTCCTGGAGGCAGAGGAAGAAAGGATACAGAGCGTGCAGCTGGGTCTTTTGGCCACACAGGGACACCTAGTGGCGGTTTAGTGGATCTTCAGGTCTAGGACTTAGGTCCACTATAGACCAGAAAAAAAAAAAAAAAAAAAAAAAAAAAAAAAAAAAAAAAAAAAAAAAAAAAGGGTTTTTTTGCTTAAAGGGACTCAGCCTTAGATCCAGCAGTATCTGAGTCTACCTTGGACTCCGGCTAACGGGCATTGGTGTGTCAATACTCACAGGCTTCCTCGGTATTGCCACCTCCCAGGCGGGTAAAAAAGATTTTTTGAAAAAAAAAAAAAAAAAAAAAAAAGAGAAATATAAAAGAAAAAGAGAGAAATTAGTTCTTTTTCATTTTCTCTCATACCTGCCCTCATATTGGTTATTCCTAGCTACAACAGTCAGGTGTTGGCTATAGGGGTGACCCAAGGTTGTACAATGGCTCCAAAGGGATCTGGACCAGCCAAGGCTGCTAAAGGTACCAAAAAGCAAAAGGGGTCTCCATCGGGGTCAGAGGATTTGGGCCAGGCTTCTACGGCCCCACCCTCGCCAGTCAGGACACCGAGTGGCATAGTACAAGAGCCATTGGGGGTGCTGGGGGCAGAGGCGGCCCCCGATCCACCCATTCCCGTTTACGTGACGGAAGAAATGCTAGCAGCCACCATGTGTGGGCTAGAGAAAAGGTTAACTGCGTTGTTTTCCCGTCCTTGCCCAAGTAGCAAGCGGGCTAGATCCCCTTCACCCAGTGTGGGGTTTTCAGATGCGGAGGTCTCCTCTTCAGAGGAACGGGACCCACAAGGGGATCAGGCAGACCCAAGTCCCGACGGTTCAGACAGGGAAAATTCCACTATAGATGAATATTTTTCGGCCTCTCAAGCGGAGGGCCTGTGGATCCAGTCTTTGACAGATATGGTTCGCACTGCCTTTAAACTTCCAGTGCCAGAACTAGTAGCCCCGGAGGTATCCTCATTGGGTTCTTTAAAGGCCCCATTAACTGGTGCATCCTTTCCAATGCACCCCCTTCTGCGGAACGTGATTTACCAAGATTGGGCTCGACCTGATAGAATCTTTGTCCCTCCTAAAAGATTCTCTATTCTCTACCCTATGGAAGAGGAATATGTAAAGAAATGGGCTCTCCCTACAGTGGACGCAGCCATTTCCTGCGTGAATAAATCCCTGACTTGTCCGGTTGAAAATGTCCATATGTTCAAGGATCCGGTCGACAAGAAATTCGAGACCCTACTGAAAGCAGCTTTTACCTCAGTAGGTGCCATGGTTCAGCCAGCAGTAGCAGCCATTGGTGTTTGTCAGGCCTTGAAGGATCAGGCAAAGCATATATTGAAGGACATGCCGGCTCAGCATACTCATGAATTAGCAGAATTCCCTAGGGCTCTCTGCTTTGCAGTAGATGCTATTAAGGACTCCATCCAACAGGCATCCCGTTTATCTCTACTGATGGTTCACATGCGTCGTCTTTTGTGGCTAAAGAACTGGTCAGCAGAGGCACCCTGCAAAAAGCTTCTAGCAGGGTTTCCCTTTCATGGGGGAAGACTATTCGGGGAAGACCTAGATAAATATATCCACACCATATCAAGTGGAAAAAGTACTTCCTTACCGGTCAAGAAAAGACCGCGTGGGCCCACGTTTAAACGACAGGCCATTGCAGGCTCGGCCCCTTCGACTTCCCGTCAGTATCGACGGCCTCCCGGGCGTTCAACAGTTAATAGCCGCCCACAGGGACAAGCCGCGGCAAACAAGAGGCCCTGGTCTCGCAAGCCGGCTAAACCAGTCATCAAATCAGATTCATGAAGGGGCGCCCCCACTCTCTTGGGTGGGGGGAAGACTTCAGTTTTTCTCCGAAGTCTGGAAGGCCAGAATTCCCGACTCTTGGGTTCGGTCCGTAGTAGCCTCAGGCTACAAACTAGAGTTTCGAGAAATCCCCCCTCCTCATTTTCAGGGGTCAAGTCTTCCAAGCGACCCGTTAAAGAGGGCCTCTCTCGTAAAGGCGTTGGATCGCCTCTTGCTCCAAGGAGTAATTGTAGAAGTACCAACCCAAGAAAGGGGTCTGGGATTCTACTCCAACCTTTTTGTTATACCAAAACCCAATGGCGACGTCAGGCCTATATTAGACCTCAAACGCCTAAATCGCTTTCTAAGGATTCAGACCTTCCGTATGGACTCCATACGTTCAGTGACAACCAGCCTGCATCAGGGCGACTTCCTAGCATCTATAGACATAAAGGATGCATATCTGCATGTGCCAATTTACCCAGCACATCACAAGTTTCTTCGTTTTACGATAAACCAAAGTCATTATCAGTTCGTAGCCCTCCCTTTCGGGTTGGCAACAGCTCCACGGGTATTCACAAAGGTGTTAGCCCCGGTACTAGCCGTCCTAAGGACAGAAGGCATCTTGGTCCTAGCATACCTGGACGATCTCCTGGTTATCGACAGTTCAGCTTCCAACCTCAATCATGCAGTAGTCCGCACAGTGCGGCATCTAGAAGAGTTCGGGTGGATTGTGAACCAAGAAAAATCAAGGTTACATCCCACAAGACAGTTGGAATATCTAGGCTTTCGGTTAGATACAGAATGCCAGAAGGTATTTTTACCTCAAGAGAAGATCAGGTCGTTGATTCAAACGATTCAAATAGTCTTAGGCAAAAAGAAGCCGACTATTCGCCTATGCATGCGACTGCTGGGGAAGATGGTGGCCGCCTTCGAAGCAGCGCCCTACGCCCAGATCCATACCAGAATTCTGCAAGCAGCTATTCTCTCTGCTTGGAACAAGTCCATACAGGCATTAGACCGTCCATTAGTTCTTTCTCCAGAAGTCAGGCACAGCCTGTACTGGTGGCTGATCCCTCAAAAATTATCAAAAGGGAAAACCTTTTGCCCCATCTCGTGGAAAATAGTAACCACAGATGCCAGCCTAACAGGTTGGGGGGCAATCTTAGGAAAACGGACCCAGCAGGGACAGTGGTCAGAGGCAGAAAGTCTGCTTCCCATCAATGTCCTAGAGATCAGAGCTGTTCGGTTGGCCCTGGTCGCCTGGACTCTCCCCCTGCAGGGTCTGCCAGTAAGGATACAGTCCGACAATGCCACGGCGGTGGCATACATAAACCACCAGGGGGGCACAAAGAGCCTGGCGGCTCAAAGGGAAGTAAACCTAATTTTTGCATGGGCCGAAGCCCATGTACCCTGCATCTCAGCAGTGTTCATCCCAGGGATAGACAATTCTCAAGCAGATTTTTTGAGTCGTCAACAGTTGCTCCCGGGAGAGTGGTCTCTTCACCCCCAGGTATTCCAAGAGATTTGCCAAAGATTCGGAGTTCCCGATGTGGACATCATGGCAACAAGATTCAACAAGAAATTGGACAAATTTGTATCCCGAGCCAGGGACCCCTCGGCCTACGGGACCGATGCGTTGGTTTGCCCCTGGCACCAGTTTTCTCTCCTGTATGCGTTCCCTCCACTACAGATGATTCCCCGCCTTCTACGAAGGATCAGGGTGGAGCGCAGGCCGGTGATCCTGGTGGCCCCAGCCTGGCCCAGAAGGGCTTGGTACGCACTCATCGTGAGGATGTCAGTAAGGGCACCGTGGCCACTCCCCCTGCGCCCAGATCTGCTGTCTCAGGGCCCGATCTACCACCCTGCTTCACAGCAGCTAAATTTGATGGCTTGGCGGCTGAATCTCTAATTCTTAAGGGCAGAGGCCTCTCGGCCCAAGTCATATCTACGTTAATTCAAGCTAGAAAGCCAGTCTCTAGAAATATCTATTACAGAGTCTGGAGAACCTATGTGGAGTGGTGCGAGTCTCAAGGAGGGCATCCTCGCAAGTTTTTTATTGACAGGATCTTGCGATTCCTCCAGGTTGGCGTTGACAAGGGGTTGGCTCTTAGTACTCTAAAGGGGCAGGTGTCTGCCTTATCGATATGGTTTCAAAGGCCTTTGGCCACACATTCGCTTGTAAAAACCTTTTTGCAGGGGGTCTTGCATGTAAATCCCCCTATTAGAGCTCCCCTCTGCCCCTGGAATTTAAATCTGGTCTTGTCAGCTTTACAAAAGCAGCCGTTTGAACCTCTGACAGAAATCCCTCTTGTGCTGCTAACCCGAAAGTTGGTTTTCTTGGTGGCTATGGCTTCGGCCAGAAGGGTCTCCGAGCTGGCAGCCTTGTCTTGCAGGGAACCGTACCTTATTCTGCATAAGGACAGAGTGGTTCTGCGGCCTCAGCCTTCTTTCCTTCCTAAGGTCATATCCAGTTTTCACTTGAATCAGGACCTAGTCCTACCATCCTTCTTTCCTACTCCCCAGTCCAGAGAGGAAAGATTGCTTCATACTTTGGATGTGGTCCGAGCCATGAGGGTTTATCTCAAGGCTACAGAAAAGATTAGGAAAACAGATGTGCTTTTCATTCTTCCGGATGGCCCCAAGAAGGGTCAGCCGGCTGCCAAGTCTTCCTTGGCTAGGTGGATTAAGCAGCTGATTTTTCAGGCCTATGGTCTGAAGCGCGTTCCACCTCCCTTATCAGTTAAAGCCCATTCTACGAGGGCCATGAGTGCCTCTTGGGCGGCACACCATCAGATCTCTATGGCACAGGTTTGCAAAGCGGCAACCTGGTCTTCCGTACATACGTTTACTAAATTTTATAAGTTGGACGTCACAAAGGCTGCGGACGCAGCATTTGGGCAGGCGGTCCTACGGGCAGCAGTATAGAATCCTCTGGCCCGGTTCACGCCCCCTTTTTTCTGTTGGTGGAGCTATTTTACCTCCTGATATAGTTTCTGTTTGGCTATTTTTTGCCTTACGGTCTCCCTCCCTTCATAGAGCATTGCTTTGGGACATCCCATATGTAATGGCTATGCGCTCTGTGTCCCGTGATGTACGATCAAGAAAAAGGGATTTTTAATAACAGCTTACCTGTAAAATCCTTTTCTTGGAGTACATCACGGGACACAGAGCTCCCACCCCTCTTTGTGGGAACATTGTGTAACCTCAGAGAAATTGCTTGCTACAAAACTAAAGCACTCTCAGTGGGAGGGGGTTATATAGGGAGGAACTTCCTGTGAAGTTGATTACACCAGTGTCCACACCTGAAGGTACTCCATATAACCCATATGTAATGGCTATGCGCTCTGTGTCCCGTGATGTACTCCAAGAAAAGGATTTTACAGGTAAGCTGTTATTAAAAATCCCTTTTTTGACTTTTTTTGGTATGTAAAAGACAGCTGGATTTTTCCTAGATAGGCATCTGATTATGCCAATGTCTTGACTGGCAAATGCTTCTAATTAATCTAAAATGAAAGCCACTTAAGACTATATTTTATGTGTGACGCTAGAGAAGACATCATTGATAAATTATTCATAATTTTTATTTATTTTTTACATGTTTGGACTTTTTTTGGTATGTAAAAGACTGCTGGATTTTGCCTAGATAGGCATCTGATCAGGGCCGATCCTAGGCAGGGAGCACAGGGTGCAGAGTTCTCCCCTCCCTTCTCTCCTTGTTTGTGTCCTTCCATAACTAGTGTTCTGAGCATAGGTGTGTGTCCGTCCAGAACTGATGTGTCCCTGACCATCTCCTTTACTATGTCTGCAGTCTCTGATCATCTCCTGTTCTGTGTCTGCAGTCTCTGATCATCTCTTGTATTATACCTGCAGTCTCTCACCGTCTCCTGTACTAAGTCTGCAGTCTCTGACCATCTTCTGTACAAAGTCTGCAGTCTCTGACCATCTTTTGTAGGAAGTCTGCAGTCTCTGACCATCTTTTGTAGGAAGTCTGCAGTCTCTGAACATCTTTTGTAGGAAGTCTGCAGTCTCTGACCATCTTCTGTACGAAGTCTGCAGTCTCTGACCATCTCCTGTACGAAGTCTGCAGTCTCTGACCATCTCCTGTACGAAGTCTGCAGTCTCTGACCATCTCCTGTATCATGTCTGTAGTATGTCTGGGGGTCCAATAAAGTACTCCTGTATTTTTTTTTATGTTAAGAGATCATGTAAGGATCGCAGGGTAATGAAGACTTTGTGGGGAAGCATCTCTTTCATTGCCATAGAAACATTTTTAAAGGGGAGGGGTTAGTAAAATGGCCACGCCCATGTGGGGGTGCCAGAAATATTTCCGCACCCAGGCACCTGTGACCCTAGGATCGGCCCTGCATCTGATTATGCCAATGTCTTTACTGGCAAATGCTTCTAATTAATCTACAATGAAAGTCACTTAAGACTGTTTTTTTATGCGTAACGCTAGAGAAGACATCATTGATAAATTATTCTGTGATTATTGATTCTCTGCCAATCTGATTAATGGAATTAAAATGCACGGTATGTCCTCATCTCCTCTGCTGAATATCTCCGTATCATATAACTGGTTAACTGAATAACTTCTTTCAAGCATAACCAAGCATTTATCATTACAGATAGCATCCAGACCTCATTACCAGCACAGACTGGAGAGACATCAGACTTTCTTCACTCCGGCTCCTGCAACCTCATTTAAAATGTGTACGTGGTAGCAGCTAGGCTGCTGTATGTGGATTTTCTGGAAATGATGTGTTGATGTCAGTGTTACTTGATTGCTAAAGTATCAAAATAAATAAATAGATCACACAGGAGCAGGCTGGGCGTCAATGGAAGACATATAGGGATTTTATCCTAGAAATCCTAGAAAGCAGATGAAAGATGGAAAGATCACACCGTGTGATGTGTGCAGGATATCTTCAATTAAAATTCTTTTGAAAATGGATAATGACACCCTTAACAGGGATGGCACTGACAGAGGGTTTCATCTATGACTACTGGTAATGTCAGATAAGTGAAAGGGAGTCAAAGTTCCTGTTTAATGTGTTGGCTGTGTTGGAATCAACATCTTAATTTCAGTGGTCTTCCTAAAGTGGACCCGTTCCTTACTGGGCATTTAAACCCCTTCCCAGACCAATTTTCAGCTTTCAGCGCTGACGCACTTTGAATGACAATTGCACGGTCATACAATGCTGTACCCAAATTACATTTTTATAAAAAATATTTTACACAAATAGAGCTTTCATTTTGGTGGTATTTAATCACCTCTGGGGTTTTTATTTTTTGCTAAACAAAAAAATCATGTTTCATAGTTTGTTATAATATTTGTCAAACAGGTAATTTTTCTGCTTCTTTGATATGCGCTGATGAGGTGGCACTGGTGGGCACTGATAGGCTGCACTGGTGGGCACTGATAGGCACAGATAAGGCGGCACTGATGGTGACAGATAAGGCGGCTCTGATGGGGACAGATAAGGTGGCACTGATGGGCACAGATGAGTGGCACTGATGGGTGGCACTGATAGGGGCACTGATGGGTGGCACTAATGGGCACTGATAGGTGGCACTGATGGGCACTGGAAGGTGACATTGATGGGCACTGGTAGGTGATACTTTTAAGCATTGGTTGTGGACACTGATGGGCAGCACTGGTAGGTGACACTGATAGGTGGGCTGTGGGCTCTGATGGGTGGCACTGTGGGCAGTGATGGGTGGAACTGTGGCCACTGATGGGTGGCACTGGTGGTCACTGGTAGACAACACTGTTGTGCAATGGCAGGTGGCACAGATGCGCATGGTCCCAGTCTCCTTCATCGGGACCGATGTCCCTCTGACAGCCGTCAGTGATTGTTTTTTTTTTTCTCCTCGCACCTCACGCATGTACAAACATGTAGCTAGTGTGATTAGTAATGTGTTTAAAGCGGAGTTCCACCCAAAAATTTAACTTTCGCTTAAGTACTCCTCGCCCCCTTACATGCCACATTTGGCATGTAATTTTGTTTAGGGGGAGTGAGGGCTTCGGGTAGGAGTGGGACTTCCTGTCCTGACTTCCTGTCCCACTTCCTCCTTCCGCCCAGAGACCGCCTCAACGACTTCTCTTCTCGCCTTAGGCGGCCCCTAACTTTAGGCGATCTCCAGGGACACGTGACAGGTCGAAAACTCTGATGAAAGGGGGGTCTCTGGTCATCACAGCCCCCTCTTTACTCAAGAGTCCACAGAGCTCCCACTTACATCACAGTCTACGTAGACTGCAGACTTACTACAGAAGATGGTCAGAGACTGCAGATATAGTATATAAGATGGTCAGAGACTGCAGACACATATTACAATTAGGGCACAGTGAAAAGCTGATTGTTAAGGAGCCAGAAAGTCCTTTACTATGTACCCCTGTTTATGTCCCTCTCCAGCTACCTACTGGGCACACCTCCCCAGGAATTGGCCTCATCGCAATAAATATTTAGGCTGCACATCTGAATCTTCCAGTCCTCTGTGTTCTGGAAACCTCTAGAATTCAGGGGGAAGCAAACAACCCTGCTGCCTGTGAGATCCATAACCACCCAAAGAAATCAACTACTGCTTCCAGAGGAGCCAAAGATAACTAAATTTACCCATCATCCTAGTAGCCTATCTGGGAGGGTGATACATAGCTCTAGAAAAAAAAAATAGCACCTCTTTTATCACTGGGTGCATATTTGTAATCCTGTTTCTTTAACCACTTAAGGACCGCCTAACGCCGATATACATCGGCAGAATGGCATGGCTGGGCACAGTCGCCTTTAAGAGCCCTGCCTCTCACGCGACTCCGTCTGAACCTCCGTGACCGCGGCCGTGGGATCCGCGGACCCGATCGCTGCCGGTGTCCCGTGATCGGTCACAGGAGCTGAAGAACGGGGAGAGGTGTGTGTAAACACACCTTCCCCGTTCTTCACAGTGGCAGTGTCATTGATCGTCTGTTCCCTGATATAGGGAAAGACGATCAATGATGTCACACGTCCAGCCCGGCCCCCCTACAGTTAGAAACACATATGAGGTCACACTTAACCCCTACAGAGCCCCCTAGTGGTTAACTCCTAAACTGCAATTGTCATTTTCACAGCAATCAATGCATTTTTATAGCACTTTTTGCTGTGAAAATTACAATGGTCCCAAAAATGGGTCACAATTGTCCGCTGTGTCTGCCATAATGTCGCAGTCATGAAAAAAATCACTGATCGCCGCCATTAGTAGTAAAAAAAATATATATATATATTAATAAAAATGCCATAAAACTATCCCCTATCTTGTAAACTTTTTATCAAAAATAGGTAGAAGAATACGTATCGGCCTAAACTGAGGAAAACATTTTTTTTATATATCTTTTTTGGGGATATTTATTATAGCAAATAGTAAAACATATTGATTTTTTTTCAAAATTGTCGCTCTATTTTTGTTCATAGCGCAAAAAATAAAAACCACAGAGGTGATCAAATACCACCAAAAGAGAGCTCTATTTGTGTTGAAATAAAGAACGCCATTTTTGTTTGAGAGCCACGTTGCACAATCGCGCAATTGTCAGTTAAAGCGACACAGTGCCGAATCGCAAAAAGGGGCAAGGTCCTTAACCTGCATATTGGTCCGGGTCTTAAGTGGTTAAAATTGTAAAGTTGTTGTTATTTGAACTATTCTTCATATTGTCTAAATGTTGACTCATTTTTCATCACATCATGCATAATAGTGGTCACACATAATGTGATAGAAAAAATGTGCAAAAAAAAAAACAAATACTCCAAAATAGGGGAACTTTTAAGAGTCGGTTCACACTGGGGCGACACGACTTCCAGCACGACTTTCAGAAGCAACTTCAACACGACTTGAGCATGAACCACAGGGCGATCTGGGGAGATTTACAACACGACTTGAAGTCCTTTTCAGGTCAGGAGACATTCCAGTGGCCAATAAAACAACAATCAGCTCTGGGAGAGGGAAGGGGAGGGTGGGGTTTGCCTAAGAAATGTATGTTATCTTCCTGGAAAGTAGCTTCAATTAAAACAGTGATCAGACTTGAAAGCGACTTCCATTGAAATCAATGGGTACAAATCGCCTAGAAGTCTGATTGAAGTAGTACAGGAACCTCTTCTGAAGTCGGAGCGACATGAGTAGTGTGTATTAACACCGCTCCCATTCACTTACATTGTTTTTCTGGACAGCGCGACTTGGGACGACTTGAGACGACTTCAAGTCAGATCCCAAGTCGCCCCAGTGTGAACCGACTCTAAATGTATTTGTTCTTCTTAAAATGTTTCTTTTGTGCATTTTTCTAAACAAAAGGGTAAAATGGAGCAATGATAGCGTTGTTTGCTTTTAACACTGGGCACAGGGTTACTTCTCTTCTCTCAAATATTTCAAGCTGCTATCTGGACTATATCTGGATTTTTTTTTTTTTTATATATATATACTTGTTTTTAACCTTATGAATGGACTCTGTGTTTGGAAAGTCCATTTTTTGTATTCTGAGAGTCAACAGTGAGTACATCACCAATGTCCTCACCTAACCTCCTGAGATTTTAATGGTTGGGATTTCTTTACCAACAGACCTGTTCATATTTTATGAATGGACTTTGCTTAACCCAACTCTTGTTTGAATGAGCCTTTTTTTTCCTGGATGCTTTCTGCATACAAGTGTCATCTTTATTTTATTTTTTATTGTGTTTAAATTATTTGTATTCAAATTAACAATGGAATAATGGAATAAACACAAAATGTCACTATTAAAAGCCAAGACAATGTTCATTCAATAAACTAACATGTCAAACACCACTCAATGTAAATACAATACCAAACACTTATATAAGGTGTATCTCCTAGGACCTTGTCATAATAACAACATATATCGTAATTTTTCCCCAAAGAGGAGGCAAGAGAAAGGGTGAGATGTGGGGGCACCCCACATCTAAATGCAACCCCCCCACAAGAAAAATCTAGGTGTACTAATCCTTGCTCCCCAAATCTATCCCCCACCCACGTATCCTCCCCCTTCATCATCCCCAATAACCTGTGTTTGTGACGTGACCGTATATTAAAAAAAATGCACAAAAACATATGAAAAAAAGGAGAGAACAAACTAATTTAGGCGGCAAAAAAATTGGGAGAATTGCACCTTCCCGACTCTACCCTTACCTCTCTTCTTCATATTCCTATCACATCACCTTGGTCCATGCTTCCCTCATAATTACCCATCCAGGCCCGATGTGGGCAATCTTTATCCGTGGACATATTCACTATTTCAAATTATTGTGAAAAGGGCGGGGGGGGGGGGGGCAAGTCGTGTTGCTCCTATGTGAACTGGCTCTTAAAGCGGAGTTCCACCCTTAAAATCACTTTGTTTCATTACATCCAGCATACTGGCGTCAGCGCCAGTATGCTGTTTTTTTTTTTTTTTTAATGCACGTACTTACTTTATATAAAATCATTGAATTCCAGGCGAAACCGCGGAATGTCGCCACTATAAGGCGTCACGCCTTCCGGAAACAGCCGATTAGCATTCGGCTTTTCTCGGTGCCTGTGCACAGACCCAGGAGCTGACTGCGCAGGCGCCGAAAATAGCCGGTCCTAGTTCGGGTTTTTTCGGAGGGCGTGACGCGGCTATATACGGCGCCTGCGCAGTCAGCTCCTGGGTCTGTGCGCAGGCGCCGAGAAAAGCCGAATGCTAATCGGCTGTTTCCGGAAGGCGTGACGCCTTATAGTGGCGACATTCCGCGGTGCGCCTGGAATTCAATGATTTTATATAAAGTAAGTACGTGCATTAAAAAAAAAAAAAACAGCATACTGGCGCTGACGCCAGTATGCTGGATGTAATGAAACAAAGTGATTTTAAGGGTGGAACTACGCTTTAATTAAAACTTGCTGTCCGGCGCTAACTAAACAAAATAGTCTCCTCTCCATACAGTGCGGGTCTGGTACCCGTCACCCACAAAACATGCAGTCCAATTTAGTCCAACATCCAGAGCCCCTCTCACTCAGGTTCCTTCCTGAGTCTCAAGACCAGAGTCCTGCTGTGCTCTCTTCCTGGATATTTAAAGTCCAGCTGACTATGGACTCCAGTGGACCCGAACATCCTGATCGGAACCCTAGCCTGCCACAGAGGCTGGAAAAACCAGGCCAGATTCTGGTTCAGTCCCTCACAATGAAACAAATGCGAGGTGATATGTACCATATTTATCGGCGTATAACCCGCACTTTTTTCCCCTTAAACTCAGGGGGAAATCGTGGGTATGTGTTATACGCTGATCCCCACTGTCTCTGAGCGCCACCGACATAGACCGAGCTGAGCCGAGTGTACTGTGTACTCGGCTAGGCTCGGCTACGCTCGCAGTCACGCCCTGTCCCGCCCTGTCCCGCCTCCTAGCCTTTATGTCCAACCATTGGACCGATGTAGTGTCCGTCATATGAGCCGGGCCAAGGGGCAGGACTGGGCAGGATGCCGAGAGGTACAGAGAGGAGCCAAATACACAGGAAATCCGGCTCTGTATAGCTCGGTTGAGGCGCTAAATTTAAAAATAGATGATGCTGCAATTTTGGGCAAGCTGCAGATGGACACTTAAAGGCTGCAGATGGACACTTATAAGGCTGCAGATGGACACTTATAAGGCTGCAGATGGATGCTGGACAAGGCTGCTGATGGATGCTGGGCAAGACAGCAGATGGACACTGATGAGGCTGCATTGATGGGCATTTAAAATGTAAGTTTTTTTTCCTTAAACTTCCCTCCTAAACATTTTTTTTCTTAAACTTTCCTTCTAAGCTTGGGGTGCGTGTTATACGCCGATAAATACGTTACCTATTATTGTGTATTTTACCTTGAATACCTTTACAATAAATATACTGTATGTATACAAATTTCCATACACAAAAAATGCACATGCATAGTGTTGTATTTGGGTGAAACTACTTTGGGCACAACAGTGGGGTACATCTAGGTGTGTGAACCCTAAAGCTCAAACATACTTGTGTGTGTCTACATATATATGACCCCCGCACATCGATCTCCCTGCTGGCAGTGTGTAAAAATTTCTCTTATGGCATAGTCAGTAAGAGAGAGGTCTTTTCCTCCTTCCTACCAACACACAGAGAGATAATACTAATGCGCATGGGGTGACTAGGGTGTGCCCAGGCACCCCCGGCACATTCTGTGCGCATGTCTATGGGGGGTAAAATACTGCTACACATAGTAACAAAGTCTTACGTTTCAATATTTATTTTTTAATTGCAGCCAAACTCCAGTGGACACTGCGGACATTTTTTTTTTGCATGGATTAATCAACTCAGCTCTAAAATCTCTCTAAACACTGTATTCCAAAGCTGGTGGCTATGATAGATTAATAGCGAACATGGAGGGAATATTCTTATAGCATCTATCTTATCACGATGGATGTAACATCTTTGGTAATGAATATTGATGTGTCGGTAAGGGGTACTAACCTCATAATATCAGTAATTAAATGTTGTTGTTTTAAGATCAAATAGTCCTGAGGTTTGGGTAGCCCTGCTCTTGCAATATTGCTATTACCTTAAGGCAACAACTTCACAATGTAAATATTAATTCAGAAGAAATGTGATTTTTGTATTCTACAAGCAACCGTATTGAACAACTGTAAAATCAATAACAGAACACAATCACTAGCTCTGATGTTATTAATAATGAATTAAATTTACGCTGATTTTAAACGTATTATATAATGTATTTCATATATTTAGAACATGTGACAGACAACTAGCTTCATCTACGTTCAACACAACTGCACCATATAATATTAATAAATGGCTTTCATTTCATCTGTACAAGCTCTGTCCAACCTCAAGGCAGTAAGAGCTTGAACAAATAACATGTGTCTAGGGTACAGTGGAAATGATTTAATTTGTTATAACGGTGCTATGTGAATGGCATACTGTATAGAAAATCTATACAGCTGTATAGAACAATATTTTGAATGCCCAGAAAGGGACATTTAAGATGGATATAAAGAGACAGTTTTGTTTCTGTGTATGTGCACTATGAGATTTATCTATGTAGTCCTAGACAACGGTACCTATTAAGTCTTTCTTTATTGCATTTATGGCAGTAGTGAGGGAAACAATGGTGTCCTTGACAATCAGAGTAAAGCTGGCCATAGATGGATCATAATTCAACCAGTTCAGCAGGGACCAACCAAATTTTAATCCATCTATAGCTGTTCCTGCCAATAACAGAAGTCGATCTAATGGTTGACTTTGGTCGAACAGAAATACTGGAAAATTTTCATTCAATTAGAATACAATATCTGACAGAATACAATAGCGGGGGGATTCCTCCATCCACTTTTCTTGTGTGGAGGTGGGGGAATCCATTTGCCCCCCCCCTCCCAAAAAAAAACCAAATCATCTGTAGCGGCCTGCTACTTTTTAGCCGGTGCTGCTTTAAATTTAGAGGGTAGTCTGAGGCCCTGTACACACGATCAGACCGGTCCGATGAAACTGGTCTGCAGACCAGTTTCATCGGACCAGTTCGATGGTGTGTATGGCCCATTAGACCGTTGTCCGTTGGACCAAAGTTTTAAAACCTGTCTGATGGACACCTGTCCATCGGACAGATTCGATGGTTAGTACACAAAAGCATCGGACCAAAAACCCGCGCATGCTCAGAATTCAACGCATGCTTGGAAGCATTGAACTTATTTTTTCAGCACTTTGTTGTGTTCTACGTCACCGCGTTCTGGTCTGATCGGATTTTGGTCCGATGGTGTGTACGCACATCAGACCATCAGACAAGTTCAGAGTTGTCTGATGAAAACGGTCCGTCAGACCAGTCTCATCAGACTGATCTGATCGTGTGTACAAGGCCTGAGAGTTAGTTGACTCAGACCGTATGATTTTTCACTATAAATTTGGGCCTCTGTTCCAGCCATGGCTGTACTGTGTGTGACCACTATTGTTGTCTGGGGTGTTGTTACCATCCCAGGCCGAGGGTAGCAGCAGTCATGGCATACTGTGAAGGGGTACTTAATGGACAGGCGTCATTAGTCCGGGGTTGTCGTCGTTCCTGGGTCTGTCCCCCCCCCCGTGTGTGGCCCTCCTGGCCGGGGGTGCATGTTCAAGTGTTCCTGGCTGCGGGACCACATTAGTTTGCGGGTTTTGACTGGCCAAGCAGGCCTGGTAGTCAGACTGGGTCTACGCTTGTGGAGTGGTCCTGTGCTGTCCATCCTGAGGGAGGAAGCCACTCGATGAAGAACCTGTCTTGGAGAGCACCGAGCACGGGGCTGGTATCTCAGGAGAGGCCTTTATCTTCATCGAAGGACGCACCATTACTGAAAGGATAAATGATGGTTGCCTGTCAGTTCTAAGTTCATCAGGAGAGATCTGGGTGCTTAATCCTGTGCTGAGAGGATTTTGGACCGAATGTACCTCCATCTTTTGGAAGGTCTGTAGCAGAGACTTTACCAAGTTTGCGTGTGACAACCTGGCTGATAGGCTAGTGAGAGTGGCCTATGCAGGTGCGTAATACCCACTCTGGCCAGAGTGGCGACAAAATCTGCGTTGCTGGAAGCAGGAGTGTTTCCGAACAGAAGTTGTACACCTGAACCTATTACCTATTACCAGGGCCGCCATCAGGAATGATGGAGCCCCTTCTGAAATTGAGAAGCAGGGGGGGGGGGGGCTGCTCTGCAAATTAAGAAGCGGGGGGGGGCCTTTACAAAAAAAGAAGAAATAAAGAAAAACACACACGAAAAAAGGATGCAAGATTATATAAATTGCCCTGTTTTATAAATGCCACCCACAATGGCATAAAGCTAGGAAATGAATGTTCCGTGCTTACAATGTGGTGACAACAAACTTGTTTTTTCCTTTGGCACAATACATTGCAGTACAGAACTGAACCAGTGTAGGTGTGATATGTGTATTGTATGTATGTATGTAGGAAATGAAAACTTTTCTTTAAAAACAGCAAGACTATTGTGATGTATAGGAACAAATTTGCCTAGAACGCCTGAATCGAAGTAGTTGAAGTGCATACCCTGTTTTCATAGTAGGTGCATTAAAGTTAAGGTGACCAGATTTTTTTAATGAAATCCGGGGGCATATTCGGGGACTCTCTGCCCATCGCCGCCGCCCGCCTCACAGCCTGTCAATTCTTAGGCCACATTCACACGAGGAGACATGTCCGCGGAAACTGGTCCGCAGACCAGTTTCCGCGGACATGTCCGATCGTGTGTACGGCCTAGCGGACAGGTTTCCAGTGGACAAAAGTTTCTAAGCATGCTTAGAGACTTGTCCGCTGGAAACCTGTCCGTCGGACATGTCCGCTGGTTAGTATGCCTAACCAGCGGACCGATATCCCCCGCATGCGTCGAATTGATTCGACACATGAGTGGAAGCATTGTACTTCCTTGTTTGCGCACGTCGCGGCGTCACCGTCACGTCACCGTCACGTCACCGCGTTCTCTGTCCACGGGGATTTTGGTGTGATGGTGTGATGGTGTGATGGTGTATATCCCAGGAGACATGTCCGGTGAAAACGGTCCGCAGACCGTTTTCATCGGACATGTCTCCTTGTGTGTACAGGGCCTTACTCTCCGGCTACTACTGGGTGGGGAGCGAAGTAGGATCAGTCCACCAGGGAAAGCAAGGAGATAAGCAGGCAGGTGGCTGGCCAGGATGTGAGCCAAGGCAGAAGAAAATGTGAGCGGAGCTGAATGGGCATGCGCCCGAAACTGAAGAAATATTCCCTCCGCTCCGACCAGCACATGATCATCAGAAAGGGGCACAGGTAATGTAAAAAAATACACCCCCCTAAGCTAGTAGCGGGGTGTGTAATTCAGATTTTTATTTTTTTAATTCTGCACTGACTGTCATTAAAATTGCCCGAGCTCCTGTTCAAATCCAATCCGGGGACAAACCCTGGGAGAGACTTGGTCCGACAACAGTGTCCTCAATCCGGGGACTGTCCCCAGAAACCAGGGATGTCTGGTCACCCTAATTAAAGTGGCCCTGTCACCAATATTCAAATTAAAATCTAAAGACATGGATGAGCAAGTTTGGGGTTGAGGAAGTTGACTGGTCTGACCTCAACCTTATAGAACACCTTTGGGATGAATTCGAGCAGAGATTGCGAGCCAGGCCTTCTCGTCTAACATCAGTGCCTGACCTCACAAATGCACTTCTGGAAGAATGGTCAAACATTGCCATAGACACACTCCTAAACGTTGTGGACAGCCTTCCCAGAAGAGTTAAAGCTGTTATAGATGCAAAGGGTGGTCATTGAAGCTCATGTGTGTGTAAAGGCAGGTGTCCCAATACTTTTGGTATGTTTGTTTTTTAACTCCATACTTCTCCTCTAATGCCGCGTACACACAACCATTTTTCATGATGAGAAAAATGCTATTTTTTAAATTGGCCGTGAAAAACGGTCATGTGTAGACTCCAGAGCATTGGCCAAATTTAGAACCTGCTCTATTTTTTCTCGTAGTCGTTTTTCTCGTTGTGAAAAACGCTCATGTGTAGTCATTAACGACGGGGAAAAAACTTGCATGCTCAGAAGCAAGTTATGAAAAGGGAAATTTGCATAATTAGCTCAAAGGGTGGCGCCATTCGAATGGAAATCCCATTTACAGCACTGTCGTACGTGTTGTACGTCACCGCACTTTGCTCGAGCATTTTTTATCACGATTGTGTGTATGCAAGCAGGCTTGAGAGGAATCACGTTGAGAAAAACGTTGTTTTTTTCCATGACATGAATAACGGTCGTGTGTATGCGGCATAACTCTTCAATAAAGCAGTGTGGGCAGCACAGGAGATTCGTATTTACACTCTTCTTTACAGGATGGTGTTGTGTTTCAATTTAGAAATTGGCAACTGGGTCAAAAAACACAGTGGAGCTAGAAATGTAAAATGAACCATGAAATGAACATGGGGTTACAGCCTACTTACTAAGGGCAATCTTGACATAGCTGTAGTACACAGAAGTACCTTATTGACGATAATCTTGTCTTTTCTGCAAAAAACCTGTGTGAGATATTCTCACCTCTGCCAGCTGTAGGCTCCTTGATGTCCCTCACACAGACAGGGAAGGAAGGAGATTGTACAGCACAGATTAATGTCACAAGATGCTATGATACTACCTACAAGCTTGCAGAACCTGTCTGCAATGGATAATATAGAACTCAGATTAAGATAAACTGCATTTAGGTTCACTTTGAGTAATGCCGCGTACACACAATGGGATTTTCCGTCGGAAAAACCTTGGATGGTTTTTCCAACGAAATTCCGCTTAAGCTTGGCTTGCATACACACGGTCATACAAAAGTTCTCTGAACTTTCCGTCCGTCAAGAATGCGGTGGTGTACAACACTACGACGAACCGAGAAAATGAAGATCAATGCTTCCGAGAATGCGTCGAATTGTTTGCGAGCATGCATCGGAAATTTTGCACATCGAAATTGCTACAGACGATCGGATTTCAATCTTTTGTTTGCGGAAATTTAGACAGGAAAAATTTCATGGAGCATACACACGGTTGGAATTTCCGTTCAAAAGCTCACATCGGACCTTTGCTGTTGGAATTTCCGATCGTGTGTACAGGGCATTATAGTACTTTCAGAATAGTGGAAACAAGTTACTAATTTTACTTGATTTGAAATCATAAAAGAGAAAAAAAAAAAACAGCACAAACCATCATAGTGCATTAATTAATAATTTACTGGTTCAATTAAAATGTACTCATAAGCTTTTAGGAGGCCCCTCTATAGCCGCCGATAACGATGATCTTGTGGCGAATCCACTGCAGAGACCACCATTATTGGAAACCAGACCACCGGCTGAAGACGAGGATATGTAGGTTATGGCAGCTAGCTGCTGCCATAACATAGATATGCCTCTTCAAAGAGAGGACTATATAGTCGTGCAGCGGTCCGGAATTGGTTAAATCCCGCTCTTCTACATTCTTCACTCTAGGAGTCCTTGATGCACCAAATGTTTGGGAGTGAATTTTAATTATTTCTATAAACGAATAAATAAGTAAATAATTACTGCATTAAGGTGGTTTGTGCTGCGTTGCTCAGATTTTTACAGTATTTGGAGTAACTGCGCTATTATCCTCTGAGGTTGATTTACTAAAACTGGAGAGTGCAAAATCTGGTGCTGCTCGGCATAGAAACCAATTACCGTATTTATCGGCGTATAATGCGCGCCGGCGTAAAGCGCGCACCCCAATTTTTTGTTTAAATAAACAACTTCGAAGCAATCTAAGGGTCAGTGCCAATGAATGTCCATCTGCAGCCTGATTAACGCATGAATGAAGCCTGAACATTGGAAGCCTGAAGCCTGAATGAAGCCTGAACATCACACACATACCTCGGAGGGGAAGGATTGTGAAGCCTGAAGCCTGAATGAAGCCCGAACATCACACACATACCTCAGAGGGGAAGGAGGGGGACGAGCGCCCGCCGGAAAAATCACAGAGCCGTCATCTCCTCTCCACTCGGCTCTCACTCGGCTGTCATGTCACACATGCACAGTCCCGCCTCCGCCATCGGCATTGGACCATCTCCTGTGAGATCACTGGTCCAATGCTGGTGGCGGAGGTGGGACTGTGCGTGTGTGATGTGACAGTGGAGTGAGAGTCAAGAGGAGATGACGGCTCAGTGATTTCTGGAGGGCGCTCGTCCCCCTCCTTCCCCTCCGAGGTATGCTATCGGCGTATAACGCACACCCACGATTTTCCCCTGATTTTATGGGAAATAAAGTGCGCGGTATACGCCGATAAATACGGTAGCTTCCAGGTTTTTATATCAAAGCCTAAAGTGTATTTCGTTCATTTCACATATCCATTCTACTATATTTGGGCTTTTATTTTCTCTCCAATTACAAGCTATTATTGTTCTAGCTGCCATTGTCATATGGTGAAAAATATATTTCTTAATGCTCTTGATTGAGACTGGAATTAAAGATAACAAGGAAATATCTATGTTTAAATTCCTCTCTACTCCCGACACTTTCCAATATATCTCGTGAACTTTTTCCCAGAAATTTCTTACCACATGACAAGTATACCAAATGTGGTCCGTAGTCCCCCTTTCGACCTTACGTCTCCAACAATAATCTTCTTGTCAACTATTTATTTTATTTAACGCTACTGGGCTCCAATACCATCTCATTGCTATTTTGTTATTATTATTATTATTATTATTTATTTCTTGGTATTTGTTCACTAAAGATTATTTATGAATTATTGAAAATATTTTCTCCCATTCTATTTCTGATATTGGTCTCCCTATTTCCTTTTCCCATTTTTTCATTCCTGTTAGTTCTCTAAGGGGTCCAGAAGGGAGTAATAAACCGTATAGAGAGCCCCAAAGGCAGACAATGTGCGTTTGGGTCCCCTCATCCACATGGGCATGCCTGTCATATCAGGACCACTGGCTGTGTCCATGTATGTACCACCTGGAAGTTGAAATGCTGGAACAAAATGGCCAGTTCACACTATATGAGCATTATTTTTTGTGTTAAAGAGCCCTAAATATTCAGCTTCCCTTCAGGGCTCAACACATGATGAATCTTGGATGAACTCAGAGAAACCATCGACTTTACAGATCTATATTAGAACCAGTATTAAACTCTCCTTATGGAAGAACAACCTTACAGCAGCAGTGGAGCAGCAATGGTTCTAATATAGATCTATGAAGTCACTAGTTGAGTCTAGACTAGACATGTGCAATTAGTTTCCGTCTGAATGTAAATTCTGAATTTTTTGGGGTTATTCTGAAATTTAGATGTATCCGAATCTCCGAATTAAATAGTAAACATTTTCTTAAAATTCATTTATTTCACTTTGTTTATTCATTTTTCGAAGGAATTCAAATTTTTTGAAACAATTAGAATTTGGATCGGTCAAAAAATTATCGCTGAGAGCAGAAATGTAAACAAAAGAATGTTGGCAATAGAAAAAAATCAGCATGGGGTCCCCCCTCAATCCATACCAGACTCTTTGTGCCTGGTATGGATTTATAAAGGAAACCCCAGGCCAAAAAAAAGGCATAGGGCCCCTTCAACATCCATATCAGACACTTATACGAGCATGCACCCCGACCGGACAGAGAAGGGGGGAAAGCGAGCATCCCCCTGAATCATACCAGGCCACATGCCCCCAACATGGGAGGATGCTCCCCTCCACCTCAACCCTGGGCTGTGGTTGTGGGTGTGTGCAGGCGGGGGGCTTATCGGAATCTGAAAGCCCCCAGATCCTGCCCCCCATGTAGTACCCCTACCCATTCACCTAAAAAGTATAAATTTGTCAATTTCTTAACTAAAAAATCAAAAACAATGTCCCCTAAAGTGGATTCATTGTCAATCACGTTGTCCGCCGCACCCGGAAAAAGAACAGTTACTCTTCAATTGCCTGCTCCTCTGTCTGACATTTTTTAAATAGCTAAGAGACAAGGACACCCAATGACACAAGTGGCTGCCCCGCCCTCTTGTGATGTCATGGACCCAGTCATTGAGCCTTCAACGAGGGGCTTCCAGACTCCAAGAAGCCCTCTGTCCGCAGAGCACGCCCAGGGTGGGTGGCCTGCCTGGCTGCATGCTCGGATAAGGGTCTGATATGGATTTCGGGGGGACCCCACTTTTTTTGGCGTGGTGTACCCCCTTAAAATGGGGGGCACTCTGTCTGCATTCTTTTGTTTACATTTCAGCTCTCAGCGGGGAAGCCCGCTAACAGCTAATGGGTCATCCGCTTCTTGACCTGCTCCCTAACAACCAGCTATTCTTCACACATAATTCAAATCAGTTGATCATTTTTTCGACCGAACTGAATTTAAACCATTCTGAAAATTCAAGATTCGTTAGATAAACGAATAATGAACAAAATGTATTTAAACAAAGCAAAATGAATTCCGAAACGAATCAACGAAACAAAATTAATAACATAACTAATCCATTTGAAACAATTTTTTCTGTTCTGCACATGTCTACTGTAATCCACCCAAGTTGAGTCCTTATAAAGGGGGAGAGGAGTTGTCCCCAAAATGCATTGGCTGTTTTTATATGACTTTTGAAATTAACAATTAAAATATTCGATTTTGGCTTGGCATTTCTTCCTGTATTTCTATTGTTTGAGTTACTGTTGGGTGCCCATTAAGGGAGCTTCCTCACCAGAGCTACTGAGTTCCTTCGTCTGAATACACTTGCAAGTGTAAAAATTCCCAGTACGTTGTTATGGAGTAAATGTTTAGTAGCAACAGGTGACCCACCAAGGCACTGAAAGGCATCATTTAGTTTAGTCCACCAATTGGCAGTTGACATTTTCCCTTTAGCTAACAGTCGTGACTTCATCAGGGGATGAAGTCACGAGGCGCGTGACGTAACGACGTAGGGACACTGAGATCACGTGACACCCGCACAAGCCGGAGGCTATCAGATCTAGCGGTAGTGGTACAGCGATCGCTCCGCTCCGTCTCCGCTGTACTTTTATTTTTATTTTTATTTTTATTGCTTATTTTTTATTTCATGCTGAACTTTTTGTATTCAGTCCAACCCATTTTGGACTGTTAGTTGTTCATTTTAGTGATTTTTAATAAATACCTCCTGCTTTGGAATTGACATACTTCACCATGGGAGGCTATTTTTTTTCTCTCTTTTGCCTAAACTTCCCCATACTCCACCTATGGAGCACTGAATCCGGACCATCTGGAATAGAGGATAACAGGAAGAGGGTACTGTATTGAGAGATTGCGGCCACGAATATAGCAGGATTCTACACTATATGCTTATATATAGCCACCCTAAGGTAAGGGGACTACAACACTCCTTAAGGATTGAATAGATTCTGTACATCACTTTAAGGAGGACTCCGATTACATTTCACCCAGTCCATTCCTGTATTATTTCACACAGACTGTCAATTAGTGTCTCACTTGACACTTAGCGCCACCTGATTGGTTAATTCAAAGGTCACATATTGACACACAGATGCATCAGGCATAAGGAACTATTTGTTTGACCATTATACACCATGCACATTGTGGACTCGACCCTGTCAGTTTATTAATGGTCCATTACCAGTCTGTCCATATATGGTGTTTTGCACATTGTATGATTTATTTTCAGTTGGTTTAATATTTGGTGTTTGCACATTTTTATTTTATGTTCTGAAGCGCTTATCATTATTTCATTGTTATATTTGTTACAGTGATTACCCATTCACAGCTTTTTCTTTGCAAGTCATTAAATAGGTTAAAAAAATAATAATTCCTAGCTGTATAATTGTCCACACGAACAGTACATTTATGTGTAGATGTGTTATCTTGATCCCAGTGCATTTTGTTCTGACCGCATAAGCGTTTCATAGGTGCTATCATGTAGTGGAATAGGCATCTGTGAATAAACTCTAAGGATTTACTTCAGTGAACTTAAATAATTTGCTATGCTGATCTTAGCAGAGCTGAAAGCCATCAGGAGATCTATCAGCTTCCCATGGGAGGTAGTGGGATGTTAAAAGTGATTCAAGTGCTGCTCTGTTCACACTAAATTACAGCATATTCTGTATTCCATTTGCAGCAGCAGGAAGAGAAAATGCAATATTACGGCTTCATTCTAGGGAGCAATCGAAGCACCTCTGTGCATTAATGTGTGTATTTACACTCTATACATTTTACAGCTGAAAAATAGCCCCTGACCTAGGTTTGAAGATTATGCCTGGAAACTATTATCCCCAGAAAAGTCCCTGATTTTCAATACTGAGCAATTGTATCTTTAACTTCCTGGCGGTATGATTATGTCCGATTTTTGATGCTGAAAGCAGTACATTGTTTCGCATGGAAATTTGGCGTTTTACATTGTAGGCCTGTAATTCTTAGGAATAACTCACTTAAATCTGTCCAAACAAGAGTCTAGTAGACATCCCGGGTATGATAAAGTTCATAAATTATAATATAATAAATAACTATAAATAATTTTAACAAATAATAATATAATAATAATAAAATGTATTCAAAAACACTGAAATTTGCTCAGTTGCAGAATTGTCGCTGTTATTACTTTCATCTCCCCACAAATCACTATCGCTCAATTCTGCAAGTGTTCTAATTTATTATTGCTGTTTTCTAGCTGGTTTTGAAGTAAAGGGACACTTTTTGGTTGCTATGGTCAATCACAAGATTTCCAGGCAGAAAGAACAGTATATATAATATAAAACTGCATGCAGGGCACTAGACAAAGCATTAGGGAAAAAAGGGATACAGATTTGATACAGTAATGTAATCTGTAAGATTACAGTGTACAGTATATGTTATGTGTTTTTCACTTTTTGAATTTGGTGCCGGGCTCCGTCTCCGTGCGTTGCGACACTCGCAGGGAATGGAGCCCGGTACTGTGATAGATCGAGCGAGGACACAGCCCACACACACAGCGGAGAGACATTGCAGGATCTTGGGGACAAGGTAAGTAACTTTGCCTAGATCCTGCAATGCAATCTCTAGTGTGGCTCTGGGTTATCGCTTTTGGTAATGGAAATTCACCCCGAGTCTTTCTCGGGATTACCAGGAGGTTAATATCGTACTCATTAACAGCGGACCTGTGTATTTCAGCCTATTATAATTTCATAATATATATATATATATATATATATATATATATATATATATGACTTTATTTACAATAAACAGTACAGTATCTAGTTTCTATACAAGACCACCCCAGGTAGAAAGCAATTGGCCCCAATCGATGTGATAACTGCAAAACCCATGTTGTATCTGTAACTTCAAGGACCAACTGGTTCCTGGATTGCTAAAAACTTGGTCTGCGAGTGATTTGAAAGATAAGCATTTTTTTAAAATAAATTTTGACTTGATAAACAAGCGATGTCTTGATATACAAGCAGTATCACTTCACACCTGAGTATAAAAGAGAAGAGAGGTCCCTCTAAGTGTAGCAATATGGTTACATTTAATGAAGGTACAGCCTTTAGCAACTCACATGGTTGATGTTTAAAACCAGCACAAGTATGTAGGCATCCGGGGTAAAGCTGTCCACATAGACCATCCTCCACATCGCCATCAACATCATCCCTTCCATACTGCAATCCACAAGAGATTTGGGTCTCACTTTAAGATCGCTCTACTACAGGGTAGTCTTTGCGGTCACTATTGCAGACTCACAGAGGTGAGAGCAGATGGTGCAGGGGATGGTCTATGTGGACAGCTTTGCCCCCGGATACCTGCATAATTAGATGTGCTTGTTTTATTTATTAACCCCATGAGTTGCTAAATGTTGTACTTTCATTAAATGTAACCATACTTCTACACTTAGGGGCATCTCTCTTCTCTTTTATAGTCAGTAGCTCCTGCTGGATTTTGCTGCTAATCCCCTTGTGGAGGCTTCCATTTGTGGATGGACATTTTATGGTTACACAACTTATCACATTGCTATAATCTTTTTATATGGACTATTAACCGAAAGATCTATGAATAAATGGTTGTGGAACGAATCTGAGTTTCCATTATTTCTTATGGGCAAATTTGCTTTGATATACAAGTGCTTTCAATTACAAGCGTGTTTCCAGAATAAAATATGCTCGCAATCCAAGGTTTTACTGTATAGGAATGAGGTATAGGTGATCAGGGAAGCTTTTTATGAATAGGTGTTTTTCTTTTGGTACCTATGTGATAATGGAGGTCTGGGGTAGAAATCAAGACCTGTCTATATAGTTTGATAATTGAAACAATTCTTTTGTAGGCTTTTTGTCCAGACTATCATTAATCTCTTTGGAGAAGATGGTGGTATATAAAGTAATTTGTTAAATACATCTCAATTTTTTTAATATATATTTATCACAACATTTTGGTGCCGTGACTTGGATGTATCATAATACATATCCTTGTGAACAACTCTTAAAGTGGTTGTAAACCCACTTTAAAAAAAATAAAAAAATAAACAAAAACACCACCTGCAAGACAAAGGCATAATGAGCTAGTATGCATAGCATACTAGCTCATTATGTAATACTCACATCCCCCCCACAGCCATCCTCGTACACCACTCTGGTGGCCGACATCTCTCCTGGGGGTCACTTACAGTTATCGTGGCTCTGGGCTGTGATTGTGCAGGAGCCACCTTCTTTAGAACTGGCACGATCGCTGTTTCTAAAGTGCGCCTGCGCCGTCATTATTGTAAATATCTCCTAAACTATGGAGGTTTAGGAGATATTTCAAGCACCTACAGGTAAGTCGTAATCTAGGCTTACCTGTAGGTAAAAGTGGTTGTACAGGGTGTACAACCACTTTAAAATCATTATAAACCTTCCTACCTGTACCTTCTGTATTTTATCTGTGTGAGATGCGCATATGTTGCCCTGTACAACACAGCCTATGGGCCAGATTCAGGTAGATGAGAGCATCTTTGCTCTGGAGTAACGCTTCTCATTTACGTTACTCTGCCGAAATTTTAGGAGCAAGTGCTGTTATTCATGAAGCACTTGCTCCTAAAGTTGCGGCAGCGCATCGCAAATGAGCCGGCGGAATTCAAATTGGGCGGGTACGGGGCGTGTATTATTTAAACTATGCGCGATCCCGCGGCGAACGTACTGTGCATGCGTCGAGTGTGAATGCATCCCAGTGCGCATGCTCCAAATTCTGTCAGTGAACGTCAATGACGTCACATCCCCATTCATGAACGTTTTACGCAAGCAACGCGATTATTATTTTTTCCGACGCGATGACGACGCCTATACTTAACATAGGATACTCCACTAGGGGGCTGCTTTATCTTTACGTCGCGTATCGCTTCCGGAAACATCGTAAAGTCACTGCGTCGCGCCCGAAAAAGATCGTGAATTTCCGACTCCCGCTGATTAACATATTTTTTCAGCGTTAATCAGCGGGAACGCCCCCGGCGCCATTTTTAAGTTGAAGTAACGATGCGATGGCGAAATTCAATTGCGCCGATCGCATCGGAACTCCAACCCGGCGTTTCTTGTTTTCTGGTTACAGAAAACAAAAACGCCGGCTTAAAGTGACAGTTAGGCTGGCGGATCAATGGATACTCCAGCCTAACTCTACCTGAATCTGGCCCTATGTCTCTATATTCCTTTGCCAGCAATTAATGTTTGTGTTCAAACATGAAGCGTGTGGCAGGGAACTGCACAGGTTAATGCATGACCTCTGTCTGTAGTCTAAAAACTGACACTTCTTATGGTGAACCTACATATCCCACAATTCCTGTGTCTCTCAGCCTAGTGCTGGTGCAGGTGAGAGCTAGCTACTGTCAATTAGATCTGACAAGTACAAGCAGTTAGAACATTCACAGATGCACAGAGAGCTCATTGGTGCACCTTGTTTTTTACATTAGCACTCCAACATTTGTGATGCAACATGGAGCAGATGGCAGCATATGTATTGGATGCTGGGGAAAAGGAAGTTGTCTTGTTACTTTGGATATAGGGGCATGCTAGGTCAATGAATACATGGACATAGGGGAAATAATCAGCCATGACACTACAGACTGCAGCCCATCATTACAGAGTAAGGCAACAAACAAACAACAGACAATATAACTACACTAAAACCTAGTTAAAACAACAAAAATATATGAAAGTGAACAATGCCTGTAAAAGAAACCAATGGTGAAAAAAATACATAGGGCTAGATTCAGGTAGGAGTGCGTAAAAATGTGCGGGCGTAGCGTATTCCATTTACGCTATGCCTCCGCAACTTTTAGGGCAAGTGCTGTATTCACAAAGCACTTGCCTGTTAAGTTGCAGCGGCGTAGCGTAAATGGCCTGGCCTAATTCTAATTCGGCGGGTAGGGGGTGTGTACTATTTAAATCAAGCGCGTCTCCACGCCGAACGTACTGCGCATGCGCCGTGAATTGATCCCAGTGCGCATTCTCCAAATCACAACGTCAATACGCGATGTAAACTACGTGAATGTCACTTACGCAAAGCCCTATTCGCGAATGTTTTACGTAAACGACATTAAAAAAAACGTCGGCACGCCGTCCATACTTAACATTGGCTGCGCCTCATACAGCAGGGTTAACATTACGACGGACCTACGCTAACGCTAACGACGTAAAAAAATAATGCCGGCCGGGCGTACGTTTGGGAATCGGCGTATAGGCTCATTTGCATATTTTAGACGGGAACGCCACCTAGCGTCCAGCCTAAATATGAAAATAAGATTCAACGGCATAAGAGACTTACGCAAGTCAGATCTAATGGAAATCTATGCGTAACTGATTCTATGAATCAGTCGCATAGATAGGAGGGCTCAAACGCAGAGATAAGACAGCTTATCTGGAGATAAGCCGTCTTATCTCTTTCCTGAATCTGGCCGATAGATTGTCGCTGATGAATGAGTATGCAGCTCACTCGATGTAATAATGTAGAGCCAATCCTCAGCACGGTCATATAGGAAGAGTCCATAGCTCTGTGTAAGCTACAACTTGATGGACTTAAAGCCTACACAGAGTGGCTTCTCCTGGACCTAGCAATTGTACGGAATGGCTGGGAAGTGAAAAAAAGTGAATATGTGTTGCCTGGGAGAGAAGATTAACCCCCCTGCCGGTATCCCCGAGCGCGACTCGGGTTGGATTTTTTATGTAAATATCGATATCCCCGAGTCGCGCTCGGGGTGAATATGCAGAGCCTGCAGCGCGCGCTGGCTTACCTGTTTATCCAGGCGGGGTACTGTACTTACCTTGTCCCTGGATCCAGCGATGCATCCCCGCTGTGTGAGCGAGTGGCGTCCTCCATTCGACTCACACAGTGCCCGCGCGCCGCCGATCTCCGTTCCCTGCGACGTAACGGCGCACGGGGGCGGAGACCGGCGGCAAATTCAAAAAAGTAAACAAACACATTACATACAGAATACTGTAATCTTATAGATTACAGTACTGTATGTAAAAAGTACACACCCCCCCTGTCCCTAGTGGTCTGCCCAGTGCCCTGCATGTTCTTTTACATAATAAAAACATTTTTTTTGTGCCTGCAAACTGTAGATTGTCCATAGCAACCAAAAGTGTCCCTTTATGTCAAAAGTGATTTTAGATCAGCTAAAAAACAGCGATAATAAATGATAATCACTCGCAGAAATGAGCGATAGCGATTTGTGGGGAAATTCGTCATAAAAAAATAAAAGTAATGACAGCGACAATTCTGCAACTGAGCAAATTTCAGTGATTTTGATTTGATTACATTAGTGAATAATTTTTATTATAATTACATTATTATTTGTTATAATTATTTATAGTTATTTATTATATTATAATTTTATGATTTTGTGTTTCAAACTTTATCATACCCGGGATGTCTACTAGACTCTGGTTTGGACAAATTTAAGTGAGTTATTCCTAAAAATTGCAGGCCTACAGTATAAAACGCAGAATTTTCATGCAAAATAATTGTACCGCTTTTGGTACGTAATTCCAGACAGAATCATACCGCCAGGGAGGTTAAAGAGAATGTACTGCTTTGCCCTTCATAGACAACATACAACAGGGGTGTCCATCCTCTGGCCCACAGGCCACATGTGGCCCAAGAAGGTTATGTATGTGGCCCAACACAAAATAGTAAACTTACTTAATAAATTGTGATTTTTGGTAAAAATGCATTTACACTTAGCCGCCACAGAAGATTTTGACAGTGTCTCTTTACTGGACTTTTAGATGTTTTATCTTCACAAAGAAAAAACTTCCACTCTTCACAATCACACCTTATTCCTATTAGCGAGCAACTCTTTTCAAGGATGAAACACACAAAGGGCAAAATAAGAAACCATGATATCCGATGAGCACCTTGAGAATTCATTGAGAATTCCTCGACATTCATCGAACCTAATATTGATGTGTTCTTTTATAAAAAAAAACAGTGTCAAATATCACACTAGTATTATGTTGCCCTCTTTTACTTTTAATCCTTATTGTTAGTGTAAGTTATATGTGGTTGTGTACAAGGCCGTTGCGGCTGAAACGTATCTATTTCTACTGTACTTTTATCTTTTATGGAGATACAATAAATTTGGACTTATTTAAGCACTTCAATACCGTACACCGTCATATGACGTCCACAAAGGGGATCTCCTATCCTGGGTGGACGTCATATGACGTCCTGGACTTTGTGCAGTGATATCTGAATGATGCAAGCAGCTAGAGGCATCACTCAGATATCATTTTGTTCTGGCGGCGATCCAGTCATCTCTATGACCGTTGGAGGCCCGTAAGTAAACAAAGCCGTAATTGCGGCTAGTAAGCATTAGATTTGTAAATTGTTCTTCACGATCACATTCTTTCCAGCCTGGAGGAGAGATGTAGGGTCTTATTGACCTCGCATCTCTCCTTAAAGAGGACCTGTCACACACTATTCCTATTACAAGGGATGTTTACATTCCTTGTAATAGGAATAAAAGCGATAAAAAAAAAAAAAAATGTACAAAACTATAAAAAAAATTAAAAAAATAAGTAAAAAAAAATTAAAACGCCCCTGTCCCCGGTAGATCACGCTCAGAAGCGAACGCACACGTAACTCGTAAACGTCGTTCAAACCACACATGTGAGGTATCACCACGTGCGTTAGAGTGAGAGCACTAGACCTCCTCTGTAACTCTAAACAGGTAACCTGTAAAAAATTTCAAAGGGTCGCCTATGGAGATTTTTAAGTAACGAAGTTTGCCGCCATTCCATGAGTGTGCACAATTTTAAAGCATGACATGTTAGGTATCTATTTACTCGGCGTAACATCATCTTTCATACTTTACAAAAAAATTGGGCTAACTTTATTGTTTTGTTATTTTTTAATTCATGAAACCATTTTTTCCCCCCCAAAAAAAAGGCGTTTGAAAAACGATTGCGCAAATATCGTGCAAGATAAAAAGTTGCAATGACCGCCTTTTTATTCCCTAGTTTGTCTGCTAAAAAAACATATATAATGTTTGGGGGTTCTGAGTAATTTTCTAGCAAAAGAATGATGATTTGTACATGTAGGAGAGAAGTTCCAGAATAGGCCCGGTATGGAGGTGGGCATAAAAGCCCGGTATTGAAGTGGTTAAAGAGCATGTATGGATTTGTGGATTGTCCTTTATCTATGTTATATGTAGTCCAACAATTCCTCTTCTTTCAATGTGGCCCAGGAAGGTCAAATGGTTGGACACCCCTGATGTACAGGCTTACTTTATAGAATTGTAAAGCTGTACATGAATGGTTCTTAATCACAGGAAATAGGGGTACACAAGTAGCTGGGCACCTATAAGTCAGATACCTATAAAGTTCCACAAAGCCTGGAACCATGTGGGCCCTATTATTCAAATCACGTCAAAGCAGACAAAAAAAATTCCAGTACCAATGACAGTATCATCTTTTAGAGCACATTTTTTAATCTTAAAATGTTTAAAGACGAGTTCACCTTTACAAAAAAAAAAATGCACATATTTGTTGCAGGTAAATAATATAATTTTTTTTGTTAGGAGCCTGCAAAGCATTGCACCCATGATCAGCAGATTGTAGGTTTAATGCCATGGTCCTGCAGACTGTCTGTGTAGCTTTCTGCCTGTACCTCCGATTGGCCAGGCAGTTACATTGTGACAGGAAGACTCAATGAACTACTAGATCACTCAACAGTGCCCCATTGGTTCATTGAGAACTACAAACTGACAGCCACAAAGGCTGTCAACACTTGTCGTTTTCCAATTTACAGAACACTGTGAATGAATTATGCAGTTAGGCAGACAGAGAAGATCACCCGCTCGCTGTCAAAATGGGGCATCGAGGGGGTGTGGGTGCCTATGCATCTGTAACATGTCATACCCTGAATATGGGTGTAAAGTGTAACATATTACAAAAGGTGATCTTTAACATAACATCCCCATATTCAGTCCCCAGTTGCTACTTGGAACAAGAAATCCAGGACATAAAGTTTGAGAGGTGTGGAAAGTGGTTGAAAGTCTTGAAAAATTAGCTCTAATAGGAGAAACATACATTCCTGAATATAGTGTTAAAACTCGGCCGTTTCCTAAGAGTGGTTTTATACTTTGCCTACACAATCTTAAGAAGTATGAGTCAGTTTTTTTGCTGCTCAGTTTAATGTGAGGCATCCATTGCTGTAGTTGCTGTGCAACTAGACAGTGGTAAGGTGAGTCAGCTGCGGGTTTCAGTGATATAAAAGCAGAGGCACAATTACAGCCACAGGAAAATAGCTTCAAATGTCCTATGTACCACTTGTACTTTTATCTATTATTACTAAACATTTTTGTTGAAAGACAATTTTAGATTATACGTTTAATCATTATTTTATTTTTGTATTGTTTTGACCAGACTAAAGAATGATGAAAACTTCTGTGTGTCTTTATTGCTGTTTGTTTCCCCTTGGGAAGATCTACGCTTACTTCCTGTCACATAGGCGAAACAGGAATGAAAGATCTATCCAAAGTAGGGTTGCCACCTTTTCTTCAAGCCAAACCCGGACATGATCACAACACAAAGAGAGTGCAACGTTTCGGAGCCAGGCAGGGCCCCTTCGTCAGGCATGTGATGATCATCACATGCCTGACGAAAGGGCCCTGCCTGGCTCCGAAACGTTGCACTCTCTTTGTGTTGTGATCATGCAATAAATCATCCATTTGGACGCTATTTACGTCGTCCCATGGTGTGCTGGCAAATATTTCTACTGTAACGTGCACCAGTATCCAGCTGGTTGTTGCTACGAGCACCTAAACCCAAGAGCTTATCCAGGAATGTGTACGATGGGAATATGAAGTATCACTTTAGCAGCCTGGCCCCAAGTAGAGGAGTAATGCGGTGCGCATAGCTTGCCACAGCTAACAGTGGGTGTGGCCAAATTGCTCTTGCTGACATCATTGCTCTGCCTCGAGTGATGCCGAACCTGGCCCCAGACAGCCGCCTGCAGCTCCCAGACAGCAGCAGATGTGTGTGTGACTATCTTGGTTACTTGGGGAGCCACAGTCTGAAGAATGTGTCTGAATTTCAGTCTGCCTAAAAACCGGACAAATTAATAAAAAACCCAGACTGCCGTGGTGAATTCTGGACAGGTGGCAAACCTAATCCAAAGTGAGGGGTATGCCGTTCCTTCAGAGTGTATGCACCGGTAATGTCACCAGCTGCATGTACAGTAAATATCTCCAAAACGGTGCACTCAGCTGTCTTGACTGTATGCCCAGACTTCACACTCAGTGCTGAACAGGAAGAGAAAATCTGTATCACGATGATGTGCACTTTCTAAAGACTATAGAAAGGGAAAGTCAACGTAAAACTTATGTAGGGAGATTTAGTTCATCTCTGTGTATCATATGAGGCTGTTCACCTCACTGGGTATAGGCGGGGGTTTACATCCACTTTAATATAGGCCTACCTACAGTGCCCTGAAAAAGTGTTCACACCCCTTAAAATGTTTCACATTTTGTTATGTTACAACCAAAAACAAACATTTTTTATTTATTGGTATTTTATGTGATAGACCAACACAAAGTGGCACATAATTGTTAAGTGAAAATGATAAATTGTTTTCAATTTGTTTTACAAATAAATATGTGAAAAGTGTGGCGAGCATTTGTATTCAGCCCCCCTGAGTCAATAGAACCACCTTTCGCTGCAATTACAGCTACAAGTCTTTTTGGGGACTTTGACTGGGCCATTTGAACATGTTAAAAAAAATGCTTTGATCTAAACCTTTCATTGTAGCTCTGGCTGTATGTTTAGGGTTGTTGTCCTGTTGGAAGGTGAACCTCCGTCCCAGTCTCAAGTCTTTTGCAGACTCTAAGGCCTCGTACAGACGAGTCAATCTATCTGTTCAAATCGGTCGGACCGACCGATTTGAACAGATCTGTCTGCTGGCATTTTGGTTTGCTCGCGTGTACACACGAGCAAACCAAAATCCCCGCCAGCAGACAGCGCGCTGACGTGTCGGTGACGTGGCGGTGATGCCGCCACGTCACCGCACCAGGAAGTAAAACACTTCCGCGCATGCGTCAAAATCATTTGGCGCGTGTGCGAGAAGACATGTCTGCTGGTTAGCATACTAACCAGCAGACATGTTGGGCGGACGGGTTCCCAGCCGACAGATTTCAAAGCATGCTTTGAAATCTGTCGGGTGGCCAAATCCGTCTGTTTGCCCGTACACACGATCGAATCTGTCTGCTGAAATGGTCTAGCAGACCGTTTCCAGCAGACAGATTTGATCGTGTGTATGAGGCCTAACAGGTTTTCTTCTAAGATTGCCCTGTTTTTGGCTCCAGTAATCTTTCCATCAACTCTGACCAGCTTCCCTGTCCCTGCTGAAGAAAAGCATCCCCACAACATGATGCTGCCACCACCATGTTTTACGGTGGGGATGGTGTGTTCAGGTTGATGTGCAGTGCTAGTTTTCCACCACACATAGCATTTTCCTTGAAGGCCAAAAAGAAAAATGTTAGTTATATCTGATCAGAGCACCTTCTTCCACATGTTTGCTGTGTTCCCCACATGGCTTCTCGCAAACTGCAAATGGGACTTTATATGGCTTTCTTTTTGCCACTCTTCCATAAAGGTCAGATTTGTGGAGCGCACGACTAATAGTTTTCCTGTGAACAGATTCTCCCACCTGAGCTGTGATCTCCAAAGCTCCTTCAGAGTTACCATGGACCTGTTGGCTGCTTCTCTGATTAATGCTCTCCTTGCCCGGCCTGTCAGTTTAGGTGGATTGCCATGTCTTGGTAGGTTTGCAGTTGTGCTATACTCTTTACATTTTTGGGTGATGGATTGAACAGAGCTTCGTGAGATTTTCAAAGCTTGGGCTTTTTTTATAACCTAACCCTGCTTTAAACTTCTCCACAACTTTACCCTGGCCTGTCTGGTGTGTTCCTTGACCTTCATGATGCTGTTTGTTCACTAAGGTTTTCTAACAAACCTTTGAGTGCTTACGCATAGGTGCACTCTATTTACTAATTAGGTGACTTCTGAAGGCAATTGATTCTACTAGATTTTAGTTAGGGATAGCAGAGTAAAGGGGGCTGAATAAAAATGCACGCCACACTTTTCAGATATTTCTTTGTAAAAAAAAATGAAAAAACAGTTATCATTTTCCTTCCACTTCACAATTATGTTCCCTTTGTGTTGGTCTATCACATAAAATCCCAATACAATCCATTTAAATTTTTGGTCGTAAGATGACAAAATGTGGAAATGTCAAGGGGTATGAATACTTTTTCAAGGCACTGTATAGGTAAAAATAATGCATGGGAGTTTACTTCCACTTTAAAGCTAGGAAGAGGACATATCATAACTACATTGAAGAATTACAGGATCCAACTGTCTGCATGGCATGGGAATGTACTTCATTACTGGTGAGTAATGTGACTAAAGCTGTAGAGCTAAAAATATTTTTTAACTAAACCTCAACTTTAAGCATGGACTATCATCAACAGTGCCACTGCAGTTGAGTCTAATGAATCTTGTTATTGTCTGGAGATAACAAGAGAATAGGGCCTTGTACACACGACCAAGGAACTCGTCGGAAAAGACACATCATTTTCCTCGACGAGTTCCTTGTTAGGTTTGTCGTGAAACTTGACAAGATGTCTTTGCGTACACACTGTCAAGACCAAATCTCCTCGTTCTCAAACGTGGTGACTTCAACACATACAACAACAGGGGAAGTTCGATTCCACTGGCACAACCCTTGGGGCTGCTTTTGCTAATCTCATGTTACTGCATGTTAGGTAAAAGTTTGGTAAGAGACATTTTCACTTTCAGTCTGTTACAGCGTGACAAACGTGCTATTTCCATTGCAAACGCTACTTTTACAGAAGGGGCACGGGTTTCTAAGCATACACACCAACGTGTTTCTTGTCGAAAACCAGCCCGTTGAGGAAATTGAGACTCCCGCCAACGGAAAAAGAGAACTTGCTCTCTTTTTTCCTCGTCGAGTTCCTCGACAGTTTTCTCGATGAAAAGCATACACACGATTGTTTTCCTCGGCAAAAAAGCTCTCCCACCAAGTTTCTTGATGGATTCTCGGTCGTGTGTACGAGGCCTAAGTTGCCTCAATGAAGTTGTAAGATTTACCTAATTTACTGAAGCAATAACCTATAGTCTA
Organism: Rana kukunoris; assembly: GCA_029574335.1. Lineage (NCBI taxonomy): Eukaryota > Metazoa > Chordata > Amphibia > Anura > Ranidae > Rana > Rana kukunoris. Next base: position 65,997,618 of record CM056050.1, on the reverse strand, counting down.
TGTAAATTACACTTTAAAGGCATCCAATGCTTACAGGCCCCCCTGTTTACTTACCTGAGCCCTCAAAAGACCAGCATCGAAAATGCGCTGGATTTCGGCCTGGACTTCTAGGCTCTTCATTGGATAGATTGATAGCAGCACAACTGGCTCGCGCTGCTCTAAATCAAATCCAATGATGCTGGCACCGGGGGGTGGGGCCGAGTCTATGGATGCAAATGCTGGACTCGGAAGCGTGCCCACAAGGTAACCCCCTTGGAAAGCACTTCTTATAGGGAAGCTGATGCTGGGAGGAGCCGAGACAGCCACCGAGGGACAACAGAAGACAAGATCGGGGCCACTCTGTGCGAAATGAACTGCACAGCTTAGGTAAGTACGACGTGTTTGTTATTTTTAATTTTTTTTAAATACTTGAACTTTTAGTACCACTTTAAAGACAGTAAAAAAAAATACATTTAAAGTTAGTTAATTTTTAACAAAAATTGCTAAAAGATTTCATTTTGCGTATAGTATTTATACTATTTTTATGCTTGTTTCCAAAATTAAAGTGGGCTGGTCTGGATGAAGTCCAGGGCCAAATTTTTGTCTCAGTCCAGCCCTGCAGGAAACGGGTCTGAGATACATCATAACATTGCTACGAAACCATGCAAAACACATATCCATTTTTATTTGGTTACAAACTTGCAAGATGGTAGCAAGGTCTTTGCTTACCCAAGTAAACTCACCTCCACCCTCCATGCCCTCCAACTGGGACCAACTAGAGTGCAGTTGAGTCATGCGTAGCAGTTAGGAGGTTGGGAGATGGTGAAACTTTTAAATGTGCACCAACCTAGTGGCCTACATGGATACAAACTGCAAATTAAATAGTCTAAGTCTGGACTTAGATGTACTTTATTTTTACTTATGCCAATGCATGGTAACAACCCTTGCCTACTTTTCTTGTAGTGCAATTTACTGAAGCAAATTTATTATTGTTATTTATATTTTACATTTGTATTTTGTTTTTAATATCTACCTGTCATTTCATATTCTTGGTTGTATGTACTTGAAAAGTAAAACATAAAAAAAACGCTTCATTTGCACTGATAATCACAGTCATCATGGTGTCATCTTGAAGCCATGATGTCTTCAGATGTCTTCAGGTTCTGAGGCCCACAAGACCAATGGTACGCTCCTTCTTAGAACAATACAGTATTATCTTTTCAACAAAATGAAAGCGCATTAAGGTCTGTATTCTTAAACATATTACTGTTTCTGTGTAAACTAATCCAGACAGCCCTTCCCAAAAAACTCAGCACTTAGGATAACAGATAGTACTTATAATAATAAAACTATAAGATAAACAATAATGATGCCCACAGATGAAGTCAATTGTATGACGAAACGCGTCTGGGTTGGCTAAGACGACTGTCAATCAAAGTGATGTCATCACGCTGATCAGGAACTAGCGTGTGTGAGCAGAGCGGGACAAACAAACAAGTACTAAGCGGAAAACGCCGTCCTTGATGCCCATGCCTGTAACCTGATCCAGTGATGAGTGATTTTATGCATTGCCTGACTTTTTCAACCAAATTGTAAGTGCAATTCTTATTTTTATGCTCTTTTAAAAATTAAACCAAACGGAATTATGCTATGTGCCACCATTTGTCTTTTTCCTCACATGGGAGTTGTTACCTAAAGAGGATTGGATTTGGATTATCCCAAGGTGTGATTTGTATCATTATTCAACGCTCATTATCCAGCGTTGTCTGGTAAGAGTTTTACCTGACTATTGCACGAGTGGTGGTGTTGGTTAAGAGGATATTACTGGACCTGTGCCGTAGGGAACAATTCTACCTTTCTTTTCACGGATCATCTTTGGGACTATCTCTTTGATCATGTTTTTGTAATGAACTTTGGACTTTCATACCATAGTTTCAAATTTCACCCAGGAGCGCTGCTTTATATAATTGTATATATGTTGTTTTCTCATATTACTGTTTCTATTGTGACTCAATTAACCACTTAAGGACCCCCGCACGCACATATACGGCCACAGAATGGCACGTACAGGCACAAGGGCGTAAATTTACGTCCCCGCCTAAGTGCGGTTCGGGGGTCCCATCGGGACCCCCTCCGCGGCGTGCGGGGGTCCCCCTGGCTCCGGGAGCGATCCGGGATCTGCGGGCGGATGTCGGCGAATACCCGCCCCCCCCGCGATCGCTCCCAGCCAATGGGAGCGCGCTCCCATCCTGTCACTTCCTCCTCCTGTGTTTACACAGGAAGGAGGAAATGATGTAATCTCTCATCGCAGCGCTGTTTCCCAGCGCTGCTGATGAGAGAAGACATCACAAGTAAGTGTGCACCAACACAACACTGACACACACTCATATAGGCATATTAACCCCTTGTGATCGCACCCCCCTGTCACAGTGTCACTGAATGCAGTGATCTAATCACTGCATTTAGTGTCAGTGTGACAGGCAGTGTAAAAAACAGTTAGTGTTAGGTTCAGGATAGCCCCCCCACCCCCCCTAATAAAGTTTTAACCCCCTGATCACCGCCCTAGTTAACCCTTTCACTCCCTATTGCCAGCGTCACTAAGCGATCATTTTTCTGATCGCTGTATTAGTGTCGCTGTTCCCGCTAGGTAGCTATTTTTTTTTATTGCGATTTTTTTTTTTACTAAAGACATGTGGCTAAATAAATTTTGGCCTAAATGTTTGACTAAAATTTAGTGTATTTGATTTTTTTTTAACAAAAAGTAAAAAATAGTGTTTTTCTTTCAAAAATGTCGCTCTATTTTTGTATATAGCGCAAAAAATAAAAATCGCAGAGGTGATCAAATACCACCAAAAGAAAGCTCTATTTATGGGAAGAAAAGGACGCAAATTTTGTTTGGGAGCCACGTCGCACGACCGCGCAATTGTCTGTTAAAGCGACGCAGTGCCGAATCGCAAAAACACCTTGGGTCATTTACCAGCGTATTGGTCCGGGTCTTAAGTGGTTAACATCTACTATTTAAAAATGTTACAGAGTGACAACCAGCAGCGGCATTACCCTTCTAATGTAATGTCCACATTGCACAAATTCTATTGCCTTTGATTAAATAGTTCCAATTAAACAATTTATCACTGACGTCTAATTAGTGGGTTTCTGCAAAAATGTACAATTCCAGCTATTTGAGTCTGCTAAGAACATAAACAATATATTTACATTCCATATATACAATTATTCACAGTAATAATTTAGCTGTTTCATTGCAATTAGAAATTCCCAAGGCTGTTTTGTTTTCTTATTTTATCAGGTTCTTTCAATAGGACGGTGATTGCGTGTTACATATTTATCTGAAGTGTATTACAGCAAATCAGCATCTTTTATTCTTGTTTCTTCCTCAAAACTAGAAAAAATAAAATAAACTGAGTCTATTATTAAACCATTATCACAACATTATCTGTTCTTCTTCGGAAACAGTAAGTAGGTGCTTTGCTAAAAATTTCAGTTTTGCTGTTTCAGTTAACCATTAGTTGCAGTTGATATGGTCAGCTGACTTGGAATCAAATTATAGAGTTATTGGTCACAAAAACAAGATTTGAGTTTTTTTATTTTCCAAGATCTTCGTCAATATTAAACCAAAACTAAGACCAAGGTCTTTATTGTGGCTATGAGTGAGTGAGTGAGTGAAGAACTTATATAGCGCAGCACATGCGAACTCAATCGCCTCTGGGCTATAGTTTGTTTTCTCTGAATGTAATGCCACCACCCTTTGGACATTAGTACGGCTTTCTTTCTGACTGCAAAGCCCCTCCCCTTATGGCTCAAATGCCCCTCCCTTCTTTACCATATTGCTCCTCCTCTCTCCTCCCTGCACCTTACTTTCGGAAGAAGAAGAGTTAAAGGGTCACTAAAGGAAACATTTTTTTTTTGCTGAAATGACTGTTTACAGGGTATAGAGACATAAAAGTTAACTGATTCCTTTTCAAAATGATTAAAAATAGATAAAAATCAATCATATAATGTGTCTGCAGGTTAGTTTCACTTTTGAACTGGCTTCATGTTTCTGTGAAGTAGAAATAGACACACAGAACAAAAACAAACAACTCCAGGGCAGTGTTTTGTTTTTAAAATGAATCTGATTTGTTCTTGGAAGTTTTAGACACACAGTAATGACAGCTTAGACCACCGTGAGAAAGCTCCCAGCACTGTGGTTATAAGGAAACAGACAAGCAGGAAGTGTGGAGATCAGAGCAGAATTACAGCAACTTCAAAGCAAAAACGAACAATAAGGACATGAAACCAGTACTGCAGTAAGGTAAAGGAAGCTATTTAGCCAAAAAAAAATTCCTTTAGTGATCCTTTAAGGTAAAGGACTGCCGTTTTTTTTTAAAAGGTTATTTATGTGTATGTGTGTGTACAGGAACCTGTGTGTGTGTGTCTGTGTACATGTATGTGTTTATATATGTGTGTGAATGTAAACATGTATTTGTGTGTTTATATTTGTGTGTGTGTTTATATGTGTGTGCATGTTTGTTTCTGTTTATATGTGTGTGTGTTTATATGTGTGTTTGTTTACATGTGTGTTTATGTATGTGTGTGTGCATGTATGTGTGTGTTTATATGTGTGTGTGTGCGCATGAATGTGCGTGTTTATATGTATGTGTGTGTTTATATGTGTGTGTGTTTATATGTATGTGTGTGTGCATATGTGTGTGTGTGCGCATGTATGTGTGTTTATATTAGGGTTGTCCCGATACCACTTTTTTAGGACCGAGTTGCAGTCCAGGGACCTCGGATGTGGAATGCGCTACCAACTACCATCCGACAGGAGTCTGACCACTTGGCCTTCAGGAGAAAGATTAAAACCCATCTCTTCTGAGGTCAAGGGGTTTCCTTACCCATGGAATGGAAACAGCTCCCAGAGGCGATTCAGTTCGCATGTGTTGAGCTTTACAAGTTTTTCACTCACTCACTCACTACAAGTACCGATACTTTTTGTTCATGTACTCGCTGATACTGATTACCGATACTTTTTTTTAAATGCAGCCATGTGTCCCCAAATGCAGCCATGTCTCCCCCCCATATGCAACCATGTCTCCCCCCCCATATGCAGCCATGTCTCCCCCCATATGCAGCCATGCCCCCCCTCATATGCAGCCATGTCTCCCCCCCATATGCAGACATGCCTCCCCCCAAATGCAACCATGTCTCCCCCCATATGCAGCCATGTCTCCCCCCCCCATATGCAGCCATGTCTCCCCCCATATGCAGCCATGTCTCCCCCCATATGCAGCCATGTCTCCCCCCATATGCAGCCATGTCTCCCCCCCATATGCTGCCATGTCTCCCCCCATATGCAGCCATGTCTCCCCCCATATGCAGCCATGTCTCCCCCCATATGCAGCCATGTCTCCCCCCCATATGCAGCCATGACTCCCCCCCATATGCAGCCATGACTCCACCCAATATGCAGCCATGTCTCCCCCCCCATATGTAGCCATGTCTCCCCCCCCATATGTAGCCATGTCTCCCCCTCCATATGCAGCCATGTCTCCCCCCTCCATATGCAGCCATGTCTCCCCCCCCATATGCAGCCATGTCTCCCCCCCATATGCAGGCATGTGTTTGTCTCCCCCGCCGTCTAGCTGTTTGGCGCTTTCATTTGAATAGCTGCGTGTTCCCCGCCGTGCGTTGTCATGGACCCTCCCCCTTGTCTGGGCACTTTGATAGACAGATCACCCGTCCAATCCTGGGACAGGTGATCTGTCTATCAAAGTGCCCGACAAGGGGGAGGGGCCATGACAACTCGTGGCGGGGAACACACAGCTGTTCAAATGAAAGCTGTTATGTTCCCTGGCCTGAGCACTGAACAGCTAGACGGGAATGCCAAGCTGACCAAGATTTTTCAAAGACGTCAATGTTACATTTTACGGAAGCAGTGCCATGCCAAGCTGACCAATATCTCCCAGGAGCCAATACAAAACAGGAAATGATGTCCACGTCCAAAGACGCTAATGTTAAATGTTACTGGAGTTGCGCCATGCCAAGCTGACCAATAATTTTCATAGATGCAAATGTTAAATCTTACAGGAGCAGTGCCATGCCAAGCTGACCAAGATTTTCCATAGACGTCAATGTTACATTTTACGGGAGCAGTGCCATGCCAAGCTGACCAATATCTCCCAGGAGCCAATACAAAACAGGAAATGATGTCCACGGCCGTCGCTGCTAAAGGAGGATGTGAAATTAGATCAGGTAAGTGAAGAGAAAAAATAAAAATAAATTGCCAATTAAATTCAAGGATACACATTTGTGCTACACGATGAGGAGTGAAAAAATAATTCACAAAGGAATGCCCACAGAGGGAATGATTATCCAACAAATGTAATGAAGAAAAACTTTTATGAACTCCAATAGTGCATGTTTGAAAACTTGTACATATAAGAATCATAAGAGCAATGTATGAAAAATGTAAAAAAAAATAAAAAATACAGGTTAAAGCAACCAGGCTATTAAAAGACATGGAAAGGGGTGTATAATAAATGAAATAGCTGTGTATTAAAAATAGTAGAATAAATAGGGTTTTGGTAGACTAAAAACGTGTAGATAGAAGATTAGGTGGAGGTAGAACAAATTAAATTATCTTATTTTCCGGCGTATAAGACGACTTTTTGCATCTAAAATCATGCCCCAAAAGTCGGGGGTCGTCTTATATGCCGGGTACCTGTGTCAGACGGTGGCCATCCATTATTAAAAAAGCACGCCTCCTCCTCAGGCTGTTCCGTGATAGGCAGAACAGTAATTTTCCCAGCAGAGCCTCTGTTTATGTTCCGCCTATCACGGATGCCTTCTCAGCCTCGGACGAGAGGACCTCCGTGATAGGCGGAACACTGAACAGAGGCTCTGCTGGGAAAATTACTGTTCTGCCTATCACGGAACAGCCTGAGGAGGCGCGGCTTTTGAATAATTGGATAGCCGCCGTCTGACATCTCTGCAAACAGAAAAAGTAGGGAGATCGTTGAGGCAGGGAATGGAATGGCATAGTGAGGCATGTACAGATGGCACAGTGAGGCATGTTACTGATGGAACAGTGAGGCATGTATAGATGGCACAGTGAGGCATGTTACTGATGGAACAGTGAGGCATGTATAGATGGCACAGTGAGGCATGTTACTGATGGAACAGTGAGGCATGTATAGATGGCACAGTGAGGCATGTTACTAATGGCACAGTGAGGCATGTATAGATGGCACAGTGAGGCATGTTACTAAGGGACAGTGAGGCATGTATAGATGGCACAGTGAGGCATGTATAATGGCATAGTGAGGCATGTATAATGGCACAGTGAGGGGTCGTCTTATACAGTGAGTATATCCTAAAACCAACATTTTAGCTGGAAAATTAGGGGGTCGTCTTATATGCCCAGTCGTCTTATACGCCGGCAAATACGGTACATATATTTGCCATGAGATAAATTAATTGGAAATGATCAGTATCCGGGGGTCGATATATGTGTAAAAAAACATGCAGTGTTTATAATTAGCATAATAAATTAAACAATAGAATATGGTAAAGTGTATAAAACTTGGATAGCAGAGTGGCAGAAGTATGCAGTAAAATTAGGTAAATTTTTGGCTGGATGCAGAGCTGTCAGCTATGAAGTAGTGTCAGTGATGTGCGTGTTGTCGCAATACGATAGTGTTAATGGAACTTTACAGAACATGCCTCCTGTACTGATTGACAGACTTCAGCTGAGCTGCAGAGCAACAACTATAACAGGCATTCTGGGAAAAACATACATTTAAAATAAAATATATAATTTTTTGGGAATATTATGATTTTTTTCTTCCAGTTATCTGGAATATTTCCCAGTACCACTGGCTGTTACACAGATGAAAAGTTTTGTAATTAGAAGACTGTGATTAGAGTATTTCACATTCACTGAATGCGAAGACCATTGAAGGGTCACATGAAACAATTCTCTAATTAAGAAATACACCAGTTAAAGAAATGATGGGACACTTTTCTCTTTGAGACAATTAGACCACTTTATATAGATAAAGGAATTCTACTAATTAGACTAGCTGGTTAACAACTGGGGGTCAGAAAAGATTTCTTCTTCACTTTAAAATAGTTTCAGAAATACATAAGCTCAATATGTTATGTCAATTCATATTTATAGTTCCATACTTAAAGTGAAAAGCCACCCAAAAGTATTTTTTCTTTCTAGAGAAAAGGGAATAATTAGCTGTTGTGTGTCCTCCTAGTAAAAGGAAACTTTCCAATGGAGACTACATATGCTTATTCAGGGCCGCCATCAGCGGGGTACAGGCAGTACACCTGTAAGGGGCCCGGATGGGAACCCCCTTCCTGCGCCTCAGTAGTCCAGCTACAGATGTGATGTATAATGAGATGTACCAAGAGCCCTTTCACACTGACAGTGCTGGGGCGTTGACGGTAAATGCCATGCCATATCATGCCATAAAACATATAGAGCAGGGGCAGCCCAAAGCACATGTAAAGCAATGCTGTGGATGCCATTCCTCAGCACACAGCACACTGAACACTGACTCACCTCAGTTCTATCTCTGTGCAGCCCGAGATAGAGATGGGAGGGGGAGGCATTCCAACTGGAGTTGGTGGAGACAGTGTGGGATCCAATTCTCCCAGTGTGAGAAATTCATTCCTGTACATCAGCACTCAGCAGCCACTGAAAACTAGAACCCTTGTGTCAGGAAGAGGAGCAGCCCCTCCCCCGAGCACTGCCAAGCTGGACGGCTGCCCTATGCTCACACATCAGTTCTGGACGGACACACACCTATGCTCAGAACACTAGTTCTGGATGGACACAAACAAGGAGAGAAAAAGGGAGGGGAGAACTCTGGCACTTTGGCGCCCCCACCTCTGCAGGCACCTGGGTGCAAAGCACCCTGTGCACCCTGCCTAGGATCGGCCCTGGGCTGCGCACACCTATGTTGGTACAGGTAGTAACAGGACTTTCCAGACGAATATAGCAAATGGTAATTTACACAATCTGCTCCTCTTTTATTTTTACTGGATTTCTAGCTTGTGCCATGCATTTTTTTAAACAATACAAACTGCTAAAACGACAGACCGTATTATAATTTATATGTTGTTAAGTAAATCAAGCTATTATAGAATGAAATACACGTCAGGGGGGTATTACAAATGTGAATAAAGCATAAGAGCTTTTCAAAGTAGAGATATCCTACCAGCTAGGTAAACAATACCATGTAGACTCATTTAAATTGTTCAGTCCATTTTTACTATCTATTTCTTCTCCCCAGTGCTTCGACATGAGACAGCTGCCTCATTACATGGGCATCCCTGCTGCTTGAGCGTCCATATACCAAGGTATCAGAACTCGGTTGCGATGTGTTTGCAAATATTTCATAGTGATGTCTAGCGTAGGACATGCTTGGTTTGTAGGCGTAATAGAACTCCAGATTGTACAGTAAAGATGAGCATTTAATGTCAGCATTCTGCTCCCTAGCACCTGCATGCTCCTGTAGCTGATTGCAGATAAAGACCATCGGTTTGCCCATATGTGCACATACTATGCAGCTTCAGAGCTCATTACGTTTCAAGCCTGAGTCTCTTTTCCTAATCTGTGATTTTCCCTGGTGTCTGTCCCAAGCGTTATTGAATTATTTTGCCTAGTCAGCTAAAAGGCCCTTTCCCCACTTTCTTAGCGAACAAGTACATTCTTATGAGTCCCCCGAGACCAAATTCTCCAAGTCTCCAATAACACTTACCTTTTTAATGGCTTACATTTTATACAGCAAGATGATTCTTAGTTGTCTTTAATAGCAGAAGATAGCTTCTCAAATAATTATGTCCTATAATTCTAAATTTTATTATACTCTATCTTGATTTCATACTAAAGGCTTAAAACGATTCCGTCTATCATTATACTAGGGGTTTAAAATGTACTTCAACGTTTGCCGCCCAATTGGGATAACACCTACTTATTATTTGTTACATAGGCCCAGTTTTTTTAGATGCTCTATTTTGGATCATCCAGCAAGGGAAAAATCCTAGGTCGTTTTCATTGTTTATGATGGGTGGGCAGCTGTGTTTGCAATAACTAACTGTATCTGTACTGTGCAGGCAGACCTTCAATATCAATTTTAACTAGATTTAGGCCTCATGCCCGCTGCTGCTGTTAACTACTTCCCACCCGGTCACTGCACATAAACGGCCGGGTGGGCACTTCCTCCTTTTGAGTGGACTTCAGAAGGAGGGGGATCACGTGCGCGTGTGCCCGCGCAGCGACGCGATCCCGATACACTTGTGTCACCCAGACACTGCGCATCTCTGATCGTCAGGAGGGCTCTGTGATTGGCCCTCCTGATCACATAACGGCTGTGTCCAATCACAGCCGTCATGTGATGTAAATACACTTAACAGGATTTTTTTTACCAAAAACATGTAACAAAATAAATGTTGGCTTAAATTTATGACAACATTTCTTTTAAAATAGAAAGAAGAAAATATTGTTTTTTTTCCAAATTTCCACACACAAAAAAAGCCATAGTCATGAATAAATACCACCAAAAGAAAGCTCTATTAGTGTGAACAAAATGATAGAAATTTCATTTGGATACAGTATAACATGACCGCACAATTGTCATTGAAAGTGCAAGGCCGCGTACACACGATCAAATTTTTCTGCTGAAAACGGTCAGACCGTTTCAGCAGACAAATTTGATCGTGTGTACGTGCGGACAGACAGATTTTTCCAGCAGGCAGATTTTTAAGCATGCTTTAAAATCTGTCTGCTGGGAACCCGTCCTTCCGACATGTCTGCTGGTTAGTACGCTAACCAGCAGACATATCTGTCCACACATGCTTCCTGGTGACGGTGACGTGGCTGCGGTTTGATCGGTTTGATCGTGTGTACATCGTGTGTCCCAGCAGACAAATCCGATCAAAGCGGTCTGTCAGACCGATTTGATCAGATTTATTTAATGGTGTGTACGCGGCCCAAGAGCGCTGAAGGCTGAAAATTAGTCTGGGAAGGAAGGGGGAGAAAGTGCCCAGTATTGATGTGGTTAAACTCTTTTTCACATTTTTGTGTGCTTGGGTGTTTTTTGGAACCATTTCTGGACCAAGCCTCTTTTTGAGATTTGTTGTTAAAATAATAATTTTTTCCTAGAAAGTTACTTAGAACCCCCAAACATTTTATATATATATATAGTAAAGTTAGCCCAATTTTTTTCTATATTGTGAAAGATAATGTTACGCCGAGTAAATTCATACCCAACATGTCATGCTTCAAAATTACGCCCGCTCGTGGAATGGCACCTTAAAATCTCAATTGCCGACATATAAAAATGTTCTACAGGTTACCAGTTTTGTGTTACAGAGGAAGTCTAGTGCTAGAATCATTTCTCTCGCTCTAACAACAATACCTCACATGTGTGGTTTGAACACCGTTTTCATATACGGGCGCAACTTACGCATGCGATCGCTTCTGCGCACTAGCTTGGTGCAGGGCCGGATTTACATAGGGGCTATTGGAGCTGCAGGGCACAGTACAGGGCATTAGAAGGCGAAACTGATTATTGGTGTATCCTGTTATTAAAAGTTTTAAGTAAAAGAAAAATATGGCACACCTAGGATATTTGTCACCCAGAGCAGACCATTTTTACCACACTCCCTTGCTCAATACATGAGTAATAATCATGAAAAATAAAAATAAGACCCAGACTAGTAAGTGGTAAAGTGTGCCCTTGCAGTGGTGGTGAATTTAGTAGAGCCCCCCTTGCACTGCTGACCAGTGTAGTATACTTACATTGCATGTCGATGAGAAATTTCATTAGTAGTCATTGAAGGTAGGAAATTAATCTGTAGGTGCCTATTGCTTAAGGAACCCCTAGCAAACTTTGAAAGAATCCCAGGGTTCTGAAAAAGACTGGTTGAGAAAACCTGGTGTAGAGGCTGTTAATGAGGACAGGCTCACTCTAACATTGTTCAAAAAACATTACAGTCAGCCATGATACATCCTTCTGAGGAACTTCTAAAATTAAAAAAATATTAAAAAAATAGGCATGCAGTGTGAATGGGAACACATCACATGCATATAGTGTGATTTTCTTAAATTTGACTGCAAAAGAAGAAATACATATTGAAGCAACTCTGTTACCGTGAAAAAATGTATTATTGTTTTTTAACAAAAGCACCCTTCAAAAAATCTCCATATTTATATTTACCGGTATATAAAGTGCTGTTAAAAGTATTTGCTCCTTCCTGTTTTTTTTTGCATATTTCTCACACTTAAATGATTCAGATCATCAAATTCATTTTAATATTACACAAAGATAACCTGAGTAAATCCAAGATGCAGTTTTTAAATTCTTATTTCATTTACTAAGGGAAAAAGGGTGTTCAAACGTGTCTGGCCCTATGTGAAAAAGTATTTGCCCCCTCCCATGCTGAATCATGAATTAACTGTGATTAACCACAACTGTTTGGAAAGCTGAGTTAAATTTCAATTTCCACACCCAGGCCTGATAACTGCCAGACCTGTTGAATCAAAAAATCACTTAAATAGAAGCTGTCTGACAAAGTAAAGCACGCTAAAAGATCTTAAAAAGCAACACATTGGGCCAGATTCAGGTAGACTTACGACGACGTAAGTACCAATGTGCGCCGTCGTATCCCGGGGCATGATTCAATGAATCAGATACGCCGGGATTTAGCTAAGATACGAGCGGCGTAAGTCTATTACGCCGTTGTATCTTAGATGCATATTTATGCTGGCCGCTAGGTGGCGCTTCCGTGGATTTACACATCGAATATGTAAATTGGGGGGATACGCCGATTACGTTAGGCTTAAGTTCGGCATAAAGTTACCCCTGCTATAGCAGGCGCAGGCAATGTTAAGTATGGACGTCGGGACAGCGTCGTATTGTACGTTGTTTACGTCATTTGCGTAAGCTGATTCAGAATAGGGCTGGGCGTAAGTTACGTTCACAACGTTTTCTTTAACTTTTTGCGACGTGATATGAAGCATGCGCACTGGGATACGTTCATGGCTGGCGCATGCGCACTTTGTTCGGCGCATCATTTACGTCGGGTCACGATTAGTTTACATACAACACACCCCCTACCTGCCCAATTTGAATTACGCGCGGATACGCCGGTCCATTTACGCTACGCTGCCGCAACTTACAGAGCAAGTGCTTTGTGAATACAGCACTTGCCTGTATAAGTTGCGGAGGCGTATCGTAAATAGGATATGCTACGCATGCATAAAGTTACACTCTCCATCCTGAATCTGGCCCATTGTGTGATCTAAAGAAATTCAAGAACAGATGACAAACGAGATCATTGACATCAGTCTGGAAAGGATTACAAAGCCATTTTTAAGGCTTTGGGATTTTTTGTAGCTGCTGACTTTTAAATGGGTGGAACTCCGCTTTAAGATAACAGGCAACCCCCAAATTCTGCTCACATTGGTAGATTCATTATCACTAACTGCACGCACAGGGTCAGAAAATGAAGCTCATCATATTAACAACGACTTAATTTTCAGACTACACACATCTCATGACAGTTCCTTGATTGTCATAAAAGTTGATTAACACATCTAGTATAATAAAAACTGCAAGCAGAACATGTTCCCCCGAGTGCTGCGTTTTTTTTCACATCTCGTCGAAAATAAATAAATAAATGGGCAGTCACATACCCAAAATACTTAATGGAAATAGGAACTAACTGTAAGGCACCAAATTTGAAGACAGATTTTACTTTTTAACAAAGCAAAAGTCCAATATATACTCCTTATTTATTACTGGGATGTAGTGAGGCTGACTAAAAAAATAAAGTATATGTTAGAATTTCTTTATATGTTTAGACTTTTTTCTTTTATGTGCAAGTGCTGCAACCCATTATAAACTCTTCTGTGGAGCAGGGTCGTCTTAATAGCATCATGGGCCCCTGGGCAAAGAAATACTCTGGGGCCCCTACAATGATGACAGTGCAGGTAAACAGACATCAAGTAGGTAGGAGGCAGATTGCCTCCTCTGTGTATCTATCACTCTCTGTGCCATCATGGGGCCCCCAATTTCAGGGAAGCGTGGGCTCAAGGACCAGCTGCTTTGGGGAATATGCAGGGGCCCTCCCATGCAGCTGGGGCCCCTGGGCAGTGCCCAGGTGTGCCCTCTTATTAAGACAGCCCAGCTGTGGAGGCAGGTTGCTGTAGACACACCCTTGCACAGTTCAAACTACTGTGCTTCAATCAACAATGTTCATAGTCCCTAAGTTGTTCATTGGAGGACTGTACAGGGGGTGTGTCAGACTATCAATAGTTACCTCCTGTGATCAAACACCATCATAGAATAAATTAGTGAAGCGCTAGCCCTCTATAGGTAAATAATATGAAAATCGAAATACAGTATCTCACAAAAGTGAGTACGCCCCTGACATTTTTGTAAATATTTTATTATATTTATCTTTTCATGTGACAACACTGCTGTCCCCTCAAAATAACACAACACACAACCATTAATATCTAAACCGCTGGCAACAAAAGTAAGTACACCCTTAAGTGAAAATGTCCAAATTGGGTTCAATTAGCCATTTTGCCACCCTGGTGTCATGTGACTCGTTAGTGTTACTGTGGTCTGTGGTCTGATGAGACCAAGATAATCTTATTTGGTTCAGATGGTGTCAAGCATGTGTGGAGTACAAATAAGTGTGTCTTGCTTACAGTCAAGCATGGTAGTCGGAGTGTCACGGTCTGGGGCTGCATGGTCTGCTGCTGGCACTGGCGAGCTACAGCTCATTGAGGGAACCATGAATGCCAACATGTACTGTGACATATTAAAGCAGAGCATGATCCCCTCTCTTCGGAGACTGGGCCGCAGGGCAGTATTCCAACATGATAACGACCCCAAACACACCTCCAAGATGACCACTGCCTTGCTGAAGAAGCTGAGGGTAAAGGTAATGGACTGGCCAAGCATGTCTCCAGACCTAAACCCTATTGAGCATCTGTGGGGCATCCTCATATGGAAGGTGGAGGAGCGCAAGGTCTCTAACATCCACCAGCTCTGCAATGTCATCATTGAGGAGTGGAAGAGGACTCAATTGGAACCTGTGAAGCTCTGGTGAACTTCATGCCTAAGAGGGTTAAAGTAGTGCTGGAAAATAATGGTGGCTACACAAAATATCAACACTTTGGGCCCAATTTGGACATTTTCACTTAGGGGTGTACTGTACTCACTTTGTTTCCAGCGGTTTAGACATTAATGGCTGTATGTTGAGTTATTTTGAGGGGACAGCAAATTTACATTGTTATACAAACTGTACACTCATTACTTTACATCACTTTTGTGAGATACTGTATATGCAAAACCATGCTACTACTCCAACTGAGACAGGTAGGATAGAATATAGCAACAGTGGTGATGACCCCCAAATACAAATACAAAAGATTCTATAAAGAATAAGATGCATGATCACCAAAGTAACAACATGAACATGTGACTGACATCTGTGACAATCAGTGAAATGAGTAAAATTTTAATTAATAATGACGCCTCCTAATGGTGCCAACCAGACTGTCAAATCCAAAGGCCTCGTACACACGACCAGTTTTCCCGTCGGGAAAACTGCCATGCGAGCTTTTGGCTGGGAAAGCCGGCCGCGTGTATGCTCCATCGCAGTTTTCCCGACAGGAAAACTGCTGGGGAAAAAAGAGACCCAGCTTTTAACCTGGCAGTTTTCCTATGGGAAACTACTTATAAGAGATAGCACATTTCCTGCACTTTCTATTATTTATGTAAATGACACATGATCCTCTGCAGCTCCCTGTAGGTTTAATACCATAGCCAATAAAGCAGCATATATCGTGGATATTCCCTATTGGAAACCAAAGAGGTGGCTTCCCTAGGGAAATAAAAACGTCTACTATCGGTAATATTGGGCAATAATGGATGTAGTAAAATTTACAAATATGTATTAATTTATCAAAAAGATGTCATATACAAAAAATGATAAAAAGTCCTATGGGAAATACTGCAATGGAGTATACACACGGCCGGGATTCCCAACCAAAGCTTTCATGGCAGTTTCCTTTTTGGGAAACCCGGTCGTGTGTAGGGGGAAAAAGTTACCGAGCAGGTTCTTGGGTTTCCTGCCGGGAATCCCATATGTGTGTACGAGGCTTAAGTGATGAGTGTGTGTAAAGTCCTCAAAATATACACTCCTCTATGGATGCTGTGTCCTCAATAGGCAAAACACCCTGTGCCCCTCCACCGATTAATGTTAGTGCTCACCTTAAAGTAGTGCAGGCAAATGAAAGGCTTGATCAGAACAATGCAGACCTGCATTGTTCTGATCAAGCCTTTCAGACCTGCACTACTTTGCTGTTAGATTTTCCTGTGTATGACCTGGATCGGATATTGGACCACCCCAGAACTCCGCCAGACTTATTACCTGGACTGTCTTAGAACAACGCTATCTGTTAAGCTTGTTACTCCATCTGAAATCTTGGAACCACTCTCCATCTTGGACCCTATGATTCCTGGGAAAGATCCACAACCTTTTGAATCATCACTCCCTATAGAGCCGTCCATCTGAGGAGCTCTTACACGCGCATCTGACACATTGCTCTTGGCATATGTGTCCAACATTTGTGGTAAGAGTACCCATCTTTTTTCATTTACCTGTTTGGTTTACCTGTATGCCCATCCGTGCTGACCACGGGCACCATCAGTCTCTCCATCAACATATGAGCGGTGGACAGGAGTGCTCTATATGAAGACTTGCCTGCTTTGATTTGAAGGACTTGTTTTGTTATTTACACTTCACCTGTTTGCATATAGGGTTTCACCACCCTTTATATATTTTCTTGTTTTTGGACTACATCATTATAATGTTACCCATGTAAATGGGATTATTATATACTCCTGAGCAAAACATTTGAATATGTTATCATTTATGGTATTAAGGTTTGAACAAATTTATGGATACAGATTTAGCCATTCTGGGTGGTCTAATGCCGCGTACACACGATCACCTTTTGTGATGTAAAAAAACGTCGTTTTATCTGACGAAACAAAGAGACGTTTTTCAAACTTCATTTTAAAAAACGATGTTGCCTACACACCATCGTTTTCTGAAAATGCTCTTGCAAAGCGCGGTTACGTAAGACACTTTCGCCGGCACTCTGTTCTATTCAAGCTTGCATCATAACCTGCTTCTGAGCATGCGCGGGTTTAAAAAAGTCGTTTTAAACGTCGTTTTAGCCCACACACGATCATTTTTTATGACACAAAAAACGACATTTTGAAAAACGACATAAAAAATTCAAGCACGTTCGAAATTTTTTTGGTCGTTTTTTTGAAGACATAAAACAACGTTTTGCCCACACACAATCATTTTAAGTGACGTTTTTTAAAATGTCGTTTTTTTTTTTTTGATCACAAAGAGTGATCGTGTGTACGCGGCATTAGGAGGCCTGTAATGCACAGTGCTGTGCTGTGGTGGTGTACTCGCAGTTTTCCTGCATGTTACCCCTGGTTATAGCTACAGTTCCATAGACTACTATTAGGTTGCACATTTTTTGTAGGATTTTCTGCAAGCGCACCAAAGATGCAGTATGTAGGACTTTTGGTGCGTTTTCAGAAAATGTGGCACAAATGTGGAACACTCTATGATTGCAGTTAAGGAAAGGTTCTGCTGGGGAACAACATAAGAAAGAGTAGGAGGGAGAGAGTTGTCAGGAAGGGATTGAAGGAGAAGTGGGAGAGTATGGTCACAGTGCTGAACTGCTCAGTCCCCAGCTTAATGTTTTGGCTGCTTGATTAAAACTTTTCCACCCACACATCCTCTTCACATACACAGTGCACAGACAGGCTGCACAGAGGGAGGGGCAGGCACAGGGTGGGGCGGGCACAGGAAGGGAGAAGAGATCCAGGGCAATGTTCTGTCCAGACGCTTATAACCCAGGATCAGCAGGAACGGAAGCAGACACTTGTGTGGTGTGAGAGAAGCCGGAAATAAACAAGGTCCCTCTTTGCCATTGCCATTTTCATTTTGTTTTAGTTATTTTAACGAAAACGGAAAAGATTTTCGTCATAGTTTTAGTCAGTGGATGAAAATGTGCTGTACTTTTCATTTAGTTTTCGTCACTGTATAAATACGACTGACGAAAACTTTGACAAAACCATTTTTGTTGAAAAAATTAACACTGAGTAGTAAAAGATGTTTAACCACTCCAGCCCAAGGACGTCATATGACGTCTTTGACTTTGAGTGGGGATATCTGAATGATGCCTGCAGCTACAGGTATTATTCGGATATCATCTTTTTCAGCCGGTGATTCTGTGCACCGTAAGAACAATCATTGTTGCAGTTCAGCCATTTGATCGTTCTTACAGACTCTGGTGCATCTAATGGCTTGCCCATACGATTTGTGAGCCGGAGAACGAATTGGTCATCGCCAGAAGTTGATCATAGAAATTTTTGATGACCAGATGGTCCCCAGTCATCTCTGTGACCCTCGGAGGCCACGGGCGTGACGTTATGACGCCATGTTCGGGCCAGCGGATGTATATAAAGCCAGAGACTCGGCAAGAAAGGCAGAGACAGTTATTTTATTTTTTTTATCTCGGCCTTTCCTGTCTGGAGGAGAGATGTGAGGTCTTAAAGACCCCACATTTCTCCATAAAGAGGACCTGTCAAACACTATTCCTATTACAAGGAATGTTTGCATTCCTTGTAATAGGAATAAAAGAAAAAAATATTTTTTTTAAAGAGAAAGTAAAAAATAAAAATAAAGATAAAATAAACAATAAAAAAACAAAACATTTAAAGCTCACCACAGAAGTGAACGGCTATGTAAGTTGCGACCACATATGTAAATGGCGTTCAAATCACACATGTGAGGTATCACCGCGTGCATTAGAGCGAAAGCAACAATTCTAGCCCTGGACTTCTGCTCTAACTCTAAACTGGTGATGTGAAAAAAAAATATTATAATTTAAGCGTCGCCTATGGAGATTTTTAAATACCAAAGTTTGCGCCATTCTACGAGTGTGCGCAATTTTAAAGCGTAACATGCTAGGTATCTATTTACTCAGCGTAACATCATCTTTCACATTCTAAAAAAATATTGAACTAACTCACTGCATTTTTTTTTTTATTCATCCCCAAAAAATGTTTTGAAAAATTCCTATGTAAATACTGTGTGACGTAAAAAGTTACGATCGCTATTTTATTCCCTAGAGTCTCTGTTAAAAAAAACATATATATAGTGTTTGAGGATTCTGAGTAATTTTTTAGCCCGGTATGGAAGTGGTTAAAATTGTTTCCCCCAGCTGATCTAGTGCTTGTTTTGTCTAGGGAATAGGATAATGCGTTCATATTCACCTTATCCCATGGTTCTGTTGTAAAAGGTGGTCTGGTCCTTTACTCTCTAGTATTGGAAAGTAGGTGGACTGATTCTGTATTGTACGCTCAGTCTTTGGGAAAGAAGACTACAGAACCATGGACAGCGGCACAAATTACTTGTTCACAGAAGGATAACTTTAGACTTCATCAGCTGGATGGCAATTTTTTTAGGAACTAACTACCCATAGTTAGACTTTAAAAAGTTCAAAATATTTAAAACTGAACTGTATAATACTGTCTAATGAAAAGTGGCGTATGCATTCTTACTTGAACCTTGATGTGCTTTGTGAAGTAATTCAGTGTGAATCTGCCTCTGTGCAGGAGCTTCCTGTAATACCGACCGGTCGCTGCTTCTCTCTCCCCTCGTTCAGAATGACTGGCCTTGTCTCCGCCCCTCCCTGTAGTTTTCTTTCAGCAACCTGTAGTGGGTGGGGACTGCTGAGTCCCTCCCACAACTCTGCTCCCTGCACAGGCTATTTACAGCACAGTGATAATATCACTTCTATTTTTCCTAGGTAAATCTGGGTCGGCAAAAGCATTTGGTGCACACAAAATGATTTTAACAACCTGAAGATTTAGACTCCTTCGTGACCAGGCCATTTTTTGCGATACGGCACTGCGTAACTTTAACTGAAAATTGCACCACTGTATGCAAATAAAATGTATGTCTCCCCCCACAAATAGAGCTTTTGTTTGGTGGTATTTGATAAGCACTTTTAATTTTCTGTGCTGTAAACAAAAAAAGACCAACAATTTCGAAAAACATTTTTTTTTTACTTTCTGTTAAGCCCCATACACGCGATCGGACCTTTGTACGACCAAAATCACATCGGAATTTCGATGGAATTCCATCAGAGTAGAAGAGAACATGTTCTTTATCTAAACTCCGATGGAATTCATCAGAATTTCCGGACGTGTGTACGGGGCTTAATAAAACATATCCAAAAATAAATAAAACATTTCTTAATACATTTAGGCCAATATGTATTCTGCTACATGTTTTTGGTAAAAAAACAACAAAAAAAAAAAAAACAATAAGCGTGTACTAATTGGTTTATGCAAACTTTATGTCTACAAACTATGGGATATATTTATGGAATTTTTATTTATTTATTTTATACTAGTAATGGTGGCGATCAGCAACTTATAGTGGGACTGCGATGTTGTGGACAATCAAATACTTACTGACACTTTTGAAACTTTGCGGGAACCAGTGACACTAATACAGTGAGCAGTGCTAAAAATATGCACTGTCACTGTACTAATGACACTGGCTGGGATGGAATTATACATCTAGGGCAATGAAAGGGTTAAATGTGTGCCTAGCTAGCTAGGAACACAGAATCCATGCCTTTCCCCTTGTCAGAACTGGGATCTGCCTTATTTATATAGTACTGTTATAGCTGTGTAGTTTACCGCTGAGCAGCGGGTGCTGGAGAACATCAAGTGCCTGACACCTGCAGATTGGCTTTTGCTGAGAATTTTCAAAACAGAAGCAGCCCACCGGCAAAGTGCCCCCTGCAGGCAGAAGTCTATAATCATGTATATACACAGCTGGCACCCTGTAGCAGTAAAACTGCTATAGGGTGGTCCCTAAGTGGTTAAAGTGATACTAAAGTCAATTTTTTTTTTTTTTTTTACCTTAATGCATTCCCTGCAATTTTTTACAGCGTGCTGCCCTCCCCACCTCTCTAAATCAATCGATACAACATTGTCCACTGCTGAAACTCTTCTCTCATTTTCTTCACACAAGGACTTGGACAGCAACAGAAGGCACTGGCTCCTGCTACTGTCAATCAAATGCTGTGAGAAGGAAGTGGGGAGAGGGGCCAAGTCATGCTGTGTATGTCTTTGGAGCATGGCTCTATTGACACACACAGCTCGGGAGTGAGCGCACACATGTGCCCCTCATAGCAAGTGGCTTGCTATGGAGGGACATGAAGAAAATGAGCCAAAACTGCCAGTGGGCGACTTCAGAAGAGGGAGTTCAGGACGGATCTGTGCAATATTTATGCATGTTTATTATTTTCATTTACAAAAATACCTTCAGTAACACTTTAAATCTTCGGTTGCTATTGAGGAATATATTTAAATGAAATGTTTTCATGCTTGGAGTTTAACTATAAAAGCTAAATCTGCTTTAAGTACATTTCTAATGGTGTTGCAAGATAATAAAGCTATGTTTTATTTACTTGTGTTTGGTGGTAATATTCAAACAAGTACCAGTGGGACAAATAATAAGATAACGTTTCTGCCTCTCAGCTCTCTATTCTGATGATGATCCAGCACGCATCAATTAATTTTTTTCCTGATTTAACAATATGGACTAAAGGGACCTTAGTTAGAGGTGGTATAAACTTCCCCTGCCAGCCATTTGCTTTCAGTATTAAACAGCTAATTAATAGCTAGTTGAGCTTTCTGAATCTTATTAATTACATAGGGCATGCCTGTTATTCAGGTACTGCTGTAGTTAACTCATGTTTAATTAAATTAAAGACATCTGCCACTAACTTGTAATGCTATGCATCTATGACAGAGTACAGTCATGACTTTAATACTCTGCATTTCCTTCTCATCATAAGTGATTATAAACTCTTACATATACCCACTGAAAAGACTAGCCTCGGATGAGACACAAAGATAAAACACTTTCTCCTACACAAGTTTATCAGCAGTCCTCTCACCTATACAACCTTCTAAAGCACATACTTACACAGCTTTTCTGATCAACAGAAGGCACTGCACACCATACACAGGAGAGCTGAGTGTAATCTGACATCTGAGTGGATGGAATAGACACACCCCCTCTACATAGTGTCACAGGGAAATATAAACAGTCGAGGCAGTCGATCACATGCTGTGTGCTGGAGTTCTCCTCCCTGTCGCCCTCTACATAGTCTCACAGGGAAATATAAGAAGCCAAGATGGTCGATCACATGCTGTGTGCTGGAGTTCTCCTCCCTGTCCCATTCTACAGAGTCTCACAGGGAAATACAGCAAAACCTGTATCTTCATTAAATGTAACCATATTGCTACACTTGGAGGCTCCTTTCTTCTCTTTTATACCCAGTTGTGACATGACGCTACTCTTATATCAAGACATCGCTTGTATATGAAGGCAAAATGTATTAAAACATTTTGCTCATCTTGCAAAACGCTCTCAAACCAAGTTACTCTCAAACCAAGGTTTTACTGTATAAACAGCTAAGGCGTACAATCACATGATGTGTGTTGGAGTTCTTCCCCCTGTCCCCCTCCATGCTTTGGAGCCAGCATTGCAGCATTGTCAGAAGAGACTCATGCAGTTAGCAGAGGAATAAGATAGAAGAAATCAAACTCTGTTCTTTGCGTTAAGGCAAGTGCACACTATAGTAGGATATGCTTTGTTAATTTTTCATTTCAGAGGTTTACAACCACTTTAAGTTTAAACAGTCTAAAAGGAGCAGCCTGCATAAAAAAAAAAAAAACTGGAAACAAGAAGAAACAGACACCTAATGCAATAATTTAATATGCCTTTAGTCCTGGTGACCCCCTGACAATTACTATAATTATATCCCCAGGATGACATCACTTTATGACGAAACGCATTGGGAGGAGGGACGTGTTGATGTCACCATGCTGTTTGTTATCCGGAGGACGGGTGATCTGATGCTTGCCGGACAGCTTTTTTTTAATCCATGCAAATTTCTGATCCATTTGATGTAAGTGCAATACTTTTTTAGAATAATAAGAGTTAAGAAAGATTTATATTATGGTGAGCTTCTCTTTCTGGGCTCTTTGTTGACTGGGATGAGATCTGACTTCATGTTGGTTGCGAGGTAAATGAGGCTCTGCTGTAGCAATCCATCCCGCGATCAGCTCTATCTACAAGCATCGCTCAAGCTTGCAAGGCCTTGGCCTGGCTATAGCCACATGACTGTTTAAGCTTTCCTTCTGGTAAGTAAGCTTTTCTTAAGGTGGCGATGCACTTTTTGTGACGTGAACTACTGTGGTGTTTACCATTAGAGGGATCTCCACTTTACCATCAATACATAGACTCTTGTTATTTATGCTTACTCCTCAAGGACTTTGCATCTATCAGTTTTGGATATTTTAGCACAGCTCCCCTTTTTTGTTATTTTTTTTATTTGTGTTCTGTATCCTGCACTTAGCCACAGCTTTCGTTCTTGTTTGGTTTAACATTAGCGCCATATTTATCCAATTTATTACTAGAATTATGTGAAAGGGCAACTTGGCCTGTTTTGTGAGATTATATATCCTTTGGTAGTGTTTGTCAACTGCCAGGTCGTGGCCCAATGAGAATTTCACAACAGCCATGCCACAGCTTGGCAGCTGTCTTAGTATTTTTAAAGTCAATGCAGAGAGTGGTTATAGTTTATGCATATGCTACTTAAAGGTGCTGACTGCTTTTCCTCCTGCCATTTTGTGTGCCCATCTGGTAGACAACTACGGAGCAGTAAGGCTTAATTAAGGTCAGGAAAAAGGGATCCCCACACCTTCCTTCCCAGAGCATACACTGTGCACAGTGGCGCTGCTAGGGGCCATTGGACCAGTAGCGCAACTTAAGTATGCTACAGATTGGTGGCAGGGATGTTCTTGGTTGTGCTCGCCCTGACATTTTCTGGGGGGATTGCAGGCCCTCACACTTACTGGGAGTTACTGTTGGCCCTGAGATTTACCAAGGGTTATTGTTTGCCCTAAAACTTGCTGGGAGTTATTGCTGAGGGTTATCTTTGCTGGCCCTGACACTTCCTGAGTGGTTATTGCTTAAGAGGAGCTTCAGCACCAAGTGAATAGAATCTCTTCTCTCTGTGACAACCTGCACCCAAGGAAAATGGAAGCAGCAGCAGGCACAATAAAATTTAATACATGATGCAAAGTAACGGTACTGCTTAGGCAAAAATACGATGAGAACTTGGACAGCCGCACTCCAAAAATGTTCTTTTAATTAAAATCGGATTTAATTAAAAAATTGGAACAAAAGCTAACGTTTCGCATTGTAGCTTCAGTGCTTAGTCATAGCTAGTACTGCTTAGGGTTGACACAATGAAATTTATGATGACGTAGGGATTGAGGAGTACTGGAGAAATATAATGCTCATGGGGGAAGCACTAAAAAAGGGTGGTTTCTCTACAAATTGAAAGTTGCTGTTTAATTCCTGTACTATATATATATATATATATATATATATATATATATATATATATATATATATATATATATATATATATATATACATATATATTTTGTCATAGTAATGTATGTATACATATTAGGGTTGCACCGCTACCGGGATCGGTGTCGATACTAAGCAGTTTTGCACAAATATTGGTACTGGTGCAATTGCTCCGATACTCGAAACCAATACTTTTAGGTTCAGTTCTTTCAGCTGACAGTAGGATTGTCCCACTGACAGCTGAAATGTAAAAAATAAAATCTGGCAATTTTTGGTTGTTAAAGAGTGCGGCCGCTGCGTTCTTAACAACCGATGATGCATTCAGCTGTCAGTGGGGTTCCACTGTAGACAGCTGAAGTGTAAACTAAAGTCCCAGCAACTGGAGCTGTTAAACATTTCTCGGCTGTTTTTTTTTTTTTTTTATCAACAACACTGCTCAGCCACTCAACTGAAACATTGTTTCTCTTTGTATCTTACCGTTTTTCTTCATCTACAGATCAAAGGGATGAACTTCGATCTGCAGATGAAGTCAGTTTGAAGCAGCCTGTCCATTAAATCAGCCTTAATTAACTCCTTATTCTCCTCCATTTAATTATTATTTTCCTGCAGATACATTTTTTTTGTTTACTTCTATTCTGTAAACTATTTATAATTAAAACTTTTTAATTTGTTTGCTTTGTTCATACATTTTTGTACACCTTTATATATACACATTTCACATTGAAAAAAGCACAAAATGTAAAAAAAAATAAAAAATTTTTATTTCATTTGTAAATAACTTTTCAATGCTTTGTACCATTGCTGACAGCTAAAGTATACATAAAACAGTTGCAGTAGGTATCAGTAATTGGTATCAGTGAGTACCGAAAAAAAAAGTATTGGTACTATTTTAATTGGTTAAAAATAATGGTATCAGTGCATCCCTAATACATATCTACTTATCTATATCTATATAGATATAGATATATAATTGTTTGAGGCTTTGATGTCACAAAAGTTCTCTTTAAGTGTACATAACATTTTTGATAACATGTAATTATTATATTATTCAATATGCAATGTTAATTATTTAGATTTTACTATAGTCCCCATGTATGAAGTGTCTGATTAATGAGCAGCCTATGTATCCCTTGAAACACTGATGGAGCTTGCAGAGCAGCTTCTTTTTTCAGTTATACACAGGTGACAGGTGAAGAGGAATAGAGAACGTCAATTTACATAGCACTGCCTGATTCTGTATGGGTTGTGCAGCAATAGTTACACATAAAGGACTTTTCTATGACAAAAGGGAACAAGCAGGCACCCCTGTCTCCATGGTATTTCCTGCTCCAGGGATGCCAACAAAATAAGCATATAGCAAGATCAGATTAAGGCCAAATGATGCCCAAAGCACAGCCCAACATTGGTGCCCCCTCAGCCCTTCCATTGCTTCACTGACAAGACATTAAAAAGCAATAAGTGCTAAAGGTGAAATTAGAGATTTTAAATGATATTTTTGCCAAGGCCTAATGTAATATATGGTATATAGTGTATTAATATAGTATATATATGCTTTTGTTTTATTTTAGTTTAACACCTAATACCAGTAATCGTTATAAACAAATAGCTTACTTATAACTTGAGCAATGGTATAAATGCAATACTTTATTTTATTAAGTTGAATTAATCTTTTAATAAAATTGCTTTAAAGTGGATGTAAACCCCAAAAACATTTTTTTTTTTTTTGATGTCACAATGTAGAGTATAATATTTCCTATCATCTGTGCCCAGTCTTGCCACACAGAGTTAATCCAGCTCTGAGCAATCCTCTTTTATGTTCAGTAAAAATGAAAAGCCTTCCAGATAAAACCCTGCCTAGATAAAAAGTCTGTTTTCTCTCTTCTTGCTTTGAGTGAGAGGTTATTTACATATCTAGCTAGGACATGTTTATTATATGCAGGGCTTTTTTTCAGGGGGAACTTGGGGGAACTCAGTTCCACCACCTCTGGCTCAGAGCCTTTGGTGCCTGCTCACCACAATCAATTTTAAACATAGAAGTCTGGTTTTTGTGTTTACAAGTGATAGCTCTGCACTCTGCGTGTAACCCCCTGAACTCTGCACCCTTTAAAACCCTCCTACTGTTTGTAAAATCTGAATGGGATCGTGGTTGGATTCCTGCACCTATTTTCTGAGAAAAAAAGCTCTGATTATATGTTATGTTTTGTTTATCATAATATGAGGTGATATAACATCATAACACATCCTAGTAATTAGGGATGAGCTTCGCGTTCGAAACGAACGTATGTTCGACTCGAACATCGTCCGTTTGATCGTTCGTCGAATTTCGTTCGTTCGTCCTTTACTCGCAGCATTAGTTTAGAAGTATTTGGAAATCACTGAGGCCTTGTACACACGACGGGAAATATCCGCTGTAAACGGTCCCCGGACCGTTTACAGCGTATATTTGCGCCGGGATGTTTTGATCCGATGGCTGTACACACCATCGGATCAAATTCCCCGCCGGCGGATAGCGCGGTGACGCGGCGGTGACGTTGACGCCGCCACGTGACCGCCACGTCACCGCACCAGGAAGTAAACACTTCCGCGCGCATGCGTCGGATCCATTCACAGGATACGACGCATGTGCGGCAAGATATGTCCGCTGGTTTGCCGTACTAACCAGCGGACATATCTGCCAGCCAGCTATCCGGCGGAAATATTTCAAAGCATGCTTTGGAATTTTTCCGCCGGATGAATCCAGCAAAAAGCGTCCGTTTGCCCCTACACACGAGGGGATTTTTCCGCTGAAATGGTCCGTCGGACCATCTTCAGCGGATTTATTCCCTCGTGTGTACAAGGCCTGAAAGTAGCCTACACCAGGAGACAAGTACGCAAGTACAGGGCCAGGAGAAACGAAAGTACATTTCTTCCTTTAGATCTGCTTTAACACTTAAATGATTTAGCATTTTAAACAACTGATACCGTGCAATTTTATCATTTCCCAACAAGTGTTATTTTTACATTTTTAGAACATTACAAGCTATCTCCAAGGAGCACAAATGTAACTCCGATCAAGTTCAGTAGGACTGGAATGTGGATGTGTGCACTGGTTAATACCTCTAGCTTGTTATGTTCAGTCAGCTGTGAATTCATAGCCTGCTGCCTGCACAGCAGTAAACATAACCTATTGCTTATATTTACTTTGTGATTGCTCATTATATTACATTGGATCAGCACGTAAAAGCTTGTAGGCATGAAGTAAATTATGAAAACCATGTTTAAATTTACAAAAACTATTTTACATTAACAGATTTCCCACTTGGTATTACAGTGTATTCTCCTATCAACAGAGAGTCAAATATGTTTCAGGGGCTGTAATTGAAATATACTGTACATATTTTAGATAGGACAGACATGAATGTCCTACTGCAAATAACTAGATCCCACAACATAGCACAGGTAAAGCATTTAGGTACAATATAATCACTGTGTTTAACTTTAACAAGCTACATTCATACATTTACTTAAAGTTGTTGTAAAGTTATGAATCCATCCTATACTGTGTAAATGCCAAGATCCCCTCTGACGTCAGACGGGGAGGTCATCTGACTGCTGTGCTGGCCACTTAGCCCCTCCTGCTGTACCCTTTAGATCAGAGGAGGAGAGAGGCCAGAGGTCATTTACACTGAGGCCGCGTACACATGATCAGACCAGTTTCATCGGACCAAATTGATCGTGTGTACGGCCCATCGGACCGTTGTACGTCGGACCAAAGTTTTAAAACTTGCTTTAAAATCTGTCCAACGGACACCTGTCCATCGGACCAAAACGATGGTTAGTACACAAAAGCATCGGACCAAAAACCCGCGCATGCTCAAAAGTCGACGCATGCTTGGAAGCATTGAACTTCGTTTTTTCAGCACGTGGTTGTGTTCTACGTCACCATGTTCTGGCCCGATGGGATTTTGGACTGATGGTGTGTACGCACATCAGATCATCAGACCATCAGACCACTTCAGCGTGTTCCGATGAAAACGGTCCGTCGGACCAGTTTCATCAGACCGGTCTGACCGTGTGTACGCGGCCTAACACTTACACAGTGTAGGGTGTGTTCATAAAAAAAGAGGGGCTGGCAGTAATATTTATTTTACTTTAATTTACTATTCATGGTGGCAGGAAAAGAGGAGAGGGGAGGCTCACACAGACAAGGGAGCTGGCAGGGAGGGAGGGGGAGAAAGGAGAGCAGAGGGATAACTGAGGCATGTAAACTGACCCCGGTAACCAGAAATCATGGGTAGCCATGATTACTGTGGTCAGCACACCAAGGGGGACACATAAACAGACAGGATCAATCATGTTTTTTACAGCTTAGTGAGGGACAAGTTAGACAGCACAAGCACTGTGCTGTTTAACCTGCTAAAAGAGAACAGGATCTTTTTTTTTTCTAGAATTACAACCACTTTAAAGCTGAATTCTAGGTAGGTATAAAATATTCATATTAACACAGCTATGTGTTGGCAGGTGTTCTGTCAACCTGTAGATGGCACTCTACCGTTGTTTTGAGGGGAAAGGGGTTTGCAAGGGAATTATTCCTTTAACCACTTAAGGACCGCCTACTGCACATTTACGTAGGCAGAATGGCACGGCTGGGCACATCAACGTATATATACGTTGATTTTAGTACCCAGCCGTGGGTCCAGGACCGGGACCGCGGGATTCGCGGACCTGATCGCCACTGCAGTGCGGCGATCCGTCCCTGGAGCGGAAGAACGGGGAGAGCCGTGTGTACACACGGCTTCCCCGTGCTTCTCTGTGGCCGTAGCATCGATCGCGTCATCCCTGTAATAGGGGGACGCGATCAATGACGTCACACCTACAGCCACACCCCCCTACAGTTGTAAACACACACTTAGGTCACACATCCCCTACAGCGCCACCTGTGGTTAACTCCCAAACTGCAACTGTCATTTCCACAGTAAACAATGCAATTTAAATGCATTTTTTGCTGTGAAAATGACAATTGTCCCAAAAATGTGTCAAAATTGTCCGAAGTGTCCGCCATATTGTCGCAGTCACGAAAAAAACCGCTGATCGCCGCTATTAGTAGTAAAAAAATTTTTTTTTATAAAAATGCAATAAAACTATCCCTTATTTTGTAAACGCTATACATTTTGCGAAAACCAACCGATAAACGCTTATTGCGATTTTTTTTACCAAAAATATGTAGAAGAATACGTATCGGCCTAAACTGAGGAAAAAAAATGTTTTTTTATATATTTTTGGGGGATATTTATTATAGCAAAAAGTAAAAAATATTGAATTTTTTTTAAAATTGTCGCTCTATTTTTGTTTATAGCGCAAAAAATAAAAACCGCAGAGGTGATCAAATACCACCAAAAGAAAGCTCTATTTGTGGGGAAAAAAGGACGCCAATTTTGTTTGGGAGCCACGTCGCACGACCGCGCAATTGTCAGTTAAAGCGACGCAGTGCCGAATCGCAAAAAGGGGCAAGGTCCTTTACCTGCATTTTGGTCTGGGTCTTAAGTGGTTAAGTCCTCCATCAATTTTCTCAGGCAACACAGCTGTCTGATTGGACGCTGAAATATTTTAAGATCGCAGGTGACCATATTGACAAAGGACCTGATAAATAGGGTTTCCTGCATCATTCGTGTGCGACTGGAGTGATTGGTAGGTTGGGACATGTACTCAGGGCCGTCTTTACCATAGGGCAAACGGGGGCAGCTGCCCAGGGCCTTGTCACTGTTGGGGGCCCAATGCAGACCCGCCCGTTAAGCCCCTGTGCTGCCCACAAATCAGCGCTGAAAATCATCAGCGGCAAGCAGTACTGCTTCCCTTCCCAGTGTTTTAAAATGTACAGCACCCCTGGCTTCCCTTTAGACGTGCACTTCTCCCTTCCTGCGACTGGGTGCTGCTTGTATATAAAAGTGAATTAGAATGAGATTTTATAGCATCCCTAGTTTGCTCTTGCCGAGGCTGACTTCTTCTTCATGTCCTGCTCCTCAAGGTATGTCACTGTTTGCTAATCTATATTGTAAATAGAAGTTTTCTGTAGAGTGTGCCCAAAGTCTTTATAATATTTGATGATTCACTGCAGGCCTGGTCAGTGTTTTCAAAAGTTCCTGTATTTTACACATGGCATGGCATGGGGTCACAGCACCGTCTGTCCATTCTGCTTTAGCACCATGGTATCCCATGCCATGCCATGTGTAAAATACAGGAACTCTTTAAATCACAGACCAGACCTGCAGTCCAGGCTGAGTAAGGCCTCAGAGCACATGGCATTACTGTCTGTATTTAACTGCTGGATGGGCTTATTTTGGGCCTGGCTGGTTCACATGTATGTGTTTTGGTGGCCCACATTTGCGCAGGCACAGCAGCCCATTCATTTCAATGGGCCGCCATGCCTGCGCTTCCTGCAAAGAAAAGCGCATGCCTCATGTAATAGGCTGCGCACACGGCACACCTATGCCCATCAATGAAATACAGCACTGTCTGTCCATTCTGCTGCCTGCTGTGACTTATCTGCAATTCCTGCACTGTCAAACTTGCTGCATTTTTAGACGTTTAGGTCACGCTTTTAAAAACACAGTGCGTTTGTGTGTGCAAGAACTGCAGGTAAGTAGCATGGTGCAAAAGCAGAATGGATTTCAAGGTAACTGTATTTTTAAAATGCTGAATGCACCTTTTTTCTGCAGGAAACAAAGGCATGGCAGCCCATTCAAATCAATGGGCTGCTGTGTTTGCACAAATAACGGCCGCCAAAACACATACATGTGAACCAGCTAGGCCCAAAATAGGCTGGAGGGGGGCCCAAAAAAAAATGTTTGCCCAGGGCCCAAAGCATATTAAAGACGGCCCTGCATGTACTAACTGGTCAGGGAAAGAGAAAAGCACAAAGAAAGGTTCCCGATGAGAAGAGTCAGAATAGGGACAACTCCTGTTGTGTGGGGTACTGTCTGGAGACATTCACAGGTTGAAAGTGGGTTCAGGATGATCTGGACACAGAAGAAGTGGGTTGAATGATGATGGCCATCAGACTAAAGACATCTAATGGTTTTAATCTGTGGAATAAATCAGAATTTTGTAGCAAAAGCTAGTTTTGTTAATTTATTCTTTATCTGGATATTAAAGTCAACTAAACATTTTTAGTTTTTCTATGTTATAGGGAAAATTTTGAAGGGTTAAAGTGATACTAAAGCTTCGCATTTAAAAAAAAATAACAAACATGTTATTCTCACCTCCACTGTGAAGCTCGTTTTGCACTTTTTTTTTTTTTATAGTAACAAGGAAGGAGTCACCACTTCTAAAAGCTCTTTGTAAACAGCAGGATCACCTTGATGTTTCCTACTGGGTTATGTAATTTCCATTCCGCACCACCATATTTTATCAGCAGGTGGCACTGTGAATGAAATCTGCAAACGCAACTCCTGATCAAGAATATTTGCGAGGCACAAGAGTTGGGAGACCCCCCCCAAAAAAAGGATTTCACAATTTCCTTAAAATCACCTGGATCTATAAAGTATGGGGTAGATTCACATACATTGGCGCATATATATGCCGCCGTAGCGTATCTCTTTTACGCTACACCGGCGCAACGCAGGGAGGCAAGTATGGAATTCACAAAGAAAATGCTCCCAACGTTGCGCCGGCGTAGCGTAAAAGAGATACGCTACGGCGGCATATATATGCGCCGATGTACGTGAATCTACCCCATACTTTATAGATCCAGGTGATTTTAAGGAAATTGTGAAATCCTTTTTCTTGATCAGGAGTTGCGTTTGCAGATTTCTTCACAGTGCCACCTGCTGATAAAATATGGTGGTGTGGAATGGAAATTACATAACCCAGTAGGAAACATCAAGGGGATCCTGCTGTTTACAAAGAGCTTTTAGAAGTGGTGACTCTTTCCTTGTAACTATAAAAAAAAGTGCAAAACGAGCTTCACAGTGGAGGTGAGTATAACATGTTTGTTATTTTTTTTTAAATGCAAAGCTTTAGTATCACTTTAACCCTTCTACATTTTTTGGGGACTAAAAGTAGAAGTAAGCCGACGTAAGTCAAAGTAGGTGGAAGTGGGCGTGATACATTTAAATGAAGCGTGACCCCATGCAAATGATGGGCTGAGCTTTAAACAAGTACTTAAAATGAACTGCGCATGCGTCGTAACTTGGACGCATCCCAGTGTGCATGCTCACAATCACGTCGA
The DNA here is from genome assembly GCA_029574335.1 of Rana kukunoris. Classification (NCBI taxonomy): domain Eukaryota; kingdom Metazoa; phylum Chordata; class Amphibia; order Anura; family Ranidae; genus Rana; species Rana kukunoris. Next base: position 65,964,839 of record CM056050.1, on the reverse strand, counting down.
AATAACTGCCTAAGATACGTCAAAACACTGCCTACGACGTGAACGTAACCTACGCCCAGCCCAATTCACGTACTACGTAAACGACGTAAATTTCGATGGCGTTCGTTCCCTGGTCCATACCTTTGCATGAGTTGCGCCTCCTATATGAGGAATAACTTTACGCCGGACGTAACCCTTACGCAAATCGATTAAAACATGCGCCGGGCGCAAGTACGTCCGTGAATCGGCGTATCTCCCTCATTTGCATATTTGCATCGAAAATCAATGGGAGTTCCAAATGCGTCCAGCGTAAATATGCGCCGACTATACGCCGGCTTAGGCAAGTTACGACGGTCGGATGAAGTCAGTTTTTTGGCGTATCTTAGTTCTATGGGTACGGCGCAAGGATACGACGGCGCATATTTACACTTACGTGGCGTATGTCGAGATACTATATCTCAATCCAAACATTATATTGCATGAAATAATGATTGATCTTTTACCTCTTAGTCCCTTTGTTATTTTCATTGCATTGCCTTTGCTTTGTTTATTTAGACCTGCCATTTACAGCCTAGATAGACTAGATAGACACCTCCTGGGTGAGCAGCTCCCTAAACAGAAATAGTGGAAATCACACTCTTGCTGGTTACTACAAACCTATGTGTTAACACCAGGGTCAGCATGTTCAGCTTACAATTTAAGAGTGTGGTGTGTCTGGGATCTGAACTTTGCTTTCTGTAACACCCACCTGCACTGATTGACAAAGACTGTCTATATTAATGCTTTCAACATTGGAATTAACACTTGCCTGGTCACTCACGGTCGACATTTGTTGTTTCAGTTTGTGGACACTTTTAACACTTGGTGTAATATTGTATAATATTTTATATTGTACCATCATTTGTTTATGTTTGCCTTTGATTTTTGTATTCATGTGGCATGTAATTTTATTTGCTGTTCATTCGGTCTAGCGCTACACTATTACCCACATTTTATATTAAAGGGACACTAAAGTCAGGAAAAAATAACAAACATGTTATACTTACCTCCACTGTGCAGTTCGTTTTGCACAGAGTGGCCCGGAAAGCGGTCTACTGGGGTCCCTCGGTGGCCGTCTGGGCTCCTCCTCGCAAAAGCTTTCCATCTTCATGCGAGGGCGCTCGCATGGTGGAAAGCTTTTGCGAGCGCGCTCCCGTGATACAGCGGTGGCCATAGCCGCCAACTGTATCACACGGCCCCGCCCCCCGGCGCGTCGCGTCATCCGCTGTGATTGACAGCAGCGCCAGCCAATGGCTGCGCTGCTATCAATCCGCCCAGCCTAGCCAATCAACGGCCAGGCTGGGAACCGAAGAGGATGACGTGGATGCGCCCGGGAGTTTCAAACGGTAAGGTAAGTAAAACGGGGACTGGGGGGGGGGGGGGGGGGCGGTGCTGTGAGATGTTTTTTTTACCTTAGTGCATAGGATGCATTAAGGTAAAAAAACTTCTACCTTTACAACCCCTTTAATGCTTCTAACTCTGAATTCACTTGAACACAAAACAGAAGTGGCGTAGCCGTCTTTCTGTTCTTCATGAATTTTACACGGAAATCAGTAAGCTTAAAGCAGAACTAAACTCTCTCAATTAGCATGAATTATTTGTCGCCCCCCCCCCCCCCCCCCCCCAACGAGGTCCCAAAAAATTTGAAAAAATTGGATTAAAATAAAATAGTAAAAAATAATACAAAACAAAAATATTTAAAAAAAATACTGCTACAGTCCACTGCCCTACAGACACCAACCTCTGCCCTACTGACACCATCCACTCCCCTACTAACATTGTCCATGTTTTAATACATTCTAAAATGTTTTTACATGTACAGCGGAAAGCACTTCCAGCCACCGGCTGCGCTGTGATTATACAATGGATACCTGCTGATCTTCAAAGAAGACACACAGGACACAGCTCTGCTTATATAAACAAGGCAGAGCTCTGTCCTGTCAGCAGGGAAGTAATGGATTTTCTTTCCCTGCAAAACAGGTAATAAAATCCATGACTTGCCCTAGTAAAAGCATTACACACAGTTCACCAAAACACTGGTCAGGCACATATTTAACCCTTTGATCGCCTTAGATGTTTAGTTCCCTTCTTAGCCAGTGTCATTAGTACAGTGACACTAAGGTATACTCACTGTATTAGTGTCACTGGTTCCCAAAAAGTGTCAGTTAGCGTCCAATTGTTTGCCACAATATTGAAGTCCTGCTATAAGTCGCTGCCATTACCAGTAAAATAAATAAATAGATAAATAAATACAAATTCCAGTATATATATATATATATATATATATATATATATATATATATATATTTCATAGTTCGTAGATGCTATAACTTTTGCTCAAATTAATGAATATACGCTTATTGGGATTTTTTTTTTTTTTTACCAAAAATATGTAGCCGAATACATATTGGCCTAAATTTCTGAAAATTTCTTAAAAAGCCCACAAGCATAAACTTCCTGGATATGGTGATGCTTAGCTCCCAGCGGAGCGCTAGTAAACTTCCACACAAAGACTAGGAAAACACCATCTCATCACTTTCGGTTTCAGAAGATTGCGAGAATCAGCAGCGGCTAGCCACATTGACTCTTGGGAATAATGACACACAGCTCCCAGGAGACAGTGCGCCGCCGGATATGACGACCATACCCACGGGTGGCTGAGACAAGTAACCCTTAATGCTGCATATACACAACCGTTTTTTCCATCGGAATAAACTCTGATGGGTTTTTTCGAAAGAATTTCGCTCAAACTTTCTTGCATACACACAGACACACCATTTTCCGACTGTCAAAAACGCGGTGACGTACAACACTACGACGAGCCTAGAAAAATTATGTTCAATGCTTCCAAGAATACGTCAAATTGTTTCCGAGCATGCATGTTTTTTCTCTGCGTTGAAATTCCATACAGACGAATGGAATTTCCGATAGAAAAACAGTTTATTTGCCCTCAGATTAACCCCAAAGAGTCTTGTCAGGGATAGGACAAAAGTCTATTCACACAAAGTGACAGAACTATTAGCATTGTATATTCCCTTTTGAAGCCTTTAAAACATGTCATCAAACAAAATAGAAAACAGACAGCACTCAAATTATGAGAATGTTTTACTGGCAGAGGGAGTCATTGCCGGTAATAAGGTCTGTCATCTTCTTCATTTATGTAGATTTTCTCAAAGCAAATACACAAATAGCAACTTTTCTGATGATGATTCTTCAGTAGCCTGTACGGCAATTAATCTCCCACTGCGATTTATACGCATTGTGTATGAGAAAGTCACTGTCGCTGACCTCGGTACCCTTACATAATCACTTATACATTTGCAATCACAATCCATTCTAGTGTTAAGAACAATTACCCACAACTGTATAACAACAAACCTGGCAATGCTTTTGTTCTTTTGTCTCTACTCCAATGGATATACTCTACATTCACAATTTGCCATATCTATAAAATTGTCTAAAAGCTGAAACAAGATTATAAAAAAGAAATTACACATCAGGGGTTGTTAAATGAATAAAGTAGCACATTTTTGTAACAAGATAATGATGTAGCATTCGGATTCTCATCTGCATTCGAGCAAAGGTCACATTGGCTCTGCCAATGTAAAGAATTGTGGGAGAATGACCACAGCAGAGCTTTAGGTAGAAACATCCAGTCTTGCAATTTGTCATTGAGATTAACACTAAATTAACAGTTAATTTCATTTAAATGGACTTGACCTGTAATGTTGAAGCGATTTTACCACTCATCTATAACTTTTCCTGCAAGGGGAATCCCTTCCCACGGAGCCATTGTGTTCTCCTGGTGGTGTTGGTGGGGGTGGGGGGGGGGGTGTTGAGCCATCTCCGCCGGCAAAAACACAGTGATTACTGTTAGCCGCTAGCACAAATTGCATGTAATCTTCCACAGGCTGGTTGTACCAAAGTTAATCGATCAATCAACTTCGGTATATTCAGCCTACCCATAAATGGTTCAAATATTGGCTGGTCCCAGCTGAACTGGACGAGATTTGAATCATCTGTGGCTGGCTTAAGAGAGAAGTATGGAGTTAGTTTTTGTTTTCTGGATCATACTTACCTAGTATGATGCAGCATCGGTCCTGCCGACTCCAACACTGAGAACCGATAGATCAAACACTGCCACTCGCTCGGTTCTCAGGGATCCCTGAGCAGAGAGCTGGTGACCATCAGTCACCGCTGTCTGCTCTGCCCCCCCACTCCTTGCTCACTGAAACACTGGGCTGAGCCTGGACTGGCTCTGTGACGTCAGCCGACAGTAAGCTTTAGCCCGCTTTCTGTTGAAAACGGGTCTCAGGAGCGCTAAACGTACTGCACCTCTTCTGATCCACATTAGAAGAACAGCCAAACAAACTTTAGCTGTACTTCTCCCTTAAGTGGCTTCCTACATTCAAATGAGGGGTACAAACATACCCCAGTATTTATAATCACACAGGTAAATCAGTTTCCATAATCTACTCATCATGATATCAAGAAATGTGTCAAGAGAGATATTTAATGTTCAAAAATATGTCAGGAAGTATAAAAGTGACCCGTTTGAAGTCACTTGGATGAGTGGTGGAATATCAACATAGTTTATACCATGAACTTGATAAATGAACACCTTTCCAGACATATTGGGGTGGAGTGGAGACAAATAGACTGAGCACTCTGAATGGGCAGTTGCACTCATTTTCCAAAAACCTTACTGAATATAGAAAAGTTTTGCTGCTTGCCATCATCTAATCATATTGTTTTTCTTGCACCTGATTGGGTATTCTTTAACATTTACTATGAAAATGAGTGCAAGTGCACTTTGAAAGTTTCAACCTCTGGGCCAACTCCTCACAGGATCATGTTGCCGACGCCTGCATTGACCACTTGGAAGGATTAGGTCTGCAGCAACTAGTATGTGGGCCCACACATACTTCCGGCCACACACTTGATCTTTTTTTTCAGACAAGATCTGGAAATAAATATTCTGAAAAACTAACCATTGCCATGGACAGACCACCATGCAATTAAATTCACTATTGCCAAAAACGCCCCCTTAACAAAAACCGTAAAACCAGTGGTAACGCACTGGACTAGATCTCAGAAGAAGCTCCATTCAAAACTACTTTAGGGAACAAAATAAAAACAATCCAACCACAGCAAACAGCTATAGAAACACTGGATGCCATAAACACGGCTCTACTACAGTCAGCCGACTCAGTAGTGCCCAAACGCAAAACCTGCATCCAGAAAAACAACGCCAGTTGCAGAAGAGCGGAAGAGCGGAAGCAGCCTGGAAAAGAAGCTCTTCAGAGGAAAACCATACCATCTATAAGGAAATAACAAAAAAAAACACAAAGAAATCTTTAGAGCAAAAAAAAAGCGTTGGCGGTAAAGTGCCGCTTTTTTTAGTCATTTTTGCCGCAAGTTTTGGCCCCTAGTGGGGCAGTTTTAACCCCTGCTAGTGGCCAAGAAAGGGTTAAACGCGCCCACAAAAATGCAGCTTTGCGGGCGGTTTGGAGGTGCTGCCCCATTGATTTCAATGGGCAGTGGCGCTGTTGGAGCAGCTCCTACAGCGCCTCAAAGATGCGGCTGGCAGGACTTTTTTTATCGTCCTGCCAGCGCAACGCTCCAGTGTGGAAGCCCTCGGGCTTTCACACTGGATATAAGGGAACGGACCTGGCCAAAGGAATCCTTCTAGCTCACATGTTTGATATATGAGCTTTTATACATTTGCATTTGTCAAAATATACGTTTTTTTCTTTGCTTTAATAAAAGTTAAAAGTTAAAATGCATTTAATCATGCCTAAAAAGCCCATTCCTACTTCAATTTGATCTTCTTTGATAACTGATAGGACGTGGCATTTTTGATCTATCTAGTGTCCACAGTACCACCCTGTAAGGACATCATTATCTTTTTCATTATTACTTCACATGGTAAGACTGCCTTGACTGCAACAAGCACAACACATTTTTTCCAGACATTTTTAAACATGACATCCAACACCCAAGAGTAATGGCAATGAGAATTCTTATTTTGCATCTGTCAAACTCCCAACGGGACAAGAAAGTTACTTGCTTGAGGTTAATTAGTCTTCTCATTTTTACAGTGCACTATCTGTTGGTTTACCCAAAGCCTGATAGTTCAGCAATAGATGGATGCTACTATGCTAAATAACCTAATTACTTTTAACAATGGTTGGAGACTATGTAGGTAACATCTTCCTAGCGCTGCCCCTTGTTGTCATGGTCTCTCGTTTAGCGTTTTTCATAATGTAAATGAAATACAAACTCCAATAACAACCTCTTCCTATTGGCTGAAGCGGGCCATAAGAGTCGGGTGAAAAGAATTCCTTAGCATAACAAGAAGCCATTAAGTGACTTACCATATCAGCTTTAACTAACATTTTAATATTGTGGGTGGTCTCAATATTTTTGGTCTATCTAAAGAGAAATGCTGACACCACCCAACTAACAATCCCTTCACAGAAACCAGAAAGATTGTTAACTTTCTAATGAGGAACTTTCTAATAAGGAAATCTGATTTTCTTCAGCCTCTAATTTTCTCCGTTGTCTCAAGTAACCATTTTTATTAGTTTACTGCTGATGAAAGCACAGACAAACATTGCATTGGTATATTCAGTAATGCAGCAAGCACTTTATTAACTAAAACTGATACTTAAAGGGGAGTTTCACCCACAATTTCACTTTTTAAATATAAATACCCCTGTAATACACAAGCTTAATATATTCTAGTAAAGTTAGTCTGTAAACTAAGGTCCGTTTTGTTAGGTTGTTACAGCATTTAGATAGTTTATAATCTAGACATAGACCGCGGCCATCTTAAGTGTGGGCATCATGAAGCCAGACTGTATGACTTCCTGGATTTCAGCTTTGCATATCTCGCACATGCTCAGTGCTGCACAAGCAATGTAATAGGTTCCAGTCAGGTTTGCAAGGACTACTGGGAAACATGATGCCTATCCCAGAAACCCTTGCAAATAGCCTAGGCTAATAAGGAGGAGGAAGTAATAAAGGACTACAAAATAAAAGGTATTTACAAGCAACAAAATAAATAAAAATTGTCCATTCTGAACACTATGAGATTAGGGCATGCAGCACAGACAAACATAAAAAAATGGGTGGAACTCCACTTTAAAAAAATAAATAAAAATGAAACAGTAAAAACCTGCAATATCAGCAGAAAATTGGTTTTTATCTAAGTAGAATAAATGACATTTCATGATGCATACTTGAGTCACGTTAAAACAGATCATTGACAGCTACACAAAAATAAATTTTTTTATGAAGATGCAAACTCAAGAAAAGTCCAAGGAGTCACCGTAACTCCACCGTAGTAAGTAAATCCTACCACAATTTAATTAATCATACGCTTTTACATTACAGTTTATACATTATATATTATTATTTCATAATTATTTAATTATTTCATGGTGAAAACGGCAGATAGTTACATAGTTCGTCAGGTTGAAGAAATGTAACCGTCAACATTTCCATTACACATGTTCTAAGAGATTGGGTGCCGCAGCAACCACCAGCTGGAGACGGGATCATACATGACACAATGTCGATATTTGCCAGCACAACAGTTTTTTATTGAAGTATGATCGCATCATATACATGAGAGTGCAAACTTTCGGAAGTCAAGCAGGACCCCCTCTTTAGGCATGGGATCACATGCCGGACACAGAAATCTTGCATTACTCTGATACGTTGCACTCTCATGTTTGTGATGTGATCATAATTCAATCAATAAAGTTTGGACTTTATCTGAAGATCTGTGGTATGCTGGCAAAAATCTAGACTAGGCACACATCCATCTACTTCATCAATATCCAAGAAATAAGAAAAACATTTCCACCTAAAGAATCTCCTGCCCACGTTTGATCTAGAGCAGTGGCCTCCAAACTGTGGCCTGGGGGCCAGATGCGGCCCTTTGCTTGCCTTTATCCGGCCCATGGGGCACTATTTATTACAATGACATCAACAATGGGGCACTATTCTTCCCACTGACACCAACAATAAGGCATTATTATTGCCACTGACACCAATAATGGGGCGTTATTCTTCCCACTGACACCAGTGACTGGGCACTATTCTTCCCACTGACACTAGTAATGGGGCACTATTCTTCCCACTGACATCAGTGATGGGGAACTATTCTTCCCACTGACACCAGTCATGGGGAACTATCCTTCCCACTGACACCAGTCATGGGGAACTATCCTTCCCATTGACACCAGTCATGGGGAACTATCCTTCCCACTGACACCAGTCATGGGGAACTATCCTTCCCACTGACACCAGTCATGGGGAACTATCCTTCCCACTGACACCAGTCATGGGGAACTATCCTTCCCACTGACACCAGTCATGGAGCACTATTCCTTCCATTGATAACAATAGTGGGACACTACTCTGCCTCCAATAGTACACATGGGTCAGATTTCTTCTCACTGCCGTGACATTTTCTACCCCAATTGGCCACAGTCTGCCTTCCCCCTAAGGTCTGACAGACAGTAAACTGGCTTTTTGTTTAGAAGGTTTGGGGACCCATAATCTAGAAGAAGGCAGAAAACAACCCCCTGCGAAGCATGGCCCAACTTGCTCCAGCAGGGGAAAAATTTATTTTCTTCCTGATCCCCCTTAACTCAATCAGATATTCCCTGGGTCAATAATCTCTGGCGCTATTAACAATAAAGGAAAGAAAAAAACAGAGAAATCCCCAGCTCAACTCACCAACCAGTCTGCTTAACAACTGATTTAACCTTTCCAACAGTCTGCCTTAAAAACAGGGGTTTAGATAGCACACATTTGCAAATGCATAAGATGCAAGGCCTCTTCACGGCACCCTGTTTTACCTGCAGTCCTAACGCTACTTAATGAATGAGCGTCTCCACAGTGGGAGAACATGCATTCTAATGGATAGATAAGGGACAAGTGGGCCTGGAGGTAGCACCCCCCCCCCTAAAAGCACAGAGGCACATTGGACACCCAGCACAATGGCAGCAAAGGTGCCCAGTGTGTCCCCTGACTAAATTTACACCAGTAACGAAGAGATGGCCCTTCCCCCATCTTTAACTGTCCTTTACAGCAAGGAGCTCCTGTGAAGAGGCCTTGCAGCGTATGCATTCATTTGCAAATGTATGCTAACTAAACCCCTGTTTTTAACGCAGACTGTTGGACAGGTTAATGTGGTTGGTAAGCAGACTAGTTTGTGAGTTGAGCTGGGGATTTCCTCTGGTTTTGTCTTTCATGCGTTTTCTCTTCCATGTGCTCCTTGCTGTGAAGGCCAGTTATAAGTGGGGGCAGGAGCAGAGGCGTATCTAGTGAAAATGGCGCCTATGGCAAGCACTGAAACTACGCCCTTGTTAAAACATTTGAAAACCATCTTTCAGATAACCAGGGACACGGCGGGGACAGAGAGGGACACTGGGGACCACTGGCGGCTGGTGCTGAACATTTTTTAGGGGGGGGGGGGGCCGCAAACAAACTGAAAAAAACAACAACCCATCAATTGCAGCCACTGTGCCCATCAAGCGAGCCACTGTGTCCATCGAACGCAGCCACTACCCTATGTGGATCTGGTCTGGCCAGTCATCGGCCGTCTTGGGTGCACCTGTCACTACCCTCCCCAGGCAGAAGGAGAAATAATAGCAATTGTTGTTCCGGCGCCTCACTTCAGCAGGGCGGGCACGGCGCCGGGAGCTACATTAGTGCAGGGGGGTGGCTTTTTGCCGCCCCCCTCCCCATGGCGCCCATGGCACTTGTCATGGCTGCCATACCCTAGATACGCCTCTGGGCAGGAGCCATCTCTTTGTTACTGGTGTAAATTTGGTGAGGGGACACACTGGGCACCTTTGCTGCCATTGTGCTATATGCTGAGTGTCCAATGTGCCCCTGTGCCTTTAAGGAGGATTGGGCTACCTCCAGGCCATCATTGGTGTCAGTGGGAGTAATAGTGCCCCATCACTGGTGTCAGTGGGAGGAATAGTGCTCCATCATTGGTGTCAGTGGGAAGAATGGTGCTCGATTGTTGGTGTCAGTGGGGGAATAGTGCTCCATCATTGGTGTCAGTGGAAGGAATAGTGTCCGATTGTTGGTGTCAGTGGGAGTAATACTGACCCATCATTGGTATCAGTGGTAGGAATAGTGCCCCATCATTAAAGTCAGTGGGAGAAATAGTGCCCCATCATTGGAGTCAGTGGGAGAAATAGTGCCCCATCACTGGTGTCAGTGAGAGGAATAGTGCCCCATCACTGGTATCAGTGGGAAGAATAGTGCCCAATTGTTGGTGTTAGTGGGAGGAATAGTGCCCCATCATTGATGTCATTGGGCAGAATAGTGCCTGATTGTTGGTGTCAGTAGGTGCAATAGCGCCCCAAGGGCCAGATGAAAGCAAGCAAATGGCAACATCTGGCCCCTGGGCCGCAGTTTGGTGACCACTGCTATAACCCAAATAAAGAAGAAATTTGATTGGTAGGTATTGATTATTTCACTGCACTGCTACTTTCATTAGCTCATTAAATCAGTTCAACTGTATGCTTTGTTATTTTGTTCTTATTTTATGAACATTTACTTTATATATAGTAGAATCACTCATATACCATTCCCAATGGTATCATAACATTTTCAAATTGAAGGAAAGAGTAAATTGCAAAGTAATGGATGAAATCATGATCACAAATAGATGTAAATGCTGGTAGACTTGCAATGACGGGATGTAAATGACAGGTTCTATTTGCCCCCCACCCCCCCACCCCCACCCCACTCCTCTATTCTCCAGGACTGAGAGCTGTCTTTCTATATTGCATCCTCAGTGCTTCCTGTTGATAAAAGCTGGTATTATGACTTCTCCTGTCAAACATAATCATGCTGTATAAAAGCATCCTATTCAGCACAAATACTCTGTATATTGCCACACAATCAACAATATGAGGACGGTAATTCTCTTGCTGCTTACGAGACATAAGAATGAGGGAAGGGGGATCTCAATAAGTCTCTCTTATTAAGTCTGAGGCTATTTATAAATAGAAAAAAAGATGGACATGCGGTGAAACATAACAAGCCCAACGGTCAATAACTGATTGCCAAATAAAATTACAGACACGTTTAATAAAGCGTCCTCGCTCAGGAGATCTTTAGCCTGGATTGCTAGCTCATCCCTTTAATTACTGACAGCCATAAATTACATTGGCTCGGTGCCTGATTAAATCCAGGTAAGGCATTGACCAAATGCAATCAGCCAAAGAACACGTATAACTTTTCTATCGCACTAATGAATGGATGAAACGAACACCAAGGAACATTTGTGATACTGTGTATACTGCGGTCATATGTATCACTAACAAGCAGATTTTTGATGCATGCTCTTTGTTGTTTACTGACGTCTAAACAATTTAATCGAAAAAAAAAAAAAAAACACGTTAAAAAAGAAGCTTACCGGAACAAAGTCATCAGGCCCGCATTCATCTCCCCGGAATTTACAGTTTAGCAGCATTTCTCGGATGTCATGGCCAGCGCGGTCATAGAATTCCTTCATGTTGAATGGCTTTGGTTTAAAGTTGCGGAAGTTAGCTTTATCCTGTAAGACTTCCATTACTCTCTCATCGGCAAGGTGAGAATCTGGTAGCTCATAGCTGGAGAAAAAAAAAAAGGCATTATTAATAGGCGTCAGAGGAAACAAAAACACATTCAAGTGAGAAGACACCATGTACAATACTAAACCAAGATAACAGCCTAGGAATGTGCAGCAACCATAGCGACCATTATAGTTTTAAAGGCTTCAAAATCCAGATACTGAGTGATTAACAAGCCCCATTATTCTCCAATTGCATCTCCCATGCTCCCCTTCTCCAATTGCATCTCCCATGCTCCCCTTCTCCAATTGCGTCTCCCATGCTCCCCTTCTCCAATTGCCTCTCCCATGCTCCCCTTCTCCAATTGCCTCTCCCATGCTCCCCTTCTCCAATTGCATCTCCCATGCTCCCCTTCTCCAATTGCGTCTCCCATGCTCCCCTTCTCCAATTGCCTCTCCCATGCTCCCCTTCTCCAATTGCCTCTCCCATGCTCCCCTTCTCCAATTGCCTCTCCCATGCTCCCCTTCTCCAATTGCGTCTCCCATGCTCCCCTTCTCCAATTGCGTCTCCCATGCTCCCCTTCTCCAATTGCGTCTCCCATGCTCCCCTTCTCCAATTGCCTCTCCCATGCTCCCCTTCTACAATTGCCTCTCCCATGCTCCCCTTCTCCAATTGCCTCTCCCATGCTCCCCTTCTACAATTGCCTCTCCCATGCTCCCCTTCTCCAATTGCGTCTCCCATGCTCCCCTTCTCCAATTGCCTCTCCCATGCTCCCCTTCTCTAATTGCCTCTCCCATGCTCCCCTTCTCCAATTGCTTCTCCCATGCTCCCCTTCTCCAATTGCGTCTCCCATGCTCCCCTTCTCCAATTGCCTCTCCCATGCTCCCCTTCTCCAATTGCCTCTCCCATGCTCCCCTTCTCCAATTGCGTCTCCCATGCTCCCCTTCTCCAATTGCGTCTCGCATGCTCCTCTTCTCCAATTGCCTCTCCCATGACCCCTTCTTCAATTGCGTCTCCCATGCTCCTCTTCTTCAATTGTCTCTCTCATGCTCACCTTCTCCAATTGCGTCTCCCATGCTCCCCTTCTCCAATTGCCTATCCCATGCTCCCCTTCTCCAATTGCCTCTCCCATGCTCCCCTTCTCCAATTGTTTCTCCCATGCTCCCCTTCTCCAATTGCGTCTCCCATGCTCCCCTTCTCCAATTGCGTCTTCCATGCTCCCGTTCTCCAATTGCCTCTCCCATGCTCCCCTTCTCCAATTGCTTCTCCCATGCTCCCCTTCTCCAATTGCCTCTCCCATGCTCCCCTTCTCCAATTGCGTCTCCCATGCTCCCCTTCTCCAATTGCGTCTCCCATGCTCCCCTTCTCCAATTGCGTCTCCCATGCTCCCCTTCTCCAATTGCCTCTCCCATGCTCCCCTTCTCCAATTGCCTCTCCCATGCTCCCCTTCTCCAATTGCCTCTCCCATGCTCCCCTTCTCCAATTGCCTCTCCCATGCTCCCCTTCTCCAATTGCGTCTCCCATGCTCCCCTTCTCCAATTGCGTCTCCCATGCTCCCCTTCTCCAATTGCGTCTCGCATGCTCCTCTTCTCCAATTGCCTCTCCCATGACCCCTTCTTCAATTGCGTCTCCCATGCTCCTCTTCTTCAATTGTCTCTCCCATGCTCCCCTTCTCCAATTGCATCTCCCATGCTCCCCTTCTCCAATTGCATCTCCCATGCTCCCCTTCTCCAATTGCCTCTCCCATGCTCCCCTTCTCCAATTGGGTCTCCCATGCTCCCCTTCTCCAATTGCGTCTCGCATGCTCCTCTTCTCCAATTGCCTCTCCCATGACCCCTTCTTCAATTGTGTCTCCCATGCTCCTCTTCTTCAATTGTCTCTCCCATGCTCCCCTTCTCCAATTGCATCTCCCATGCTCCCCTTCTCCAATTGCATCTCCCATGCTCCCCTTCTCCAATTGCGTCTCGCATGCTCCTCTTCTCCAATTGCCTCTCCCATGACCCCTTCTCCAATTGCGTCTCCCATGCTCCTCTTCTCCAATTGTCTCTCCCATGCTCCCCTTCTCCAATTGCATCTCCCATGCTCCCCTTCTCCAATTGCATCTCCCATGCTCCCCTTCTCCAATTGCCTCTCTCATGCTCCCCTTCTCCAATTGCGTTTCCCGTGCTCCCCTTCTCCAATTGCTTCTCCCATGCTCCACTTCTCCAATTGCATCTGCCATGCTCCCCTTCTCCAATTGCATCTCACATGCTCCCCTTCTCCAATTGTGTCTCCCATGCTCCCTTTCTCCAATTGCGTTTCCCATGCTCCCCTTCCCAGACACTGCAGCTCATGGTGGGAGGGTTTTGGCAACAGAAGCAATGCAATCATAGGCATGCACAGCGGGTGTGTGGTGCAGATTCTCCCTGCTGCCCAGCCCTCCCTCCCCTGCAGTGCTGCTGGCTTTCCTCCTCTCTAGCCATATGCTGCTGCAGACACACAGAGGAAGGTTTCAGGATGGAGAGCGGAGGAGGGTGTGGGTAAATATGTAATGTACTGGCCCCTTTCTTTTCTGAATGAACAGAGTAATATATTGGTACTGATTGCTTCTGTGTTCATTCATAACTTAAGCATAGTAAACTTTATTTTTCTATGCTTCAGTTTGTGAATGAATCTGAAACTGCTCAGCACAGAGCAATTCCCATTAATTTACTGTCCAGCGCAGCTGAGGCTGCAGACAGAGTATAGCCGGAATCACACTTGTGCGGTGCGAATTTCAGCTCTGTAATCTCTGCAGATAAATAAGAGAAGTGTTCAGCAGATCCATTGCGTTTTAGCTGCGAATTTGGAGACCTGGGAGAAGTTCCGGGTGAGAGGAGAGTGGGGGAGAAATGTATTGAGCTGAATGACAGAAATTCCTGAAGAGAACTGAACACATCTGCGAATCAGCTGAGTACCCATAGAAGATAATGGGACTGAATTCGCACCTGAGCCGCACCGCAAGGCATAAAATCCGCACACGTTTTTTCTGCAATGCGCAGTGCGAATGCATCGCACATATGTGAACCAGCCTCATTGAAAACAATGTATTTAGAAATGTTCTGTGTATTAGATGCGGTTTAAGCCGCAACCAATTTGCATAGGTGTGAATCCGGTCTAAAGGACCTGGGGAACTGTCCTAAGGCCTGGTTCACACCTATGCATTTAACATGGTTTTCTATGGATGTAGTTCACATCTGTGCATATTATAGAAAGGGCCAGGGATTTATTTCTGGTTTTTGGTTCCATGGATCAAAAACGTGTATTGGAAAACGCAAAATAAACCTGGCTACGTCCCTTTCTCTGACTCAAAAGTTAGACATCAAGGGTCTGTTTAGACCTCTGATATTTCACCAAAGCCCCCAATGGGGCTCCTAAAAAGATAATATAAAAATTTTGTAAAAAAATAAAAAAAAA
This sequence comes from Rana kukunoris, assembly GCA_029574335.1. NCBI lineage: Eukaryota > Metazoa > Chordata > Amphibia > Anura > Ranidae > Rana > Rana kukunoris. Next base: position 65,949,795 of record CM056050.1, on the reverse strand, counting down.
AGTGTACCGATTGCTCTTGTGTCTATTCATTACTGAAGCATAGTAAACTGTAATTGCTATGCTTCCGTTTGTGAATGAACAGGAAGCTGATCAGCACAGACCACCTCCCATTAATTTACTGTCCAGTGCAGCTGAGGCTGCAGATAAAGGTACTGGGGAATCTCTGTTCTAACTCCATTTCTCTAATTCAAAAGTGAGACATCAGGGGTCTGTTTAGGCCCCCAATATTTCACCAAAGCCCCCTAATGGTGCTTAAAAAAATAATAATAATAAAAAAAGTAAATAATAAAACGTAATTATAAAAACTGCTCTACTGGCTGTGACCCCAACTTCTGCCCTACTGACATGTCTACTGCTCTACTAACACCATCCACTGCCCTACTGATACCCAGGGCCGATCCACCCTATAGGCTCACTATGCAAGCCGCTTAGGGCCCTGCAAAGCTGCGGAGGGCCCCCCAAATTACTAGAGGTCCTGCCTGGTGAGTCATTTTTGGCCCCTCACTCCACTTCTCAACTCGCTGGCTGCATGGGAGAAGACTTTAATGTAAGATGTAATTTCCGAAAGCAGAACACCCCCTCCCTCCGCTTCTCAACTTTAATCTTTAATGTGACATGTCACTGTCGGCAGCGAGTCATTTTGCTTAGGTCCCCAGGAAGGTCAGGATCGGCACTGCTGATACCTAATGTTTTAATACATTTTAAAATGTTTATTTATATATATATATATATATATATATATATATATATATATATATAAACACGTGCACACACACACATGCTGTCAATCTAGAAAGCAGTGGGCAGGACTATGTGTGGCCAGTTACTGATTGACAAGCTACAGAATGGTGACTCAGTAGTGACACTGCTGATAGCCACACCCCTGCAATATCTGTTCATCCCATTGAATTGCAAAACCACAATCAATGACACAGCTCTGAATTCAGGAGCAGTGCATCAGTGTTGTCAAGCCCGTCAAAGGAAGCTACATGAGGTGGACTTCACTAATAGGATCAACAGTAATTTGTAAGATCTTACAGGGCCACAAAGTGAATTGTCTTGATGCACTTACAATCAAATGCTGCAGCATGTATTTTTGGAATGGGAGGCCATAATTCTAACTAGTTACTAACTGCAGAACTTCAAAAATTGTGGGCCAGATTCAGGTACAATTACATAGGCGCAGAGTATCAGAGATACACTACGCCGCCGTATTTTACCTGGCTCTACGACGAATTCAGGTAGATTACGGCGTGGTGTATTTCTCGCGGCGGAATCGAAATACGCGATTAGGGGGCGTGAAGCATTTAAATTAGGCGCATCCCTGCGGTAATCGAACTGCGCATGCTCCGTTCAGAAATTTCCCGCCGTGCATTGCGCGAAATAATGCGTTACGTCATTTTTTATTTGAGTAGCGTCCTTTACGTACATTCCTATTCCCGGACGATTTACGTAAAAAATAAAAAAAGACGTTGAAATTTGACACGGGAACGACGGCCATACTTAACATGGGCTGTCTAAAACTAGACCAGATAAAAGCTGAAATAACTTTACGCGGCTAAAAAATGACTACAGATGCCGTAAGAGATTGCGAACGACGCTCAAAACTTTGTGGATCGTCGGAAAATGCTCATTTGCATACCCCGCCGTGGAAAACGACGGGAACTCCACTCAGCGGCCGCAAAATTATTGGAGCGTAGATCCGAAGGCGTACGAACACGTAAGCCAGTCGGATTGAAGCCCGAAGCCGTCGTTTCATGGTTTGAGGCTTCAGACTAATGAAACGACGCGCGTAATTTGAAAGTACTCCGGTCTAACGCGAGATAGACCGGAGTAAGGGCTCTGTGAATCTGGCCCTGTAATTTCACTTGATTTGCTTTACTGACTAAACCAGATAATATTTCACTTACTCATTTGGGCACAGCGTGCCAAGTCACCTGCGTCTGTGACCTGTAATTATTTTAAGTTCCCAAATTATCTAATGTGCCATTCATTCTATTGAGCTTCAATTGGAAATGCAAATATTTGAGTTCCTAAGGCAGTGATAAATGCAGTTACCAATCCAAGAAAAAAGACATATGGATACTTTGGGCTCCAATTTGGAAAGGATCACATTTATACTCCAGCAGCTTTACAGTGATAAATAAAAGGTATTCAAATAAATCTAAATGTAGCACCATGGCTTTAAACAGGGCTGCTAATAAATCTAGTTGTGCTAGGTGATAACAAGCCTAGCTAATTGGTAGGTCAATCCACTGATTCCTGTCCTAAGTTTGAGTTTGGTGTAGTCTCTCTCTTATGCCAATAGGTGGCACTGTTGCTTTTGGCATTAGAATAATGGATTACCATAAATTATAATATGCTGTTGATGAGAGACACGATAGGAACATGATTATGATTTGATTTTATAGTCTCTAAATTTACTGTGCAGTATCTGCAATTTTTTGTATTTATCCCTGTGACTAGACACGGCTGACGACCCGTCCAATTTCTGCTCCGTGGTGCACCAATAGGAGTGGATGTGTACCGTCTCAGCCAATAGTGGTAGAGGAGGGATGGTTTTAACCTTAGCAATGGTGCAGAGTAGCCACGCCCTCTGTGGAAGTCGGAAGTGATGAAACGCGTGGCTACGAAGGCGTAACCAGGAAGTATCTGAGAGAGGAGTGCGTTGCACCATTCTTAGACCTGTAACCAGAAAGGATTTCTACAGCGCTGTGCAGGCAACGCATCCGGGTATTGGAGAACATCGGTGATTACACTATTACCTTTTATGTTCATTACCAAGTGATTTAAATGTACGCAGATCAGAAGGGGGGTGTTTTGTACACATGGTTAATTTATTAAAGCAAAATTACTCTATATTGGTGTTTTTGTGTTTCATATGAACCATCTTTGGAAATTTCCCCCTGCTGCTTTCTGAGGTGATGACGTAGTTCTGAATGAAAGGAAATTTAAGTTCAAGGCTTTTTTATTCATCCTTCTGGGGAGTTTGAACCCCAGAGGGGGTGAGTGACACACTGTTGGTGAAGACTGGGAGCTGGTGTAGGGTGCACTACCTGTTTAATCCTAGAAGCACTTACCACTTTAGGACTCTCTTTTCTACGTCATCATTTATTATTACTATTAACCTATGTGAGGTTGGACAATAATAGCACTATTTTATTAATTGAACATTTATGATTCTAGATTTTGATATACATTTTACATTTTAGTTTACGTATTGGATGATTAATCATTTATATTTTAAACAGCTGCTGCATATACCTATGTCTTTTATTTTTGATATCAGGTTTTAAGTTGCGATTTTCTGCATTTCAAAGCTCAACAGCTGGGTCTCAGAACCAGTTCAGTTAATTGATTTCCTTGGTGCCAGGAAGTGCACTGTGGGCCTCTTTTTTGTGCACCTTTTTTTTCTTTTTTTTTTTTTCAAGTTTAAGAGTTTTATTAAATAGATATCAGAAAAATACAATCAGTGCTTTCAATACAATCTTGAAGCGGAAAGAAAAAATAAAGAAGAAAACAACAACAACAAAAAAAAAGGGGAATACATACAGTGTAATTCATCAAATAGAGTAATATACCTCTCCCCAAATACATTCAATAAAGGGGATAGCGATATATAAAAAAAAGAGATAAGACATAGTATTGTAAATGAGTATAACTAAAAAAATATAAAATAAGATGAGGGCAAAGGCCCAAGCGAACGTTCTGTAGGAAAAATATAAGCCTATCACAGTCTGCATATGAATTTTCCATAAGAGATGAGTAGCATGGAACAGGTAATAGATCTGTAATTCCGGTTCGACATCCCTAATGGGAACAAACTGTGTCGAAAGGGAACCCACATCCTAAACCTAAATCTTGACCTAAAAGTCGTCAAACTATCCGAACAGCTTCTGATAGTCAAAGGGTCTGTGTGCCGCGAGGATGTCTGAGGACAACAAAATGCAAAAAACTAAAGAGAAACTTCAGATAAAAAAAAGGAAAAAAAAAAACCTAAGGCAACAAGGTGCAACAATTGGTTACAGTGTCTTACTATTAAGATAGATCAGGAAATAAGAAGTTCCGTGCAATCCTATGTACTAATATGGAGGGATCCTCCTTTCCTCATACACCCTTACATCTAAAACGACTTATTAAATGCAAAAAAAAAAAAAAAAAAACTGGTAAGGTGAGCTCGTGGACAGGGAGGAGTATGAATGAGAAAGAAGCAAAGAAGAATAGAGAGTAGAGTATAGAGAGAGGAAAGGACGTAAAAGGGTTAAGTTGACTGTCAGCCTGTATATCCAGTGTTCAAGGAGGGAGAAATAGGTCCTGCTAGCAGGGGGACCCCCATATATCTGGCCCAAGGCTCCCATACCGCCTTGAAGAAATCAGTGGTGTTCAAAATAGAGCTGACCATTTTTTCCTGGGTCATGATCCAGGATATCTTCCTTTTGGCTGCAAGATAGGAGACTTTAGGCTGTTTCCACGCCCCTGCCAAAGTAGTTTTTGCACCCAGAAGCATAAAGTTTATTAACCTTTGCGTGTGTTTAGAAGCCTGGGGGAAATTAGCCCCTAGTAATGCAATTTGAGGAGTTTTCTCCAAGGGAACTCCCGTGACCCTTCTGATAAGACTAAAGATCTTATTCCAAAATCCTCTAATTCTGGGGCAATACCACCAAATATGGATCATTGTGCCCTGAGCTTGACACTCTCGAAAGCAAAGTGGTGAGGCAGTTGGGAACATTGAAGCCAGCCTGCTAGGGACCATATACCACCTCATCAAGACTTTTAGATTGGCTTCTATCAGGGACGTATTGACTAGTCCCTTAAAGGCTTTTGTTCCCACCCTGTGCCACTCTTCCAGATCCCAGTTCATCTGCAGATCCCTCTCCCATGCCTCCATATATGTGAACTTGGTGCAAACCTCAGACAGAGATGTATATATCGTAGAGATCCCCCCTCTGTGTTCTCTCATCCGAGAGCACCAGCGCTCATACTCAGTGAAGGTGCACCTTTTTTTGAGGCCGGATTCACACCTATGTGAATTGGTTGCTGCTTAAACCGCATCTAATACGCAGAACATTTCTAAATACATTGTTTTTAATGAGGCTGGTTCACATATGTGCGATGCATTCGCACTGCGCATTGCAGAAAAACGTGTGCGGATTTTATGCCTTGCGGTGCGGCTCAGGTGTGAATTCAGGCCCATTATCTTCTATGGGTACGCAGCTGATTCGCAGATGTGTTCATTTCTCTTCAGGATTCCTCTCATTCAGCTCAATACACTTCTCCCCCACTCTCCTCTCCCCTGTAACTTCTCCCAGGTCTCCAAATTCGCAGCTAAAACATTGCTAATCTGCTGAACACTTCTCTTATCTCCCTGTAAAGATAAGAGAGCTGAAATTTGCACCGCTCAAGTGTGATTCTGGCCTGAAAGTATTATATATATATATATATATATATATATATATATATATATATATATATATATTTATATATATTGTAAGGGTGTGACTCTGTCCTACCTGAAGGATGGCTGGGTTTTGCCATATTTTGGAGAGAAAGACATGTCAATTACACAGCTGTGTGTTCAGGTATTTAGTTCTGACCTGGCTGTGGCTCAGGGCCCCACCCACAGTAAGGAAGTCTGTCCCGGGAGTTAGGTGAACTCCCAACCCTCTGAGGGGACTCAGAGACGCTGCATAGGTGCAGCTAGTGCATGCAGGTCTGCAGTAGGGAGATATCGTGTGATTGAGCAGCAAGGCGGTTATCAGGGGAAAAGCAAGGTTTGAGCTTATCTCTAGGAAACTCTGTTTGTTCTGAGGAACAGAACTTAGGCCTAGGCTACAGGCCTGAAACAGCTGGATGGCAAGAATGAAAGCTAGGAAGCGAATCTGTTGACTTTGCAAGATACAGTAATGGTGGAACCCCCTGCTAGGGCTGCTAATGTATTTGTAAACTTTTGTGCTTTTAAATAAAAGTGGTCTATCAGGCCCTTAAAAAACTCAGTTCTGAACTGGCGTACTCACTGGAAAACGCACCTACCATTAGAGTTTGATCCCCCAATTCTACAATATATATATACATATATACACACACACACACATATATATATATATATATATATATTTATATATATACTCTGCATTTAGTGAAGACTAGATATTCAGTTTAGACTCTATATTTAGTCAGTGAAGGCAGTGTAGTATATATAGCACAGTGTATTGAAGTGGTTAAGGGGAAACCCATGCCATTTTTTTTAAATGGCATGGGGTCCTCCCCAAGATCCATACCAGGCCCTTCAGGTCTGGTATGAATTGTAAGGGGAACTGGGCCCCCCCCAAAATCCATACCTGACCCTTATCCGAGCAACCTGTCATGGCGGGCCAGGAAAAGGGGGACGAGTGAGTGCCCCCCCCCCTCCTGAACCATGCCATGCCACTTGCCCTTGACATGGGGAGGGTGCTACCCATTCACCAAAAGAAGTGTAAAAAAAAAGTAAAAACGACAGGAGACAGTTTTTAACAATACCTTTATTAAAAAAAAGTGTCCCGCAATGTCATTTTGCTGCGGCACAGTAAAACACATGAGAAAGTTGTGCCACTTTACAGGCAGACTAAGGGGCCCCCCTAGGCATGCTATTTAACCGCTTTCCCGTCCACCGACCTTTGACTTTGAGCAGTGATATCTGAAAGATGCTTGCAATTACAGATATCATTCAGATATCTTCTTTTTCAGCCATTGATTCCCTATACCATAAGAATGATCATTGCGGCTGTTCAGCTTTATCATTCTTACAGGTGGCAAGAGGGGTATCCCCCCTCCCGCCGCCCTCCGATGCTTCTCTGGGCTCGGCACTGTCATCGTCGAACCATAGAAGGGATGTGCCGGCCCCAGATGCTGACCATAAAGATTTCCGGTGGACCAGATGGTCCCCGGAGTCTCTATGATCATTTAAAGGCCGAGCGCAATGTTATGACGTCATACCCGGCCTCTGCATTCGGAAAAATGGCGCCGCCTCGGCTGGAAAGCTGAGTTTTTTTTTTATTCTTGTTATTTCAGGCTTCCCAGCCTAGTGGTGAGATGTAAGGACTTATTAACCCCATATCTCACTGTTAAGAGGACCTGTCATGCCATATTCCTATTACAAGGGATGTTTACACAATAAAAGTGATACCATTTTTTTTAAAGTGCCCCTGTCCCTGTGTGTTTGTATGCAGAAGCAATTGCATACATAAGTTGCGCCCACATATGTAAACGGTGATCAAATCACACATGTGAGGTATCCTCGTGAACGTTAGAGCGAGAGCAATAAATTTAGCCCAGGACCTCTTCTGTTACTCAAAACATGCAACCAGTAAAAAAAATTAACACGTCGCCTATGGGGATTTTTACGTACCGAAGTTTGACGCCATTCCACGAGCGCATGCAATTTTGAAGCGTGACATTTCCCCCCCCAAAAAAACACATTTGATAAATTGCTGCGCAAATACTGTGTGAGATAAAAAATATCAATGACTGACATTTTATTCTCTAGGGTCTCTGCTAAAAAAACATACGTAATGTTTGGGGGTTCTATGTAATTTTCTAGCAAAATAAATGATGACTTTTACACGAAGGAGAGAAATGTCAGAATTGGTCTGGGTGGCAAGTGGTTACAGGAATACTTAACCACTTAAGACCCGAACCTTTAAGCAGCTAAAGGACCTGGCCAGTTTTTGCAATTCGGCACTGCGTCGCTTTAACTGACAATTGTGCGATCGTGCGACGTGGCTCCCAAACAAAATTGCCATCCTTTTTTTCCCACAAATAGAACTTTCTTTTGGTGGTATTTGAGCACCTCTGCGGTTTTTATTTTTTGCGCTATAAACAAAAATAGAGCGACAATTTTGAAAAAAAATGCAATATTTTTTACTTTTTGCTATAATAAATATCCCCCAAAAATATATACTTTTTGTATTTTTCCTCAGCTTAGGCCGATACGTATTCTTCTACCTATTTTTGGAAAAAAATCCCAATAAGCGTTTATCGATAGGTTTGCGCAAAATTGTATAGCGTTTACAAAATAGGGGATAGTTTTATTGCATTTTTATTCATTATTATTTTTACTACTAATGGCGGCGATCACTTCGGACAATTTTGACACATTTTTGGGACCAGTGTTATTTTCACAGCAAAAAATGCATTACAAATGCATTGTTTATTGTGAAAATGACAATTGCAGTTTGAGAGTTAACCACAAGGGGACGCTGAAGGGGTTAAGTGTGACCTTATCTGTGTTTATAACTGTAGTGGGTGTGGCTGTAGGTGTGACGTCATTGATTGTGTTTCCCTATATAAGGGAACACACGATCAATGACGGCGCCACAGTAAAGAACTAGGAAGCTGTGTTTACACACAGCTCTCCCCGTTGTTCAGCTCCGGGACTCCAGCGGCGATCGGGTCCGCGGGTCCCGCGGTCACGGATCTTCGGACCACGGCTGGGCACTTAAAGAGGACGTACCTGTACGTGCTTGTGCCCAGCCGTGCCATTCTGCCGACATATATGTGCAGGAGGCGGTCCTTAAGTGGTTAATTTTTATTGTTTCACGTTAAGCATTATTAAAATCACTGCTCCTGAAAAAACAGCTGTTTTGTTTTGTGTTTCGTGTTGAGACCCAAACACTTTTTATGACAATACCATGCATATAAGCAGTTAAAATTAACATTTTAGGTTTTTCACGTTCGTGTCCCATAGACTTTAATGGGATTTACATGTTCGCACAAATTTTTGGTCTGTTCGCATGTTCTGGTACGAATCAAACTGTTTTCTTTTTGGCTAATCCCTACTGGATTTGTGCTGTGTTTCTGCCACATCATAAAGGGAAATTTCATTATTGAGTTATGCACAGCCAATTCACCAAGAAATATTTGTCCTATTTATAAACCACATTTGCAGGAAAGAGTCACCAACACATTTAGTTGGCCAAGCAACTAGCCTTAAAGGAGTTGTAAAGGAAAACATTTTTTTTTGGCTGAAATGACTGTTTACAGGGTATAGAGACATAATATTTAACTGATTCCTTTTAAAAATGATTAAAAATAAATAAAAATTAATCACATAATATACCTGCAGTTCTAGTTTCATGTTTGCTGTTGTTTCCTGTCTCTCTGATGTATAGAGCCAGAGAGCCAATAGAGGGCAGTGATGGTTTGTAAAATTAAACTGGATTGGTGCTGAGGGCTTTTAGACACACAGTAATCACACCTCCCTGATTAGTGACCACAGTGAGAAAGCTCCCAGTACTGTGGTTATCAGGAAACAGACAACCAGAAAGTGTCCAGAACAGAGAGGAATTACAGCAACATCAAAGCAAAAACGAACAATGAGGACATGAAACCAGCACTGCAGTAAGGTAAAGGGAAAAAAAAATTCCTTCAGTGACCCTTTAACTGCAAAAGTCTTCTTTTGTACTTTCAACATTTGCCAAACAGTTTAGGCTTCACCCTCCACATTATAAATATTTAGAAAGTTACCAGTAAATGTTGGTGAGCCCAGAGGCTGGGGAGTGTGCATGCTTTCTTGGCGATATATATATATATATATATATATATATATATATATATATATATAGTTGTGCTCATAAAATCACATACCTTGGCAGAATTTATGATTTCTTGGCCAGTATGAATGATAACAAAAAAAAAAAAAATCTTTCATTAATGGTTAGTGTTCGGCTGAAGCCATTTCTAACCAATCAACTGTATTTAGTATGTTTAAATCTTAATCACGACAGAAACTACCTAAATGATCATGATCAAAAGAAACATCAATTACAGCTTGAAGTCTTTTGTGGTATTTGTAGATGAGGCTTTTTATCTTCTCAGATTCCTCTTGGCAAAAAGCCTCCAGTTCCTGTAAATTCGTGGGCTGTCTTTCATGAACTGCATGTTTGAGATCTCCCCAGAGTGGCTCAATGATATTGAGGTCAGGAGACTGAGATGGCCACTCCAGAACCTTCACTTTATTCTGCTTTAGCCAATGACAGGTGGACTTGTGTTTTGGATCATTGCCATGTTGGAATGTCCCAGTACGTCCAATGCGCAGCTTCCTGGCTGATGAATGAAAATGTTCCTCCAGTATCTTTTGATAACATACTGCATTCATCTTGGCATCAATTTCGACCACATTTCCTGTGCCTTTGTAGCTCCCACATCCCCAAAACATCAGCGATCCACCTCCGTGTTTCACAGTAGGAGTGGTGTACCTTCCATCAAAGGCCTTGTTGACTCCAAATTAAGCATTTATGGTTTTGGCCAAAAAGCTCAATTTCGGTCTCATGACTCCAAATGACTTTACGCCAGAAGGTGTTTGGCGTATTGTAAGCTGAATACTTTGTGACATTTTCGTAGTAATGGTTTTCTTCTGGTGAATCGACCATGCAGCCCATCTTTCTTCAAGTGCCTCCTTATTGTGCATCTTGAGACAGCCACACCACATGTTTTCAGAGAGTCCTGTATTTCACCTGAAGTTATTTGTGGGTATTTCTTTGCATCCCAAACAATTTTCCTGGCAGTTGAGGCTGAAATTTTAGTTTGTCTACCTGACCATGGTTTGGTTTAAAAAGAACTCCTCATTTTCCATTTCTTGATTGTAGTTTGAACACTGCAGATTGCCATTATCAATTCCTTGGATATCTTTTTATATCCCGTTCCTGTTTTATACAGTTCAACTACCTTTTACCGCAGATCCTTTGACAATTCTTTTGCTTTGCCCATGACTCAGAATCCAGAAACATCAGTGCAGCACTGGATGAAAGATGCAAGGGTCTGTCAGGATTCCACAAACTCATTGACCTTTAATACACACACACTAATTACAAGCAAACAGATCACAGGTGGGGATGGTTACCTTTAATAGCCATTCAAACCCCTTTGTGTCAACTTGTATCCTTGTTATCAGGCCAAAATCACCAGTGTATGTAAACTTTTGATCAGGGTCATTTGAGTACTTTCTGTTGTGATTATGATTTAAAAAGAGTAAACACAGTTGAGTGATAATACATGGCTTCAGCCAAACACTAACCATGAGTGAAAGTAATGTTTTTGTTATCATTTATATTCTATGTAAAATGGCCAAGAAATCATAAATTCTGCCAGGGTATGTAAACTTATGAGCACAACTGTATATATACAGTGAGGGGGAAAATTATTTGATTCCCTGCTGATTTTGTATGTTTTACCACTGACAAAGAAATGATCAGTCTTTAATTTTAATGGTAGGTTTACTTTAGCAGTGAGACAGAAGAACAAGAAAAATATCCAGAAAAACGCATTTTAAAAAAGTTATAAATTGCTTTGCATTTTAATGAGTGAAATAAGTATTTGATCTCCTTTAAATCAGCAAGCTTTCTGGCTCCCAGGTATCTTCTATACAAGTAAAGAGCAGAGATTAGGAGCACTCTCCTAAAGGGGGTGCTCCTAATCTCAGCTTGTTAACTGTATAAAACATACCTGTCCACAAAGGCAATCAATCAATCAGATTCCAATCTCTCCACAATGGCCAAGACCAAAGACCTGTGCATGGATGTCAGGGACAAGATTTTAGACCTACACAAGACTGGAATGGGCTACAAGACCATCGCCAAGCAGCTTGGTAAAAGGGTGACAACAGTTGGTGAGATTATTTGCAAAGGGAAGAAACACAAAACAACTGTCAATGTCCCTCGGTCTGGAACTCCGTGCAAGATCTCACCTCATGGAGTTTCAATGATCATGAGAACGTGAGGAATCAGCCCAGAACTACACGGCAGAATCGTTTCAATGATCCGAAGGCAGATGGGACCATAGTCACAAAACAATTGGTAACACACTACACTGTGAAATCCTGCAGCGCCCGCAAGGTCCCCCTGCTCAATAAAGCACATGTACAGGCCCGTCTGAAGTCTGCTAATAAAAATCTAAATGATTCAGAGGAGAACTGGATGAAAGTGTTGTGGTCAGATGAGACAAAATCAAGCTCTTTGGCATCAACTCAACTCGCCATGTTTGGAGGAAGAGGAATGCTGCCTATGACCCCAAGAACACCATCCCGATTGTCAAACATGGAGGTGGAAACATTAAGCTTTGGGGGTGTTTTTCTGCTAAAGGCACAGGACACCTTCACTGCATCAAAGGGACGATGGACAGGGCCATGTACCGTCAAATCTTGGGTGAGAACCTCCTTCTCTCAGCCAGGGCATTGAAAATAAGTTGTGGGTGGGTATTCGAGCATGACAATGACCCAAAACACGCGGCCAAGGCAACAAAGGACTGGCTCAAGAAGAAGCACATTAAAGGGTCACTAAAGGAATTTCTTTTTTTAGCTAAATAGGTTCCTTTATCTTACTGCAATCCTGGTTTCATGTCCTCATTGTTCGTTTTTGCTTTGAAGTTGCTGTAATCCTTCTCTGATCTCCACACTTCCTGCTTGTTTGTTTCCTTATGAAAAAACTCATGGGAGCTTTTCACTGTGGTCCCTGATCAAGGAGGTGTGATTACTGTGTCTAAAACCCCTCAGAACCAATCACTTTCATTTTAAAAACAAACACTGCCCTGTATTTGTGTGTTTTTGTTCTGTGTGTCTTTGTACTTCACAGAAAAATGAAACTAGATTAAAAATTAAACTGAAACTGCAGGCACATTATATGATTGATTTTTTATCTATTTTTAATCATTTTTAAAAGGAATCAGTTAACTATTATGGCCTGGATTCACAAAGCACTTACGCCGACGTATCTCGAGATACGCCGTGTAAGTGTAAATATGCGCAGTCGCATCTGTGCGCCGTGCCCACAGAACTAAGATACGCCTAAAAACTGACTTCCTCCAACCGACGTAACTTGTCTACGCCGGCGTATAGTGGGCGCATAGTTACGCTGGACGCATTTGACACTCCCATTGATTTTCAATGCAAATGAGGGAGTTACGCCGATTCACAAACGTACTTGCGCCCGGTGCATGTTTTAAGCAATTTGCGTAAGGTTTACGTCCGGCGTAAAGTTATTCCCCATATTGGAGGCGCAACTCATGCAAAGGTATGGACGAGGGAACGAACGCCGTCAAATTTTTACGTCGTTTACGTAGTACGTGAATAGGGCTGGGCGTAGGTTACGTTCACGTCGTAGGCAGTGATTCGACGTATCTTAGCCAGTTGTTTCGACGTGATTGTGAGCATGCGCACTGGGATACTTCCAAGGTACGACGCATGCGCAGTTAATTTTAAGTACTTGTCTGAAGCTCAGCCCATCATTTGCATGGGGTCACGCTTCATTACAATGAATCATGCCCACTTCCAGCCCACTTCCACTTACGCCGACGAATATACGCTACGCCAGCGCAACGTTGGGAGCATTTGCTTTGTGAATTCAATGCTTCCCTCTCTGCGTTGCGCCGGCGTAGCACAAAGAAGATACTCTACGGTGGCATAAAAATGTGCCGATGTGTGTGAATCCGGGCCTATGTCTCTATACCCTGGAAACAGTCATTTCAGCAAAAAACAAACATTTTCCTTTACAACTACTTTAAGGTCTTGTAGTGGCTTAGCCAGTCTCCAGACCTTAGGCTTGATTCACACCTATGCATTTTTTAGTGCTTTTTGCATTTTTCAGATCTGCACTACGGCCCATTTAACATGATTTCCTATGCAACACGTTCTGTAATGCAAATCTGCAAAATGCAAAAAGCACTAAAAATGCATAGGTGTGAATCCAGCCTAAATCCCATAGAAAATATGTGGAGGGAGCTGAAGATTTGAGTTACCAAATGTCAGCCTTGAAGCCTTAAAGACTTAAAGAAGAGGATCTGCAAAGAGGAGTTGGACAAAATCTCTCCTGAGATGTGTGAAAACCTGGTGGCCAACTACAAGAAACATCTGACCTCTGTGATTGCCAACAAGGGTTTTGCCACCAAGTACTAAATCATGTTTTGTGAAGGGGTCAAATACTTATTTCACTCATTAAAAGCAAATCAGTTTATAACTTTTTTGAAATGCGATTTTCTAGATTTGTTGTTGTTTTTATTTTGTCTCTCACTGTTAAAATATACCTACCATTACAATTATAGACTGGTAATTTCTTTGTCAGTAAGCAAACGTACAAAATCAGCAGTGGATCAAATTCTTTTTTCCCTCACTGTATATACTGTATATTTACACTATATTACCAAAAATATTGGGACACTTGCCTTTACACAAACATGAATTGTATTGGCATCCCAGTCTTAAGCCCCATACACACGGTCAGACTTTTGGCCAACCAACTTCAAAATCTGCAACTTTTCAAATTTGTCTGATCGTGTGTACGCTCCATCAGACCAACTTTTTCAGGTTTCATCCAACAAAAAGTTGGGTCTGCGAACGGACCAACTTTTCGGCAACAAAAGTCTGATGGTGCTTTGTGTGACCGTGTGTACAGCAATCCAACCAACTTTTGTACAAAGTGCAAATACGCATGCTCAGAACCAATGTTAAAATCAACCAACAATAGCAGAAGTTAACCCTCGGGTGGCGGTAAAGAGCAGAAAAGAGCAGAAAAACCACGTGACAATGGGAAAGTTTTAGAAAAGTTTGCAGAAAAGTCTGACTGTGTGTATGCTATGGGTGTGACCGGACAAATCAATTAGGACAAAAATCCAAGGGAAATTTTGTTGGATGTCCTACCGTGTGTATGGGCCTTTAGTCTGTAGGGTTAAATATTGAGTTGGCCCAGACTTTGCAGCTATAACAGCTTTAACTCTTCTAGGAAGGCTGTCCACAAGGTTTAGGAGTGTGTCTATTGAAATGTTTGACCATTCTTCCAAAAGCATATTTGTGAGGTCAGGCACTGATGTTGGACGAGAAGGCCTGGCTTGCAGTCTCCCCTCTAATTCATCCCAAAGATGTTTGGACAGAACTCTGTGCAGGCCGGTCAAGTTCCTCCTCCCCAAACTCACTCATCCATGTCTTTATGGACCTTGCTTTGTGCACTGGTTCAAATCATTTGGTGGAGGGGGGATTATGGTGTGGGGATTGTTGTTTAGGAGTTGGGCTTGGTCCCTTAGTTCCAGTAAAGGGAACTCTTAAGGTGTCAGCATACCAAGGCATTTTGGACAATTTCATGCTCTCAACTCAGTTCTGGGATGGCCCTGTTCCAACATGACTGCGCACCAGTGCACACAGCAAGGTCCATAAAGACATGGATGAGCGAGTTTTAGGTGGAAGAACTTGACCTCAACACGATAGAACACCTTTGGGATAAATTAGAGCTGAGACTGTGAGCAAGGCCTTCTCATCCCACATCAGTGCCTGATCTCACAAATGCACTTCTGGAAGAATGGTCAAACATTCCCATAGACACACTCCTAAACATTGTGGACAGCCTTCCCAGAAGAGTTGAAGCTGTTATATCTGCAAAGGGTGGGCTAACTCATTGAACCCACGGACTAAGACTGGGATTCCATTAAAGTTAATTTGTATTGAGAGTCTTCACTTGGAAAATGCGGTAACCATAACTACCAAGACCTGAGTTGTGCCCTGGTTTAGCTGGTCGGTACGCCTACAAGAGGGCATACCCTGAATTAGTATGGAGAAATGTATGATGTATATGGAATGAAAGTTTGGGGAACGGGAGGGTGGGAACCAGGAAGACGAGCAGATGTGGGACCTGACAGAGTAGGAGGAATATACCGCACCAGACTCCTCCTACAAATCCAAATACTTTTGACAATATAGTGTATTTTGCACCAGTTGTTTCCTCAAATTGACATTTGTCGGTCAGATTTTCTGGCTACCAGGTTTACTTGTACCTTAGCAAACTTAGTGGTGGCATGTTAGATCTGCTAAATAGATAATTGATATGTGTCAAAGTGGTTATTGATTGGGGACAGATCCCTTAAAACACCAATTTGTGTACAGGTTTCACAGGTACAGGAAGTTAGGGAAAATCCCCCAAAGGGGTCCTAAACAGAGAAAAACCTGACACAAAATGTAACTCAACCTCGCTGCATCCAAAATTGAAATAAAAACAAAATAAAATGCACATATCTTTAAGGGAAATCAAAAATATCAAAAGCAGGTTAATAATAAAGACATGGCTGCTTGCCTTAATCTTATTACACATTATACTAGAGCTACAAAAGGCGACTTATTTTTAAATGCTCACAATGGCTTTCTGCTGCGTAAAACAGGGGGATTCCTTTTCTGAAGGATAGCGTTATTCCAACAGCATTCCTTCGAAATAAATAGCAAATGACCAGGTGGTGTACATAATAATTCCATTACAAGGGTTTCCTCCATTTACAGGGTGTACATCAAGAAAAGAACATTTAACAGTTCACTGAGTGCTTTTTCACTTGCAATCACCCATCCGATGATTTGTCGCATTTATAAAACACGTTTCTTGGCTGGATTCGCCTGTGGTCGGTGAGCTAGGTCACATTCTCTGCTGTTCAGCCAGCATCTGGATTTGCCACTTGTTCTATAGAAAATCAGGGAGACAAATAAGAATGCCAGTATGGTGGCCTGAGTTTATGGGAGGAGCCCGGAGGGTATTTAAGCAGCCCACTCACACATGCTCTTTGTCGGTTCAGTGTGCAGTACTACACGTCACTGGGCCGACTCTTCCCAGCTCACCTCATGTCCGTGAGTCTGCGCATTCAATCGCATTCGACATCGCAATCGCTTTGTGGCTTCTCCCTTAATGGTCTTCGCCGCCGGTTCCCGCTTACTGTCGCAGGTAGGATTCAAACCTTTTCGTATCTTGTGCAATCTTGCAAATCCTGCATCTCTTTTGGAAAAAAAATCTGCCTCTCAGTTACTGTTGCTCATGTTCCAACATCATTCGGCTCAGGCGTAGTACATTTGTAACTTCCTTATGCCAAACATACGATTCATTTGTAAATCCATTTGGAGATTAGCATGTGTTTGTATGGGTTCTTTGGCAGATTGAGGTGGTAATTGGACTCACATGGTGCCTTGTCTGCACTTGATTAGCCTGGGGGGATGGGTGGTTGGTAGGTGTTTGGTTTCAAAGCAAGGGGTAGCATACACTCTACAACCAAATCGTATCAGATTCGTTCAATACTCCTTACTACCGATTCGTATCGAATTTGTTTCATGCATTTTTACAACCGTTTTGTATCAGATACATTGCATGCTTTCTACCGTTGTCATTCATTGTTCCCCATGCCGTGTGTTTTTAGTTCCCGCAGCGGAACTTACGAATTGTTTGTACACGGTTCCTCTCTCTCATTTATTTACCAAAGTTATTGCCTGTGCGTCATGCATGGCGCCACACCACACTCTTCGGATGTGTTGCACATCCACTCCAGTCCAAAGCAAACCCAGTCGCACGTTCACTGTCCCAGGTAGGATTCCTTAGCTTGTTTGTCACGTCAAATTTGTGGCCACTCATGGTGTCATCCGTACCATATGTTTGGTTCCCGCAGTGGAACTTACAAAGCATTGATACGCACTTCTCGTGTTCTATTTTCTACATCAAAAACCTCATTGTTTTGCCCCATGCACGGCATCACGCTACACCTTCCAGACATGTTTCACTCCAGCCACAGTCCGCCGCAAACTCACTTGCATGGCCCACTGTCGCAAGTAAGATTTGTTATTACATTCTTTATGTCCTATCAATTTGCTACCATTTGTTGTCTCCCATATCGTTCATTAGTGGCCCCTACGGAACCACGATTCAAGCAGGCGTTGTCCTTCTACCTTATACTGCTTGCTTAAGGTACAAACAAACCAGGTGTTTCTATCCTTTCTCAGTAACCCAATTCTTATTGATTGAGACCTTGCAACCATGCAAATCATCTCAGCAGCCTGACACCCTTGTTAAGACCCTTGCAACACATGACCCTTACAAAACGCAAAATAAAAAAATAAAAATAAATATAAAAACGCAAAAAAAATAAAAAACGCAAAAAATAAATAAATAAAAAAAAAACCTTTGCCACCACGCAATCTCAGCCCCTCGGCAACCTGACACCTGTTGAGACCATTTGCAACCATGCAAAATCGTCTCAGCAGCCTGACACCTTTGTTGAGACCCTTGCAAACGCAATATCGTCTCAGCAGCCCTCACACTCATTGAGATCCTTGCAACCACGCAAAATCAGCAGCCTGACACCCTTGTTAGACCTTTACAAGACGCAAAATAAAATAAAAAATAAATATAAAAACGCAAAAAAAAAAAAACGCAAAAAAAAAAAAAACCTTTGCCACCACGCAATCTCAGCCCCTCGGCAACCTGACACCTGTTGAGACCGTTGCAACCACGCAAAATCGTCTCAGCAGCCTGACACCCTTGTTGAGACCCTTGCAAACGCAATATCGTCTCAGCAGCCCTCACACTCATTGACATCCTTGCAACCACTGGTATATCGTCTCAGCAGCCTGACACCCTTAAGACCTTTGCAACACATGACCCTTACAAAAGGCAAAAAAAAATATATATATATAAAAAACGCAAAAAAAGGAAAATTAAACATTAAAGTGCAAAAAAAAAATATATATTTTTGCCACCACACAATCTCGGCCCAGCAACCTGACACCTGTTTAGACCATTGCAACCAAGCAAAATCGTCTCAGCAGCCTGACACCCTTGTTGAGACCCTTGCAAACGCAATACCGTCTCAGCAGACCCACACTCATCGAGACCCTTGAAACCACACAAAATCATCTCAGCAGCCTGACACCCTTGTTAAGACCCTTGCAACACAAGGCCCTTACAAAAACGCAAAGAAAAATATATATATAAAAAAAAAAAAAACGTTGCCACCACGCAATCTCGGCCCAGCAACCTGACACCTGTTGAGACCATTGCAACCACGCAAAATCGTCTCAGCAGCCCTACATTCATCAAGGCCCTTGCAACCACGCAAAACCGTCTCAGCAGCTTGACACCCTTGTTGAGATCCTTGCAAACGCAATACCATCTTAGCAGCCCCACATTCATCAAGGCCCTTGCAACCACGCAATACCGTCTCGGCAGCCTCACACCATTGTTGAGACCCTTGCAAACGCAATACCGTCTCAGCAGCCCCACATTCATCAAGGTCCTTGCAACCACGCAATACCGTCTCGGCAGCCTCACACCATTGTTGAGACCCTTGCAAACGCAATACCGTCTCAGCAGCCCCACACTCATCGAGAGCCTTGCAACCACGCAATACCGTCTCGAGCAACCTCCCACTCATCAAAGACCTTTGTGACCACGCAGTCTCGCCCCAGCAACATGGCATTCATTGAGACCCTTGCAGCCAGAAAAATGGGTGTTTTTCAGCCACCCCTGATCTCTCCTCTATGTTATCTTACCAGTTTGTCTACACAGGATCCCCAATCACTCCTCTATGTTATCTTATCAGTACATGTACACAGGAGCATTTATAGTAATTTCTAGGCAGTTGAGTTCAGAAACCTTCTCGAAAAAAAAAAAATTGGGTTTAGACGGCATTCGAAACGCCGATGCCTGTAACAGCTTGTAAACACAGCCACATGTGGTAACTCATGTTTACCAGCGTTTCATTTACAGTCGTTTTTATAAAAAAAAAAAAAAGGGGGGGGAATATTGTCTCAGCAACTTGACACTCATTTGAGACCCTTGCAAAATGTAATATCATCTCAGCTACCTCACACTCGTCTAGACCTTTGCAACCACACAATCTTGTCTCAGCAACCTAACGCCCGTTCAGACCTTTGCAGCCATACAAAGTCGTCTTAGCAAACTGACACTCATTTGACACCATTGCAAACGCAATATCGTCTCAGCAACCTGACACCCGTTCAGACCTTTGCAGCCATACATAGTCATCTCAGCAGCCCGACACTCACTTGAGACCATTGCAAACGCAACATCGTCTCAGCAACCCCTCACTTGTTGAGACCCGTGCAACCACACAAGGCCATCTCAAAACAAACCTCGTAATCATCGAGACCTTTGAAACCACGCAATATCGTCTCAGCAAACCAGACTGAGACCCTTGCAACCACACAATATTGTCTGCAGCAGTATAAAACACTTTGCAGCATGCACCTACGTGCAAACCCGAATACAAACTAAACTTGCAAACACACCTCAGTGACAATCAGCCAAACAAACACACAGTGGCACCCAGTTGGCCATTCATCTTTAGTGGCACGCGGGCCACTCATCTTTTCCCTGTCTTTTTCCCTGCAGTTAGTTCAGGTTTCCATCCAGCACCAGCGAGTGCACGTTGGTCTGCGAGTGCACGTTGGTCTGCGAGTGCACGTTGGTCTGCGAGTGCACGTTGGTCAGCGAGTGCACGTTGGTCAGCGAGTGCACGTTGGTCAGCGGGTGCACGTTGGTCAGCGGATGCACGTTGGTCAGCGAGTGCACGTTGGTCAGTGAGTGCACGTATATCATCTTGTTGAGCGCCTGTGTATTGTCTTGATTTTCTCACACCAATGCAAGATCCAGTCCAAGTTCTTAAACTAGACCAAGCATCAGTAGCAGACTTAGCTATGTGGGACAACTTCCCCACCTGATAGAACAGCATTTCAATCTTCATCCCGGCAGTGTCAGCCGAGCCACCACAGGCTTTTGCGTGCATTTTTCGTCCGCCACTGGTTCTCCAAACCTTGGCCCCCAGAAATTCTCTTAAATTTCTGCTTCACCCAGTCTTCATCACGTCTCGTGCTGTACCCCATTGTGGCAGCTGCCCAGGTTTGGGGCCACACTTGAACTGGACAGACAGTGTTCTTCACCACAGACAATCAGGCCACAGCCGACTTCATCAATTAAGGTAGATCAAGCCTCTCCCCATCACGTCCTTCCTGCGCAGGCTCGCGCAGCTGTCACTCCGTCACCAGTTTAATATCTTCTGTAGTCATATTCCAGGCAAATGCAAAATCGCAGCTGATGCTCTGTCCCATTCTAACCTTATTCGTTTTTCCAGCAAGACCAGACCCAATAATCATCCCTGTCCCACCCTGGTCATTGCTGACGATGGACTGAAGTAGCATCTCACCAACTCAACCCAGCTTATTAACTCCTTGGCACGCAACACACTGAAGGCCTAATACACTGCTTGGAATACTAACTGCTAATTTTTGGCCACTTGCCTCCGAGCAGCAATAGGCAACGTTAGACACGTCCTAGCCTTCATATCGTATTGCCACACGCAGCTGACCCTTTCTCACAATACTATCACGCCATATCTAGATGGCGTCCAGCATTTCCTGTCCCTGCAGGACCCCAGTAAACTGTCAGTATTCTCGAGCCCATGCAGTCAAGTCCCTCCTACAGAGCATACAGAAGCACCAACCTGTAGTCAGTAGCAAGCGCCTAACTTTCAAGAGTGCCCTCTTTAGGCACATGTCTGAAATCCTTACTCGTTCCCCATTTAGGGCCTTGCCCAGCATAGTCATCCTAGCAGCCATCTACCAGGCCTTCTACGGTTCCCTACGGCCTAGTGAATTTACAATCAGTGGCTCCGGCAGTCAGACACTGCTCCGACGCCACCCGACTCGCTTTCGAACCCCTACACTCTCAGTTTCCAAACGCAACAAACCAGCCCCCGGGGGTTGACATCAACCTGTTTCAGACTAACAATGCCTGACGCCCAGTGACGGTGCTCGACCAACTACTGCTCCATCTACCCAGCCAATCTGATGGTAGCTTGTTGCTACCCTTTCTAAACCAGCTTCCAGAGTGGCAGCCAGTTTGTCAAGCATGTCAGAATCCTAAGCAACTTGGGCTTCAAATCCCAGTCTGTTCTCAGGACATTCTTTCCGAATTAGAGCAGCCTCAACTGCCTCACAACAGGGAGTACCAGACCACGTAATCAAGACACCAGGCTGATGGGAAGTCTCCTTGTTTTGCCACATACATCCCAAATCCTCAGGAAGAAATGGCACAAGCCTTTACCAAGCTGGCTCAATAAATACAAGAAATCAATATAAGCTATTTCCCTATCTGAGTCTTTTGCCCCCTTTTCTTGGCATACTGACCAGACCACCAAGGCACACTTCAGGTCTATTTATGTTGTAAGTCTTGTCGCGTGTTTATGTGATCCACATCACTCTCAGTCAGAGGGCCACGACCATAAATAAGAAGGCCAGTATGGTGGCCTGAGTTTATGGGAGGAGCCCGGAGGGTATTTAAGCAGCCCACTCACACATGCTCTTTGTCGGTTCAGTGTGCAGTACTACACGTCACTGGGCCGACTCTTCCCAGCTCACCTCATGTCCGTGAGTCTGCGCATTCAATCGCATTCGACACCCTCCCACCCTTCCCTTTTTCAGGGCACTTCTCAGCATATCCTTCTTCAATTAACTACCCATTACTTACTTTGGGTATGCCCCCTTTTCTTGGCATACTGACCAGACCACCAAGGCACACTTCAGGTCTATTTATGTTGTAAGTCTTGTCGCGTGTTTATGTGATCCACATCACTCTCAGTCAGAGGGCCACGACCATAAACATCATACACACGATCTGATTATCCGACGGAATTGTGTGATGACAAGCTGTTGTCGGAAAATTTGTATGATCCATCGGACAATTGTCAGATTATCCTCCAACAAATGTGGGATAGCATGCTTTAATCACTACCCGACAGGGTGGTTCTACTTCTCCAACTGGCCGTGTTTTTACGGCCTGCGCTCTGCGCACGCGTGCCCGCCGCATCGCTGAGATGCCGCTGTGCGTGCCCGGCGGTCGGTCCCCCTCCACACACATTTAGAACACAATTCAGGGTACACATTTAACCCCTTCCTCACCCCCTAGTGTTAACCCCTTCAATGCCAGTCACATTTATACAGTAATTAGTGCATATTTATAGCACTGATCGCTGTATAAATGTGAATGGCGCCAAAAATGTGTCAAAAGTGTCCGATGTCTCCGCCATAATGTCGCAGTCATGAAAAAAATGCCGATCGCCGCCATTAGTATAAAAAAAAAAAAATAATAAAAAATAATAATAATTCTGTCCCCTATTTTGTAAGCGCAATAACTTTTGCGCAAACCAGACGCTTATTGCGATTTCTTTTTTTTTACCAAAAATATGTAGAAGAATACGTATCGCCTAGACTGAGAAAAAAAAAGTTTTTTAAAAAAAATAGTAAAAAATATTGTTTTTTTTTTTTTCAAAATTGTCGCTTTATTTTTGTTTATAGCGCAAAAAATAAAAACCGCAGAGGTGATCAAATACCACCAAAAGAAAGCTCTATTTGTGGGGAAAAAAGGACGTCAATTTTGTTTAGGAGCCACGTCGCACGACCGCGCAATTGTCAGTTAAAGCGACGCTTTAGGGAAAAGCTGAAATTTCACCTGGTCTGGGGTATACATGCCCAGTAAGGAAGTGGTTAAAATTGTCTGCCAATAAATGTGTGTTGTCGGATTCCGATCGTGTGCACACAACACGCATGCTCAGAAGCAATGCTCACCATAACACAACATTAGCAGAAGTTGCCCAAAGGGTGGCACTAAAGAGCTGAAAAAACACGTAGTTTTGCGTTTGTTGACCGACAATTATTTGCCGTTTGTATGCAAGACAAATTCCTGGCCAACGTCATTCGGACAAAAGTCCTACACTTTGTCTGCAGAAAATCCAATCGTGTGTATGAGGCTTCAGTAACATTTTATTTGGCCAATATTACAATTGTGAGCTTTTAAACATTTGCTGTTTTGAAAGGTGAATAACTGATTTTATAAATAATTCATTGTTGTTTCCTGCTGTGCTCGATCCAACTCCAAGTCCACGCTTGCTGCACATTTGCTGCATATTCAACACACTGCAAATTAGGATTTTAGCCTGAAACTCTTATTTGCATTTGTTGGGACATTGCTATTACTGCTCTTGTGAATGCCGGTGGATGGTAGGTGAATGCAGGACAATCTAGTTAATTAATTAGATTTATACTCATATACACTACTCTGCAAATGTTTTAGGCAGGTGTGAAAAAAATGATGGAAATAAAGCAGTGTTGCCAACCGTCCGTATTTTTACAGACAGTTTGTAAAAACGGGCACCTTTTCCCCCCGTTCGTAAATGTTCGTGGTTGCGGGAATGTGCCAGTAAAATAGCCGAGATGGTTCGGCTTGAAACTGCGCATGGAGATTGGAGGCAGGGGGTGATTGGAGGCAGGGGGTGATGGTGGATGCGGTGGCACCGCAGAGGGGGATGGAGGCAGGGGCAATAGAGGCAGGGGGTGATTGGAGGCAGGGGGTGTTAGTGTCACCGCCGAGGGGGATGGTGGCACTGCAAAGGGTGGGGGATGGAGACAGGGGTTGTTGGTGGCACCACAGAGGGGGATGGTGGCAGGGGACAATGGAGGCAGGGGGTGATTGGAGGCAGGGGGCCTGGAGGAGGTTGGAGGCAGAGGGAGATTGGAGGCAGGGGGTGATGTGACTAAATAATTTGCCCTTATTATATCGAAAATAACAAAAATATTTTTTATTTTTTTTACCTTAACCTCCCTGGCGGTCTTCCCGTGTGTGGCACGGGGTGAGATTTTCAAGCTAAGATCGGTAACCCCGTGCCACACACGGACTTGCCTCGCTGGATGCAGAAAAAAGTTTACTTACCTTTTCTCTGCGATCCAGCGATGAATCCCCGCAGTACACGGCGGGCGGATGTCCGCCTGATGCTGTGTGTTCCGCCAATTCCCTTCCCTGCGAGCGTCGCGACGTAGGGGGGGGAACGGCGCCAAATTTAAAAAAGTAAACAAACACTATACATACAGTACACTGTAATCTTATAGATTACAGTACTGTATGTAAAAAATACACACCCCCCATGTCCCTAGTGGTCTGCCCTGTACACTACATGTCCTTTTATATAATAACAACTGTTCTTTCTCCCTGCAAACTGTAGATTGCCCATAGCAACCAAAAGTGCCTCTTTATGGCAAAAATTGTTTTAGAGCAGCTAAAAAACAGCGATAATAAATCAGAATCACTTGCAGAATTTAGCGATAGCGATTTATGGGGAAATTCGTCATAAAAAAAAAAAAAATAATGACAGCAAAAATTCTGCAACTGAGCAAATTTCAGTGATTTTGATTTGATTACATTATTGAATAATTTTTACTATAATTATATTATTATTTGTTATAATTTGTTATAATTATTTATTATATTATAATTTTTAATAAGAAAAAAAAAAAATCATACCCGGGATGCCTATTAGACTCTTGTTTGGATAGATTTCAGTGAGTTATTCCTAAGAATTACAGGCCTACAGTATAAAACGCCAAATTCTCTTGCAAATAATGGTACCGCTTTTAGCACCTAAAATCTGAAAGAATCATACCGCCAGGGAGGTTAATATCTACCTTAAATCACATTGCTATTTGACTAGCGTACTTGTTTGTAGCATAAATACTGAAATTTGCATCTAAAACATTTATTAAGTAACTTTTGTGAAATGCCAGTAAAAATGTGGCTGCGCCAGTACATTTGGGGTGTCGTGCCAGTAAATGTCAATCTGGTAGGTTGGCAACACTGAAATAAAGGGGTTTTAAAACCTCAGGCCTCATACACACGACCGTTTTCGGTAAAAGTAGCATTCGTAATGGAGATAGCACATTCGTCACACTGTAACAGACAGAAAAGCGCGAATCGTCTCTTACCAAACTTTTACTAACACGCAGTAAATGAGATTAGCAAAAGCAGCCACCAAGGGTGGCGCCAATGGAATCGAACTTTGCCTTTATAGTGCCGTCTTACGTGTTGTACGTCACCGCGCTTGAGGACAAGATTTTGTTTTGTCTTGACAAGGTGTACGCAAAGAAAGCTTGACAAGATTCTCGACAAGCCCGTCAAGAAACAACGTTTCTTTTACGACGAGATTCTCGGTCGTGTGTACGAGGCCTCACGGGTTTTCACCTCAATGCATTCTATAGAAAATGTACAGAAGAAAGATCCAAATCAAATCAATATTTGCTGTGACCACCATTTGCCTTCAAAACAGCATCAATTCTTCTAGGTACACTTGCACACTGTTTTTGAAGGAATTAGGCAGAGGAGAGCTAACCCTTCTACGGATGTAGGCCGCCTCAAATCCTTCTGTCTCTTCATGTAATCCCAGACAGACCCCGTGATGTTGAGATCAGGGCTCTGTGGGGGCCAAATGATAACTTCCAGGACACCTTGTTTTTTTTTACGCTGAAGATACAGTAGTTCTTAACTACTTGAGATCCGCGCTATAGCTGAATGACGTCTTTAGCGCGGATCTAAATTACCAACAAGCCATCAATTGACGGCTTGTCACTAGCAGCTTCCCTGCGCACGCTCCAGAGCACGCTGCGGGGAAACACTGTGTTGGTCGTGTCCCTTGGACACAGCCAATCACAGATCGCCGCGAACGGCCAATCAGAGTGGCCGTTTGCGATGCGATCTGTGGGCGAATGAGAGATGATTTCATATGTAAACATATGAGATCATCTCTCATTGCCGTTTTACACAGAGACAGCGTCCTGTCTCTGGAGAGGAGGAGACCGATCAGTGTCTCTTGTACATAGGGACACAGATCGGTCACCCCCCCAGTCACCCCCCCTCCCCCCACAGTTAGAACACTATGCAGGGAATACATTTAACCCCTTCCTCACTCCCTAGTGTTAACCCCTTCAATGCCAATCACATTTATACAGTAATTAGTGCATTTTTATAGCATTGATCGCAGTATAAATGTGAATGACGCCAAAAATAGTATAAATGTGAATGACGCCAAAAATGTGTCAAAAGTGTCCGATGTGTCCGTCATAACGTCGCAGTCCCAATAAAAAATCGCAGATCGCCGCCATTTCTAGTAAAAAAATAATAAAAAATAATAATTCTGTCCCCTATTTTGTAGGCACTATACATTTTGCGCAAACCAGACGCTTATTGCGATTATTATTATTTTTTTACCAAAAATATGTAGAAGAATACGTATCGCCCTAAACTGAGAAAAAAAAGTTTTTTTTTTTTTTTAAATTGGGATATTTATTATAGCAACAAGTAAAAAATATTGTATTTTTTTTTCAAAATTGTCGCTCTTTTTTGTTTATAGCGCAAAAAAAAAAAAAAAACGCAGAGGTGACCAAATACCACCAAAAGAAAGCTCTACTTGTGGGGAAAAAAGGACGTAAATTTTGTTTGGGAGCCATGTCGCACGACCGCACAATTGTCAGTTAAAGCGACACAGTGCCAGAAGCTGAAATATCACCTGGGCAGGAGGGGGTATAAGTGCCCAGTAAGCAAGTGGTTAATGACATTGGCTGTATGTTTGGGGTCACTGTCCTTCTGTAAAATAAATTTGTGGCCAAGCACACACCTCCCTGATGGTATGGCATGACGGATAAGTATCTGCCAGTATTTCTCACCATTGATCCTGACCAAATCTCCAACTCCAACATTTGCCAAAATGCAGCCCAAACTTGCAAGGAACCTCCACCATGCTTCCCTGCTGCCTGCAGACACTCATTATTAAAAACATAAATGTGCAGCTCTTTTCTTTGAGACACACAAAAGTGCAGATGAAGTCCATTTCCCTTCACAAAAAAACAGTCCTTGATAGGGTGAGCAGAAACACAGATCCTAAGTAGAAAATGCCATCTCCACCATCAGCACACACAGCCTCTTACCAAATGCGGTTGACTGCCATATTACAGAGGGTCAAACACGCGCATTAGCAATCTCAAAGTGGCTCCAGAAGCGATCCCATATATCGGCTACCCCATCAGATATGGGTCCTTCTAGATTTATATAATCACGCTATACGCAGAAGTGTCTCCCCGACGGGCAACACACCATTCGAGGTCCACAGTGTATATATATATATATATATATATATATATATATATATATATATTGATCCAGATTAAAAACAGCATTAAGAATCCATATAGAAAAGTTTCTATGATGATGATGTCACACGCCAAGCTCCACCCAAAACACTCATTATTGTTCTGCTCTCCAGCCCTTGGTTGAACAAATTGCCTCCTGCTACAGAAAAATATTTCAAATTTGACACATCAGTCCAGAACACCTGTTGCCATTTTTCAACACCCCAGTTCCCATGTTTTCCTGCATAGTTAAGTCGCTTAGCCTTGTTCCAACAGACATCCTCCCTATTAACTGATGATGTTATTGGTTGTTAGGATGTCAGTGTCTAGAACAGTGGTTCTTAACATTGTTGGAGGTACTGAACCCCACCAGTTTCATATGCGCATTCACCGAACCCTTCTTAATTTGAAAAATGCCCACACTGGCAGCAATTGATGGCACAGTGGCTGCGTGTGTTGCACAGTGGCTGTGTGTGATGGCACAGTGGCTGCGTTTGATGGGCACAGTGGCTGAGTTTGATGGGCACAGTGGCTGAGTTTGATGGGGCAAACTGGCAGCACACCGGTTGTAGTTGATGGGCACACTGGCAGCAATTGATGGGGCAAACTGGCAGCACACTGGCGGCAATTGATGACACAGTGCCTGCGTGTGATGGGCACAGTGGCTGTGTGTGATGGGCACAGTGACTGCGTTTGATGGGCACAGTGGCTGCGTGTGATGGGCACAGTGGTGACAATTGATGGCACAGAGGCTGCATGTGATGGCATAGTGAGGCTGCAATTTATATATATACATATATATATATATATATATATATATATATATATATATATTTGCTAGTCAGATAAGGCTCATTTAAAATAACACAGACACATTTTGTTTATCTGCCATTTTATATTAATAAAGTGATGGTCACCTCACCTCAGTCAGCCTCCTCCCTTCCCCACCAATCCAGCCATTTAATTATATGCTCTTAACAGGTTCTACTTACTTTTAAACAAGTTCAGTAGTCTTTTTTAGCACACTGTCTGCTAGGTTCAAATTCCACTAGACTAGAGTAAGGCAGCCAGCAGGCTCCTCGAGACTAGTCCTTGCCTCTCTAGCTCATCACAGGCAGCGCCGACACACAGCTTCCTGCGCAGCGCTCCGAGTCCCCCCTTCCGGCCGTGAGTGGAGTGACGTCATGCCGCTGGAAGGGACCAAGAGACTCCTTCATAGGGGGAGTAAACAGGCTGCAGCAGACAGGCAGGAGTGCACTCGGCACACAATTTGTACAGTGTCTTGACCTCCGCCGAACCCGCGAGACTGACTCACCGAACCCCTGGGGTTCGATCGAACCCAGGTTAAGAACCTCTGGTCTAGAAAGTCGTAATGGTGCATATTGAAAACCCCAGGCTTGATCCACCTGCTGGCTTGTATACTATTTTTGATAGATTTGAATGCATTTTGCCAAGGCACCCCTGAAGAAACCACAAGGCAAAATGCTGCTCTAGGATCATTTGCTGTGCAACAAACTTTTTTTGGGGGCAAAATAGAATTGATATATTTTCTAGTGGCAAACATCAGCTTAAAAACAATATAAACTTGAAATTCCTTATAGTAAAATGAACCCAAAACTGTTATAGCTTCTTTTTAAAGCTCATTATCAGGATAAATTCCCACCTCTCCTTCTCACTCCCTTTATAACTTATCGCTAGATGTAAAAAATAGTCTTTTAAAAGCCCTTTTGCTTACCTAAACCTGTGGTCACATGTGGCTCTGGCCCGTGAGTCTTTTCTACTTTTCTTCTGTGTCCACGTCACTACCTGCATTACATGGACACTTCCTATTGGATGTCCAGTGGTGGGGTCCTCTTAGAATCAAGAAGACCATTGTCATCAGTGGAGGGAAACTGAGGGGGCCTGAGGTCCCAGGTGCCATCTCAGCACTGGATTAGTGGTTCCCTGCACCCATTAATGTTGGCGATGAGGGATCTGGATGGGGCACTTAGTTGGCTTAACAAAGAAAATAATTAGAAAGGCTTGCCAGGATGGGTTAGAGCAGGGGTCTCCGGACTTTCTAAACAAAGGGCCAGTTTACTGTCCTTCAGACTTTAGGGGGGGCGAATAGGGGCCATTGGGAGTACAAAATGTTCCAGCATCAGTGCGAATAAACAATCCCCCATCACTGATGTCAGTGGGAGGAATTGTGCCCCATCATTGGTGTCATTGGGAGGAATTGTGTCCATCATTGGTGTCATTCGGTACCCGGTCCGAAGCTCCCTGACCGCGTCCGCGGGACCCGTGTACCCGATCACCGCCGGTGTCCTGCGATCGGTCACCGGAGCTAAAGAACGATGAGAGGTGTGTGTAAACACACCTTTCCCGTTCTTTATTGTGGCAGTGGCAGTGATCGTCTCTTCCCTGATATAGGGAAAGACGATCACTGACGTCACATGTCCAGCCCCGCCCCCTGCAGTTAGAAACACATATGAGGTCACACTTAGCCCCTACAGTGCCCCCTAGTGGTTAACTCATAAACTGGTCGCAAAAATGTGTCTAAATTGTCCAATGCGTCCGCCATAATGTCGCAGTCACCAAAAAAATTGCTGATCGCCACAATTAGTAGTAAAAAAAAATATTAATAAAAATGCAATAAAACTATCCCCTATTTTGTAAACGCTATACATTTTTCGCAAAAACCGAAATGTTTTTTTATATATTTTTGGGGGATATTTATTAGACATGTGCATTTCGTTTAGTTTCTAATTCGTTTTTTAACGAAAAATCGGAAATTCGTTAATTTATAATTTTCGTATTAACGAATTTTTAATTTCCGAATTTTCGGACTTCCGAAAATTTCGAATTTTCGAATTTTCGGAATTCCGAAAATTCGAGTTTTTCAATTTTCGTTTTTCGTTTTTCCGAATTTTCGGAATTCCGAAAATTCGAATTTTTCAATTTTCGTTTTTCGTTTTTCCGAATTTTTTAATTTTCAATTTTCCGAATTTACGAATTTCGGATTTTCGTTTTTATTTTCGATTTTTTTATTTTCGATTTTTTTAATTTTCATATTTTTTTAATTTTCAAAATTCCGAATTTTCTATTTTTTCGAAATTTCGAATTATTCATTTTCTATTTTTCGAATATTCAAATTTTTCATTTTCGATTTTTTAAATTTTCGAATTTTCGAATCTTTATTTTTTTTATTTTTCGAAATTTCTAATTTTCGAATCTTTCATTTTCGAAATTCCGAATTTTCAAATTTTTCGAATTTTCAATTTTTTTATTTTTCGAATTTTTCATTTTCGAAAATGAAAAATTCCAAAAATTCGAAAAATGTGAAAATTTGAAAATTGGAATATTCGAAATTCTGAAAATCGAAACATTCGAAAATTAAATAATTCGAAGATTCGAATTAGAGAATTTGAAAACTGAAAAAAATCGAAAATTCGAATTTTCCAATCTTCGAATTATTTAATTTTCGAAATTTCGAATTTTCGAAATTTCGAATTTTCGAAATTTCGAATTTTCGAAATTTCGAATTTTCGAAATTTCGAATTTTCTAATTTCGAAATCTCGAATTTCGAATTTTCACATTTTTTTCACAAATAAAAATTTCGAAATTCTAAATTTTATTTATTCCAATTTTCATTTTTTTTATTGTTCGAATATTTCACTTTCGAAAATTAAAAATTAAAAATTCGAAAATTAAATAATTCGAAGATTCGAATTAGAGAATTCGAAAACTGAAAAAAATCAAAAATTCGAATTTTCGAATCTTCGAATCATTTAATTTTCGAAATTTCGAATTTTCTAATTTCGAAATTTCGAATTTTCTAATTTCGAAATTCCGAATTTCGAATTTTCACATTTTATTTCACAAATAAAAAATTACGAAAATTCAAATATTCGAAATTTCGAAATTGTAACATTAAAAAATCTAAAATTCGAAAATGCTAATTCTAATTTCGTTTTTTCCGTTTTATTCGTTTTTTGCTTTTTCGGAAATCCGAAAATTCCGAATTTTCGAATTTACGAATTTCCCGAATTTCCGAAAAAAGCAAAAAAACGAATAAAACGGAAAAAAAATTATTTTCCGATTTTCCCGAATTTCCGAATTTCCGAAAAAATAAAAAAAACGAATGAAACAAAAACGAAATTTTTTTTTTTTTTCATTTCCCGAATTTCCGAAAAAAAAAAAAAAAACGAATGAAACAAAAACGAAAAAATTTTTTTTTTCATTTCCCGAATTTCCGAAAAAAAAAAAATAATAACATAAACGAAAAAAACGAATTTTTTGTCAGTGCACATGTCTAATATTTATTATAGCAAAATGTAAAAAATATTGCACCTTTTTCAAAATTGTTGCTCTATTTTTGTTTATAGCGCAAAAAATAAAAACTGCAGAGGTGATCAAATACAACCACAAAAGAAAGCTCTATTTGTGGGAAAAAGGACGCCAATTTTGTTTGGGAGCCACATCGCACGACCGCACAATTGTCAGTTAAAGCGACACTGTGCCGAATCGCAAAAAGGGGCAAGGTCCTTAACCTGCATAATGATCCGGGTCTTAAGTGGTTAAAGAGGAAGTCAACCCACAAAAAGAAAAAAAAAATACACCCTGCAAGACAAAGGCATAATGAACTCTCTCCCGGAGTGACTTCCTTGTATCGCAGCGGCACTGTGACTGGCCGGAGCCACGATGACGTCACTCCTGCATGTGAGCCATCAGGGATGGCAGATCCTATTCAGGAATGGCACGCTTAGTGCACCTGTGCCACCTTTAGGCCCCTTTCACATTGAGGCGTGGAGCCGCGGTGACGGTATAGCCGCGCTATTTGTAGCGCCGCTATACCGTCGTGTTTACCGCGATATTCGGGCGCTAGCGGTGAGGTTTTAACCCCCGCTAGCGGCCGAAAAAGGGTTAATACCGCCCGCGTTGCGGGCGGTATTACCGCGCTATTGCCGCGGTTTCCCATTGTTTCCAATGGGAAGGCGCGCTATAGGAGCGGTGAACACACCGCTCCTATACCGCGGTAAAGATGCGGCTAGCAGGACTTTTGGAGCGTTCCTGCTAGCGCACCGCTTCAGTGTGAAAGCCTTCGGGCTTTCACATTGAACACTACAGGGCATGATTTTTCATGCGGTATAGCAGCGCTATTTTTAGCGCTGTACCGCATGAAAAACGCCTCAATGTGAAAGGGGCCTTATTGCAAATATCTCCTTAACGGCGTAGGTTAAGGAGATATTTCTTGCACCTACAGGTAAGCCTTAATCTAGGCTTACCTGTAGGTCTAATGACTCGTACACGCGACCAAGATTCCCGACGGGAAAAGATCTGTCGGAAATCCCAGGGAGGAAGCAAGAAACCTACTCGGTAACTTTTCCCCCGTACACACAAGAGGTTTTCCTGTCAGGAAGAATCAGATGAGAGCTTTGGTCAGGAAAAAAGAGTGCAGGTTCTCTTTTTTTGTCTGACGTTTTGGACAGTTTTCCAGTCAGAAAAACTGCAAGGAGCATACACACGGCCGGGAGTTTCCGGCGAAAAACTCTCCTCGCAGTTTTCCCGTCGGGAAACTCAGCCGTTTGTACGAGGCTTTTGTGGTTTGTAAGGGTTTACAACCACTATAAAAAAAGGAAACGAAAACAGTCTTCACATCTAAGCAGGGCCGATCCTAGGCAGGGTACACGGGGTGCTCCGTACCCAGGCGCCACAGAGGTGGGGGCCCTGAAGCTCCAAAGTGCTCCCCTCCCTCCTCCTTGTCTGTGTCCAGAGGCGGAGCGCATGTAGCGGGTGCTGCGGTTCCCCATCCCGCTCTCTCCGCTGGCAACTGACAAGAGCGCATACCTCCCACAGTCCCCGGAATCCGGGCTGGGTACAACAGCGGAGCCTAGTACTGGAACATGTTCCGGTACTAGGCTCCACTAATTAATTCTGTCCGGTGTGCATGGAGCAGTCTCCTGTCTGCCCCACCCCCTCTGCGTGTATCAGCTTATTTCCGATAGGCGGTGTGATGAGAGGCTTCTGTTTTGGCCGGAGCTGTTGCCAATCACCCCATGCACTCCAAGAAATGCTCTCTGAGTGCCACCCTCCAAGTTATCAAAGATGCCCCATATGCCCCGCCCCTTTAATGTGCTTCTGTTCTCAGCGCGCCCGAGCTACATGGATCTAATGGACAAGTACTGATCTATGGGGACACCCGATGTGGGGGGCTTTGATGGTGACACCTGCTTAGGGGGGGCTCTGATGGGGGACAATTGCTTTGGGGGTGGGCTCTGATGGGGGACACCTGCTGTGGGGGGGGGCTCTGATGGGGGACACCTGCTGGGGGACTCTGATGGGGGACACTAATAAAGACTTCTTAGGGGAGCATCTCTGTGTTTGAGTCGTAGCCATAGAAACATTTGTAAAGGGGAGGAGTTAGTTAAATCACCATGCCCATGTGGGGGCACCAGAAATATTTCTGCACCCAGGCATCTGTGACCTTAGGATCGGACCTGCATCTAAGAATTGGTAAGCTGCAATAAAATAAATGTTTGCTTTCAGGTTTAATACTGCTTTAAGGTGTTGGATACCTGATCCCATGCTGAGGTTTGTAGTTTGTTCCACTGGTCCCTTTGTCACTACTGTTGTGTAGTAAGGTAGGGGCTGGCAGATCAATCCACAATCCAGGGGAACCAGGCATCTGACACTCCTGGAAGTGTCAGATACTGAAGAATCCTCAGATGGTTTAGTTCTTCAAAGAGAAAAGATTGTTGTTGCGGGAAGCAGCACAGTTATATGTTACATTTTTATATTTTACAGGAAGGCTGCACCTACACATTTGCACTGTAGTGACAGAGGCGTTTTCAGGGACCAAGAAAAAGAAGTACAAATAGTTTATGCAAAAATGCTAGAAATAGAAACTGGCAACTGCAAACATTTCTGTGGAAGCTCTCAAACATCCACAGAAACGATATTTGACAATGTATTTAACAGGATATGCAGCCGAACATTCTCCTGGTAATGAATAAATAATGAAGCAGACTTCTTTCAATTTCAGCCAGTCTTCTTTCTTTCTTTGCTGTAGTTGAATCCACTTTATTATGCAATGTGTTACGGAATGACAATATACTTCAAGCTAAAAGTCAACCTGTACTTTGCCCATTCGGGACCAAGTAAATGTTTGCTTTATGGTCTACCTACCCCTTCACTGTTGTTAATTACTTTCAACGTACTTCCCTACCATGAGTCCTGGTACTACTAGGTGTGCAGAAATGTGTGACTGTTTTTCCCTTTTCCTATGGTGTAGCACATAGTGCTTGAGTGACCATTTACCAAACCGTGGGACTTTCATTAGGGGTGGGGAAAGGGCCCATTGTGTAAACTCCAAAGCTCCAATCCAAAACCATCTAGAGGTTACACAGGGCTTACTAAGGAAAGAAGAAAGAAAGTGAGAATGTTTATTATTAGCAGTGTAAGGGACAAGATATCATGGAAACATGTTAGTTTGCCCTAAATTAGAAAAATACAGGTTTGCTTTAAAACAAATAAATAAATAAATTTATATGTAGCGTCCATCTGACCCCCGGCATCACAGAGGGCTGACATTTCCCCCCACGGTGCTGGTTCTTTGGCATGGTGGGTGAGGTGTGGACGGTTGCAGAAAAGATGGACGCCAGTTACTATTAGGATGAGTGAGTTTATTACTCATAACAATAAAATGTACGGAGAGAGGACAGAAGGGAGACAGATCACCAAACTCCAAAGACAAAACAACCATATAGACAGCAATACAGAACAAGGTCCTGCACCCAATGTACTGTCCCTCTTGATGCTTTCCCAGCCTTTTCACAGTCCGCATAGAACACAGGTGTCAAACACAAGATCCGCAAGCTGAATCCGGCCCTCGAGGCCATTTCATGTGGCCCTCACACCTCTCCTGCAGCTGCAGGAGAGCTCCAGCCCTACCCTGGTCCTCCTCCTCACCCTTACCTTCTGCTTTAAAGCAATGCATCCAGCTTCTTCCCAGCAACAGCATAAGGTAAGGGGGGTGCACTGTGATGTAAGGGAGGGTAGGGGATTCAATTTCTGATGGTTGGCTGCTCTTGACATCTAATGTAAAGGGTAGGGGATGCACTGGACATCTAATCTTACAGATACAACCAGCCCTTTTGAGGGCAATAAATGCTGGTGTGGCCCACAATGAAATTGAGTTTGACACCCTTGACATAGAAGAGTAACCTCCGGTACTTCAATTCAGAACTCCACCTCTTTCCTTGTGCCTCCAGAAAACAAACAGGCTCTCTCTGGCAGAGCCTCAAACACATGGCCAGGCCTCAGACTCCACGCCAAGGGTAACACAGCTGTTTCTCACACCTCCACTCCCGGCCAAGGTCTGGGTGGAAGGACCCCGATCAACTGATTTACTCCAAATATATACTCTCTCCCAGCATGCTCAGTGTCAGAAACTCCTACTGATTGGCTGAAAGAGATATGTGTATTCATAACTTAGTCTCACTGCAGCACATCATACTAATGACACATGCACCAGTGCCACCTATTGACAGAAGGGAGGAACCACAGTTAAACCTGGCTTAGGAGAAAACCCAAATGATTACAAAGACTACAAATTAGCCAGAATAGCTACCACCTAGCACAGCAAAATTTACTAGTAACCCATGTTAAGGACAAGGGGGCTACATATATATATTAGGGCTGTGCAAATTAACTTTTAATTAATCGATTAATCTTTAATTTTTTTGATCGATCAAAATATTTTTGATCGATTAAAATTATTTCGATTGGTACTCACCTCTCCGCCGGCTTTTGGGCCTTCAGGGAGTTCCGTCGGAGATCCAGTAACGTCACGGACACCGGCAGGGCTTGCCGTATCCATCTGAAGAGCTCCTTAGCTGTGCCTTCATATCTGCATGGTGGCGGACCTTACTATCTGCCACATAGTAGCTGTTACACTTCCCTCTATCATTTACTTTTATTAACCTGGGATTTTACAACCATCCACTGGGAGTTGTGATAGTTCCCTTCATGGGACAGCTACATGCCAACGGACTGATGGTAACCTCTCCTCATCTGGATTAAGCAGTGGTATTGTTGTACACATTTTTATACCAGTATCATACTTGGCTACATATTTTTATGACTGCTTTTGGTACCATTTGGTATTACTCGCACCATTTTTACAGTTTATGAAGCTTTTATCTCCAGCGCAATATTTATTTTGTTACCTACTTGAAGATTATAAAAGTTTTAATGCTATTCCCATATATTTACAGTATTTGGAGGAGTACTGATCACCAGCCAGTTGTGTTGATAAAAGCAAACAGTCTTTTATTTTCAAAAACAGGCAAAACAAAGTGGTTTGCTTCGATATAAACAAAACAAAACACTCCATCAACTTTTGGAATAAAAGTCAAACCTTTTGCTCGCTGCCAGCAAAACCTTGTCTTATAACAGAGTTTTAGGTCCCTGCCTACTCTAAAGAAAGGTCACCACAGCTCAGCAGTGCCTTAGTAGCCTAAACAATACATAACTCCTCTCACAAGCCTGTCCTGCTCCACAACACACCGCATTGGCACCTGCTGACGGCTTCTTGCATTTTCAGCTCCCTCTCTTGTAGGTGGGATAACCTACTTAGGACCAGTTGTGGTTGGAGGGTCTTTCCCACCCAAAATCTCTCAGACCCTCTGAATTCTGGGTCCCATTCCAGGACTTAATAATCCTGGGAGAACCATTACACAGGTTTTGGTCTTTATCGGATCACCCCGGAACCCCACAGCCTGCATGGGTGCAAATCCTTGAGTACTCCAGAGTGCTTCCTTTTAACACTCTTTAAAGGACCACAACTCAAATACCGGTTACACATACCTGCTATCCAGGATCCATCCCTGGTGTCTAGTATAATATATTATTTATTATGTTTATATACTTTTTTTTATATTTGAATATGAAATATATAAAATATGTAGCACTTCAACTGTTTGTAGATTTAATATAGCAAATATATAATGAGAAATGTGTTCATCATAATACACTGGATAATCATTCCTCTCTCACAAACCTCTTCAATGTTGAGGGAGTAAACAAAGTATTTATGTAAATAATAAAGTCCATCGACAGCCACAAACCCTTAAGAATTTTATAAGGCAGGAAAGGTGCCAAAATACATCAGGGAATCATTATTTAGGGTTAGAAGTGTAAGTACTCAAATGCCAACCTTGCACTTGCAATGTGTCAGAATATAAGTACCAAAAAATCTGTGCAGGAAGTTGTGCACCATAATAAAATTATTCATTCAGCATTCACCATTGGAGCCAGCTAAGTAAATTCCCACTGGCTATGCTGAAAAATATTGGCTGGTAAGTTAATATTTTCCAACTTTAGCATGGCACAGGGAACCCATTGCATGTGGCATATGAGAGGTAAACACTTTGGGTTAGATTTGCTAAAGTCAAATAGATGTTGCACTTTGCAAGTAAAGTTGGATAATGGAAGTCAGCAGAGCTCTCCCTCATTTAGTAAGCTATGGAACAACTGCACTTGCAAAAGTGCACAGTCCACTTGCTTTTAGTAAATCAACCCCCTTGCTCCTTCTTCTCAACAGCAAAGGAAACAATCAGCGTCTGCTCTCAATGGGATTTCCGATATGTTGAAAAATGTCTGTGTCTACAAAAACAAGGACTGTTAAATAGATATAATCCTTATCACATCTCTACATGGCCTGATTGTCCACTGATAGTATGTCTTCCTTCTCAGGGGCCAAAACTGATGTGGACACAGTTAACTGCTGTAGAACCTGCAATTCTTTTATATATTTATATACAGGGCTTTTTTTCTGGGGGAACTTGGGGGAACTCAGTTCCACCACCTTTGGCTCAGACCCTTTGGTGCCCGCTCACCACAATCACTTGTGAACACAAAAGTCTGGTTTCTGTGTTTACAAGTGACTGCTTTGTAACCCCCTGAACTCTGCACACTGTATGTAATGCAATTCTGGTATTTAATGGCCCTTTAAGACCCTTCTACTGTTTGTGAAATCTGAACGGGTCGTGGTTGAGTTCCTGCACCTATTTTCTGAGAAAAAAAGCTCTGTTTATATATATATACATTGGCGGTGCGTCCATAAAGGGCGCACGGGCACCGCTCCCCTCTCTCCTGGCACAGTTCTATCACCATACATAGATTCATGCATCCAGCAACCATAGATAGATTCAGGCATTGCCTGAATCTATCTATGGTCGACGCTGCCACTCCTTATTCAGGTCTCCGGCTCCTTGTCGGGCGCCGGGCACCTGAATTGCAGTGGCGGGGGTGATTTTTGGAAGCACCTGATTAGAGCCAAAGGCTCTAATAGGCGTCAAAGCACCTGATTAGAGCCAAAAGCTCTAATAGGCGTCAAAAATGGTGAACATCGTGAGCCATGCTGGGCATTCGTTGTTATCTCAGCTGTGTGTTAGGGTCACTTTCCTAACACTGACCCGCCTCTCAGCCAATCAGGTAGCCGGGTCTGTTACCGGTCATCTGATTGGCTAAAACAACAGGCACTGTGATTGGACGCCGCCTATCAGGCGTCCAATCATAGGACAGGGCGGGCGGGAGAAGACATTGAGGAAGACATGGAGGACCTTGCCGCCATTACCGGCTGCCCACCCGAGACAGGATAAGTGCTGGGCGGGGGGCACATTGGCAGCTTTTGATGGCACAGTGGCTGCGTTTAATGGCACAGTGGCAGCTTTTGAAGGCACAGTAGTAGCATTTGATGGCACAGTGGCAGCTTTTGATGGCAAAGTCGCATGTTTTGATGGCACAGACGCTGCGTTTGATGGCACAGTGGCAGTGTTTGATAGCACAGTTGCTGTGTTTGGTACAGTGGCTGCGTTTGATGAGCACAGTGAGGCTGCAATTGATGTTTTTTTTTCAGAATCTTCCAGTTTGTTTGCGCCCACCCAAAAGCACCAGCCGTCACTGTATATATATATATATATATATATATATATATATATATATATATATATATATATATATATATATACACACTAGATGTCGTAAGAGCAATGTAATTCCTTTGCTCCGGCTGGAAGCTGTAAATAAATGTCATCTGTATTTCCCTCACTCTCTGAATGAGACTTTTCTACTCATACATAGCTGCCTAATCTTGATTTGTCACGGATGTTGCGTATTGCTCATATGGAATCTGTACAGAGAGGATGAAGAGTCAACACAGGGAGCTGGGGGATGGGTGTCAGCGGAAGCCTGGGTGCTTGGTGATAGAGAAGTCTATTAATTAAAGTGAACATTTGGAAATGCAAAGTCAGATGAAAAATGGATGCAATTTGATGTGATAAAAAATCAGACAGGTTTTGCTTTATTCATTTAGAAACTAAGTAAAACGATTGCCATAAAAAATACCTAATTGGCATGCACTTTTCACATCAATTATATTTGAAGCCTCCTCCAGGCAAGTGTATTTGTTGATTTCTATCTCCTCCCTTCCTCAGTCCCGGTTTTTCTGTGGAATCGCAAAGCTTCTAGAGCTTCTTGAGTAATGAATTGTGACAGGACATTCCTTTACAGTTTACCAAATATCGTGCAAGCACCTCTTAGCTTCACACATGAGATGGTTTTGCAGCCTTTCTCAACCTTTTTTTTTTTTACCCCAGATGAACCCTTCAAATAATGTTTAGGTCTTGGGGAACCCTTACTAAAACCAAATCATTAAGAGTAAGTGGAAAAGCTGCCCCTTACACTGGTAATTATTGGAAGGAATGTGACCCCTTGCAGTGGCAATCATAATTTTACATGTTGAGGGAAAAAGGAAGATCATTGGTGTCATGGCACTGGTTTGACTCTGGATTGATGCAGGCTCCAGTGAATAAAAAGGCAATCAACTACAGCTCAAGGAACCCCTAGCAACCTCTGGAGGAACCATAGGATTCCACAGAATCCTGGTTGAGAATGGCTATGGTTTAGTATATATTTGTGTTGCCAAAACAGAAATGCTAAATCTTTTACAGATTAAACCCAGCATAATACAGTTGAACCTCGGATTAGGAGCATAGTCTGTTCCAGGAGTATGCTCGTAATCCAAAGTACTCGCATATCAAAGCGAGTTTTCCCGTTGAAGTCAATGGAAACAAAAATAATTTGTTCCGCATTGACTTCAATTAGATGCAATACCGAATGCAGCCAGAGGCGGGGGGGTGCCAGAAAATGCCGAAAACATCCGAAAAGGCCCAAGGACCCTTTGGCTCGTTTTCTGCACCCCCGTATCTCAATGTTTGGCTTTTCTTTGCTCCTCCGCCTCCGTACCTCAAGCCAAATGAGGTACTGCAGGCTTATTTTCGGCTCTGCTCGGCTTCTGTGCCCCCGTGCCTCAGGCCAAATGAGGTACTGCAGGCTTATTTTCGGCTCTGCTCGGCTTCTGTGCCCCCGTGCCTCAGGCCAAATGAGGTACTGACGGCCTATTTAGCTTGAATAATGCTCGTCAACACTCACAAACCGAGTCAGAAATAAAAAAAAAAGTTGCTTGCAAATCAAAACGCTCTCAAACCAAGTTACTCTTAAACCGAGGTTCCACTGTAGGTAGAACTTGCATAATAGTCAGTAAAGAAGGACAAATTACAAATTCACCCCTATGACAGACCATTCTTTAGGTCTGGGGTGCAAAGCATGCAGGATATATGAAAGTGCACAGAGGGAATTCATCATATTTTAGGCTGCATTCACATCTGAGCGACAAGTAAAGCCGTGTACGCGGCTTTACTTGCCGCGATTACATTCATTTTTTTTCAAATCATCCCCATTAATGTTTATGGCCGAACGCCAATGTCGCCTGAAAAAAAGGGTCCGGGACTTTTTTTCAGGCGACAGGCGTTCAGCGTTTCAGAGATGTGAACCGTCTCTATAGACATGAATGGGGATTCGCCCCTCCAGCGGCATGAGCGTCGGGCGACAGACGATTTGTCGCTCAGATGTGAATGCAGCCTAAGTAGTATCTGCTGGCTGGTTGCTAAGGTAATTTAATTTATACATATGCCCAAATGTTGCTAACCTGTAATGCTCAAACTAAACATCAATATTCTACCCTAGCCTGTCTATATACTACCCTAACTTATCCATATACTGCCCTAGCCTGTCTATATACTACCTTAACTTATCCATATACTGCCCTAGCCTGTCTATATGCTATACTACCGTAGCCCGTCTATGTACTACCTTAGCCTGTCCATATAACAGGCGTGAAGAAGCATGCCAGTGCCGCCACTAGTTGTCCTCAGGCCGTGTGCAGAGGCGCAGGTGCAGGCCTGGGGACCCAACTGAAGAAATAGGTGGAGAGACACCACAAATATCTCCACCCCCACCACCTCCACAGTATACATGGAAATGGGCATGGCAAAGGCGGTGAAGCCATGGGGGCGGCAAAATTAGGTTTTCCCTAGGGTGTCAAAAATCAGTTTTTTTCTGGTTGTCTATTTCCCTCTAAATATGTGATTATAACATACATGTGGTTCTAAAAAATGCTCTGGTTGATTGTAGGAACTTGGTCCTAAATAGACTGAGCACTACTACTATAGGTTATGAAAGTAGAGCTATTAGAGTTCGTGCAAATCAAGAATCGTTACTGCAGGCACTCTATCATGTAAGTTGAAAATACTCTGCACTTGTTAACCTTACTGATTACAAAATTGTGAACTTAGTCAAGTCACAAGTAATCTAATTAAGAAACGTTCCTATCTGTTATTTATTTTTATTTTTTCAGGTAAAGAAATAAAGTATTAATACACAAAGTATTCAAGTGAAGACTGAAACCCCTGATCTGGGGTAAAGTGTGTTGTACCTACTGTATGTTGGAAGATCTGTGTTTGCAGGAAATGGGTCATACCCCAAC
Organism: Rana kukunoris; assembly: GCA_029574335.1. Lineage (NCBI taxonomy): Eukaryota > Metazoa > Chordata > Amphibia > Anura > Ranidae > Rana > Rana kukunoris. The sequence continues at coordinate 65,907,144 of CM056050.1, read as the reverse complement.
AGGGGAGTAACAGGGGAGTAAAATCTTCTAATACAGTGTCAACCAGAATCTAATTTGTACTCCTATTATGCATAAAGTGTGCCCACCATTCTCAGAAAACCTTAAGTGTGGTAAAGCACATATACTCCTCTCTCTTACCTACTGCATCTGTTGAAAACCTATTTCACTTCTGTTGGTATCCAAGTGGCCATCTCCACTTGTTTAGTGTATCTACAAATTGTTTAATTTACAATTTTCCAAATTACCAGGCAAAAGTTTGCAAAAATGCATGGAAGCAATAGGAATGTCTAGTGAAGAGAGTGGGGCTTTAATAAGAGTATATGAAGAAGATCCCAAAAGGAGGGGAGTGGGCTAAAATGTAAGTGGGTAATGGTGGCTACAGGAAGGTGAGAGGGCATTGATTGAAAGCGAAGGAAAATTATGAGACATGGGAGCAGGTAAGACAAGGATAATAATCACACATGAGGGGATAGGCATATGGAAACGGTTAGAAAATTTCCTTCTCTCTTTATAACATACAGGATTTGTTGCCATACTTTCTAAAATATCTAGCAATTAAATGTCTATCTACAACGTATTATGGTGCTTTACCAAAGGAAGATCTAATTTAAGTATAAAAATAGCACCATTAAGATTATTTTGTTAAATTCACATTTTTGAGATAAGTGAATTGCTTTGTCTGAACTGAGATTCCACCCGGATCAAGTAAATATGAAGGTACTTGTATTGACACCCCGAATATGAAAGGGGTTAAAGTCGTTTAGGACATTCCATTCCCAAACACAAAGGCAGCTACCGAACACTCCAATCAACCGAACAAGAATAATCCCCCCCCCCAGTACAAGACGAGGCTCTGTATTGGGGGTCAAGCAGGAATCAGACTCGTCATTGAAAGGAATACAGGCTCTTTATATACACTTGAGAATACTGCAGTCACCACATGAACAATCCACCCACAGCACCCATAGCATTACACAATGGTTACATAACGAGCCCCCAATACACATTATTCTGAGTGTCAATACATCCCTTAGCCGACAACAGGTGAGTTCATTAGCACACTTAATAATAGGTGAATGGAAAGCTGCCTCAATTTACTTATCCAGACAAAAGCAACATCGTTAAGCAATAGACGGTCTTTTTCTTACATTAAGGGGTGTTCCAGCCTTGTTTCATGTTTATTAAAAGTCAGCAGCTACAAAAAGTGTAGCTGCTGGCTTTTAATAAACAATCACTTACCTGCTCCAGCATTCCAGCGACGCGCCGGCCGGGGCTCCGCTCCTCCCCCCCCTCCCCGGCCGACGTCCTCATTGTAACTGTGGGCAACCGGCCGTGACAGCCTTCAGCTTCACGGCCGGGCACCCACTGCACATGCGCGAGTGGCACTGCGCATGCGCACGCGGTGCGGCTTGCCACTGATTGGACAGGCGATCGCATTGGAACCTGTCATGTGTCCCAGGCGATCGCTTACAGGGAGGGGCTGCTGTAGGCGATTAAGTTTAATCGCCCAACCAGCCCCTCGGCGGAAGGAGGAAGTGGGACAGGAAGTCCCACTCCTCCTAAAGGCCCCACTCCCCCCCCCAAAAAACAATTACATGCCAAATGTGGCATGTAAGGGGGTGAGGAGTGGGATAAGCGGAAGTTCCATTTTTGGGTGGAACTCCGCTTTAAACTTCCTGGAATGCCCATATTAGGAGTTATACTTCCTGGTCATAGACCTCACAGCGTACAGGGGATAAAATCTTCATATTTCTTGAGAGATATTGTTAATGAATATTACTGTCCCATTTGAAGTAATCCAATCATATTCTCAGTGTTTATTATTTTCTTGGTCCAAAAGTGACTCCCGTCACAGTACTATTCTGTAAGGCCGCGTACACACGGCAGAGAACCTCGATGGGCAGAACACATCGTTCCGCCCGTCGAGGTTCTCTGCCGGCCGTCGAAATCGGCGACCTGCCCATCGGGAATGGCAACCAGCCATTCATCCAGGCGGGTCGTCGAGCAAAAAGAGAGCGTGCTCTCCTTTCGCTCGACAGGATTCCCGACGGGCGGGGCGAGCCAAAAGCGTACACACGGCCGAGGTCCTCGCTGGAATGCAGCTTCCAGCGAGGTTCTCGCTGGTTTCCAGCGAGAACCTCGGTCGTGTGTACGCCGTCTAACCTTCTATCATTCTAACTAACTCCCAACAATTCAGCTGGTAAGGGAGTCCTTTGGATGACATACTATTTTAATGGCATGCTCCTGTACCTCATCCATGGATGCTTGACCACCTCGCCCTCTGATATCCTATTTATAGGACCAGATTTGACAAAACACTGGCATTTTGTTTTTTATTTGCTCAAAACTTCAAATTGCTATCAGACAAATGTTACATTTCCAAATCCCAAAAGATTGTTCCTTTGTCTTTAAAAGTAGCAATAATAAGATTATTTAGGATTATTTTATTTAGGTACTACTATTTTGAGATAAGTAAATCACTTTGCCTGATTTAAGATTCCACCCAAATCAGGTAGATTTGGGGGTACCACATATTCTCTAAACCTCTATTATTCTAACTCTTCCAGTAAAGAGCCTTTGGATGATGTACTATTTCACTGCCATGCTTCTGTAGCCCATGCATAAATGCTTGACCACCTCGCCATCTAATATCTTGTTCATAGGAACAGACTTGGCAGAGCACTGGCAATGTTTTTTTTTTAAACTTGCTCAAAACTACAAATTGCTTGTCAGATAAAATTTAACATCTCCAAATCCTAATGCCGCGTACACACGGTCGTTTTTTGCGATGAAAAAAAAACGACGTTTTCTGTGAAGTAAAAAACGACGTTTTTGAAACGTCACTTTTCAAAGACAATTTTGCATACACACCATCGTTTTTTCACAAAAAGCAAGGTTACGTTCACCACTCTTTTCCATTGAAGCTCGCTTCATAACTAGCTTCTGGGCATGCGCGGGTTGAAAAACGTCGTTTTGAACGACGTTTTTGCTACACACGGTGACTTTTTGTGAAACAAAAATGACGTTTTGAAAAACGACACAAAAAATTCAAGCATGTTGGAATTTTTTTTTGGTCGTTTTTTTTTAAGACAAAAAACGACGTTTTGCCCACACACGATCAATTTAAATGACGTTTTAAAAAACGTCGTTTTTTTTCATCACAAAAAACGACCGTGTGTACGCGGCATAAGAATTGCTCTTGTCATAAGGAGGATAAACCTGGCAGACACATAGTAGTTAGAAGTATAAAGTATATTATTCCTCTTACATTTTCAAAGAAATGTTGATTTTGAGGCACTGACTTACACAAAGGGGCCCCCCTTACCACATGTCAAGCTAGGTACATCATTATTAATAAAATCAGTTTTACTATAGCATTGTATTCTTTGAGTAGAAACTGTTGCTCATGCAAGATTAAGTGCTTGCAGAATTTCCCCTGCGTGATCTTCTTTCTCGGTTTATTCATGACTAGATCTGTCACTATTAGAGAAGCCACTGATTCAAAAACAGACTGGATAAAAATGTATAGTCTTTAAAGTGCCGCCTCCTAATCTGATATCACAGCTTTCTGCCCCAGCTGCCGCTGCCAGACACAACAACGACAATGCTTTAACAAACACCTCTCAAGATGACAAGCTCTGCAATTAAGGCTTGTGTGTTTCCTGGCATTTTACTCACAAAGGCATCACTAACAGGCTTGGAGGACAGAGCCAACCGAGACAGAGGTCTAACAAGTGAAGGGCAGCTGGGGGAGCTGCCCAGGATGCAGTGAAGACAAAGTCTTTAAACGGCACAAAATCACACCGGAAAACAGACAAATAGTATCAAACATGGCTAGAAGCTATGTGAATATGGCTGATAGTGGACACAGATTATTATACATATTACTTTCTTTTCCCAAACTGCTACAAGCAGCTTAATCATACATTATCCAAAGCAAATGTTTACGTATAAAAAAAGGGGCTGTTAGATGTGTGCTCTGGGTGACAAAAGCCCTATGTACATCTCTTTGCATATAATTCAATCCCTGGTCATCTCTCACCTTGACTACTGTAACTCCCTCCTCATTGGCTTACCTCTGCATAGTCTATCCCCCCTTCAATCCATCATGAATGCTGCCGCCAGACTCATCCACCTTACCAATCGCTCTGTGTCTGCTCACCCAACAAATTAAATTCAAAATACTAACAACTACTTACAAAGCCATCCACAATTCTGCCACCAGCTACATCACTAGCCTAGTCTCTAAATACCAATCAAATCGTTTTCTTCATTCCTCTCAAGACCTCCTGCTCTCTAGCTCCCTTGTCACCTCCTGCTTTGCTTGCTTCCCCCTTTTCCAGAGCCTCTCCAATCCTTTGGAACTCCTTACCCCAACCTGTCTGATTATCTCTTATTCTATTAGCTTTTAGACGATCCTTGAAAACCATTCTTTTCAGAGAAGCCTATCCTACCTACACCTAACAACTACATTTTTGTTTTCTCCATCAGCTCACCCCCCACAGTTATTAAATTTTGTTCCACTTGACCCTCCCTTCTAGAATGTAAGCTCTAACGAGCAGGGCCCTCGGATTCCTCCTGTATTGATTTGTATTGTAGCTGTACTGTCTGCCCTCATTTTGTAAAGTACTGCGGAAACTGTTGGCGCCATATAAATCCTGTATTATAATAATAAAAATAATAATATATCAAGCATATAGGAGCAAATATGTAAATCGTGCAGTCTGTATTTCTTAAAGCATAACTCCACTTTTGTTGCGAAAAAACATTCCCCTCTGGGTTATCTATGTACATTGCAAGGATTGTAACAAACTTTGTTGCAGATTTCTACCTTTTGTTATTCTGAAGAAATCCATGTGTGTTTGTTGGTGTCCATGTGGGAAAGTGAATCTAATGGGAGTGGTTTCATAGTTATCAATCAGCTGTGCAACTGCAGGACTAAAATGAGGAAATATGCTGGACCTGCATCCCTTTAGCCATGATTTCCTATTGGTCCTATTGGGTGTATCTCACCAAAAACATTTTTTTTGTTGTAGGGGATGCCTGAAACCCGACTTGTATCTGAGGCCTCCTACACACGACCGAGAAACTTGTTGGAAAAGACACATCGTTTTCCTCGATGAGTTCTTTGTTAGGCTTGTCGAGAAACTTGACAAGCTGTCTTTGCGTACACACAGTCAAGACCAAATCTCCTCGTTCTCAAACGCGGTGACGTACAACACATAGACGGCAGGGGAAGTTTGATTCTACTGGCACAACCCTTGGGGCGGCTTTTGCTAATCTCATGTTACTACTGCGTGTTAAGTAAAAGTTTGGTAAGAGACGATTTGCGCTTTTCAGTCTGTTACAGCGTGACAAATGTGCTATCTCCATTACAAACCCTACTTTTACCGAAGGTGCGCTCCCGTCTCATACTTTATTCTAAAGCATGCGCGGGTTTCTAAGCATACACATGAACGTGTTTCTCGTCGAAAACCAGCCCGACGAGGAACACGACAAGGAAATTGAGACTCCCGACGAGGAAAAAGAGAACTTGTTCTCTTTTTTCCTCGTCGAGTTCCAAGACAGTTTTCTCGATGAAAAGCATACACATGACCATTTTCCTTGGCAAAAAAGCTCTGCCACCAAGTTTCTTGATGGATTCTGTCGAGGAAAACGGTTGTGTGTACGAGGCCAAAAGGCTCGTTCGTACACACGGTCGGACATCCAACAAAATTTCCCTTGGATTTTTGTCCTAATTGATTTGTCCAGTTACACCCATAGCATACACACGCTCTGACTTTTCTGCAAACTTTTCTAAAACTTTTCCATCATCACGTAGTTTTTCTGCCCTTTTCTGCTATTTACCGCCACCCTTTGGTTAACTTCTGCTATTGTTGGTTGATTTTAACATTGGTTCTGAGCATGTGCATTTGAAATTTGTCCAAAAGTCCGATGGTTTGCTGTACACACGGTCAGACAAGGCACCATCCGTTCGCAGACCCAACTTTTTGTCCGATGAAACCCAAAAAAGTTGGTCCGATGGAACGTACACACGATCGGACAAATTCGAAAAGTTGCAGATTTTGAAGTTGGTTGGCCAAAAGTCCGACCGTGTGTACGGGGCTTTAGGCAGACTTCTGGAAAAATTGGTGAGCCAATCACACAAGTACAAGATGATGTTTCTGGGGGGCGTACTGTACACATTCTATGTACAGAACACTTCCAGGTAGCCATATTGCATTTCATTTTCAGAAAATTACAGTGTCTGCAGATTGAAAAGGAAAGGTAATTTTTTATTAACATTCAATTACAATATGACTTGTGTAGCAATTGTATACGCTATATTAATTTTTCTTTATTTGCTTTTTTTCCCCCATGAAAGTGGAGTTAGCCTTTAACTGATATGATTTGTTGTCTTCTTTGCAATAGTGGAACAATGTATGGGTGACTAATAATCAGAAACTAGCACTATGGAAGAACAAAAATGTGAACATGCTGCAAACATGTTCCAGGATGCCAGAACATTTCTCTGCTTTGAGTGTCAGCTTTGATGATATAGCAAAAAATTAAGCCAGAAAAGAAGCCAACAAGACCTTCCTGCAAAGTACTACAATAGATCGAAACACATCATCATCCTCTACAAAGTATTTACCTGTTATTAACAGGCCATAAAAGGAGCTTAAAACAAGCCATCCCTGACCTCTCTAGCTGTTTGTCCTGTGAAGTAATTTGTTCTCAACGATCCTCAAAAAAGACAGGAATTGATTTACTAAAGACAAATAGACAGTTTTGCAAGTGCAGTTGCTCTAGATCAGTGGTTCTTAACCTTTCTTGTGCCGTGACCCCTTGATAACATTTCCCAAGTTGTGGGGACCCCTTCCACTCTTACAGTATTAAAACCCCTTATGGTACATTTTAGGATATACAACTCTTTTTCTGTTCTCCTTTCTTTCCCTTTTATCTCTCTCTATCCTAAATTTCTTGTGTCCACCATCCCTCTCTCTAGCTTTTTTTCTTGTTCTTTCTCTTTTTCTCCCTTTTTCTTTGTTCCTCATCCTTCCATGTATTCTCTGTTTTTTTCCTTCTCTTATGGAAAAACACACGATCAGACATTTTAACAAGAAAACCGTGGATTTTTTTCTGACGGAATGTTGACTCAAACTTGTGTTGCATACACACGGTCACACAAATCTTGTCGGAAATTCCGACTGTCAAGAACGCGGTGACGTACAAGACGTATGACGAGCTGAGATCAATGAAGTTCAATAGGCAGTTCGGCTCTTCTGCTTGATTCTGAGCATGCGTGTTTTTTTGCTTGTCGGAATTGCATACAGGCGAGCGGATTTTCCGATAGGAACTTTTTCTGTCTGAAAAATAGAGAACCTGCTCTCAATCTTTTGTTGGTGGAAATTCCAACAGCAAAAGTCTGATGGAGTATACACACGGTCTGAATTTCCAACCAAAAGCTCACATTGGCCTTTTCTTGTTGGAATATCTGATTGTGTGTACGTGGCATAACTCCTTGGTGGGGGGTGGGTGGAATGGGATAAGTGGCAGTGCTGGCGGGGAGTTGGGATGAGTGGCAGTGCTGGCGGGGAGTTGGGATGAGTGGCAGTGCTGACGGGGAGTTCTGATGAGCCAACTTAGGTGCTCTAGATCAAGGTCATCTGCTGATCTGAGAACTGTAATGGGGACTTTTAATGGCAACTATAATCACTGGTAGTGTTACTCACTGTGTTTTCGGCTTTGTGGTGTCTCATAGAAGTGACACCTATGCCGAAATCAGGGAATAGGGTCTCCTCCAGCCCCTCCTACTTCACATTCCTCACCATTTAGCTGACCTCTAGTCTATCCCCCGTCTCTGCCGACGGTGTGTACGCGGCCATAGAATTGCAGGCCTACAATATAAAATGGCAAATTTCCATGCAAAACAATTGTACCGCTTTCAGCATCAAAGACCTGACATAATCATACCGCCAGGGAGGTTAAAGACAAAATCTATCACAGGTATGGTACAGTTGTATCCAAGAGGTAATAAATGACTGTATAATTAGAATGTATGTGTACTATAGACAAGGGGTTCTGAATGCACAGTTAGCAACAAGGAAATAAAGAACATTTTTCGATCTCTGTCCACAATCCTAAAAATTGATGGATACAATCAATATCATATCAACGATGAATAAGGTCAATTGTTTTTTGAGTGTAAGTCAGAAGTAACTATGGGGTCAATTCACAAAGAGAAACGTTATTGGTTTTCTTCAGTTGTTAAATTAGCACTCCTTATTTAACGCTAGCAAACATGGTATTCACGAAAACTATAATCGTTATTCAACATAGTCGTTATGGTTTTCAACTGACTCTTTATCCAATCGTTATGCTAACTACTCAGACGTTATTATTACGATTTGGGACGTTAAAATAACTCTTAAGATCGTTAAATAATGCTGGAGAGATGCATTCTGGGAGCAGAAGGGGAGGAGAACAGCTGCATGTGGAAAAGAGCAGATACAGAGAGAGAGAGAGAGAGAGAGAGAGAGAGAGAGAAAGACATGTGAAGATTGAGCATGTGATGTGCAAAACTTCTAGTGTGTGTTTTTCTAAAGCCATGTGTATTTCCTCATACAGAGAATAAATCATGGGAGATGATAATCGGAATTTAGCTATCACCTGGGTTTCAGAAAAGTCATCCAAAATAGTATGTGAATGGAATACACGTTTATAAATCTGAACAACAGTCTAACGTGTTCTTCTTCGCCTCTGGATAATTTTAAGTTCAAATAGAGCACAGTTCTAGCTTGCCCAACACTACTAAAAACTTCACTACACTACAAAAATCGCCAAAAGCTTCCTCTAACAACAAAATATCGCCTGGGAAATGTCATAACGCCACCCTGAGGGAGGTGTTAATTTAACAATTGCTTAACGATTGATAACTGTCAAAAAAATCTTTGTGAATTGCACTTCTGTACATATTTAACGATTTGACTCTTTAAAATAACGATTTGACTCTTTAATAAGGATCCACACCTTAAAATATCGGTTCTGTGTAGTGAAACGTTATTTGATGATTTTTCAAAGCGTTAAATCGTTTAGTGAATTGAACTGGCTTCAATAACGTGCAAAATCGTTAAAATAACAACCACAATCTGGAAATAAAGCTTTGTGAATTGACCCCTATGTGTTTATGCCCTCTGTTTAAGAAAGGAATATTGTACTTTGTGTTTGGAATGTAAAATCCATCATAAATGTGGCTACTTTCTGCATAGCAGGGCAAAAATTGGGTAAGAAACCCAGCGTGAGCAAATTACAATATTTAGATGGGAAATAGCATGAGGTGCTCAGTGATCATTGCGAACCCTGCCAAATATTTACATCCATGTATAATCAGCAGCAACTACCCTACTGATTTTTTATGCAATCCCTGCAATATCATTCTGAATACTCAAGCTTTATTTTTTACATTTTTTGTTCCTCTTGTATATGAGATGAAACTTGTGATGAAACTTGAGATGAAACTTGTGACCACTTTAACTTGTTATGGAACTATTGTGGGATGTTATACGTTTATGTGGATTCAGTTATGGGTTAATTAAATCACTGTCAGCTATTAGTTGCTAGAGGGGTAGAATACTGTTTAGGTTGGTAGTTCCTCATGCCGCGTACACACGATCGGTTTGTCTGATGAAAAAAGTCTGATGGACTGTTTTCATCAGACAAACCGATCGTGTGTGGGCCCCATCAGTTTTTTATCCATCAGTCAAAAAACTAGGAACTTGTTTTAAAAGTATCTGATGGTTAAAAAACCGATAGAAAAAAACGATCGTCTGTGGGTACGTCCATCGGTTAAAAATCCACGCATGTTCAGAATCAAGTCGACGCATGCTCGGAAGCATTGAACTTCATTTTTCTCAGCACGTCGTTGTGTTTTACATCACCGTGTTGGACACGATCGTTTTTTAACCGATGGTGTGTAGGCAAGACTGATGAAAGTCAGCTTCATCGGATATCTGATGAAAAAATCCATCAGACCATTTTCATCAGATGAACTGATCATGTGTACAGGGCATTAGTTATGGTAAAGAGAAACTGCAAATTGATTACATAATTTGTTATAAAAACATCTTTGACATTCTGAAGCTTCCCTCCAACCACTTTGCATATTATTTTATATATACTGTGATTCTGTACTTGCCAAATATGCTGCAGAAATCTCCCTCCACTGCATCTGGCTTCAGCCATTTTAACTGTGGGCAGCTAAAGCTGCTGCCTGTTCACTTCCTGGATTTACCCAGACACACAAACACACACGGCACACCTCCAGCTCTGAAGCTCTGATTGGCTCTCTTATGACTCATCCCCCTCCCTTCCTGGCAAACTCTCACAAGAGTGAGAGAGATAATTGTGCATGATGTCATAAGCCTAGGTGTATTACCAGACAAGAAACAGGAAGTGACCTGTATAAAGTATTTACTGGCAAAAAAAAATGTTTTACTATCCAAAGTTAAAACAACAAAGGCAGAAGATTTAATAGACGGAAAGTTGAAAACATTTGTGAAGGTTTGCATTTTATTATATTCCTGTATACAGTTGCCTTTGCATCAGATAATGTGATCAGTCTCACCTGATTGTGCAGTATATAAATTCTGTGCAAGTTCCCAATGAACAGTTCCAGTTCTCATACATGCTACTGTCTGCTAGTCTTGTATGCTATGCAATATTCAGCTGTAATATCTGGTTCCTATGTCCAGACTGGAGGAAGCGATATAGTGACATAAGCACCTAAGCGTGGCGCTAGGCGGTTCCGTCACAATATTTATTGAACATCTGCCTCCAACAATGTGAAAAAACAGCATAATCGTAGGTGGAGTAAGTGGATGGGGATGCCACCATTTTCCTGCAAGCATTTATAAAGCGGAGTTCCACCCATATAAAAGTCAGCAGCTACAAAAAGTGTAGCTGCTGACCTTTAATAATCGGACACACACCTGTCCTACGGTCCAGCAATGTGGGCGTATGATGCCCTGCTCCTCTCCCCCTCCTCTCCTTGGCACCGGTATTCTGACTGTGGGTGCCTGGCTGTGGCTTCACAGCTGGGCATGCAGGGATGGGGGTGACGTGAAGATTGCAGGGATGGGGCAGAAGATTACTGGGATGGGGGTGAGGTGAACTTCCTTCCGGCGTCGCGGAGCCCCGAGAGGAAGTGGGAGCTGGATGCCCCCCCCCAAAAATATGGCATGTCAGGAGGTCACCTTCACTTTTTCACTCACGCGTTTTAGGGCATTTTTGCAGCGCCTCAGTGTGAAAGGGCAAGGCTTTTACAACGCTTTCAATCCATTTCAATGGAGAGGGGCGTTTTTGGAGCGTTTTTTCAGTGCCCAAAAGCTGCTTCAAAGAGGCTGCTTGCAGGACTTTTCTCAACGCCCCGCCAGTGCAATGCCTCAGTGTGAAAGGGCAAGGCCTTTTTACACCGCTTTCAATTCATTTCAATGGAGAGGGGCGTTTTTGGAGCGTTTTTTTCAGCGTCCAAAATCTGCTCCAAAGATGTTGCTTACAGGACTTTTCTCAACGCCCCACCAGTGCAACGCCTCAGTGTGAAAGGGTAGACTGAGATGCATGGAGAGCGTTTTATGAGCGTTTTAATAACGCAATTTTTAATGCTAAAACGATATAAAAACGATCCAGTGTGTAAGGGGTCTTAGCGCTATTACCACGTTTTTAGGGCGCTAGTTTTTCAAGCGTTATTGAAGCATTGGCAATTTGAGTCTTGCTGTTGTAGATGCTTTTTTTTTGCTTGCATGTTTACATTTTGGGGAGATCATGTAACTTTTCTACCGCTCAGAGCGGATTATAGGCGTTATTCAGGCGATTTTTTTACAGCACTTTCAATTCATTTCAATGGAGAGGGGCGTTTTTTCAGCGCCCAAATGCTGCTCCAAAGATGCTTGCACTACTTTTCTTAACGCCCCACCAGCGTAACGCCTCAGTGTGAAAGGGTCCATTTAGATTTTTGAGCGTTTTAATAGCGCTATTTTTAACGCTAAAAAGTTGTAAAAACGCTCCAGTGTGAAAGAGGTCTTAAAGCAGAAGTTCCATTTTTGGGTGGAACCCGCTTTAAAACCAGCTCTGAGCTAATGCCAAGCAACACGGCTTTAGTCGCTATTTTCCTGCTGCCGTCTGTTCCTATGACTCTGTACTTAACTCCGAAGGGCCAGGCTTCGCTGCTCCACTTTAATAACTGCTGTCATTCCATCTTCTCCCTACAATCATTTTCTCTGTCTTTTTATATTGTTCTATGTACAATTGCACATTTACTTTCCTTGTGATATGATAAGAATGTCTTCACATCATTATAATCATGCTCAGTCCTTTTTGTTTAATCAGTGAACATTTGTCCTTCCCTTTAAGCCTGCATTTCTGTCTTTATGTCAAGGTGTTTTTCTTTGTGTTCTAATTCTCTCCCCCAGGACATATATTGATTTTGTGACTGCACTGAGCACATTAATGCAGTTATTATTATGAGTGTTTCATTTGTTACATTGTAGGCTTGTTTTCTTCTCTCTATAAATTGCATTGAATTAAATGAATTTGACAATCTAATCATAAGCAGTGTTTAAAGGTTTGTGGAAATATTAAGGATGATCACTATTCAATGGAAATGTTCATTAGATAGAAAACTGAAAACTGTGCTTGATATAATGTATAAGGGATGTTACTGAAGGAATAGAGGGGTTAGCACATCAATAGGCAAGGTTTGAAGCTCTTCTGAGTCTTAAACAATTCTATTTCCTTTCAGCCTATATGCTCCACGGGTCTGCCAGGTTGTGCTCTACGCCAAACCTCTTCAAGGGAAGTAAAGGGGCTTTGGCAACACATAAATTAGCAGCTGTCTGCCTCAACACAAACATATTTATCATGTGCCTAAAACCCCCATCTGTACATAAGCAGTGCACTGAAGAGGCCCATTTTTGCTGGATAAAAGACACACAGACACACATTCAATGCCGTTCTCTTTCATGTCTATACTACAATGCATGGTCATATTAAGGGTAACTCCACTTCCGTGGGGAATAAAAAATAGCAAATAAATAAAAAATAATATAGCGTGTACAATTGCTAAACAAGTCATATTGTAATTAAAGGATCAGTAAAGGTAAAAATGTTTTTAATGCTAAATAGCTTGCTTTACCTTATAGCAGTCCTGCTTTCATGTCTGTTATTGCTTAGAAGTTGCTGTAATCCCTTGCTGAACTCCACACTTCCTGCTTGTCTGGCTCCTTATGAAAAAACTCATGGGAGCTTTTCATTGTGGTACATGATCAAGAAGATTTGATTACTATGTGTCTAAAACTCCTCAGAACCAATCATTTTAACCTCCCTGGCGGTATGATTCTTTAAGATTTTAGGTGCTGAAAGCGGTACCATTATTTGCAAGGGAATTTGGCGTTTTATACTGTAGGCTTGTAATTCTTAGGAATAACTCACTTAAATCTATCCAAACAAGAGTCTAATAGGCATCCCGGGTATGATTTTCTTCTTTTTTTTTTTTATTAAAAATTATAATATAATAAATAATTATAAAAAATTACAACAAATAATAATATAATTATAGTAAAAATTATTCAATAATGTAATCAAATCAAAATCACTGAAATTTGCTCAGTTGCAGAATTTTTGCTGTCATTATTTTATTTTTTTTATGACGAATTTCCCCACAAATCGCTATCGCTAAATTCTGCAAGTGATTATAATTTATTATCGCTGTTTTCTAGCTGATCTAAAACCATTTTTGACATAAAGGGACATTTTTGGTTGCTATGGGCAATCTACAGTTTCCAGGCAGAAAGAACAGTTTTTATTATATAAAAGAACATGCAGGGCACTGGACAGACCACTAGGGACAAGGGGGGTGTGTATTTTTTACATACAGTACTGTAATCTATAAGATTACAGTATACTGTATGTAAAGTGTTTGTTTACTTTTTTTGAATCGCAGGGAAACGGAGATCGGCGGCACACGGGGACGCTGTGTGAATCGAGCGAGCACCCGCTCGCTCACACAGCGTGGATGCATCGCTGGATCCACGGAGAAGGTAAGACAGCGCGCGCTGCAGGTTCTGCATGTCTACCCCGAGCGTGACTCGGGGATACCATTCTTAGCAAGAAAAAAACACCCCGAGTCACGCTCGGGAACACCGCCAGGGAGGTTAAAAACAAACACTGCCCTGTGTTTGTTTGTTTTTGTTCTGTGTGTCTCTGTACACACAGAACAAACTGAAACTAGTCTAAAAACAAAACTAAACTGCAGGCACATTATATGATTGATTTTTATCTATTTTTAATCATTTTTAAAAGGAATCAGTTCACTACAGGCATACCCCGCTTTTAAGTACACAATGGGGTTTATTTACTAATGCTGGAATTCGCAATATCAGGCTCACTTCTGCATAGAAACCAATGAGCTTCCAACTTCAGCTTGTTCAATTAAAGGGTCACTAAAGGAAAAACATGTTTTTGCTGAAATGACTGTTTACAGGGTATAGAGACATAAAAGTTAACTGATTCCTTTTAAAAATTATTACAAATAGATAAAAATCAATCATATAATGTGCCTCTAGTTTCACTTTTGTTTTTAAAATTATTTCATGTTTCTGTGAAGTAGAAAAGACACACAGAACAAAAACAAACAAATCCAGGGCAGTGTTTTGTTTTTAAAATGAATCTGATTGGTTCTGAGGAGTTTTAGACACACAGCTTAGACCACAGTGAAAATCTGCCATGTGTTTTTTCATAAGGAGCCAGACAACCAGGAAGTGTGGACATCAGAGAAGTATTACAGCTACTTCAAAGCAAAAAATGAACAATGAGAACATGAAAACAGCACTGCATTAAGGTAAAGGAAGCTATTTAGCTAAAAAAAAAAAAAATTCCTTTAGTGATCCTTTAAGTCTGGTAATAAAACCTGGAAGCTCATTGGTTTCTATGCAGAATTGAGCCTTATATTGCGCTTTCCAGCTTTAGTAAATAAACCTCATTGTGTACTTAAAAGTGAGGTATGCCTGTATTATGTCTCTATACCCTGTAAACAGTCATTTCAGCAAAACATATTTTTTCCTTTACTACTCCTTTAACCACTTAATCACCGCCCTATAGCCGAAATACGGCTATAGGGCGGTTCCTGTACTCTAACAGGACGTCCATGGACGTCCTCCGTTAGAGTCAGGTGTGCGCGCCCAACCGGGCGCGCACACGCGATCACCGGTGCTCACCGGGTCCACGGGACCCGCAGCACCGATGATCGCGGTAAGGAGCCAATGGCGGCGGCTCCTTACCACGTGATCGCGCCGTCCAATGACGGCGCGACCACGTGTGTAAACAAATCTGACGTGCGTCAGATCCGCGCGCCCGAGCGGGCACGCACACGCGGTCACGGCGCTCGGCGGGTCCACGGGACCCGCAGCGTCAGTGATCTCGGTAAGGAGCCAATGGTGGCGGCTCCTTACCACGTGATCGCGCCGTCCAATGACGGCGTGATCACATGTAAACAAACCGCGTCACTTGCTGACGCCGGTTCTTCCCTCCTCTCGCTGTACCGATCGGTACAGCGTGAGAGGAGAGCGCGGATGGCTGCAGCAGTGTGGGATGGATCTGTGACTATTGCAGTCACAGATCCATCCATCCCTGCTCAGCCATCCCTGCATTAACTCCTTCCTTCCCTGCGCAAAACTCTGCATACCCCCCCCAATACTCTGCATACCCCCCCCCAATACTCTGCATACCCCCCCAATACTCTGCATACCCCCCCCAATACTCTGCATACCCCCCCCAATACTCTGCATACCCCCCCCAATACTCTGCATACCCCCCTCCAATACTCTGCATAACCCCCCCCAATACTCTGCATACCCCCCCCAATACTCTGCATACCCCCCCCCAATACTCTGCATACCCCCAATACTCCTCAATACTCTGCATACCCCCAATACTCCTCAATACTCTGCAATACCCCGCAATACTCCGCAATACTCTGCAATACCCCGCAATACTCCGCAGTACCCCGCAATACTCCGCAGTACCCCGCAATACTCCGCAGTACCCCGCAATACTCCGCAGTACCCCGCAATACTCCGCAGTACCCCGCAATACTCTGCAATACCCCGCAATACTCCGCAATACCCCGCAATACTCCGCAGTACCCCGCAGTACCCCGCACAATACTCCCGCACAATACTCCCGCACAATACTCCCGCACAATACTCCCGCACAATACTCTGCAGTACCCCCGCGCAATACTCCCCCGCGCAATACTCCCCCGCGCAATACTCCCCCGCGCAATACTCCCCCGCGCAATACTCTGCAATCGTTTTTTTTTTTAGGCTTCCCAGCCTAGAGGGGAGATGTGGGGTCTTATTGACCCCATATCTCACTGTAAAGAGGACCTGTCATGCTATATTCCTATTACAAGGGATGTTTACATTCCTTGTAATAGGAATAAAAGTAACCAAAACATTTATTTTTGGGGAAAAAGGTGTCAAACTAAAATAAATAAAGTAAAATGAACAATAAAAAAATAAAAAAAAAATTACAGCGCCCCTGTACCCGTGTGCTCGTATACAGACGCGACCGCACACGTAAGTCCCGCCCACATATGAAAACGGTGTTCAAACCACACATGTGAGGTATCGCTGCGAACGTTAGAGCGAGAGCAATAATTTTGGCCCTAGACCTCCTCTCCAACTAAAAAGATGTAACCAGGAAAAACATTTAAAGCGTCGCCTATGGGGATTTTTAAGTCGCGTAGTTTGGCGCCATTCCACAAGCGTGTGCAATATTGAAGGGTGACATGTTGGGTATCTATTTACTCGGCGTAACTTCATCTTTCATATTATGCAAAAACATTGGGCTAACTTTACTGTTTTTTTTTTTTTTAAGCACAAAACTGTTTTGTTTCCAAAAAAAAACGCGTTCAAAAAATTGCTGTGCAAATACAATGCGAGATAAAAAGTTGTAACGGCCGCCATTGTATTCTCTAGGGTCTTTGCTAAAAAAGCATATATAATGTTTTGGGGTTCTATGTAATTTTCTAGCAAATAAATTATGATTTTTCCATGTAGGAGAGAAATGTCAGAATTGGTCTGGGTGTTCCAGAACGCCTGATGGCGTTCCCTGCATGTTGGGCCTCTGTATGTGGCCACGCTGTGTAAAAGTCTCACACATGGGGTATCGCCATACTCGGGAGGAATAGCAGAATGTGTTTTGGGGTGTAATTTGTGGTATGCATATGCTGTGTGTGAGAAATAACCTAATAATATGAACATTTTGTGGAAAAAAAATTAAAATAAAAAAATCTTGATTTTGCAAAGAATTGTGGGGAAAAAATGACAACTTCAAAAAACTCACGATGCCTCTTTCTGAATACCTTGGAATGTCTTCTTTCCAAAAAGGGGTCATTTGGGGGGTATTTGTACTTTTCTGGCATGTTAGGGTCTCAAGAAATGAGAGAGGCTGTCAGTACATCAGATGTGATCAAATTGATCAATTTTCAGTAATTGGTACCATAGCTTGTAGACCCCATAACTTTCACCCAGACTAAATATTATCCAATTTTTTTTTTTTTTTGTTACCAAAGATATGTAGCAGTATACATTTTAGGCCAAATTTATGAAGAAAAATTACTTTTTTGCAAAATTTTATAATAGAAATGAAGAAAAATTCATTTTTTTACAAAATTTACGTTCTTTTTTTCATTTATAGCGAAAAAAATAAAAACCGCAGAGGTGATCAAATACCACCAAAAGAAAGCTCTATTTGTGGGAAAAAAAGGACAAAAATTTCATTTGGTTAGAGTGTTGTATGACTGAGTTATTGTCATTCAAACTGTGAGAGCACCGAAAGCTGAAAATTGGTCTGGTTATTAAGGGGGTTTAAGTGCCCAGTGGTCAAGTGGTTAAATGTTATTAACCACTTCATTACTGGGCACTTAAACCCCCTTCCTGCCCAGACCAATTTTCAGCTTTCAGCGCTGACGCATTTTGAATGACAATTGCGCGGTCATACAACACTGTACCCAATTATATGTTTATAAATTTTTTCCCCACAAATAGAGATTTCTTTTGGTGGTATTTAATCACCTCTGCGGTTTTTATTTTTTGCGCTTTAAACAAAAAAGAAAGTACATTTTGAAAAAAAAAACACAATATTTTTTACTTTTTGTTATAATAATATCCCATTTTTTTAATTTTTTTTTTTTACTATTTAGGCCGATACGTATTCTTCTACATATTTTTGGTAGAAATAGATCCCAATTAGCGTTTATTGACTGGTTTGGGCAAACGTTGTAGCGCCTACAAAATAGGGGATACATTTATGATTTATTTTTAATTTTTTACTAGTAATGGCGGCGATCTGCGATTTTTGTCAGGCCTGCGATATTGCGGCGGACACATCCGACACTTTTGACACTATTTTGGAACCATTCACATTTATACAGCGAACAGCGCTATAGTAATGCACTGATTACTGTATAAATGTGACTGGCAGGGAAGGGGTTAACACTAGGGGGCTAGGAAGGGGTTAAATGTATTCCCTGGGAGTGATTCTTACTGTGGTGGGAGGTGACCGATCTGTGTCCCTATGCACAAGGGACACAGCATCAGGCTCCTCTCTCCCTGACATGACGTGGAGCTCTGTGTATAGACACAGAGCTCCACATCCCTGCTCTGTCACTGCCGATCGCGGGTACCTGGCAGACATCGCAGCCACCAGGCACGTGCATCGGCATCTCAACGATGTGCTGGGCACATTGTTTCCCCGTTGCGTGCCCCCAGCGGCGAGTGCGGGGAATGCAAATAAACGGACGTCCAGGGACGTCCACCCGGCAGTTGAGAGCCGCGCTGTGGATATCTTTCGTCTACAGCACGGGTCTCAAGTGGTAAAAATTACCTTTCCTTTTTAATCTGCAGCCGCTGTAAAGCCTCGTACACACGGCCAGCTTTTCCGATGGGAATTGTGTGATGACAGGCTGTTGGCGGAAAAATCTTACTGTTTGTATGCTCCATCGGACAATTGTTGTCGGATTTTCTACGGACAAATGTTGGATTGCAAACTTTAAAATGTTCTGCCGACAACGGTCTGTTGTCGGATTTTCGATTGTGTGTACACAAGTCCATTGGACAAAAGTCCAAAGTACAAACATGCATGCTTGGAAGCAATGCTCACCACCAAACACAAAATGCCCAAAGGGTGGCGCCAAAGAGCTGAAAAACACATCGTTTTGTGTTTGTTGGCCATCAATTCTTTGCCGTTTGTATGCAAGACAAGTTCCTGGCCAGCGCCCTTTGGACAAAAGTCCTACGCTTAAAATATGATCGCTTTAAGCCCCATACACACTATCAGTTTTCCTGCAGGTTTTTCTCTTCAAGTTTACCAAAACCATCTAATATTTTATTTTATTTTTTTCCACATCAGACTCAACCCGAAAATGGGACAGCAAGACATGCTCACGGAAATTCCGCCTTTCGCATTTCTTCTGTGGTCTCGCATCACGTGTGGTTTTCTTTTTGCTTTTATTTTTCTTTCTTTATTTATTTATTTATTTATTTATTTTTATTATTATTATTATTTTTTAATTCTTATTTATTTTTTTCTTTATTATATTTTCCTTTATTGTTTATTTCTTTTATTTTTTCAATGTGTCAGGGAAAGCAAAGAAAACACTCCTAAATGGATTTCCCCTTTTCCTTTTTCTCCTTTTTTCCCTTTTCCCCCTTTCTTTTTTTCCCCCTCCCCTTCCCTTTACCCCCCCTCTCCCTCTCACCCCTTCACTCCTAATCCCCCCCCCCTGCAAAACCATCTAATATGAGCTCAAACCTTAATGCCGCGTACACACGATCATTTTTTGTGATGAAAAAAAACGACGTTTTCTGTGAAGTAAAAAACGACGTTTTTGAAACGTCACTTTTCAAAGACGATGTTGCATACACACCATTGTTTTTTTCGCAAAAAGCAAGGTTACATTCACCACTCTTTCCCATTGAAGCTCGCTTCATAACTAGTTTCTGGGCATGCGCGGGTTGAAAAACGTCATTTTAAACGACGTTTTTGCTACACACGGTGACTTTTTGTGAAACAAAAAACGACGTTTTGAAAAACGACACAAAAAATTCAAGCACGTTGGAATTTTTTTTTGGTCGTTTTTTTTAAGACAAAAAACGACGTTTTGCCCACACACGATCAATTTAAATGACGTTTTAAAAAACGTCGTTTTTTTTCATCGCAAAAAAACGACCGTGTGTACGCGGCATAAGAGTTTCAATTTGTATGCAATCAGGCAGGCCCTTGTACTACATGATTTGGGTAAACCTGAAGAGAAAAACCTGCAGGAAACTGATGGTGTATATGGCGCTTTAGTTTCTATAACTGCAAAGCAATATGGCTACATGGAGTTGTTCTGTACACAGAATTTGTACTGACCACTCCTTTAGAAACATAATTTTAATTGGCTCACCAATTTTCCCAGAAGTCTGCCTACAAGTCAGATTTCAGGTATCCCCTGCAACACAAATGTCATTTTTGGTGAGATATTTCCAATAGGAACACGTCTAAAGGGATGCAGGCCCAGCAGCTTTCCTCATTAGACCCCTTTCACACTGAGCCTCCCATAGAGTGAGCGGTAAAAACGCTGCTAATTTTACTGCCGACGCTATGGGTGGATTTGCAGCTGACTGATAATTATGAAACCCCTCACATTAGAGCTGGTCAGAACAGAGGCACAGACAAACACACAGGGATTTCTTCAGAATAACAAAAGGTGGGATTCTGCAACAAAGGTTGTTATAATCCTTGTAATGTACATATATCACCCAGAAGGGGGGGGGGGTTTCCTCAACAAAAGAGGAGTAACACATTCCATGTATAAACACCCTTGCCAAAATATTACAATGAATACATAAACACAGTCCTGTCCTGTACACCTGTATCAGAGAGAATAGGAGCAGGAACTCTTCCCTTCTGAGTCTCCCTTGTCTCCGCCCCCTTTCCACCTCTGAGCGCAGTTCCTTGTTTCCACCCCTTCCCACCTTCCATTCTCTTTCAGAGCCAAGTAGCATTTTGTGGTGCTAAGTAATATGAATAGATTTTGTTAATAACGTAGAAAAGTACTAAATAAGATCACAACAACAATAGATTCACCCAGAAACAATAGACCCACCAGCAACAATGGACTCCCACAACAAAATACCACGCCATCAGCAACAACAGATCTCCCAGCAGCCAGCATCAATAGAGTCTCCAGCAGCCAGCAATGATAGACTTCCTCCCTCAACACTAGATCTCTTCTAGCAACAAATAACCCCCCCAGAAACAATAGATCCCCTGCCAGCAACAATAGACCTCCCCAAGAACAAGAGACCACCGGGCAAAAATATATCTCCTCCAGGAACAATAGATCCCCCAGCAGCCAGCATTAATAGACCCTCCAACACAACCCAACACTCCTTGCCATTACAAACATTTAGTTCTGGAGGTGGCGAAACTGCATTACTAAGGGCGGCAATCAGCGACTTATAGCGGGACTGCGATATTGCGGCAGACAGTTGGGACACTAACTGACACTTTTGACACTTTTTGGGGACCAGTGATGCTAATGTACTAATGACACTGGCTGGGAAGGGGCGATCAAAGGGTTAAATGTGTGGCTGACCAGTGCTTTACTACTGTGAAGAGGTGCTTGTACTACGAAAAGGCATGGATCGGTGTCCCTGCTTAGCCCCAGACCCGGACGTGCGGGATCATGTACTAGGTATGTGGTTCTGTGCAGCAGAGCTGCCTTGCCATCCTATATATACAATATACGGTCGGTAAGTGGTTAAAGGGGTTGTAAACCTCAGACATGAAATATGATTAAAGCATATCCTTCTATAGTGTGTACTTGTCTCAATTAGGAGCACTAAGTCTCATTTCTATTTGCTGCTTCATTCCTCTGCTATCAGCATGAATCACTTCTGATAAGTTTTCCTGACACCAAGAGACAAAAGGTGACAGGGGAGGGATCTCCAGCTGATTGACAGCCTCAGCTCTGTTCCTGTGAGCTGTGTAAAAAGGGATGTGTCCCTTCCTTCCAAACAGCTCTGAGGTCTGCAGAGTGTAACTTCAGCTCTCCACCTCCCTTTTTTCTGACAGCTCAGACAAGCTTTATAAATTCTGCATTTTGAAAGGATGTACAGAAAAGAAGACTGCAGATAAATGTAATTTTATTTCTGGTTGGAACCTTTAGCTGTGACATGACCCTGCCCTGCGGAGCAGCATTTGGAAAGAGGTGCTCCGGTCAAATGTGACCGCTGGTTTAAACTAATATTTCAAGTATTTGTTAGCTTTTTTTTGGCACAGAGTTTCAAAGGTCTATTCATTTCTATGAAGGTTATGTGAAATGTATTTAATGTAATAGCCTGCTGGAAGTTGCAGAATTCACATAAAAATGAATAGGCATTGCAAAGTACAGGTAAACATAGAAATCTAGCAATTCATTAAAATTTCAGATTTATAAAGAAATGTTTGTGAAAATGCAGTTACTGGTAAGGATGGGAAAATAGATATACTGAATAAGATACACACATCTCAGGACCAAAGATTAACAAGGATTGACAGATGTTTATGTGCGGGATCATTCTGGGCATGGCAGCAACACGTACTGCAAAAGAAGACCTGCGGCACCCGCCCCGGGACCCAGCAATGCTTTTGTCTGTAACCAAGAAAATACCTGAGTAATGTGCATTGGGGATAGTACTCCCTGAAGTATTTACTTAGCTTGTATATACTTTTTAGCAGAGTTTTTACATATGACAATATATACTGTACCCCCTTTCATCTCAACTATGGTGTATTCTATAGCAAATTAACATTAACATAAGGTTCACTGATTGCTCTGATGACCAATATATAGTTACCGTATATACTCGAGTATAAGCCAACCCGAATATCGGCCGAGGCACCTAATTTTACCACAAAAAAATGAAAAAATTAATTGACTCGAGTATAAGCCTTGGGTGGGAAATGCAGCATCTACTGTAAGTGGAAAAGAGGGTCAACAATGCCCATCTGCAGCCTCACTGTGCCTACCTGTCTCATCAGTGCCCATCTGCAGCCTCACTGTGCCCATCTGCAGCCTCACTATGCCCAGCTGCAGTCTTACTGTGCCTACCTGTCTCATCAGTGCCCATCTGCAGCCTCACTGTGCCCATCTGTAGCCTCACTATGCCCAGCTGCAGTCTTACTGTGCCTACCTGTCTCATCGGTGCCCATCTGCAGCCTCACTGTGCCCACCTGTCTCATCAGTGCCCATCTGCAGCCTCACTGTGCCCATTTGCAGCCTCACTGTGCCCATCTGAAGCCTTAGGCCGTGTACACACGAGGAGATATGTCCGATGAATCGGTCCGACAGACAGTTTTCATTGGACATATCTCCTGGGAGATTTTGGTTTGATCTGTGTACACACGATCAAACCAAAATCCCCGCCGACAGACAGCGCGGTGACGTGGCGGTGACGTTGACGCCGCCACGTCACCGAACCAGGAAGTAAAATACTTCCATGCATGCGTCGAATCCATTTGACGCATGTGTGGACAGATATGTCCGCTGGTTAGTGTACTAACCAGCGGACATGTCGGACAGACGGGTTTCCAGCAGACAGATTTTAAAGCATGCTTTAAAATTTCTCTGCTGGAAAAACCTGTCTGCTCGCCCGTACATACGATCGAATTTGTCTGCTGAAACGGTCCGTCGGACCGGTTTCAGCAGATAAATTCGATCGTGTGTACGCGGCCTTACTGTGCCTACCTGTCTCATCAGTGCCCATCTGCAGCCTCACTGTGCCAACCTGTCTCATCAGTGCCCATCTGCAGCCTCTTGTACATTTGATCTCCCGCAACTGCAGTCGGCAGTGTTCTGTCAAAAGTTACAACATATCAAATTCTCCCACCTGGTGTACTGCGCATGTGTGAGTCTTTCTGCTGCACGTCGTCAACCCATTAAATACACCAACTCCACTAGCTGCCGCACTGTGCCTGTGCGGCCTTCGTTTAACGCAGGATAATCCCCTATCACACACCAAAAAAAAGACGCTCTCGTAGACACGCATGCGCAGTACACCCAGTTGGACTACAGTTAAAGCGGATCTCCACCCTAAAGTGAAGATCCGCTGATCGGAACCCTCCCCCCCTCCGGTGTCACATTTGACACCTTTCAGGGGGGAGGGGGGTGCAGATACCTGTCTAAAGACAGGTATCTGCACCCACTTCCAGCCCGCAGTCTCGGGCAAAAGACGGGCTTTTCCCGTTGTGTGCTGGGAACTCTCGGCTCCCAGCACACAGCGGGAGCCAATCGGCGGGCGCAGTGTGACTCGCGCATGTGCCGTAGGGAACCGGGCAGTGAAGCCGGAGCGCTTCACTTCCTGGTTCCCTCGCCGTGGATGGAGGGGGGAGCAGCAGGGTGACGAGCGATCGCTCATCCTCTGCTGCGGACGCCGCTGGACTCCAGGACAGGTAAGTGTCCTAATATTAAAAGTCAGCAGCTGCAGTATTTGTTGCTGCTGGCTTTTAATATTTATTTTTGGTGAACCATCCGCTTTAAGACTGCATTACACATCGGGAGACTCGGGTGTAAGCCGAGGAGGGCTTTTTAAGCATAAAAAATTTGATGACAAAGTCGGCTTTTACTCGAGTATATACGGTACATAGTAGGTGAGGTTGAAAAAAGTCACAAGTCCATCAAGTCCAACCAATGCTAGCTGATAATTCCACCATCACCAGTAACCACAGACTAAAAAAAAAAAAAAAAAAACACTAGGAGATGTTATTTTTTTTCATACCGGTCATGTAATAGATGATATTGTTAAAATAATTAAAGCAGAATAATTTTAGGAGTAAAAGACATAGGAATAACTATATGACAGAGCCCAATAACAAAGTTTCTATGAAGCCCTGCCGACCAGTATCCCTCTAAGCTCTAATACAGCAATGAAATATGAACTACAGTGCCAATGTAAAATAATAAATCTGTAACATCCAACTTTTTTTTGCCCAATGCTATCAGTTCTTATAAAATCATTACATTACCACAACAGTATTGGGCCCTTTTGCTGCTGAGTGCCACAGAAGTTGCATGGTATGCATACCTCCCAACTTTCTGAGATGGAGAAGAGGGACACCCTTTAGCACAACATGTGTAGGCAAAGGACACACTCCTGCCACATCCCCGTTACATTAAGAACTAATAGGCAAAAAATGATTGGCTAAACCAGTGTTTCTCAACCTTTTTCACCTTTTAAAATTATGGACATCCACACGTAGGACCCCCAACATTAGAGGTGATTCATTTTTCTAAAGAAAATACACTTTTGCACACTGGTACTGACTAGTATGCCAATGTTTCTCTTCTCCCTCAATTTCTCTCCATCATGTCACCCCAGTGCTGTGGGAAAGGGGCACAGGAGGGCCAAACAAGAATGCTGTGGAGGCAACTGACATCCTCCTTATTAACTGATGATGTCATTGGTTGTTAGGATGCCAGTGTCTAGAGAGTCGTAATGGTACATAATGAAAATCTGTGGCTTTGTGTAACTAAAAGGCAGGCTTGATTCACTTGCTGGCTAGTATACAATTTTTGGTCTATTTTTAGGCATTTTACCAAGGCACCCCTGAAGAAACCTCAAGGCACCCCAGGGTGCGTGGACACCATGGTTGAAAAAGGCTGGGCTAAACCCACAAGTGCTTTTTTCATTGCTATAGGGTTGATTTACTAAAGTCAAACAGACCATACACTTTGTAAAGTGCAGTTGCACTCTGCAAGTGCAATTGCTTCAGAGCTTAGTAAACGAGGGAGAGCTCTGCTGACTTCCATCATCCAATTAAGTCCAAGTGTTTTCCTTGTACGTGATTGGCTATTCTTTGCAAAGTGAAGCTTCTACTCACTAGGCTTCTACTCACTTACTAAGCTCTGGAGCAACTCCATGTGCAGAGTGCAATTGCTGTTTCCTTTGTACTGATGTAAAAGGTTTAGTGCAGTGTAACACTTGGTAGTTAAGTCAACGCTATATCCTGGCCTGGGCCAACAAGGCCCAGGCCTAGGGCAGCACTTTAGGGGGGCAGCACGGCAAGAGTCCTCACCAGCTTTCACTACACTGTTACTGTAGCGCCAGTCTTATGGGGCAGACTGGCTGAGAGGCAAATTAGTCTAGCTTCCCCATAAAGCGGCCGCACTGCTTCCAGTATGCGGGCAGCCGGCATTCTGCAACTGTGGGGGGTGCTGCTTCAAATTTTGACTGTCCTATAAACCTGGACCACAAACCTTTCTAACTGTGCTATATGTTTCTGCTGCACCATTGGCATGGTTATATTTTCTTAGTCCTCGCAATAAAATTATCAGAAATTTGTGCTTAAAGTAGAACTATAGGCAACACTTTTTTTTTTCCATTTTGGATAGAGTAAGGGAGGGTTATAGCCCCTGACAGTTTATTTTTTTACCATCCCTGTCCCATTGCAGAGATTTCCCTTCACTTCCTGCCACATAGCTTAACAGGAAGTGAGAGGAAATCTATGCAAATTAAGGAAATTCATTGCCCCCCAGGCCCTCAAAACTAGTGTCCCCACTCAAAAATTTCAGGGCGGGTCTTAAACAGCAAGGGGTGTGGCCCTGATAGAAAGGGGTGGTCATATTCGAATTAGGGGCTGCATGAGTTAAGTTTAGGACTAGGGCAACACAAAACCTACATAGACTACTGACTTAAGAATTGCATTTATTATAGAGGCCTACACATCTGTCCAAAATGAGGGAAAACTGAAAAGGAAAGAGGAACAGAGAGATTTGGTTCCCAAAGAGGAACAGTTGCTGACAATGAGACAGTTGGGGGATATTAGTATTCTTTTGGTATAGGCACGCTCTGTTGGTATCATACGCATGGCTTTCTGATCCAGTGGCAGCCGGTGATAATTTTCTTTGGGGGGGGCGGTGCTTCTCCTGGACTCTCTGAGGCGACGGCTCTTCCGTTATCCAGGGGTGATGGCTCTGGCTTTCGTTACCTCCCTCCTTCTCAGTGGCCAATCAGGAGGCTTCTCTTTTCGGCCAATCAGAAAAAACGGGTCTCACACCCGCTTCTGATTGGCCAAATTTGAGTTACTCATTCGCTGTTGTAACACCTAGGTGGGCTCATGGCTCAATGCTCTGCACCACGATCCCACATATTTAGAAGCCAATGACTCTAATCAGGTGATTCAAAAAAACACCCCCGCCACTGTAATTCAGGTGCCCGGCGTCCTAAAAGGGGCCAGACAACCAGAATAGGGAGCGGTAGCGGCGGCGGCCATGGATAGATTCATGCTATGCATGAATCTATCCATTGGTCATATAGGGGTGGTGTGGAGAGAGGGGGTGGTGCCCGGGTGCCCCTAATGGATGGGCCGCCGATGTTCTGATCTCTCTTATTAACTGATTACAATTATGCATCCCTTGCTGCTATGGTGGTAAAAGACAAACATTCTTGAGTAAAACACAGATTTTCTAGGTCCTGCTGGGGCCATTGGCTTAGTAGCTTTTGCTATTTCTGCTATCTCTATTGCTTTACTACTGCATGGGTCAAATAACTTTAGCTGTAGAAGAGAGAATGTATAAGTGAATGGAAACTACTATAAAAGTAAATACGGTACATAAGCAAAAAGTTTGACGTGTCTTATGGAGGTACTCTCACCGGTTGTTGAGTAGGCTCAGTAGCTCCCCCGCATGGTAAAGGTCA
The DNA here is from genome assembly GCA_029574335.1 of Rana kukunoris. Classification (NCBI taxonomy): domain Eukaryota; kingdom Metazoa; phylum Chordata; class Amphibia; order Anura; family Ranidae; genus Rana; species Rana kukunoris. The sequence continues at coordinate 65,879,380 of CM056050.1, read as the reverse complement.
TTCTTTGTCACTCGGCTGAAGCGGAACTCATTGAGGTTACAGAAGGTCACAGCTGGAAAGGTCATCCTGACAGCTGAAATCTCATCCAGTTTGGTGACGTGCGGGTAATCAAAGTAATAGATGATCCTCTCAGTGCAGACAAATAGCAGAAGAGAAAGGGAGCCAAGGAAACACAAAATCCAGAGCATCCGCCGACATGAGAAGCGTTCATATGAGAAGATGTGAGCAATGCCATGCAAAGTGGAGCCACTTGCAAAGGCCTGAATTGTGACCGGCTGGGGACTGCCCAGCTCCTCTGGTTCCTTCACATCCATTCGGACACTGTAAAGACAAAAATGCTGATGACATCACCTGGTAAAGCCTTTACCTCATCCTCATATATCATACATTCCATTTATACTTTAGGTAAGGAGGTACTACCAAGGTACAAGGAGGCTTGCAGAGGAACAGCTGGGCCACCGACACACATCCCGGAAAAGTCCCTGACACATACACTCCACAGTGCATTACATAGGTAGGTAATAATGCCACCAGCCTAAGAACTGAGAATCTTCGGCAAATTTCCAGCCAACCCACCCAGTATTTCCACTAGGAGACCTACTTAACCTTGTGTTTCCATGCATATCATATTGTGGTATGTCTATTTACTTTGACTCCACTGGCCTTGTGTACTAGACAGTGCCAGGAAAAAAGCACTAACTGCAACAGAAGTAATCCAAGTCTCAAATCAGAGTTCAATTTACTGACAAAGGAACAAAATTAGATGGATCATAACTGGTTGCTATGGGCACAACGCATTCTTTTTTTTTTTTAATAAGCCTGCATCTCTGAATTGCTTAATGTGGAACTGTAAGCCCCATCGTGCATTGCTGAAATGTGCGATATGTAGCATGAAAAACTGGTAAGATAAATTATTATACTATTTGTGCTTAGAAAAGTGAAAAAAAGAGAATGTTAACTCTGGTAGATCAGGGTCGTCTTTACGGCAGAGCAAAAGGGACAGCTGCCCTGGGCCCTGTCATTGTTGTGGGGCCCAAAGCAGCTGCAAATGGAAAAAGAAAATATGGACAGCCGCACTCCAAAAAACCTTGATGGTTGTCTTTATTTAAAAAAAAGGAAAAATGCATACAACACGGGAGTAAAACAGCTGATGCGTTTCGCACTAAATTAGTGCTTAATCATAGCTGATAGCCAGCTATGATAGATAGCTGATAGCCAGCTATGATAGATAGCTGATAGCCAGCTATGATAGATAGCTGATAGTCAGCTATGATAGATAGCTGATAGCCAGCTATGATTAAGCAGTAATTTATAGTGTGAAATGCGTCAGCTGTTTTACTTGCGTGTTGTGTGCTGTGACTTGTAGTGCATTTTCCTTTTTTTTAAATAAACATAACCATCAAGGTTTTTTGGAGTGCGGCTGTCCATATTTTCTTTTTCCATTTGTTGCCTTGTGCATTGCCAGCACCCTTGATCTCCTGAGACCTATACTGCTCATCCTAACACAATCCACCTGGAGCGGTAACTTTTTTTCTCCCAAAGCAGCTGCCTCATACTTGCCAACTATCCCAGTTTAAATTCCTTTGTTCCTTGAATTTTTAGTCCTGTGCTGTGTCTGATATCTCAGTGTGAAGTGCTTCTACTAATGCTGCCCAGCTCTGCCCTATTGTTATGTACAGATGACTCACCTGCAGATCCTGTGTTTACATGTAAATAACCGCCATTCATATGTAAATAATGGGACATTCATATGTAAAGAGGGTTGGGATTCATATGTAAATAGCTGAGGCCGGCGGCATTCATATGTAAATAAAGGCAGCATTTATATTATATCATGCCCCTCTGCAGTGAAGAGATGATGTGCTATAACCTCTAGCAACCAATCAGTGAGCAGAATTACTGCACAGTAATCTCTAGCAACCAATCAACAAAAATAAATCATGTTCTGTAACCTCTAGCAACTAATTAGTGAGCCGTAATGGGGGGGGGGGGGGGGGGGGGCGGCGGGCAAGAAAAATGTTTCCCCAGGGTAAAATCCACAATAAAGACGCCCCTGTGGTAGATGGTAGATCTCTGCATGAATGGATTCCACTACTAACTAGCAATCATAACAAAAATACTCATATTCCACTTGTCCATTCCATGAGAAATATATATTTTGGTAGCTCACTGTTCAACGTCTACTTCCAGAAAATTTAGAGAATTAAATATAAATGCAGAAGCTAAAACTGAATGGATGAGAGACAAACATGCTGAATCTAACTCTGTCCATATATTCAACGTGACCAACAATGGCAGATTTTTCAATCCTAGAAAAGTAGGCCTATTCTACGTTAATACACTTATTTACTTTATCCAAAACAACTTCATAAAAAAAATATGTTCTTTAGCAAGGAACATACATTCCACATTAATAATTATGCTATGAGCTGTAAATTGCCTCCAGCATTGCTCCTGTTTCTTCTTGCTGGAGGCTGCCTTCTTGCTGAAGCCCAGAGCACCTGAACAGCAGTAAATCATAAAGAAGAACTAAACCCATCAATTTAATGGTTAGAAAAAAAAACTGTTACATTCCTGGAATGTCGTGATTGCTAACTGTCACATTTTCTTGTGTCCTTCACCACTTTCCGCCCGCTATATAGCAGAATGACGGCGGCAAAGTGGTTGTGTCATGCTGATCGGATGTCATATGACGTGATCAGGATAACAGAGCGCAGCGCGGTGATCGGAGGTGCTGTGTGTCAGTCTGACACACCGCAACTCCGATTGTGATATGAACCCTCTGACAGGGGCTTCTTACCACGTGATCAGCTGTGACCAATCACAGCTGATCATCGCATGAACCAGGAAGTGCCGTTAAACTGCTCTCCTCAGTTCTCGGCGGCTATCCCTGTCAGAGGGGGGGGGGGGGTCTGTGCTGATAATTAGCACATTATCGGCACAGCCCCCATAAAAAAGTGCCCATCAGCTGCCAATCAGTGCCCAACACCTGCCAGCCTGTCCCCATAATAAATAGATGCCAGTACTGATCAGTGCCAGTCCCAATGGTGCCCTCAACAATGCCCAAAAAAGTGCCAATCAATGCCCCATCAGTGATGCCTATAAGTGCCCCATCAAAGTGCCAATCAGTGCCACTCATTAATGCCTGTCAGTAGCTCCTCATCAGTGCTTCCTATCCAGTGCCACTTTTCAGTGCCCATCAGTGCCGCCTATTAGTGCCCATCAGACCCACCTACCTGTGCCGCCAGTGCTGCCTATCAGTGCTGCCTATCAGTGCCCCCTTTTTTTTTTAATTGTCTGTGTTTTTTCATTTATAGTGCAAAGATAAAAAAAAAATGCAGTGGTGATCAAATACCACCAAAAGAAAGCTTTATTTGTGGGAAGAAAATTATAAAAATTTAGTTTGGGTACAGTGTAGCGTGACCGCGCATTTGTCATTCAAAATGTGACAGCGCTGAAAGTTGAAAATTGTCCTGGGCAGGAAGGGGGGAAAGTGTCCTGTATTAAAGTGGTTAACCAAACTGTCAAACCATCAAATGGCTGGTGTCATAACTGATCACATGTGCATCACCATGGCAGTTACAGATCAAACAGAAGAAGCTTCCTTGGCTGTAAAGCATAGGAGGGTTTAATTTCTGCTTTAAGGCTGTCAGCAGATCGGCCTCTACAAACTCAGAAGTTTCTAAAAATGGCGAGCAACTGAGCATGAGCTGGGCAGGGTGAGACAGTGTATTACTAAATTTTAAACAGTATAGGCACTTATTTATAATGTGTTACATAGCTATATCTGCAAAAAACTTCACCCCGAAAGGATTTACCCCCTTCCTGACCAGGCTTTTTTTTGCGATACAGCATTTTGTGTAGTTTTACCTGACAATTTAGCGGTTGTGCGACGCTGTATTCAAATAAAATATCATTTTTTCCCCCACAAATAGAGCTTTCTTTTAGCTGTATTTGATCACCTCTGCCTTTTTATTTTTTGCACTATAAAAAAAGAGTGACAATTTTGAAAAATACCCAATTTTTTTACTATAATAAATATCCCCAAAAAAAAAAAAAAATTCTTCATCAGTTTAAGCCAATATGTATTCTTCTACATATTTTTGGTAAAAAAAAATCTCAATCCGCGTATATTAATTAGTTTGCGCGCAAAAAGTTATAGCGTCTACAAAATAGGGGATATATTTATGGCATTTTTATTATAATTTTTTTTTTTTACTAGTAGTTTTTACTATGTCAGTGATCAGCAGTTTTATAGCAGGGACTGCTACA